>CM049925.1:6627360-7827360 GCA_027405835.1 Asclepias syriaca | reverse complement strand
TTTTGGTAAAATTAGTTCCCGAACTATAAAAAAATTGTGACATTAATCCTTCGCTTAAAAATTTTCGTTACATTATTCATTAACTAAAAATAACTTTAAAGATATTTATGTCAGTACATTATTTAAATATATGATATAATAGGCAGATTGACATAAATAGTCCCCAAACTATAGATGTTTGGTGACATTGGTCCCTAAATTATAATTGTTTTGGTAAAATTAGTCCCCAAACTATATCTAAATTAAAAATTTATAAAATTATCCTTTATAAAAAAATTAAGGTTTATTTTTTAAAATAATGAACAAATATGTGGCTGCAAAAAAATTGTAAAAACAGTTAACTAACGGTAAAACATCTTACTTAACTATAGAAATTAATGAAGTTGCTTCAAGTGAGACTTTTTAAAATTTGTAGGGTACTCATAAACATTTTTCACTTCACGTGTTCTTACACTACTTTACCCTAATAAAAATTAGTTATTATTATTAATCCATATATTTTTATTTTACTTTTTATTTGCAAAAAAATAATTTTCAAAATAAAAAAATTTACTAAACAAATCTCAGCACAATTTCATCATCAATACATTAGTTTAATACATTTATAAGATAGGGGTCTGATTTTTAATTTGTTTATTTTCGTATTTCTACTATTTCTTTTTTTATTAATACAAGAAATCTAATTTTAAAAAATAAAAATTTGACTGATCCAAATACCCATTGTTTTTCTAATTTGTTTCTGATTAATGAAAAAAAAAAGCCTCAACTCAACTCTTATTTAATTGATGTAGAAGAAGATATGGGTCAGGTATTTATTTTGTTTATTTTCATTTTCTAATTTTTCAAATTTTATGAATACAAGAAATCTAGTTTTAAAAAAAAATTATTTAAAATTGAAAGTCTCGGTATGGGTCACCGTCTCGGTGATCACTAATTTACATCAGTATCAGTGAGTCGGTCATTGTATTGGTTTATACGAATTTTTTTATATTTAATTTAAAAATATTATTTAAATATATTTTTTCGAAAATAAATTATTTAAATTAATATATATATATATATATATATATATAATACAATAATTTTAATATAATTAATCTTTTTTAAAATAAAAAATATAATGTGCATAATATATATATATTTGTTTTTGTCCATAACTGTATATAATATTAATATATATGTATATATATATTAAAATATTAAATATTATGTAATATTATATATATATATATATATATATATATATATAATTTTGGATTTTCGTGATATTTCTTTTTCCTCCTTCTCTTCCTTCTCTTTCCTCCTCCTTCTTCTTCTTCCATGGTGATCAAGTCGTGACCGATTCATATCGAGTTAGGCTGAATCGGACCGAATCAGGCCGATGTACGAACGATTCTAACAGAGTTGATATTATCTTAGATTTTGTCTGTATTTTTGTTTCGGTGAACTTCGGGACGGAGACGACTCAACCCGAGACTTTTATCCATAGTGGGAATTAGGGACAAAAATTAACGAGAAATGTTTTAGTGAGACTTATTAAAAAATAGATGACATTCCATAAACGTTTTAGTTCATGTGATAAACATGGTTTCTCAAATCATCTTAATCAAAATTAGTTTTTATTATCGAATAATATCTTTATTTTTCTTTTTCAAAAAAGTAATTTTTTTTAAAGAAAATTACTGCAAAAAATCGCAACACAAATGTATCATTAGCATTATTAGTGTAATGCATATACAAGATAGTGGCCGGTTATTTAATTTATTTATTTTAATGTCTGCACTTTTTTAGATATTATTAATGTAAGGAATTTGTTTAAAAGAAATAAAAATTAAAACTTGAAATAGAACATCACGACAGAAATTAACGGAGTTACTTATAGTAAAATTTCTTAAAATTTGGAGAACATTTTTTTTCACTTTCAGGTGATAAATTTAGATTCTGAAATCTAAAAGGTATTATTAATACTTTACACTTATAAAACTTAGTTATTAATTTAATGTAAAAATTTAATATAAAAATTTGAACACAATTTCATCATCAATATTAATTTAATGCATGTACAAGATAATAAGTCGAGTATTTAATTTGTTTATTTTTATGTTTATTTTTTTTCAAATTTTATTAATGCAAGGAATCTAGTTGAAAAACAATTAAAACTTTGAAGTGGGACTTAACGACAAAAATTAACAGAAGTACTTCTAATGGGACTTCTTAAAGCTTCGAAGATAACGATAAATGTTTTTCACTTTAACTAATAAACTTAGATTCTGAAATATGTGTTACTAGAATAAAATTAGTTATTATTATGAAACAAATATATTTATTTTGCTTTTTGTTGTCCGAAAAATAATTTTTAAAAAATATTTACTTCAAAAATGCCAACACAATTTCATTGATCAACATTTCAACATTAGTTTAATGCATGGACAAAATAGCATATTACTATTGTTTTTTCATCTAGTTAAAGTGCCCACAACATAATGGAGACTGTAGCAACAATGTAACGACGGCCACAGTTACAATACAACGGCAACAACTAGAATCCGTGTATTTGTTGTCTTGGGAAAGATGGGCTTGAATTTGTTTGAATTTTATTCAAACTAGGTGAGGAAAATTTTTGTTTTTGCTATTAAATAATTTATTTATTTCTTTTTTAGTGGATTTGTTTTCGTGGAACAGAGCTTTAATTTGAATGAATTTTGTTGGAGCCAAGAAAAATATTATCTTTGCTATTAAACAATTTATTTTATTTTGTTCAGAGAATTTGTTGTCGTGGAAGAAAGCTTGAATTCGAGTAAATGTTTTTCAACCTAATTAGAAAAAATCATGTCTTATTAATTGTTTTATAATTTTATCTTTTTGATCGTTAAATCATATTTTCATGTTTGACATTAACAAATCTATATGAAAAAAATAAATTAAAAAAAATAAAACTCTCTTTGAAAGAGTCTTAATATTCAATCGCTCCTCAGATGACATACTCTTTCTGCTCATGTGGATTTTTGTATTTATTCTGTGTCGATAATTATTTTAAAACTCCAACTAAATTAGATTCGAGCTGCATCGATCTGCTCCCTACACTGTTTTTTACAGTTGGAACTAAGACTTGCGAATGGGAATCAGCTCCTTCCACTTAGATTCAAGCTGCATCGATCTCCTCTCCCTACACTGTTTTTATAGTTAGAACTAGACCTTGCGAATGGGAATCAACTCCTTCCACTTGGACCAATTGGAGAGAGAGTTACTTTGAAAAAGATGCAAATAATGTGATCTAGCTTTAAAAGGTGCCTCTGAGTTTGCAGACTGAGAGACATATGATTTTTGGTTTTTATCGTTTTACCCCCCGTTGTTGTAATTAGTAGCTCATGACATTGCTAATTAGCAGCTCATGACATTGCTAAATGGGCTAATAGGTCATCTTTTTGTGGTAAGTTAATTTGGAATCCTTCCCAACATTAGGGACTCTGATAGAAGGGTGTCTTAAAAGCCTCATTGCTTGAATGTGTATGATAATATAATAATTAAAAAATGTAAATATAAGATTAGAATTTTTTTTTTGAATTTTTTAGGTATTATGTTTGTACCATATTCGATTTATGATATCTTTAAATCATAAGTGAAGCTGCACTAATTGAGCTACACTTTGTTGACAAGATTGAAATTTAAGTATTCTTTTTAATCAACTAATTGACTTATAATTAATAAAATAAAAAAACTTTAAAATTTAAAGAAAAATCATTTTTTTCAATTTTTAATTAGATATTACATAATAATTTTTGTAAGGAATAGGTATAAAATTAAAAATGATAATAATATAAAGAAATAAAGTTGATTTATATTATTAAAGAGATGGTTTTTAGGATTCAATAGCTAGGACCAGTTTGAGGAAATAATTTGGAAAATTTCTAATCCGGCAACATCAATAACAAAGACAAGATTTTTTGTTCTGAGTCGAACAAAATTCACACAAATGATTGAAGCTCCTCTTTCCCATAGCTAAATTCACGAATTCTAGCTATCTTGGACTCTTAATAACTCTCTTCCCATTGATTTTGTCACTGTTCTGTTGCTATACTTACTGCGTGGTTGTGCCGTTGTTTCGGCACTTTAAACTAGATGAAAGAACATGATAATGGATAATAATTATGGGGAGGATTAATTTTTCATTTTTATTTAATTTTTAAAATAATGACGAAAATGTCCTTAAATAAAACTGGAAAAAATGAGATTTAATGACGAAATATTGTTCTAACTGGCGAAATGGACAAAATGACAATTTGTGAGACGTTTTGAAAGTTGTAGCCAGCGCCAAAAACAAAATATAAATGTTAAATTTGAATGGTAAACTATCCCAAATGCACCTCTTAAAGGTCAAAATCTAGTTTTTGCACCTCAAAGATTTTTTGTACATAGAATGCCCATAATGTTTCAAAACGTCCCACTACATGCACTTCTGTTAAGTCAAACCGTTAGTGACTCAATTTTGCCGTTAGTCAATCTTTTTTCACTATTTAGTATTATTCCAGTTAGATGCATTTTTGTCCAATTTTTTTAAATTGTTTTTTAAAAATTTCCTTCTTCTTCCTCTTTTCTCTCTCTTCCTTCTTTCTCTCTCTCTCTCTCTCTCTCTCTATATATATATATAGATACAAGCATTTCAATAGAATTTCCCCTACTGAGAAATTTCTAGAAATCTCATCAGCATGGCTACGACTCTAAGTCAGCCCCAAATTTCTTCTTCTTCCTCCGTTAATGGTGGTGATGTCGATTCCAGTGGCAGAGGTCGAAGGGTTCTACCGGATTTTCTACAAAGCGTGAATCTCAAGTACGTCAAACTGGGATACCACTATCTGGTGTCGAATTTGTTGACTCTTTGTCTCATTCCACTAATAGCTGTCACGATTGTTCAATCTTCAGAAAAAGAAGGAAGAGAGAGAAATGAAGAAAAAAAAGAGAGAGAAAGGGAGAAGAAAAAGAGAGAGAGAAAAGAGGAAGTAAGAAAAAAAAATTAAATTAATGAAGAGAGAAAGAAGGAAGAGAGAGAAAAGAGGAATAGAGAGAAAAAAAATTAATGAAGAGAGAAAGAAGGAAGAGAGAGAAAAGAGGAAGAAGAAGAAAATAAAAAAAAAATAAAAAAAATTGGACAAAAATGTCCCTAACTGGAATAGTACTAAATAGTGCAAAAGGTTGACTAACGTCAAAATTGAGTCACTAACGGTTTGACTTAACAGAGGTGCATGTAGTGGGACGTTTTGAAACGTTAGGGGCATTCTATGTACAAAAAATCTTTAATGTGCAAAAGCTGGATTTTGACGTTTAAGAGGTGCATCTGAGATAGTTTACCCAAATTTGAATTGTCCAAAACTTTTGTTTACCCTTAATAAAATTTGAAAACGTACAAATATAAAAATAAACAAATTAAAAACCAACCCGCTATCTTATCCATGCATTAAATTAAATTAATGTTGATCCATGAAATTGTGTTTAGAATTTTAAAGTAAATGTTTTTGAAAATTATTTTTCCCTAAACAAAAACTAAAATAAAAATATATTGTTTAATAATAATAACTAATTTTTATTAGGATAAAGTATTACAATAATAATTGTTAGATTTTAGAATTCAAGTTTATCAGCTGAAGTGAAAAACGGTTCTCCAAATTTAAAAAGTCTCGCTATAAGCTCCTATTTTATTTTTTCAATTAAAGGGCTAGAAGACAAACATTCTTCATTGGCATCATGATATAAACAAATTTTCTTTTTTTTTAAAAAAAAGTCATATGAAATTAAAGTTTGGTTGACTTGCTTAAGTATTTAGTTCTAATATATGTGTAATAATATTATCACTTTAAATATCAAAATGGAAGATTGAATTTAAGTATAGTTTGATGAAATTAAGTCATTAAGTTGTTTTACAAACAATTTTTAAAGCAATAAAAATTTCAAATTCTTTTAAAAAAAAAAAACCTTTTTTGCTTGCTATTATTTAGATGCCTATTTATAAACTTTTTAGGTATAAACAAAGAACAACTAATAAATGAGAGAGAGAAACAAGTGGACCAAAGTTGTAAAAACTAATGTTTCTAAACTATAAAGAAAACTTTATATATATATACTAGTTCTTAAAAGCCTCATTTGCTTGAATGTGTAAAGACCATCTTTACACATTCAAGCAAATGAGGCTTTTAAGACATCTTTACACATTCAAGCAAATGAGGCTTTTAAGACACCCTTCTTCTCCATCTTCTTCTCCTTCTTCTTCTCCTTCTTCTCCTTCTTCTTCTCCTTATTCTTCTTCTCCTTCTTCTTCTCCTTCTTCTTCTCCTTCTTCTTCTCCTTCTTCTTCTTCTTCTCCTTCTTCTTCTCCTTCTTCTTCTTCTCCTTCTTCTTCTCCTTCTTCTTCTCCTTCTTCTTCTTCTCCTTCTTCTTCTCCTTCTTCTTCTCCTTCTTCTTCTCCTTCTTCTTCTCCTTCTTCTTCTCCTGCTTCTTCTTCTCCTTCTTCTTGTCCTTCTTCTTTTCCTTCTTCTTGTCCTTCTTCTTTTCCTTCTTCTTCTTCTTCTCCTTCTTCTTCTCCTTCTTCTTCTCCTTCTTCTTATTCTTCTTCTTCTTCTTCTCCTTCTTCTTATTCTTCTTCTTCTTCTTCTTTAGGATTGAATTATGATCGAGTCGTACTGAGTTATAGACGAGTCAAGCCAAATTGATATCATCTCAATTTTTGATTGTATCTATGTCTTGATAAACTCTTCGACACTTTGAATTATAATACTGTTGTTACCTTAACAATGGGTTCGAGAATGTCAAGAATTTCAGAGGAAGGGTGCAGATTTGGAGAATAATATATTGGGACAGACAACAATGAATTTTCTAATATTGAAATAACAACGTTAATCTCGCCTAAAAGAATTGTGTTAGGTCAAAGCCAACATAGCCCTTGAGAGCCTAAGTCCCAAGTTAACCCAATCCGAAGAGAAATTAGTTTTATTTTTTTAAAAGAAAGAAATCCCTATTAAATTTAATCAATCTTCATTTTTCTAAACTTCTTGATACTTTATGTATATAAGTTTTTTTTTATTTGAATTATAATAAAGATGGAAAATCTTTATAACAAAAAAGATACAAATATTAAAGGAACAAAATAAAATAGTCTAATTAATATTTTATTTAAATAAAACAAAAGGTGGAGAAAGAAATACAACAAGAGATAAACATAAATTATAGATTTCATTACATGAATTTCTCCTCTAATTTGAAGCTTAATTTAATACTTCCAATTACACCCCTTCGAGATCCTCCACCCACAAATGCCCCATAGAGTGGTTGGTCAACATGTATAATTTCATTTGGTATTAAAAACAATGGAATTTTAGTCCTACCAATAACTGATACACCATCAGAGGTTCCTGGATTACCACTTACCCGTTGTACTTTAATGACCTCCAAATCTAGAATTTCACCATCTGGAAAATATGGAAAATCCATCGCCGTATAATTACGCCATTCGATACGTGATTCTTCGCCAAACATTTCCTCTTCTTTGCAAATAAAATTGGTCCAGGTTTGAATGCGTTGTCCAAGCCCACAAATTGATACACCATAAATTCCTTGGATGTTGGCTTCTGGATATATAACAGTAGCCGCATACACATGTATGCAGAGAATATAATAAGGATTTATTTTTCCTTTCAACTTCTCACCGCCGGTGTCCATCAAGAATGAACCCTCTTTCTCTCACTATAAGCAAAAAAGTGATTTAGTTTTTAGTAGGATATTAGTGTTTTTAGATTTATTTATAGCGTGAGTTTCATTTATAACTTCTTTATTTTAAATTTTTTTTATAAAATTAGATTTCTTAATTTGTAAGCTTTCAAATTGCATTTTGTAAAGTTTTGAACAATATTATACGTTGACATTAATTCGTAGTATCCACGGAAAAAAATATTTAAGATTTTTTAATCAGTAATAACGTTTGAAGATTTTGATATTTGGATAAAGAATTAATATTTTGCAAGAATTTAGATTGTTACCTTTTATAGTGAAGTGATTGTTCTTATTGATTAAGCAGAATGGATGAATATTTTGAACGGAAATATTTTGATGGACTGTCGAATAATTTAATAATATTTATAGTTAACATGCATTAATTGGTAATAATTTCACCTATGAATGTACATGATCATGTTTTCAAAGTAAAGTTAAAAGTAATGTTTATCTTACAAATTTTGTAATGAAATTTTTTGTATATTTAAATGTTAGTTTAAAATATGTGTTTATGAGACAAATTGTTCAAAATTAATTCAAATCTCACATACGAAGATGAAGTGTCTAATTAATATATAATATATATATATATATATATATATATATATATATATATATATATATATATATGAGCATTTCTTTTCTTCTAATGCATTGGGCCTTTTGAAAAAGTTGAGTTAGGTAAGATTGGAGCCCAATTTTGTGAAGGCCCATTCAATTAGTTTCTTAATTTTGGAACATAAGGTTCACATACTAAATTAATATTTAACTTTAAATTTAATACCACTTCAAATAACAATAAAATAATTTATATTTAATGTGTATATGTAAAAATTGTGATTTTTTATGGTGTCCTATCAAATTACCAATCTCATGTAAATTTCATATTGTTCCTTTGTTTATAATTATTTATGTAACAATATTAATATTAAATATTTATATTATTTACGAATGTATTGATACTAATATCAAAGTTTATACAATTTATATATTATATGTGATTTAATAAATTTATGATTTAATTTATGACTATTGAGAAATTAAATAAAATAGCAACTAGAGTTAAATGGATTATGGAAGGAGAAAGGAATACGAGGTCTTTTCATGCACAAGCAAAGTAGCGAAAAAAGCAAAGTCAAATTGTTCAACTAAAAGATCACGAAGGAAAATGGTGCACAGATGGGGAGACATTACAACAGATGGTTCGAAATTACTACGTGAGACTATATGACAAATACCACTTTATCACAACAGTATGGAACACAGATGAGTGGCAATTCCCCAAACTCACGAGGTCACAGAAACAATGGTTGAACCGGAGTGTATCTAGCTACGAAACAAAACTAGTTATGTTCCAACTAGAGTTATTAACGAGTCGAGTCAAACCGAGCATCAGATATTTTGAGTTTGTTTGATTATTATTCGAGCATGTTTGAGTTAGCTCGTTTAATATTTTGAACAGAAAAATTTGTACGAGTTTGTTCGATTTTTTTTATTGTTCGAGTTCCCTCAATTAAGTTTAAAATTTTTTCAAATTTGAATTTGAATTTAAATTTGATTGTTTTTTCAAAATTTCAAATTTATATTAAAAAAATAGAATTTAAATATTTAACTATTTAATAATAATAATAATAATAAAAATGAGCATTCTTTTAAATAATAAATCTAAATATAATAATTAAAATGATTAAATTTTAAACTAAGATAAAACAATTTCTTCGAAAGATAGATCATCATCCTCTATCTGCCAAAAAATGTTAAATATATAAAGAATATTTTTAAATATATTAATCATTATTTTTATATATACAAATTAAAGGACAAGGAAAAAAACAATTCAAATAAAATCTCATAGTGATCAAGAATAATATAAATTTAAAAATTTAAAATATCAAACAAATATAATCTAATTATTCCAATAAAATAAAATAAATATGGTAAAAAACTAATATACTTACCTTTAAATTTATTTTTCAATTGAGTTTGGACTTTGAAAAGGTAAGAGAAGGAGAATGGTCAACTTTTTAGGGTTTGTATAGAAAGAAAGTTGATTGAGTTAGAATTCAAGAGTCTTTTTATGGTTATAAGAGAAACAAATTTCTTTAACACTTTGAAGAATGTTGGGGAAGTTGAATCACCTCTAGAAATTAGGGAAAAAAATTTAAAAATTTTCTAATTTAAATATTAAATATTATTTTTAATAATATATAAAAATATTTATAATTTGTTCACGAATGCTCGGTATGTTCGCTAATAATGTTTGAATAAGCTTGAAATTTAATCGAGCTTAAAATTTTATTCGTGTTTGTTTGTTTAATAAATGAACGAGCGCGAACCGAGTATAAACGAGTTCGAACGAGCTTTGTTTGCGAACAGTTTGGTTCGTTTACAGCTCTAGTTCCAATTGGGAGTGAACAAGGCACTAGGACCTGATGGGATACCAGTAGCTTTCTTTCAAAAATACTAGGAACAGGAGGTGTTCCATCCCCGAAGAAGCCAATCACTCTGTAATATGCTTACTACCAAAACAAGAATATCCGGAGGACGTAGCTCAATTCCGACCAATTTGTTTTAGCAATGTACTAGTGAGGTAGTAAGAAAAATTATTGCGAATAGAGTGAAACAATTTATGGATGAATTATCCGGAGCTTAGCAGTCTTGTTTCATACCAGGTAGACAAACAACGAATAATGTGGTCATAGAATAGGAGATCCTACATTCCATGCGTAAAAGAAAAGGAAAAAAGGGAGAAATGCTAGTAATGATAGACCTGGAGAAGGCGTATGACCGTGTAGATTGGGGTTTCTTGGAATGTGTCATGAGAACTGTAGGCTTTAAGGAGCAACTGATCAGGGTGGTTAAAAGCTATCTGGACTCAACAAACATGTCTGTTCTCTGGAATGGCACAAGACTAGCTGCTTTAAAATCGGGAAGAGGACTTCGTCACGGAGATCCATTGTCACCGTATTTGTTTGTCCTATGCATGGAAGTCCTAGGCAAACGTATACAACATGCGGTTTCAGAGAGACAATGGCGAGGAATTAGTATGGCGAGGAACAGTCTAAAGATATCCCACCTTTTTTTCGCTGATGACTTGTTGTTATTTGGTGAAACTTCAGTATGACAAGCAAAGGTGATTTATGAGATTCTCCAAACCTTTTATGGAGAATTAGGTCAAAAAGTAAACCAAAGAAAATCTAGGGTTTGATTTTCATCGTCGACTACAAGTGAAAGATCAAAGGTTAGTGAGACTTTTGGAATGAGAATAACAACTTATTTGGGAAAATATTTGGGGGTTCTGCTAATCCATAGAAGGTTAAAAAGTCACCATTTTGGCTATCTTGTGGATAGAGTTCAGAAGAAGCTGCGAGGATGGTCTAGCCGTATGTTATCACAAGCCGCAAGGGTGCTTCTGATTCAAACAGTTTCAGCTACCATACCATCTTATGTCATGAATTCATGTCGGCTGCCGAAGAGAACCATTGAAATACTTGAGAAAGTAAACCGAAGATTTCTATGGGGTGACACAGAGAATCAAAGCTCACTACATACAATTGTGTGGAAGACAGTATGCCAACCAAAAGGACAAGGGGGTCTAAATATTCAGTCACAAGCCAGTGTAAATAAGATTCTATTGGCAAAGCTTACGTGGAGAGCCATGAAGAAGCCGGATGCATTATGGGCCTTGATCCTACGATCCAAATACGACGATATGGAGAGAGAAGATAACTGGGATCGTTTGAGGAATATATCAGTGGTTGGTATAAGCTTGAGGTATGGTTGGGAAGTGCTGCGTCAAGGGCTAGAACGGCGAGAAGGGGAGATATGGGGGGAAACTGACATCACATGGTCTATTCACCACATAGACGGCATACGCACTCATCTCTCATGGTTAACAGATAAAAAGTAATACCCTCAATTGGAAGGAAATTTGGAAATTTAAAGGTCCCACCAGGGGTTCGTGTTTGTTATGGATGATAACACATGATCAACTCAAAACGATGTCTCTATTATGGGAAATAAAAATCAATGATAGCCCCCAGTGCTTAAGATGTGGATACCAATCTGAGACAACCCTCCACGTGATAAGAGACTGTATGTCTAAAATAGTTTGGGAGATATTAGTGTCGCAGACTCTAAGAAGTGAATTTTGGACTTCACAGGAAATTAGTCAATGGGTGACATGCAATATCCGTAGCACACGGCTAGAAGAAAACCATTGAAAGTATGTATTTCGACAAAGCGTACAAACGCTGTAGAGATGACGGAACCTGGAACTATATCAGTAGAAAATACCTCCACATCCTAATATTTTGGCAACAATTATTCTTAGAATTACTTATGAATTTTTGTGTACCCTCAAATGAGGAAGATGAGATGGCGGAAGCTATCTCTGTTACCTAGGTAACATTTGTATACTGTTTATTGTGTTAATAAAATATTCTCCATTAAAAAAAACATATAATATAAATAAATATTTAATAATTTTATGATTTAATTTATGACCATTGAAAAATTAAATAAAATATCAACTAATACTTTATTTGTACTTTATTTGGGAGTAAAAATTGAAATTAAAGGATCAACATATAATATAAATAAATAAGAAGATGTTTTGCTGCCAGGGATTTGAACTTGGATTTGTTTGATGCTTGTATTAAGCTGTTAATTTTCATTAAATTGTGTTATAGTGGAGTATATGTTAGATTGCAGCAGAATATCTAAAGTATTAATAGATATAGAGACGAATTGAAAAATTTTATTTTTATATTAGAGTGAAAGGTGAGAATTGTTTTTAAATGTTTATTTAGTTATAATATCATCAAATTAATAGAAATTTTTATAGTGTTATATATATATATATATATATATATATATATATAAGAAGAACATGTTATTGAGCAAATAATTATATATATATAGATAAATAAATTTAGGATTTTAAAAGTCAAAAAATAAATATTTTAGAACTAAACTTGATAAACATAAAAAACAATTTGGACCAAATTCACCAATTAATCAAAGAAAACTTATATTGTTTTTCAAAATTTTAATTATATGTTACACAATAATGTTTTTTAAGAAAGAAGTATAAAATTAAAAATGATAATAATATAAAGAAATAAAGCTAATTCATTTATGATTGAAAAGATATAAAAATGTATCACAAAATTGTACTTTGTATACTAACAAGCACAATGACATATACTTTTGCTACCTATGTTCTTGGAAGGACCTCCTCTCTCGCAGTGTGAAATACAAAAATTCCAACACTTTCCACTACTTTCTGGATTATCATCTTTGCCTTTCAGACAAGGTCCTTGTTCCGGATGATCTTTGCAACATTTGTCTCCTTGAACAACATTCTTGCTACCTAAAAAGAGAACAAATCAAATAGGATAAAACAAAAAAATAAAATAAAATCAACTAAACCTTATACTATATATTTTTTTGTATGCATAAAATACTTTTAGTATTCTTTATACATATATTGTATGCATTTTTATAATGTAATAAAGTATACTATGAAGATTTTATATTGATTTTAAATACATAAAGAAAGAAAATATGAATGTATATTGTTTCATTTATATAATAAACGAAAATAAATGTAAAAGTATTATTTATTTAAAACTAACCTATGATAAGAACAAAGTAAAAGTATTTACCAATTGTTTTATGAGAGAATTTGTCAGTCAAAACTTATTATTAATAGGCAAAAATAAAGATGTTGTGACATCTGATAAATTCAAATAAACAAAAGAAAACAAAATGCATAAGAAAAAAAAAATAAGTGGACCAAAGTTATAAAAACTAATGTTTCATAAATTATGACATAACTTTTCTATTTTATTTATTTTTATTAGTTTGTTTTTTGTTTACTAGTGAAGAATTTCTATGGATTTTTTATTTGTTTTTCTTATTTAATAAAATATGAGCAATTGATTATGTTATCCATAATTTTCTTCTGTATAAATTTATTACGTAAAATGTTTTGATGAATTTTCTGCACACATTTTAATGAATATTGTTTATTCTACAATTTATTCTATGTCACAGTTTTCATCTCAAATAAAAAGTAATAATAATAATAAATAAAAAAATAAATAGAGAGAGAAAAACCAAGTGGACCAAAATTGTACAAAGTAACCTTTCATAAACTAAAAAGGAAAAAAAAGAAAAAAACAATATATATATATTATAATTATTAAGTAGTGTAATAATGTGGATCATTAATGCATAAACCATAATTCATTACTTTTTAAATTCATAATTAATTTGGTCAGTTACAATACAGTTATAAGAAATATAAAGATGTCAATATCACAAAAACAAAAACACACACACACATCCTATTAAATAAAATTTTAATAAGTTAAAAATAATAATAATAAAGAAAATTAAAAATATTAAGTGGACCAAAATTGTAAAAACTTATGTTTCATAGACTAGAATAAAAATTTATGTTTTAAAAATTGTACAATAAAAGTAGTTGAGAATCATAAATGCTTTAGTAGAATTGTGCATATTTCTTTTAAATAGTGTTTTAATTTCTTTGCTTCTAATCTTTAAATAATTTTTTGAGTAATTGACAGTAAACCAATATTATTTTCTATTAAATTTTTCCGTTATATATTTACTATAAAAAATTGAAAACTTTATCTTCAGCTAATAATTGTATATAGAAGGAATAAAAATACATAAAGTTTTCTAAAAGAAAAAAAAGTTTTTTAAAAAAAGCACGGACATTGAAAATAAGTTATCCATCAAATAATAATTTATCTATAAATTAGTCAAAAAAATTCATGATTTATATTAACTATGAGAATAATTTTATAAACAATTCATTCTAATATTTTTATAATTTAATAAAAAATTAGCTATTCATTATTTTAAAATATAATTTTTCCCTATGTAAGACTATTTTAGCAAACAATTTTAATAAAATATTTTATATAGAGAATTATTTTTATTTAAAATTTTGTCTTTGTCACTATTCTGTTACAGATCAATAAAAATCACTATTTCTTCTTTCTTCTTCCTCCTACTTCTTCCTCTTTTTTCTTCTTCTTCCATAGTTAGCTGAGTCAGGATTGAATTATGACCGAATCGTATCGAGTTACAGACAAGTCAAGCCAAATTGACATCATCTCAATTTTTGATCGTATCTTTATCTCGGTAAACTCCGACACTTTGAATCATGATACGGTTGCTAGCTTAACAATGGGTTCGAGAATGACAAGAATTTCTAAGGAAGGGTACAGATTTGGAGAATAACATATTGGGACATGCAACAATGAATCTTCTAATATTGAAATGACAACATTAATCCTGCCTAAAAAAATTGTGTTAGGTCAAACTCAACATAGCCCCTGAGAGCCTAAGTCCCAAGTTACCCCAATTTGAGGAGAAATTAATTTTATTTTTTTAAAAGGAAGAAATCCTTATAAAATTTAATCAATCTCCATTTTTCTAAACTTCTTGATACTTTATTTATATAAGTTTTTTTATTTGAATTATAATAAAGATGGAAAATCATTATAACAAAAAAGATACAAATATCAAAGGAACAAAATAAAATAGTCTAATTAATATTTTATTTAAATAAAACAAAAGGTGGAGAAAGAAATACAACAAAAGATAAGCATAAACTATAGATTTCAATACATGAATTTCTCCTCCAATTTGAAGCTTAATTTTATACTTCCAATTACACCCCATCGAGATCCACCACCCACAAATGCCCTATAGAATGGTTGGTCAACATGTATAATTTCATTTGGTGTTAAAAATAATGGAATTTTAGTCCTACCAATAACTGAGACACCATCAGAGGTTCCTGGATTACCACTTACCCGTTGTACTTTAATGACCTCCAAATCCAGAAATTCACCATCCGGAAAATATGGAAAATCCATCGCCGAATAATTACGCCATTCGATACGCGATTCTTCGTCAAACATTTTCTCTTCTTTGCAAATAAAATTGATCCAAGTTTGATTGCGTTGTCCAAGCCCACAAATTGATACACCATAAATTCCTTCGATGTTGGCTTCTGGATTTACAACAGTAGCCGCATACACATGTATGCAGAGAATATAATAAGGATTTATTTTTCCTTTCAACTTCTCACCGCCGGCGTCCATCAAGAATGAACCCTCTTTCTCTCACTATAAACAAAAAAGTGATTTAGTTTTTAATAGGATATTAGTGTTTTTAGATTTATTTATAGCGCGAATTTCATTTATGACTTTTTTATTTTTTTAAAATTTATAAAATTAGATTTCTTAATTTGTAAGCTTTCAAATTGTATTTTGTAAAGTTTTGAACAATATTATATACGTTGACATTAATTCGTAGTATCTACGGAAAAAAAGTATTTAAGATTTTTTAATCAGCAATGACGTTTGAAGATTTTGATATTTGGATAAAGAATTAATATTTTGCAAGAATTTAGATTGTTACCTTTTATAGTGATGTGATTGTTTTTATTGATTAAGCAGAATGGATGAATATTTTGAACCGATATAATTATATGGAATATTTTGATGGACTATCGAATAATTTAATAATATTTATAGTTAACATGCATTAATTGGTAGTAATTTCGCCTATAAATGTACATGATCATGTTTTCAAAGTAAAGTTAAAGTAATATTTATCTTACAAATTTTGTGATAAAATTTTTGTATATTTAAATGTTAGTGTAAACTATGTGTTCATAAGACAAGTTGTTCAAAAATAATTCAAATTTCACATATGAAGATGAAGTCAGAATTGTCTTTTATATATATATATATATATATATATATATATATGAGCATTTCTTTTCTTCTAATGCATTGGAGCCCAATTTTGTAGAAGGCCCATTAAATTAGTTTCTTAATTTTGTAACATAAGGTTCACATGCTAAATTAATATTTAACTTTGAATTTAATACTACTTCAAATAACAATAAAATATTTTATATTTAATGTGTGTATATGTAAAAATTGTGACTTTTTATGGTGTCCTATCAAATTACCAATCTCATGTAAATTTCATATTGTTCCTTTGTTTATAATTATTTATGTAACAATATTAATATTAAATATTTATATTATTTACGAATGTGTTGATACTAATATCAAAGGTTATACAATTTATATATTATATACGATTTAATAAATTTATGATTTAATTTATGACTATTGAGAAATAAAATGAAATAGCAACTAATAGTTTATTTGTATTTTGTTTGGGAATAAAAATTAAAATTAAAGGATCAATATATAATATAAATATTAGAACTGCATACCCAATGGATAAGGCGCTAGTTTTCAAAATCAGAGATTCTGGATTCGATCCCTAGTGTCCTTCAATTTTAAGGTACTAGAACCAAGAATCAACCTGGCATAGAAGCAAGGGGTATATAGTAGCACGTTTCTTTTCCAAGGAAGACTACTTGAAAGTGCTAAATGGAGGACCATGGACCATATTAGGGCATTATTTAAGTATATCAAAGTGGAGATCCAATTTTTGGTCATCGAAGGATGATATACGGACCAAGGAAGTCAATACGAGTGGATTTGAACACAACTAACATGATCTGTGGGCCGTATACAACAGTCTGCGTGGAAATGGATTTAGCAACACCCTTCATACCGACAGTCGTAGTTTGGGGCAAGAAGAAATGTGGTAATACGGTGATAACATGCAACATAATACAACTCCGGTGAGTAGACAATCGAGGAGGAAACAATCTGTTCGGAGACATGGATTGACACATGGGGCCAATCCAGTTTCGGACGGGTCACCATCTTTTGAGTTTGGATCAGTCAACAACAATTGAGGTATGAGGTCCAAAATTTATAAGGATAAGGGTGAGCCTTTAAAATTAGAACGGGTTGGACCATGTAGACATGAGCCTTTAAAAGTGGTGGACAATAACCGTATGACCCAACAACCAAATAATCATACAGAAATAATACAAATTGTAGCGGGGAAAAAGGTAGTATCGTTAGTTATGACTCTGAATGTAATTCGACAAGGCATGGATGGAAGAAACCTTCCTCGTAGGAGCAAAGGTGACAGTGGAGGCAGTATGGATATCGACTGCATTGAGATTGGAAATCAAACAAAGGAAGAGTTGTCTTGCCGACAAGAAGAGCAAGTTGCAGTATTTGCAGGGGTTGCCGAACAGTAATGGAGGTAAGCAACGCTTCCCTATCCCTTTAAACTTTCTCAATGATTAGTTCTATTATTTGGAATTGTAGGGGAATAGGGAATAAAAATACCAGAATGCATCTTATGGAGATGATTAAAATCCACATACTAGCTATTATATGTTTACTAGAAACTAGGGTACATAGCAGCCATGTTATGAATTCTTAGTTAGTACTGGTTTTACATACATGCTAGTGGTTGAAGTAGAGGGATATGTAGCAGGCTTGTGGCTTCTTTTGGATTGTAACAAAGTGAATATAGAGCCAGTCTCAATGAGTGATCAAATTATCACAACAATTGTCCAAGAGCAATCTAAGGAAGTCTAGATGTTGTCGGTGGTGTATGCATCACCTAGACCGTTTATTAGGGAGGAGATATGAAATTACATAAGGCAATTGGGAAATATTGTGAATATACCATGGGTGGTTATCGTCGATGTCAACTAACCAGTTAACAGTTGCGAAAAAGTAGATGGAAAACCGATCAATCTAGTACAAGCTAGCTGGCTACAAGCTAGATTTAACAGATGCAGGTTGATTGATATGGGTTTCCATGGACTGAAGTTCACATGGACGAATGGTAGAGTCGGGAAAGCACTCATCTGGGAGAGATTTGACCAAGGCTGGTGTAACATACAATTCAGTTTAAAGTTTGAGAATGCCATAATCCAACATTTGATGAGATTCGCCTAGAATCATCACCCTCTGTTGCTCATGGAGAGAAGAACAGTCACTCCACCCGAGTTCCGTGGATTCCATTTCCTTGAGGTGTGGTTCCGCCATCCAGACTTCAGTAAGATAGTCAAGGATTTTTGGATGGGAGAACCAGACAATATTCTACATCAAATGGAGAAGTTCAAGGAGATGATTTGGAGGTGGAACAAGGATGTATTTGAAAATATATTTTGGAGAAAGAAGAGATGTGAAGCCAGACTGTTTGGGGTACAAAATCCCTTACAAGAGGGGTTCAAAACATCTCTCTATAAGCTGGAAAAAAGATTATTAAGGGAATTAGATGAGATACTGGACCAAGAGGAGCTATACTAGAAGCAACAAGCTAGAGTTAAATGGATTATGGAAGGAGAAAGAAATACGAGGTTTTTTCATGAACAAGCAAAGTAGCAAAAAAAGCGAAGCCAAATTGTTCAACTGAATGATCATGAAGGAAAATGGTGCACAGATGGGGAGACATTACAGCAGATGGTTCGAAATTACTACGTGAGACTATATGACAAAGACCCCTTTGTCACAACAGTATGGAACACAGATGAGTGGCAATTCCCCAAACTCACGAGATCACAGAAACAATGGTTGAATCTGAGTGTATCTAGCTACGAAACAAAACTAGTTATGTTCCAACTGGGAATGAACAAGGCACTAGGATCTGATGGGATACCAGTAGCTTTCTTTCAAAAATACTAGGAACAGGTAGGACCAGCGGTGTGCGAGTTTGTACAGGAGGTGTTCCAAACTTGTTCCATCCCCAAAGAAGCCAATCACTCTGTAATATGCTTACTACCAAAATAAGAATATCCGGAGGAGGTAGCTCAATTCTGACCGATTTGTTTTAGCAATGTACTGGTGAAGGTAGTAAGTAAAATTATTACGAATAGAGTGAAACAATTTATGGATGAATTATCTAGAGCTTAGCAGTCTAGATTTATACCGGGTAGACAAACAACGATAATGTGGTCATAGCACAGGAGATCCTACACTCCATGCGTAAAAGAAAAGGAAAAAAGGGAGAAATGATAGCAAAGATAGACCTGGAGAAGGCGTATGACCGTGTAGATTGGGGTTTCTTGGAATGTGTCATGAGAACTGTAGGCTTTAAGGAACAACTTATCAGGGTGGTTAAAAGCTGTTTGGACTCAACAACCATGTCTGTTCTCTGGAATGGCACAAGACTAGTTGCTTTTAAATCGGGAAGAGGACTTCGTCACGGAGATCCATTGTTACTGTATCTGTTTGTCCTATGTATGGAAGTCCTAGGCAAACGTATACAACAAGCGGTTTCAGAGGGGCAATGGCGAGGAACAGTCTAAAGATATCCCACATTTTTTTTGCTGATGACTTGTTGTTTTTTGGTGAAGCTTTAGTATGACAAGCAAAGGTGATTTATGAGATTCTCCAAACCTTTTATGGAGAATCAGGTCAAAAAGTAAACCAAAGCAAATCTAGGGTTTGATTTCATCATCGACTACAACAAGTGAACGATCAAAGGTTAGTGAGACTTTTGGAATGAGAATAACGGCATATTTGGGAAAATATTTGGGGGTTCTGCTAATCCATGGAAGGTTAAAAAGTTACCATTTTGGCTATCTTGTGGACAGAGTTCAGAATAAGCTAGGAGGATGGTCTAGCCGTATGTTATCATAGGCAGCAAGGGTGCTTCTGATCCAAACAATTTCAGCTACCATACTATCTTATGTCATGAAACACTTGAGAAAGTAAACCGAAGATTTTTATGGGGTGACATAGAGAATCAAAGCTCACTACATACAATTGCGTGGAAGACAGTATGCCAACCGAAAGGACAAGGGGGTCTAAATATTCAGTCACTAGCTAGTGTAAATAAGATTCTATTGACAAAGCTTGCGTGGAGAGCCATGAAGAAGCCAGATGCATTATGTGCCTTGATCCTACGATCCAAATATGGTGATATGGAGAGAGAAGATAAATGGGATAGTTTGAGGAATATATCAGTGGTTGGCAGAAGCTTGAGTTATGGTTGGGAAGTGCTGCATCAAGGGCTAGAACGGTGAGGAGGAGAGATATGGTGGAAACCGACATCACATGGTCTATTCACCACAAAGACGGGATACGCACTCATCTCTTAGGGTCAACATACACAAAGTAATACCTTCAATTGGAAGGAAATCTTGAAATTTAAAGGTCCCACCAGGGGTTCGTGTTTGTTATGGTTAATAACACATGATCAACTCAAAACGATGTCTCAATTATGGGAAAGAAAAACCACTGATAGCCCCCAGTGCTTAAGATGTGGATACCAATCCGAGACAAACCTTCACGTGATAAGAGACTGTATGTCTAAAACAGTTTGGGAGATATTAGTGTCGCAGACACTAAAAAGTGAATTTTGGACTTCACAGAAAATTAGTCAATGGGTGACATGCAATATCCGTAGCAGAAATAGCACACGACTAGAAGAAAACCACTGGATGTATGTATTTCGACAAGGCGTACAGAGACACTGTGGAGATGATGGAACCTAGAACTATATCAATTGAAAATACCCCCACATCCTAATATTTTGGCAACAATTATTCTTAGTATTACTTATGAAGTTTTGTGTACCCTCAAATGAGGAAGATGAGATGGCGGAAGCTATCTCTGTTACCTAGGTAACATTTGTATACTGTTTATCGTGTTAATACAATATTTTCTATTAACAAAACATATAATATAAATAAATAATTAATAAATTTATGATTTAATTTATGACCATTGAAAAATTAAATAAAATATCAACTAATACTTTATTTGTATTTTATTTGGGAGTAAAAATTAAAATTGAAGGATCAACATATAATATAAATAAATAAGAAGATGTTTTGCTGCCAGGGATTTGAACTTGTATTTGTTTGATGCTTGTATTAAGCTGTCAATTTCCATTAATTTGTGTTATAGTGAAGTATATGTTAGATTGCAGGAGAATATCTAAAGTATTAATAGACATAGAGAAGAATTGAAAATTTTTATTTTTACATTAGAGTGAAAAGTGAGAATTTTTTTTAAAATGTTTATTTAGTTATAATATCATCAAATTAATAGAATTTTTATAGTGTTATAGGATATATATATATATATATATATATATATATATCTATATATATATATATATATATATATATATATATATTATATATAAAAGAAGAACATGTTATTGAGCAAATAATTATATATATGTAGATAAATAAATTTAGGACTTTAAAAGTCAAAAAATAAATATTTTAGAATTAAACTTGATAAATATAAAAACACATTTAGACCAAATTCATCAGTTAATCAAAGAAAACTTTTTTTTTTTCAAAATTTTAATTAGATTTTACACAATAAGTTTTTAAGGAATAAGTATAAAATTAAAAATGATAATAATATAAAGAAATAAAGTTGATTTATTTATGATTGAAAAGATATAAAAATGTATCACAAAATTGTACTTGGTGTACTAACAAGCGCAATGACATATACTTTTGCTACCTACGTTCTTGCAAAGACCTCCTCTATCGCAGTCTAAAATACAAAAATTCTAACACTTTCCACTACTTTCTGGACTATCATCTTTGACTTTTAGACAAGGTCCTTGTTCCGGATGATCTTTGCAATATTTGTCTCCTTGAACAACATCCTTGCTACCTAAAAAGAGAACAAATCAAATAGGATAAAATTAAAAAACAAAATTGACTAAACCTTATACTATATATTTTTTTGTATGCATAAAATACTTTTATTATTCTTTATACATATATTGTATGCATTTTTATAATGTAATAAAGTATACTACGAAGATTTTATATTGATTTTAAATACATAAAGAAAGAAAATATGAATGTATATTGTTTCATTTATATAATAAACGAAAACAAATGTAAAAGTATTATTTATTTAAAATTAACCAGTGATAAGAATAAAGTAAAAAAGAAATAGAACATCAATTCTCCTTTCCATAACCATTGACTTCTTAAAAACAATTACCAATTGTTTTATGAGAGAATTTGTAAGTTAAAACTTATTATTTATAGGAAAAAATAAAGATGTTGTGACATCTGATAAATTCAAATAAACAAAAAAAATTTTTTAAAAATGCATAAGAAAAAACTATATGTGGAACAAAGTTGTAAAAACTAATGTTTCATAAATTATGACATCCATAATTTTCTTCTGTATCAATTTATTACGTAAAACTTTTTGATGAATTTTCTGCACACATTTTAATGAATTGTTTTTATTCTACAATTTATTCTATGTCACAGTTTCCATCTCAAAAAAATAAAAAATAGAAAATAAAAAAATATATATAGAGACAGAGAAAAACCAAATGGACCAAAGTTGTACAAATTAACATTTCATAAACTAAAAAAGAAATATAATATATATATATATATATATATATATATATTATAATTATTAAGTAGTGTAATAATGTGGATCATTAATGCATAAACCATAATTCATTATTTTCTAAATTCATAATAAATTTCGTCAGTTACAATACAGTTATAAGAAATATAAAGATGTCAATATCACAAAAAAAAAATAATAAAAAAAAAACACACACACATCCTATTAAATAAAATTTTAATAAGTTAAAAATAATAATAATTATTATAATAATAATAGAGAAAATTAGAAAAATCAAGTGGATCAAAATTGTAAAAACATATGTTTTAAAGATTGTACAATAAAAGTAGTTGAGAATCATAAATGCTTTAGTAAAATTGTACATATTTCTTTTAAATAGTGTTTTAATTTCTTTGCTTCTAATCTTTAAATAGTTTCTTGAGTAATTGTCAGTAAACCAATATTATTTTCTATTCAATGTTTCCGTTATATATTTACTATAAAAAATTGAAAACTTCATCTTCAACTAATAATTGTATATAGAGGGAATAAAAATACATAACTTTTTTCTAAAAGAAAAAAAAGTTTTTTTAAAAAAAAGCAGGGACATTAAAAATAAGTTATCCATCAAATAATAATTTATCTATAAATTAGTCAAAACAATTCATGATTTATATTAACTCTGAGAATAATTTTATAAACAATCCATTCTAATATTTTTATAATTTAATAAAAAATTAGCTATTCATTATTTTAAAATATAATTTTTCCCTATGTAAAACTATTTTAGCAAAAACTTTGATAAAATATTTTATATAGAGAATTATTTTTATTTAAAATTTTGTCTTTGTCACTATTCCGTTACAGATCAATAAAAATTAAAGAATTAGCTATAGAATACCGGTTAAATAGATGAATTTTATATAAATAAATTATATATATATATATATATATATTAAAGAATTAGAAATTAAAATCGTGTAGTAAATTTTATTTATTTATCTTTTATCTTCACAAAGTATAATATCTTTTTACTATTGTTTTGTTTTAAAGTCATATTAAATTAAAGATAGATTTAGTTACATAAAGATATAACTTGAACGTGTATGATAATATAATAATTAAAAAGTGTAAATATAAGTATTCTTTTTAGGTATTTATGGTTTTACCATATTTACACTTTGTTGACATGATTGGAATTTAAGTATTCTTTTTAATCAACTAATTGACTTATAGTTATAAAATAAATAAAAACTTTAAAATTTAAAGAAAAATCATTTTGTTTCAATTTTTAATTAGATGTTACATAATAATTTTTGTAAGGAATAGGTATAAAATTAAAAATGATAATAATATATAGATATAAAGTCATTTTTTTTATGATTGAAAAGATACAAAAAAATGTATCACAAAATTGTACTTTCAATACTATTAATGAATAGGTGCACTAACAAGCACAGTGACATGTACTTTTGCCACCTACATCCTTGCAAAGACCTCCTCTCTCACGGTCTGAAATGCAAAAATTCCAACACTTTGTGGATTATCATCTTTTCCCTTCAGACAAGGTCCTTGCTCGGATGATCTTTGCAACATTTGTCTCCTTTAACAACATTCTTGCTACCTAAAAAGTGAACAAAATAAATAGAATATATTATGAAAATTTTATTTTGACTTTAAATACATAAAACAAGAAAATATGAATGTATATTGTTTCATTTATATAATAAACAAAATCAAATGTAAAAGGATTATTTATTTAAAACTAACCTATGATAAGAACAAAGTAGAAAAGAAATAGAACAACAATTCTCTTTTCCATAGCTATTGTATTCTTAAAAGAATTTATCAATTAAATTGTGAGTTAAAACATATTTATAAGGAAAAACTAAAGATGTTGTGTACTAAAATTGAAGTGGACCAAAATTGCAAAAATTAATGTTTCATAGACTATAACAAATTTTTCTATTTTATTTATGATTATTAGCTTGCATAATTATTAATATTTAAATTAAATTTTTTTATTTTTTTAAACTGCTACAACATATTTATAAGAAAAATAAAGATGGTGTGGACCAAACAGTATAACAAATACATAGAGAGAAACATTAGGTGGACTAAAGTTGTAAATACATAGAGAGAAAAATTAAGTGGACCAAAGTTGTAAATACATAGAGAGAAAAATTAAGTGGACCAAAGTTGTAAAAACAAATGTTTCACAGACAACAACGTAAACTTTTTTTCAATTATTATTTTATATATGATTATTAATTTATAATAAATATATAGAGAGAGAAATTAAGTGGACCAAGTTGTAAAAACTAATGTTTCACAACAACAACCTAAACTTTTTTCAATTATTATTTTATATATGATTATTAATTTACGTGAAAATACAAACTCTTTAGTCAAAATTATAATTCATTATTTTTTTAATTTGTCTGTATTATTAATTCATGTCTACTTTTCAATGTTATCAACATTTTATAAATTAAATTCTGCATACAAACTCTTTAAATGAAAATACTTTTTCAATACTAAAAGAATTTAAATTATGCTATCAACATAAACAATTATATATATATAAACCCAATTATTCTATCTAAAAACCCCAATATATATATATATATATTCCAAAAATTTAATAAACAACCAAATTTTAATAATAAAAAAGCCCAATAATTACATTTTTTCACAATTTCATGGATCAACATTAGTTTAATGCATTGACAAGATAGTGGCTACAATGTTTTATTTGTTTATTTTCAAATTTTATTAATAGGAAAATTGGCATACTCTCCGAATTATAGAGGTTTGGTGACATTGGTCCTAAAGTATTATTTTTTGGCAGAATTGGTTCCCGAACTATAAAAAAATTGTAACATTAGTCATTCGCTTAAAAAATTTCGTTATATTATTCGTTAACTAAAAACAACTCTAAAGATATTTATGTCAGTACATTATTTAAATATATGTAATAATAGACAGATTGGCATAAATAGTCCACAAACTATAGATGTTTGGTGACATTGGTCCCTAAATTATAATTTTGTTTTTGTGAAATTAGTCTTCAAACTATATCTAAATTAAAAATTTATAAAATTATCCTTTATAAAAAAAATTAAGGTTTATTTTTTAAAATAATGAACAAATATGCGGCTGCAAAAAATTGTAAAAACAGTTAACTAACGGTAAAACATCTTACTTCTCCTTCTTCTTCTCCTTCTTCTTCTTCTTCTTTTTCTCCTTCTTCTTCTCTTTCTTCTTCTCCTTCTTTTTCTCCTTCTTCTTCTCCTTCTTCTTCTTCTCCTTCTTCTTCTCCTTCTTCTCCTGCTTCTTCTCCTTCTTCTTCTCCTTCTTCTTCTCCTTCTTCTTCTCCTTCTTCTTCTCCTTCTCCTTCTTCTTCTTCTTCTTCTCCTTCTTCTTCTTCTTCTTCTTCTCCTTCTCCTTCTTCTTCTTCTTCTTCTCTTCTTCTCCTTCTTCTTCTTCTTCTCCTTCTTCTTCTCCTTCTTCTTCTCCTTCTTCTTCTTCTTCTCTTCTCCTTCTTCTTCCCTTCTTCTTCTTCTTCTTCTCCTTCTTCTTCTCCTTCTTCTCCTTCTTCTTCTTCTTCTTCTTCTCTTCTCTTCTCTTCTTCTTCTTCTTCTCCTGCTTCTTCTTCTCGCTTCTTCTTCTCCTTCTTCTTCTCCTTCTTCTTCTCCTGCTTCTTCTTCTCCTTCTTCTTCTCCTTCTTCTTCTCCTTCTTCTTCTCCTTCTTCTTCTTCTTCTTCTTTAGGATTGAATTATGATCGAGTCGTACTGAGTTATAGACGAGTCAAGCCAAATTGATATCATCTCAATTTTTGATTATATCTTTATCTTGATAAACTCTTCGACACTTTGAATCATAATACTGTTGTTACCTTAACAATGGGTTCGACAATGACAAGAATTTCTAAGGAAGGGTGCAGATTTGGAGAATAATATATTGGGACAGACAACAATGAATTTTCTAATATTGAAATAACAACGTTAATCTCGCCTAAAAAAATTGTGTTAGGTCAAAGCCAACATAGCCCTTGAGAGCCTAAGTCCCAAGTTAACCCAATCCGAAGAGAAATTAATTTTATTTTTTTAAAAGAAAGAAATCCCTATTAAATTTAATCAATCTTCATTTTTCTAAACTTCTTGATACTTTATGTATATAAGTTTTTTTTATTTGAATTATAATAAAGATGGAAAATCTTTATAACAAAAAAGATACAAATATTAAAGGAACAAAATAAAATAGTCTAATTAATATTTTATTTAAATAAAACAAAAGGTGGAGAAAGAAATACAACAAGAGATAAACATAAACTATTGATTTCATTACATGAATTTCTCCTCTAATTTGAAGCTTAATTTAATACTTCCAATTACACCCCTTCGAGATCCTCCACCCACAAATGCCCCATAGAGTGGTTGGTCAACATGTATAATTTCATTTGGTGTTAAAAATAATGGAATTTTAGTCCTACCAATAACTGAGATACCATCAGAGGTTCTTGGATTACCACTTACCCGTTGTACTTTAATGACCTCCAAATCTAGAAATTCACCATCTGGAAAATATGGAAAATCCATCGCCGTATAATTACGCCATTCGATACGTGATTCTTCGCCAAACATTTCCTCTTCTTTGCAAATAAAATTGGTCCAGGTTTGAATGCATTGTCCAAGCCCACAAATTGATACACCATAAATTCCTTTGATGTTGGCTTCTGCATCTATAATAGTAGCCGCATACACATGTATGCAGAGAATATAATAAGGATTTATTTTTCCTTTCAACTTCTCACCGCCGGCGTCCATCAAGAATGAACCCTCTTTCTCTCACTATAAACAAAAAAAGTGATTTAGTTTTTAGTAGGATATTATTTTTTTTAGATTTATTTATAGCGCGAGTTTCATTTATAACTTCTTTATTTTAAAAACATTTATAAAATTAGATTTCTTAATTTGTAAGCTTTCAAATTTCATTTTGTAAAGTTTTGAACAATATTATACGTTGACATTAATTCGTAGTATCCACGGGAAAATATATTTAAGATTTTTTAATCAGTAATAACGTTTGAAGATTTTGATATTTGGATAAAGAATTAATATTTTGCAAGAATTTAGATTGTTACCTTTTATAGTGAAGTGATTGTTCTTATTGATTAAGCAGAATGGATGAATATTTTGAACGGATATGAAATATTTTGATGGACTGTCGAATAATTTAATAATATTTATAGTTAACATGCATTAATTGGTAATAATTTCACCTATGAATGTACATGATCATGTTTTCAAAGTAAAGTTAAAAGTAATGTTTATCTTACAAATTTTGTAATGAAAGTTTTTGTATATTTAAATATTAGTTTAAAATATGTGTTCATGAGACAAATTGTTCAAAATTAATTCAAATCTCACATATAAAGATGAAGTCCGAATTGTCTAATTAATATATACATATATATATATATATATATATATATAAGCATTTCTTTTCTTCTAATGCATTGGGCCTTTTGAAAAAGTTGAGTTAGGTAAGATTGGAGCCGAATTTTGTGATGGCCCATTCAATTAGTTTCTTAATTTTGGAACATAAGGTTCACATACTAAATTAATATTTAACTTTAAATTTAATATTTAACTTCAAATAACAATAAAATATTTTATATTTAATGTGTATATGTAAAAATTGTGATTTTTTATGGTGTCCTATCAAATTACCAATCTCATGTAAATTTCATATTGTTCCTTTGTTTATAATTATTTATGTAACAATATTTATATTATTTACGAATGTATTGATACTAATATCAAAGTTTATACAATTTATATATTATATGTGATTTAATAAATTTATGATTTAATTTATGATTTAATTTATGACTATTGAGAAATTAAATAAAATAGCAACTAATAGTTTATTTGTATTTTGTTTGGGAATAAAAATTAAAATTAAATGATCAATATATAATATAAATATCAGGACTCCATGACCTAATGGATAAGGCGCTGGTTCTCCAAGGGTTCGATCCCCAGTAGAATCGTTTCAATTAAATTTTTTTACATCTTATTAGACTTTGGGTAAATCCTTCAGTTTTAAGGTACTAGAACCAAGAATCAACCAGGCATGGAAGCAAGGGGTATATAGTAGCACGTTTATATTCCAAGGAGGACTACCTGAAACTGCTAAATGGAGGACCATATTAGGGCATTATTTAAGTATATCAAAGTGGAGTCCGAATTTTCGGCCATCGGAGGATGATATACGGACCACCCTAGCGTGGGTACGTTTTCAAGGTGTGCCATTGGAAGTATTTGAGGATCTCTCACTATTAGACTTGGGGAATTCAAGAAGGAAATACGAGTGGATCTGAACACAGCTGACATGATCTGTGGGCGGTATGCAATAGTTTGCTTGAAAATTGATTTAGCAACACCCTTCATACCAACAATCGTAGTCTGGGGCAAGAAGTATTCAGTTGAATACGAAGGCTTACACTGTATTTGTTTCAAATGTGCTAAATACGGTCATAAGGTGGAAGGATGTAGAATGAACGCGTCTGCGACTGAAAATGCTGACATGCAGCAACCAGTGATAAAGGACCCTAATCGTGCAACGACAGCACAACCCTATGGTCCTTGGTTACTCCCCGCACATGTACGATGTCGACAAATGCACATGCAGAAATAGACTGGCAAAAAGAATACAACTCCGGTGAGTAGACAATCTAGGAGGGAACAATCTGTTCAGAGCAATGGACTGACACATGGGGCCAATCTAGTTTCGGACGGGTCACCAACTTTTGAGTTCTGATCAGTCAACAACAACCGAGGTATGAGGTTGTTAGAAAATAGAAAAGTTACATGGGAAAGTGAGAAGAGGGACACAGTCGGCGGGAATTCCAACTTTGCCGTACTTACTGATCTAAGGGAAGGAGTGATATAGGATTTGGAAAAGTTGAAAAAGAAGATTCAGGAGATACCAAATGGAGTTATTGAGCCAAAACACAATAAAGCCCACATCAAATTGGAAAAATGGTTGGACTCAAAGATACACAGAAGCCCTACCCAAAAGAGGGCCACCATAATGGGAAATAGAAAAATTATAAGGATAAGGGTCAAGTGGTAGAACGGGTTGGACCAAGTAGACTTGGGCCTTTAAAAATGGTGGACAATAATCGTATGACCCAACAACTAAATAATCATATAGAAATAATAGAAATTGCAGCGGGGAAAAAGGCAGTACCGTTAGTTATGACTCTGAATGTAATTTGACAAGGCATGGATGGAAGAAACCTTCCTGGTAGGAGCAAAGGTGACAGTGGAGGCAGTATGAATACTGACTGCATTGAGGTTGGAAATCAAAAAAAGGAAGAGTTGTCTTGTCGATGATAAGAGCAAGTTGCAGTATTTGTAGGGGTTGCCGAAACAGTAATGGAGGTAAGCAACGCTTCCCTATCCCTTTAAACTTTCTCAATGATTAGTTCTATTATTTGGAATTGTAGGGAAATAGGAAATAAAAATACCATAATGTATCTTATGGAGATGATTAAAACCCACAGACCAGCTATTATATGTTTACTAGAAACTAGGGTACATAGCAGCCAAGTTATGAATTTTCTAGTTAGGACTGGTTTTACAGACATGCTAGTGGTTGAAGCAGAGGGGTATTTTGGAGGCTTGTGGCTCCTTTTGGATTGTAACAAAGTGAATATAGAGCCAGTCTTAATGAGTGATCAAATTATCACAGCAATTGTCCAAGATCAATCCAAGGATGTTCGCGAATAATGTTTGAATAAGCTTGAAATTTAATCGAGCTTAAAATTTTATTTGTGTTTGTTTGTTTAATAAATGAACGAGCTGGAACTGAGTATAAACAAGCTCGAACGAGCTTTGTTCGCGAACAATTTGGTTCGTTTACAGCTTTAGTTCACACTGGGAGTGAACAAGGCACTAGGACCTGATGGGATACCAGTAGCTTTCTTTCAAAAATACTAGGAACAGGTAGGACCAGCGGTGTGCGAGTTTATACAGGAGGTGTCCCAAACTGGTTCCATCCTCGAAGAAGCCAATCACTCGGTAATATGCTTACTACCAAAACAAGAATATCCGGAGGACGTAGCTCAATTCCGACCAATTTGTTTTAGCAATGTACTAGTGAGGCAGTAAGCAAAATTATTGCGAATAGAGTTTAACAATTTATGGATGAATTATCCGGAGCTTAGCAGTCTTGTTTCATACCAGGTAGACAAACAACGAATAATGTGGTCATAGAACAAGAGATCCTACATTCCATGCGTAAAAGAAAAGGAAAAAAGGGAGAAATGCTAGTAATGATAGACCTGGAGAAGGCGTATGACCGTGTAGATTGGGGTTTCTTGGAATGTGTCATGAGAACTGTAGGCTTTAAGGAACAACTTATCAAGGTGGTTAAAAGCTGTCTGGACTCAACAAACATGTCTGTTCTCTGGAATGGCACAAGACTAGCTGCTTTAAAATCGGGAAGAGGACTTCGTCACGGAGATCCATTGTCACCGTATTTGTTTGTCCTATGCATGGAAGTCCTAGGCAAACGTATACAACATGCGGTTTCAGAGAGACAATGGCGAGGAATTAGTATGGCGAGGAACAGTCTAAAGATATCCCACATTGTTTTGGCTGATGACTTGTTGTTATTTGGTGAAGCTTCAGTATGACAAGCAAAGGTGATTTATGAGATTCTCCAAACCTTTTATGGAGAATTAGGTCAAAAAGTAAACCAAAGCAAATCTAGGGTTTGATTTTCATCGTCGACTACAAGTGAACGATCAAAGGTTAGTGAGACTTTTGGAATGAGAATAACAACTTATTTGGGAAAATATTTGGGGGTTCTGCTAATCCATAGAAGGTTAAAAAGTCACCATTTTGGCTATCTTGTGGATAGAGTTCAGAAGAAGCTGCGAGGATGGTCTAGCCGTATGTTATCACAAGCCGCAAGGGTGCTTCTGATTCAAACAGTTTCAGCTACCATACCATCTTATGTCATGAATTCATGTCGGCTGCCGAAGAGAACCATTGAAATACTTGAGAAAGTAAACCGAAGATTTCTATGGGGTGACACAGAGAATCAAAGCTCACTACATACAATTGCGTGGAAGACAGTATGCCAACCAAAAGGACAAGGGGGTCTAAATATTCAGTCACAAGCCAGCGTAAATAAGATTCTATTGGCAAAGCTTACGTGGAGAGCCATGTAGAAGCCGGATGCATTATGGGCCTTGATCCTACGATCCAAATACGACGATATGGAGAGAGAAGATAACTGGGATCGTTTGAGGAATATATCAGTGGTTGGTATAAGCTTGAGGTATGGTTGGGAAGTGCTGCGTCAAGGGCTAGAACGGCGAGAAGGGGAGATATGGGGGGAAACTGACATCACATGGTCTATTCACCACAAAGACGGCATACGCACTCATCTCTCATGGTTAACAGACAAAAAGTAATACCCTCAATTGGAAGGAAATTTGGAAATTTAAAGGTCCCACTAGGGATTCGTGTTTCTTATGGATGATAACACATGATCAACTCAAAACTATGTCTCTATTATGGGAAAGATAAATCAATGATAGCCCTCAGTGCTTAAGATGTGGATACCAATCCGAGACAACCTTTCACATGATAAGAGACTGTATGTCTAAAACAGTTTGGGAGATATTAGTGTCGCAGACACTAAGAAGTGAATTTTGGGCTTCACAGGAAATTAGTCAATGGGTGACATGCAATATTCGTAGCACACGGCTAGAAGAAAACCATTGAAAGTATGTATTTCGACAAAGCGTACAGACGTTGTAGAGATGGCGGAACCTGGAACTATATCAGTAGAAAATACCTCCACATCCTAATATTTTGGCAACAATTATTCTTAGAATTACTTATGAATTTTTGTGTACCCTCAAATAAGGAAGATGAGATGGCGGAAGCTATCTCTGTTACCTAGGTAACATTTGTATACTGTTTATTGTGTTAATAAAATATTCTCCATTAAAAAAACATATAATATAAATAAATAATTAATAAATTTATGATTTAATTTATGACCATTGAAAAATTAAATAAAATATCAACTAATACTTTATTTGTACTTTATTTGGGAGTAAAAATTGAAATTAAAAGATCAACATATAATATAAATAAATACCAAGATGTTTTGCTGCCAGGGATTTGAACTTGGATTTGTTTGATGTTTGTATTAAGCTGTTAATTTCCATTAAATTGTGTTATAGTGGAGTATATGTTAGATTGCAATAGAATATCTAAAGTATTAATAGTCATAGAGACGAATTGAAAAATTTTATTTTTATATTAGAGTGAAGGTGAGAATTGTTTTTTAAAATGTTTATTTAGTTAAAATATCATCAAATTAATAGAATTTTTTATAGTGTTATAGGATATATATATATATATATATATATATATAATATATAAAAGAAGAACATGTTATTGAGCAAATAATTATATATATATAGATAAATAAATTTAGGATTTTAAAAGCTAAAAAGTAAATATTTTAGAACTAAACTTGATAAACATAAAAAACAATTGGACCAAATTCACCAGTTAATCAAAGAAAACTTATATTTTTTTTTTCAAAATTTTAATTAGATGTTACACAATAATTTATTTTAAGAAATAAGTATAAAATTAAAAATGATAATAATATAAAGAAATAAAGCTGATTCATTTATGATTTAAAAGATATAAAAATGTATCACAGAATTGTACACAAGCTGATTCATTTATGATTTAAAAGATATAAAAATGTATCATAGAATTGTACTTGGTGTACTAACAAGGACAATGACATATACTTTTGCTACCTATGTTCTTGGAAAGACCTCCTCTCTCGCAATTTGAAATACAAAAATTCTAACACTTTCCACTACTTTCTAGATTATCATCTTTGTCTTTCAGACAAGGTCTTTGTTCCGGATGATCTTTGCAACATTTGTCTCCTTCAACAACATTCTTGCTACCTAAAAAGAGAACAAATCAAATAGGATAAAAAAATAAAAATCAACTAAACCTTATACTATATATTTTTTTGTATGCATAAAATACTTTTACTATTCTTTATACATATATTGTATGCATTTTTATAATGTAATAAAGTCTACTATGAAGATTTTATATTGATTTTAAATACATAAAAAAAGAAAATATGAATGTATATTGTTTCATTTATATAATAAACAAAAATAAATGTAAAAGTATTATTTATTTAAAACTAACCTATGATAAGAACAAAGTAAAAAATTTTACCAATTGTTTTATGAGAGAATTTGTCAGTCAAAATTTATTATTAATAGGAAAAAATAAAGATGTTGTGGTATCTGATAAATTCAAATAAACAAAAGAAAAACAATGCATAAGAAAAAAAATATAAGTGGACCAAAGTTTTAAAAACTAATGTTTCATAAATTATGACACAAACTTTTCTATTCTATTTATTTTTATTAGTTTTATTTTTGTTTACTAGTGAAGAATTTCTATGGATTTTTTATTTGTTTTTCTTATTTAATAAAATATGAGCAATTGATTATGTTATCCATAATATTCTTCTGTATCAATTTATTACGTAAAAGTTTTGGATGAATTTTTTGCACACGTTTTAATGAATTTGTTTTTATTCTACAATTTATTCTATGTCACGGTTTCCATCTCAAAAAAATAAAATAAAATAAAAATAAAAATAAAAATAAAAAAATAAATAGAGAGAGAAAAACCAAGTGGACCAAAGTTGTACAAAGTAACCTTTCATAAACTAAAAAAGAATATATATATATTATAATTATTAAGTAGTGTAATAATGTGGATCATTAATGCATAAACCATAATTCATTACTTTCTAAATTCATAATAAATTTCGTCAGTTACAATACAGTTATAAGAAATATAAAGATGTCAATATCACAAAAAAAAAAAAAAAACACACACACACACACACACATCCTATTAAATAAAATTTTAATAAGTTAAAAATAATAATAATAAAGAAAATTAAAAAAATTAAGTGGACCAAAATTGTAAAAACTTATGTTTCATAGATTAGAATAAAAACTTATGTTTTAAAGATTGTACAATGAAAGTAGTTGAGAATCATAAATGCTTTAGTAGAATTGTACATATTTCTTTTAAATAGTGTTTTAATTTCTTTGCTTCTAATCTTTAAATAGTTTCTTGAGTAATTGACAGTAAACCAATATTATTTTCTATTCAAATTTTCCGTTATATATTTACTATAAAAAATTGAAAACTTCATCTTCAGCTAATAATTGTATATAGAGGGAATAAAAATACATAACTTTTTTCTAAAAGAATTGTTTTTTTAAAAGCACAGACATTGAAAATAAGTTATCCATCAAATAATAATTTATCTATAAATTAGTAAAAAAAATTCATGATTTATATTAACTGTGAGAATAATTTTATAAACAATTCATTCTAATATTTTTATAATTTAATAAAAAAATTAGCTATTCATTATTTTAAAATATAATTTTTGCCTATGTAAAACTATTTTAGCAAAAAATTTGATAAAATATTTTATATAGAGAATTATTTTTATTTAAAATTTTGTCTTTGTCACTATTCCGTTACAAATCAATAAAAATCAGTATTTCATCTTTCTTCTTCCTCCTACTTCTTCCTCTTTTTTCTTCTTCTTACACAGTTAGTTGAGTCAGGATTGAATTATGACCGAATCGTACCGAGTTACAGACGAGTCAAGCCAAATTGACATCATCTCAATTTTTGATCGTATCTTTATCTCGGTAAACTCCGACACTTTGAATCATGATACGGTTGCTAGCTTAACAATGACAACATTAATCCCGCCTAAAAAAATTGTGTTAGGTCAAACTCAACATAGCCCCTGAGAGCCTAAGTCCCAAGTTAACCCAATCTGAGGAGAAATTAATTTTAGTTTTTTAAAAGGAAGAAATCCTTATAAAATTTAATCAATCTCCATTTTTCTAAACTTCTTGATACTTTATTTATATAAGTTTTTTTTATTTGAATTATAATAAAGATGTAAAATCATTATAACAAAAAAGATACAAATATCAAAGGAACAAAATAAAATAGTCTAATTAATATTTTATTTAAATAAAACAAAAGGTGGAGAAAGAAATACAACAAAAGATAAGCATAAACTATAGATTTCATTACATGAATTTCTCCTCCAATTTGAAGCTTAATTTAACACTTCCAATTACACCCCTTCGAGATCCTCCACCCACAAATGCCCTATAGAGTGGTTGGTCAACATGTATAATTTCATTTGGTGTTAAAAATAATGGAATTTTAGTCCTACCAATAATTGAGACACCATCAGAGGTTCCTGGATTACCACTTACATGTTGTACTTTAATGACCTCCCAATCCAGAAATTCACCATCCGGAAAATATGGAAAATCCATCGCCGTATAATTACGCCATTCAATACGCGATTCTTCGCCAAACATTTCATCTTCTTTACAAATAAAATTGGTCAAGGTTTTATTGCGTTGTCCAAGCCCACAAATTGATACACCATAAATTCCTTCGATGTTGGCTTCTGGATCTACAACAGTAGCCGCATACACATGTATGCAGAGAATATAATAAGGATTTATTTTTCCTTTCAACTTCTCACCGCCGACGTCCATCAAGAATGAACCCTCTTTCTCTCACTATAAACAAAAAAGTGATTTAGTTTTTAATAGGATATTACCGTTTTTAGATTTATTTATAGCGCGAGTTTCATTTATGACTTTTTTATTTTTTAAAAATTTATAAAATTAGATTTCTTAATTTGTAAGCTTTCAAATTGTATTTTGTAAAGTTTTGAACAATATTATATACGTTGACATTAATTCGTAGTATCTACGGAAAAAAAGTATTTGAGATTTTTTAATCAGTAATGACGTTTGAAGATTTTGATATTTGGATAAAGAATTAATATTTTACAAGAATTTAGATTGTTACCTTTTATAGTGATGTGATTGTTTTTATTGATTAAGCAGAATGGATGAATATTTTGAACCGAGATAATTATATGGAATATTTTGATGGACTATCGAATAATTTAATAATATTTATAGTTAACATGCATTAATTGGTAGTAATTTCGCCTATGAATGTACATGATCATGTTTTCAAAGTAAAGTTAAAGTAATATTTATCTTACAAATTTTGTGATGAAAATTTTGTATATATTTAAATGTTAGTGTAAACTATGTGTTCATAAGACAAATTGTTCAAAATTAATTCAAATATCACATATGATGATGAAGTCAGAATTGTATAATATATATATATATATATATATATATATATATATAGATATATATATATATATATATATGTATGTATATATTATATATGAGCATTTCTTTTCTTCTAATGCATTGGAGCCCAATTTTGTAGAAGGCCCATTAAATTAGTTTCTTAATTTTGTAACATAAGGTTCACATGCTAAATTAATATTTAACTTTGAATTTAATACTACTTCAAATAACAATAAAATATTTTATATTTAATATGTGTATATGTAAAAATTGTGACTTTTTATGGTGTCCTATCAAATCACCAATCTCATGTAAATTTTATATTGTTCCTTTGTTTATAATTGTTTATGTAACAATATTAATATTAAATATTTATATTATTTACGAATGTGTTGATACTGATATCAAAGGTTATACAATTTATATATTATATACGATTTAATAAATTTATGATTTAATTTATGACTATTGAGAAATTAAATAAAACAGCAACTAATAGTTTATATGTTTTTTGTTTGGGAATAAAAATTAAAATTAAAGGATCAATATATAATATAAATATTAGAACTGCATACCCAATGGATAAGGCGTTAGTTTTCGAAATCAGAGATTCTGGGTTCGATCCCTAGTGTCCTTATATTTTAAGGTACTAGAACCAAGAATCAACCCGGCATAGAAGCAATGGGTATATAGTAGCACGTTTCTATTCCAAGGAGGACTACTTGAAAGTGTTAAATGGAGGACCATGGACCATATTAGGGCATTATTTAAGTATATCAAAGTGGAGACCAAATTTTCGGCCATCGGAGGATGATATAAGGACCAGCCTAGCGTGGGTACCTTTCTAAGGTGTGCCATTGGAAGTATTTGAGGATTTCTCACTATTAGACTAGGGTAATGCAGTCAGGAAGGCAATATGAGTGGATTTGAACACAACTAACATGATCTGTGGGCCGTATAGCAACACCCTTCATACCGACAGTCGTAGTCTGGGGCAAGAAGAAATGTGGTAAATACCGTCATAATATGGAAGGATGTAGAATGAATACGCCTGTGACTAAAAATGCTGACATGGTCCTTGGTTACTCCCTGCACATGTACGATGTCGACAAATGCACATGCAGAAACAGTCCGACAGACAGAATACAACTCCTGTGAGTAGACAATCGAGGAGGAAACAATCTGTTCGGAGACTTGGATTGACACATGGGGCCAATCCAGTTTCGGACGGGTCACCATCTTTTGAGTTTGGATGAGTCAACAACAATTGAGGTATGAGGTTGTTAGAAAATAGAAAAGTTACATGGGAAAGTGAGAAGAGGGACATAGTTGGCGGGAATTCCAGCTTTGCCATACTACACAGAAGTCCTACATCTCCTAAACCAAAAGAGGACCACCATAATGGGAAATAGAAAAATTATAAGGATAAGGGTCAAGTGGTAGAACGGGTTGGACCAAGTAGACATGAGCCTTTAAAAGTGGTGGGCAATAACCGTATGACCCAACAACCAAATAATCATACAGAAATAATGGAAATTGCAGCGGGGAAAAAGGTAATACCGTTAGTTATGACTCTGAATGTAATTCGACAAGGCATGGATGGAAGAAACCTTCCTCGTAGGAGCAAAGGTGACAGTGGAGGCAGTATGGATATTGACTGCATTGAGATTGGAAATCAAACAAAGGAAGAGTTGTCTTGCCGACAAGAAGAGCAAGTTGTAGTATTTGCAGGGATTGCCGAACAGTAATGGAGGTAAGCAACGCTTCCCTATCCCTTTAAACTTTCTCAATGATTAGTTCTATTATTTGGAATTGTAGGGGAATAGAGAATAAAAATACCAGAATGCATCTTATGGAGATGATTAAAACCCACAGACCATCTATTATATGTTTACTAGAAACTAGGGTACTTAGCAGCCAAGTTATGAATTCTTAGTTAGTACTGGTTTTACATACATGCTAGTGGTTGAAGCAGAGGGGTATGTAGCAGGCTTGTGGCTTCTTTTGGATTGTAACAAAGTGAATATAGAGTCAGTCTCAATGAGTGATCAAACTATCACAACAATTGTCCAAGAGCAATCCAAGGAAGTCTAGATGTTGTTGGTGGTGTATGCATCACCTAGACCATTTATCAGGGAGGAGATATGAAATTACATAAGGAGATTGGGAAATATTGTGAATATACCATGGGTGGTTATCGTCGATGTCAACTAACTAGTTAACAGTTGCGATAAAGTAGATGGAAAACTAATCAATCTAGTACAAGCTAGCCGGCTACAAGCTACAATTGACAGATGCAGGTTGATTGATATGGGTTTCCATGGACTGAAGTTCACATGGACGAATGGTAGAGTCGGGAAAGCACTCATCTGGGAGAGATTTGACCGAGGCTGGTGTAACATACAATCAGTTTAAAGTTTGAGAATATCATAATCCAACATTTGATGAGATTCGCCTAGGATCATCACCCTATGTTGCTCATGGAGAGAAGAACAGTCACTGCACCCGAGTTCCGTGGATTCCATTTCCTTGAGGTGTGGTTCCGCCATCCAGACTTCAGTAAGATAGTCAAGGATTTTTTGATGGGAGAACCAGACAATATTCTACATCAAATGGAGAAGTTCAAGGAGATGATTTAGAGGTGGAACAAGGATGTATTTTAAAATATATTTTGGAGAAAGAAGAGATGTAAAGCCAGACTGGTTGGGGTACAAAATCCCTTACAAGAGGGGTTCAAAACATCTCTCTATAAGCTGGAAAAAAGATTATTAGAGGAATTAGATGAGATACTGGGCCAAGAGGAGCTATAGTAGAAGCAACAAGCTAGAGTTAAATGGATTATGGAAGGAGAAAGAAATACGAGGTTTTTTCATGAACAAGCAAAGCAGCAAAAAAAGCGAAGCCAAATTGTTCAACTGAATGATCATGAAGGAAAATGGTGCATAGATGGGGATACATTACAGCAGATGGTTCGAAATTACTACGTGAGACTATATGACAAAGACCCCTTTGTCACAACAGTATGGAACACAGATGAGTGGCAATTCCCCAAACTCACGAGATCACAGAGACAATTGTTGAATCTGAGTGTATCTTGCTACGAAACAAAACTAGTTATGTTCCAACTGGGAGTGAACAAGGCACTAGGATCTGATGGGATACCAGTAGCTTTCTTTCAAAAATACTAGGAACAGGTAGGACCAGCGGTGTGCGAGTTTGTACAGGAGGTGTTCCAAACTTGTTCCATCCCCGAAGAAGCCAATCACTCTGTAATATGCTTACTACCAAACCAAGAATATCCGGACGAGGTAGCTCAATTCCGACCAATTTATTTTAGCAATGTACTGGTGAAGGTAGTAAGTAAAATTATTGCCCATAGAGTGAAACAATTTATGGATGAATTATCTAGAGCTTAGCAGTCTAGATTTATACCGGGTAGATAAGCAACGGATAATATGGTCATGGCACAGAAGATCCTACACTCCATGCATAAAAGAAAAGGAAAAAAGGGAGAAATGATAGCAAAGATAGACCTGGAGAAGGCGTATGACCGTGTAGATTGGGGTTTCCTGGAATGTGTCATGAGAACTGTAGGCTTTAAGGAACAACTAATCAGGGTGGTTAAAAGCTTTTTGGACTCAATAAACATGTCTGTTCTCTGGAATGGCACAAGACTAGTTGCTTTTAAATCTGGAAGAGGACTTCGTCACGGAGATCCATTGTCACCGTATCTATTTGTCCTATGCTTGGAAGTCCTAGGCAAACGTATACATCAAGCGGTTTCAGAGGGGCAATGGTGAGGAGCAGTCTAAAGATATCCCACCTTTTTTCGTTGATGACTTGTTGTTATTTGGTGAAGCTTTAGTATGACAAGCAAAGGTGATTTATGAGATTCTCCAAACCTTTTATGGAGAATCAGGTCAAAAAGTAAACCAAAGCAAATCTAGGGTTTGATTTTCATCATCGACTACAACAAGTGAACGATCAAAGGTTAGTGAGACTTTTGAAATGAGAATAGCGGCATATTTGGGAAAATATTTGGGGGTTCTGCTAATCCATGGAAGGTTAAAAAGTTACCATTTTGGCTATATTGTGGACAGAGTTCAGAAGAAGCTAGGAGGATGGTCAAGACGTATGTTATCACAGGCAGCAAGGGTGCTTCTGATTCAAACAGTTTCAGCTACCATACCATCTTATGTCATGAATTCATGTCGGCTGCCGAACAGAACCATTGAAACACTTGAGAAAGTAAACCGAAGATTTTTATGGGGTGACACAGATAATCAAATCTCACTACATACAATTGCGTGGAAGACAATATGCCAACCGAAAGGGCAAGTAGGTCTAAATATTCAGTCACTAGCTAGTGTAAATAAGATTCTATTGACAAAGCTTACGTGGAGAGCCATGAAGAAGCCAGATGCTTTATGTGCCTTGATCCTACGATCCAAATACCATATGGAGAGAGAAGATAACTGGGATAGTTTGAGGAATATATCAGTGGTTGGCAGAAGCTTGAGTTATGGTTGGGAAGTGCTGCGTCAAGGGCTAGAACGGCGAGGAGGAGAGATATGGTGGAAACCGACATCACATGGTCTATTCACCACAAAGACGGGATACACATTCATTTCTCAGGGTCAATATACACAAAGTAATACCTTCAATTGGAAGGAAATCTGGAAATTTAAAGGTCCCACCAGGAGTTCGTGTTTGTTATGGTTAATAACACATGATCAACTCAAAACGATGTCTCAATTATGGGAAAGAAAAATCACTGATAGCCCCTAGTGCTTAAGATGTGGATACCAATCCGAGACAAACCTTCACGTGATAAGAGAGTGTATGTCTAAAACAGTTTGGGAGATATTAGTGTCGCAGACACTAAAAAGTGAATTTTGGACTTCATAGAAAATTAGTCAATGGGTGACATGCAATATCCGTAACAGAAATAGCACACGACTAGAAGAAAACCACTGGAAGTATGTATTTCGACAAGGTGTACAGACGCTGTGGAGATGACGGAACCTGGAACTATATCAATTGAAAATACCCCCACATCCTAATATTTTGGCAACAATTATTCTTAGTATTACTTATGAATTTTTGTGTACCCTCAAATGAGGAAGATGAGATGGCGGAAGCTATCTCTGTTACCTAGGTAACATTTGTATATTGTTTATTGTGTTAATACAATATTTTCTATTAAAAAAGATATAATATAAATAAATAATTAATAAATTTATGATTTAATTTATGACCATTGAAAAATTAAATAAAATATCAGCTAATACTTTATTTGTATTTTATTTGGGAGTAAAAATTAAAATTGAAGGATCAACATATAATATAAATAAATAAGAAGATGTTTTGCTGCCAGGGATTTGAACTTGTATTTGTTTGATGCTTGTATTAAGCTGTCAATTTCCATTAAATTATGTTACAATGAAGTATATGTTAGATTGCAGGAGAATATCTAAAGTATTAATAGACATAGAGAAGAATTGAAAATTTTTATTTTTACATTAGAGTGAAAGGTGAGAATGTTTTTTTAAATGTTTATTTAGTTATAATATCATCAAATTAATAGAATTTTTTATAGTGTTATAGGATATATATATATAAAAGAACATGTTATTGAGCAAATAATTATATATATGTAGATAAATAAATTTAGGACTTTAAAAGTCAAAAAATAAATATTTTAGAACTAAACTTGATAAATATAAAAAAAACATTTAGACCAAATTCATCAGTTAATCAAAGAAAACTTTTTTTTTTCAAATTTTTAATTAGATTTTACACAATAATTTTTTTAAGGAATAAGTATAAAATTAAAAATGATAATAATATAAAGAAATAAAGTTGATTTATTTATGATTGAAAAGATATAAAAATGTATCACAAAATTGTACTTGGTGTACTAACAAGCACAATGACATATACTTTTGCTACCTACGTTCTTGCAAAGACTTCCCCTATCGCAGTCTAAAATACAAAAATTCTAATACTTTCCACTACTTTCTGGACTATCATCTTTGCCTTTTAGATAAGGTCCTTGTTCTGGATGATCTTTGCAACATTTGTCTCCTTGAACAACATCCTTGCTACCTAAAAAGAGAACAAATCAAATAGGATAAAATTAAAAAAAATCGACTAAACCTTATACTATATATTTTTTTGTATGCATAAAATACTTTTATTATTCTTTATACATATATTGTATGCATTTTTATAATGTAATAAAGTATACTATGAAGATTTTATATTGATTTTAAATACATAAAGAAAGAAAATATGAATGTATATTGTTTCATTTATATAATAAACGAAAATAAATGTAAAAGTATTATTTATTTAAAATTAACCAGTGATAAGAATAAAGTAAAAAAGAAATAGAACAACAATTCTCCTTTCCATAACCATTGACTTCTTAAAAAAAATTACCAATTGTTTTATGAGAGAATTTATCAGTTAAAACTTATAATTTATAGGAAAAAATAAAGATGTCGTGACATTTGATAAATTCAAATAAACAAAAAAAAAATTTAAAAAATGCATAAAAAATATATAAGTGGAACAAAGTTGTAAAAACTAATGTTTCATAAATTATGACATAAACTTGTCTATTTTATTTATTTTTATTAGTTTTTTTTTTTTGTTTTCTAGTGAAAAATTTCTATGGATTTTTTTATTTGTTTTTCTTATTTAATAAAATATGAGCAATTGATTATGTTATCCATAATTTTCTTCTGTATCAATTTATTACGTAAAACGTTTTGATGAATTTTCTGCACACATTTTATTCTACAATTTATTCTATGTCACAGTTTCCATCTCAAAAAAATAAAAAATAAAAAATAAAAAAATAAATAGAGAGAGAGAGAAAAACCAAGTGGACCAAAGTTGTACAAATTAACATTTCATAAACTAAAAAGGAAATATATATATATATTATAATTATTAAGTAGTGTAATAATGTGGATCATTAATGCATAAACCATAATTCATTATTTTCTAAATTCATAATAAATTTCGTCAGTTACAGTTATAAGAAATATAAAGATGTCAATATCACAAAAAAAAAAACAATAAAAAAAAAACACACACACACATCCTATTAAATAAAATTTTAATAAGTTAATAATAATAATAATTATTATAATAATAATAAAGAAAATTAGAAAAATCAAGTGGATCAAAATTATAAAAACTTATGTTTTAAAGATTGTACAATAAAAGTAGTTGAGAATCATAAATGCTTTAGTAGAATTGTACATATTTCTTTTAAATAGTATTTTAATTTCTTTGCTTCTAATCTTTAAATAGTTTCTTGAGTAATTGACAGTAAACCAATATTATTTTCAATTCAATTTTTCCATTGTATATTTACTATAAAAAATTGAAAACTTCATCTTCAGCTAATAATTGTATATAGAGGGAATAAAAATACATAAAATTTTTCTAAAAGAAAAAAAAAGTTTTTAAAAAAAGCAGGAACATTGAAAATAAGTTATCCATCAAATAATTAATTTATCAATAAATTAGTCAAAAAAATTCATGATTTATATTAACTGTGAGAATTATTTTATAAACAATCCATTCTAATATTTTTATAATTTAATAAAAAATTAAATATTCATTATTTTAAAATATAATTTTCCCTATGTAAAACTATTTTAGCAAAACATTTGATAAAATATTTTATATAGAGAATTATTTTTATTTAAAATTTTGTCTTTGTCACTATTCCATTACAGATCAATAAAAATTAAAGAATTAGCTATAGAATTCCAGTTAAATAGATGAATTTTATATAAATAAATTATATATATATATATATATATATTAAAGAATTAGAAATTAAAATCGTGTAGTAAATTTTATTTATTTATCTTTTATCTTCACAAAGTATAATATTTGTTTACTATTGTTTTGTTTTAAAGTCATATTAAATTAAAGATAGATTTAGTTACATAAAGATATAACTTGAACATGTATGATAATATAATAATTAAAAAGTGTAAATATAAGATTGAAATTTTTATTTTTTTTAGGTATTTATGGTTTTATCATATTTTACACTTTGTTGACATGATTAGAATTTAAGTATTCTTTTTATTCAACTAATTGACTTATAGTTATAAAATAAATAAAAACTTTAAAATTTAAAGAAAAATTATTTTTTTTCAATTTTTAATTAGATGTTACATAATAATTTTTGTAAGGAATAGGTATAAAATTAAAAATGATAATAATATAAAGATATTTTGAACTGAGATAATTATATGGAATATTTTGATGGACTATCGAATAATTTAATAATATTTATAGTTAACATGCATTAATTGATAGTAATTTCGCCTATGAATGTACATGATCATGTTTTCAAAGTAAAGTTAAAAGTAATATTTATCTTACAAATTTTGTAATGAAAAATTTTGTATATTTAAATGTTAATGTAAACTATGTGTTCATGAGACAAATTGTTCAAAATTAATTCAAATCTTATATATGAAGATGAAGTCAGAATTGTCTAATATATATATATATATATATATATATATATATGCATTTCTTTTCTTGTAATGCATTGGGCCTTTTGAAAATGTTGAGTTAGGTAAGATTGGAGCCCAATTTTGTAGATGGCCCATTAAATTAGTTTCTTCATTTTGGAACATAAGGTTCACATACTAAATTAATATTTAACTTTAAATTTAATACCACTTCAAATAACAATAAAATATTTTATATTTGATGTGTATATGTAAAAATTGTGACTTTTTATGGTGCCCTATCAAATTACGAATCTCATGTAAATTTCATATTGTTCCTTTGTTTATAATTATTTATGTAACAATATTAATATTAAATATTTATATTATTTACGAATGTGTTCGTACTAATATCAAAGTTTATACAATTTATATATTACATGTGATTTAATAAATCTATGATTTAATTTATGACCATTGAGAAATTAAATAAAATAGCAACTAATAGTTTATTTGAATTTTGTTTGGGAATAAAAATTAAAATTAAAGGATCAACATATAATATAAATATCAGGACTCACATGGCCCAATGGATAAGGTGTTGGTCTTCGAAACTAGAGATTCTATAGCAGCACCAGACATGGAAGCAAGGGGTATATAGTAGCACGTTTCTATTCCAAGGACGACTACCTGAAAGTATTAAATGGAGGACCATGGACTATATTAGGGCATTATTTAAGTATATTAAAGTGGAGACTGAATTTTTGGCCATCGGAGGATGATATATAGACCACCCTAGCGTGGGAACGTTTTCAAGGTGTGCCATTGGAAGTATTTGAGGATCTCTCACTATTAGACTTGGGGGATGCAGTCAGGAAGGAAATACAAGTGAATTTGAACACAGCTGACATGATCTGTGGGCGGTATGCAACGGTTTGCGTGAAAATTAATTTAGCAACACCCTTCATACCGACAGTCGTAGTCTGGGCCAAGAAGTATTTAGTTGAATACGAAGGCTTACACTGTATTTGTTCAAATATGATAAATACTGTCATAAAATGGAAGGATGTAAAATGAATGCACCTGCAACTGAAAATGTTGACATGCAACAACCAATGATAAAGGACCCTAATCGTGCAACGACAACACAACCCTATGGTCTTTGGTTACTCCCCGAACATGTACGATGTCGACAAATGCACATGTAGAAACAGACCGACAGAAAGAATACAACTTTGGTGAGTAGACAATCAAGGAGGGAACAATATGTTCGGAGCGATGGACTGACACGTGGGGCCAATCTCGTTTCGGATGGGTCACCAACTTTTGAGTTCAGATCAGTCAACAACAACTGAGGTATGAGGTTGTCAGAAAATAGAAAAGTTACATGGGAAAGTGAGAAGAGGGACACAGTCAGCGAGAATTCCACCTTTGTCGTACTTGCTGATCTAAGGGAAGGAGTGATCAAATTATGAATTTTCTAGGTAGTACTGATTTTACAGACATGCTAGTGGTTGAAGCAGAGGGGTATTTAGGAGGCTTGTGGCTGCTTTTGGATTGTAACAAAGTGAATATAGAGTCAGTCTCAATGAGTGATCAAATTATCATAGCAATTGTCCAAGATCAATCTAAGGAAGTCTGGATGTTGTCGGTGGTGTATGCATCACCTAGACCGTTTATCAAGGAGGAGTTATGAAATTACATAACGCAATTGGGAAACATTGTGAATATACCATGGGTGGTTCTCGTCGATGTCAACTAACCAGTTAACAGTTGCGATAAAGTAGGTGGAAAATCGATCAATCTAGTACAAGATAGCCAGCTACAAGCTACAATTGACAACTGCAATCTGATTGATATGGGTTTCCATGGACCGAAGTTCACATGGATGAATGGTAGAGTCGGGAAAGCACTCATCCGGGAGAGATTTGACCGAGGCTGGTGTAACATACAATTCAATTTAAAGTTTGAGAATGCCATAATCTAACATTTGATGAGATCCGCCTCAGATCATCACCTCTATTGCTCATGGATAGAAGAACAATCAATGCGCCCTAGTTCCGTGGATTTTGTTTCCTTGAGGTGTGGTTCCGCCATCCAGACTTCAGTAAGATAGTCAAGGATTTCTAGATGGGAGAACCAGACAATATTCTACTTCAAATGGAGATGGTCAAGGAGATGATTTGGAGGTGGAACAAGGATGTATTTGAAAATATATTTTGGAGAAAGAAGAGATGAAAAAATATATATAAAAGAAGAACATGTTATTGAGCAAATAATTATATATATATAGATAAATAAATTTAGCATTTTAAAAGTCAAAAAATAAATATTTTAGAACTAAATTTGATAAACATAAAAACAAAATTTGGACCAAATTCACCAGTTAATCAAAGAAAACTTATATTTTTTTTCAATTTTTTAATTATATGTTACACAATAATTGTTTTTAAGAAAGAAGTATAAAATTAAAAATGATAATAATATAAAGAAATAAAGCTAATTCATTTATGATTGAAAAGATATAAAAATGTATCACAAAATTGTACTTGGTCTACTAATAAGCACAATGACATATACTTTTTCTACCTATGTTCTTGGAAAGACCTCCTCTCTCGCAGTCTGAAATACAAAAATTCCAACACTTTCCACTACTTTCTGGATTATCATCTTTGCCTTTCAGACAAGGTCCTTGTTCCGGATGATCTTTGCAACATTTGTCTCCTTGAACAACATCCTTGCTACCTAAAAAGAGAACAAATCAAATAGGATAAAATTAAAAAAAAATCGACTAAACCTTATACTATATATTTTTTTGTATGCATAAAATACTTTTATTATTCTTTATACATATATTGTATGCATTTTTATAATGTAATAAAGTATACTATGAAGATTTTATATTGATTTTAAATACATAAAGAAAGAAAATATGAATGTATATTGTTTCATTTATATAATAAACGAAAACAAATGTAAAAGTATTATTTATTTAAAATTAATCAGTGATAAGAATAAAGTAAAAAAGAAATAGAACAGCAATTCTCCTTTCCATAACCATTGACTTCTTAAAAAAAATTACCAATTGTTTTATGAGAGAATTTATCAGTTAAAACTTATAATTTATAGGAAAAAATAAAGATGTCGTTACATATGATAAATTCAAATAAACAAAAAAAAATTTTAAAAAATGCATAAAAAAAATATAAGTGGAACAAAGTTGTAAAAACTAATGTTTCATAAATTATGACATAAACTTGTCTATTTTATTTATTTTTATTAGTTTTTTTTGTTTCCTAGTGAAGAATTTCTATGGATTTTTTTTATTTATTTTTCTTATTTAATAAAATATGAGCAATTGATTATGTTATCCATAATTTTCTTCTGTATCAATTTATTACGTAAAACTTTTTGATGAATTTTCTGCACACATTTTAATGAATTGTTTTATTCTACAATTTATTCTATGTCACAGTTTCCATCTCAAAAAAATAAAAAATAAAAAATAAAAAAATAAATAGAGAGAGAGAAAAACCAAGTGGACCAAAGTTGTACAAACTAACATTTCATAAACTAAAAAAGAAAAAAAAAATATTTTCTAAATTCATAATAAATTACGTCAGTTACAATACAGTTATAAGAAATATAAAGATGTCAATATCACAAAAAATAAAATAATAATAATAATAAAAAACATACACACATCCTATTAAATAAAATTTTAATAAGTTAAAAATAATAATAATTATTATAATAATAATAATAAAGAAAATTAGAAAAATCAAGTGGATCAAAATTGTAAAAACTTATGTTTTAAAGATTGTACAATAAAAGTAGTTGAGAATCATAAATGCTTTAGTAGAATTGTACATATTTCTTTTAAATAGTGTTTTAATTTCTTTGCTTTTAATCTTTAAATAGTTTCTTGAGTAATTGTCAGTAAAGCAATATTATTTTTTATTTAATTTTTCCATTATATATTTACTATAAAAAATTGAAAACTTCATCTTCAACTAATAATTGTATATAGAGAGAATAAAAATACATAACATTTTTCTAAAAGAAAAAAAGTTTTTTTTTAAAAAAGCAGGGACATTGAAAATAAGTTATCCATCAAATAATAATTTATCTATAAATTAGTCAAAAACATTCATGATTTATATTAAATGTGAGAATAATTTTATAAACAATCCATTCTAATATTTTTATAATTTAATAAAAAATTAGCTAGTCATTGTTTTAAAATGTAATTTTTCCCTATGTAAAAGTATTTTAGCAAAAAATTTGATAAAATAATTTATATAGAGAATTATTTTTATTTAAAATTTTGCCTTTGTCACTATTCCGTTACAAATCAATAAAAATTAAAGAATTAGCTATAGAATACCAGCTAAATAGATGAATTTTATATAAATAAATTATATATATATATATATATATATTAAAGAATTAGAAATTAAAATCGTGTAGTAAATTTTATTTATTTATCTTTTATCTTCACAAAGTATAATATTTTTTTACTATTGTTTTGTTTTAAAGTCATATTAAATTAAAGATAGATTTAGTTACATAAAGATATAACTTGAACGTGTATGATAATATAATAATTAAAAAATGTAAATATAAGTATTCTTTTTAGGTATTTATGGTTTTACCATATTTTACACTTTGTTGACATGATTGGAATTTAAGTATTCTTTTTAATCAATTAATTGACTTATAGTTATAAAATAAATAAAAACTTTAAAATTTAAAGAAAAATCATTTTTTTCAATTTTTAATTAGATGTTACATAATAATTTTTGTAAGGAATAAGTATAAAATTAAAAATGATAATAATATAAAGATATAAAGTCGTGTTTTTTTAGGATTGAAAAGATACAAAAAAATGTATCACAAAATTGTACTTTCAATACTATTAATGAATAGGTGCACTAACAAGCACAGTGACATATACTTTTGCCACCTACATCCTTGCAAAGACCTCCTCTCTCACAGTCTGAAATGCAAAAATTCCAACACTTTCCACCACTTTCTGGATTATCATCTTTTTCCTTCAGACAAGGTCCTTGCTCGGGATGATCTTTGCAACATTTGTCTCCTTCAACAACATTCTTGCTACCTAAAAAGTGAACAAAATAAATAGGATATATTATGAAAATTTTATTTTGACTTTAAATACATAAAACAAGAAAATATGAATGTATATTGTTTCATTTATATAATAAACAAAATCAAATGTAAAAGTATTATTTATTTAAAACTAACCTATGATAAGAACAAAGTAGAAAAAAAATAGAACAGCAATTCTCTTTACCATAGCTTAAGTATTCTTAAAAGAATTTATCAATTAAATTGTTTATGACAAAACTTGTGAGTTAAAATATATTTATAAGGAAAAACTAAAGATGTTGTGTACTAAAATTGAAGTGGACCAAAATTGCAAAAATTAATGTTTCATAAAGATGGTGTGGACCAAGCAGTATAACAAATACATAGAGAGACAAATTAAGTGGACCAAGTTGTAAAAACTAATGTTTCACAACAACAACCTAATTTTTTTCGATTATTATTTTATATATGATTATTAATTTATAATAAATACATAGAGAGACAAATTAAGTGGACCAAGTTGTAAAAACTAATGTTTCACAACAACAACGTAAAAGTTTTTCAATTATTATTTTTTATATGATTATTAATTTATAATAAATACATAGAGAGAGAAATTAAGTGAACTAAGTTGTAAAAAGTAATGTTTCACAACAACTAGGTAAAAGTTTTTCAATTATTATTTTATATATGATTATTAATTTACGTAAAAATACAAATTCTTTAGTCAAAATTATAATTCATTGTTTTCTTAATTTGTTTGTATTATTAATTCATGTCTACTTTTCAATGTTATCAACATTTTATAAATTAAATTCTACATAAAAACTCTTTAAATGAAAATACTTTTTCAATACTAAAAGAACTTAAACTATGCTATCAACATAAACAATTATATATATATAAACCCAATTATTCTACCTAAAAACCCAATATATATATAAATTTCAAAAACTTAATAAACAACCAAATTTTAATAATAAAAAAATCCCAATAATTACATTTTTTCACAATTTCATGGATCAACATTAGTTTAATGCATTGACAAGATAGTGGCTACAAATTTTTATTTGTTTATTTTCAAATTTTATTAATAGGAAAATTGGCATAGTCTTCGAACTATAGAGGTTTGGTGACATTGGTTCTAAAGTAATTTTTTGGTAGAATTGGTTCCCGAACTATAAAACAATTGTGACATTAGTCCTTTGCTTAAAACTTTTCGTTACATTATTCGTTAACTAAACACAACTCTAAAGATATTATGTCAGTACATTATTTAAATATATGTAATAATAGGCAGATTGACATAAATAGTCCCTAAACTATAGATGTTTGATGACATTGGTCCCTAAATTAAAATTGTTTTGGTGAAATTAGTCCCCAAACTATATCTAAATTAAAATTTTATAAAATTATCCTTTATAAAAAAATTAAGGTTTATTTTTTAAAATAATGAACAAATATGCGGCTGCAAAAAATTGTAAAAACAGTTAACTAACGTAAAACATCTTACTTAACTATAGAAATTAATGAAGTTGCTTCAAGTGAGACTTTTTAAAACTTGTAGGGTACTCATAAACATTTTTCACTTCATGTGTTACTACACTACTTTACCCTAATAAAAATTAGTTATTATTATTAATCCATATATTTTAATTTTAATTTTTATTTGCAAAAAAATAATTTTCAAAATAAAAAATTTTACTAAACAAATCTCAGCACAATTTCATCATCAATACATTAGTTTAATACATTTATAAGATAGGGGTCTGGTTTTTAATTTGTTTATTTTCGTATTTCTACTATTTCTTTTTTTATTAATACAAGAAATCTAGTTTTAAAAAATAAAAATTTGACTGATCCAAATACCCATTGTTTTTCTAATTTGTTTTTGATTAATGAAAAAAAAAACAAAAGCCTCAACTCAACTCTGATTTAATTCATGTAGAAGAAGATATGGGTCAGGTATTTATTTTGTTTATTTTCATTTTCTAATTTATCAAATTTTATGAATACAAGAAATCTAGTTTTTAAAAAAAATTAGTTAAAACTGAAAGCCTCGGTATCGGTCATCGTCTCGGTGATCACTAGTTCACATCAGTATCGGTGAGTTGGTCATTGTATTGGTTTATATAAATTTTTTATATTTAATTTAAAAATATTATTTAAATATATTTTTTCGAAAATAAATGATTTAAATAATATATATATATAATATATTAATAGAATAATTTTAATAATAATTAATATTTTTTAAAAATACAAAATATAATGTGCATATATATATATAATATATATATATATATATATATTTTGTCCATAACTGTATATAATATTAATATATATGTATATATTAAAATATTAAATATTATGTAATATTATATATATATATATATATATAATTTTTGGATTTTTGTGATATTTCTTTTTCCTCCTTCTTCTCTTCCTTCTCTTTCCTCCTCCTTTTTCTTCTTCCATGGTGATCAAGTCGTGACCGATTCATACCGAGTTAGGCTGAATCAGGCCGATGTACGAACGATTTTGGCAGAATTAATATTATCTTAGATTTTGTATGTATTTTTGTTTCGGTGAACTTCGGGACGGAGACGACTCAACCGAGACTTTTAACCATAGTGGGAATTAGAGACAAAAATTAACGAGAAATATTTTAGTAAGACTTACTAAAAATTGGACTACATTCCATAAACGTTTTACTTCATGTGATAAACATGGTTTCTCAAATCATCTTAATCAAAATTAGTTTTTATTATCGAATAATATCTTTATTTTACTTTATTTTTCTTTTTTAAAAAAAGTAATTTTTTTTAAAAACAATTTCTGCAAAAATCGCAACACAAATTTATCATTAGCATTATTAGTGTAATGCATATACAAGATAGTGGCCGGTTATTTAATTTATTTATTTTAATGTCTGCACTTTTTTAGATATTATTAATGTAAGGAATTTGTTTAAAAGAAATAAAAATTAAAACTTGAAATAGAACATCACGACAGAAATTAACCGAGTTACTTATAGTAAAATTTCTTAAAACTTGGAGAACACTTTTTTTCACTTTCAGGTGATAAATTTATATTTTGAAATCTAAAAGGTATTATTAATACTTTACACTTATAAAACTTAGTTATTAATTTAATGTATAAATTTAATATAAAAATTTGAACACAATTTCATCATCAATATTAATTTAATGCATGTACAAGATAATAAGTCGAGTATTTAATTTGTTTATTTTTATGTTTATTTTTTTTTCAAATTTTATTAATGCAAGGAATCTAGTTGAAAAAAAATTAAAACTTTGAAGTGGGACTTAACGACAAAAATTAACACAAGTACTTCTAATGGGACTTCTTAAAGCTTCGAAGATAACCATACATGTTTTTCACTTTAACTAATAAACTTAGATTCTGAAATCTGTGTTATTAGAATAAAATTAGTTATTATTATGAAACAAATATCTTTATTTTACTTTTTGTTGTCCGAAAAATAATTTTTAAAAAATATTTACTTCAAAAATGCCAACACAATTTCATCGATCAACATTTCAACATTAGTTTAATGCATGGACAAGATAGCAGATTACTATTGTTTTTTCATCTAGTTAAAGTGCCCACAACATAATGGAGACTGTAGCAACAATGTAATGACGACCACAGTTACAATACAACGGCAACAACTAGAATCCGTGTATTTGTTATCTTGGGAAAGAGGGCTTGAATTTGTTTGAATTTTATTCAAACTAGGTGAGGAAAAATCTTGGTTTTCTTGGAACAGAGCTTTAATTTGAATGAATTTTGTTGGAGCCAAGAAAAATATTATCTTTGCTATAAAACAATTTATTTTATTTTGTTCAGAGAATTTGTTGTCGTGGAAGAAAGCTTGAATTCGAGTAAATTTCTTTCAACCTAATTAGAAAAAATCATGTCTTTATTATTAATTTTATTATTATTTTTTATCTTTTTGAGCGTTAAATCATATTTTCACTATTTTGACATTAACAATTTTATCTATTATGTAAAAAGATAAATTAAATAAAAAGAAACTCTCTTTGACATGAGTCTTAATATTCAATCGCTCCTCAGATGACATACTCTTTCTGCTCATGCGGATTTTTGTATTTATTCTGTGTCGATAATTACTTTAAACTCCAACTAAATTAGATTTGAGCTGCGTCGAACTCCTCTCCCTACACTGTTTTTTACAGTTGGAACTAAGACCTTGCGAAGGGGAATCAAGCTCCTTCGACTTGGACCAATTGTTAACCAATTGGACTAATTGGAGAGAGTTACTTTTGAAAAAGATGCAAATAATGTGATCCTAGCTTTAAAAGGTGTCTCTGAGTTTGCAGACTGAAGAGACATATGGTTTTTGGTTTTTGTCGTTTACTCCACTTGTTTGTAATTATGTAGCTCATGACATTGCTAAATGGGCTAATAGATCATCTTTTTGTGGTGAAGTTAATTTGGAATCCTTCCCCAACATTATTGGGACTCTAATAGAAGGGTGTCTTAAAAGCCTCATTTGCTTGAATGTGCATGATAATATAATAATTAAAAAATGTAAATATAAGATTAGAATTTTTATTTTTTTGAATTGTTTTAGGTATTCATGTTTGTACCATATTTCGAATTTATGATATCTTTAAATAAGTGAGCGGTCACTAATTGAGCTACACATTGTTGACAAGATTGAAATTTAAGTATTCTTTTTAATCAACTAATTGACTTATAATTATAAAATAAATAAAAACTTTAAAATTTAAAGAAAATCATTTTTTTTCTAATTTTTAATTTGATATTACATAATAATTTTTTTAAGGAATATGTATAAAATTAAAAATGATAATAATATAAAGAAATAAAGTTGATTTATATTATTAAAGAGATGGTTTTTAGGATTCAATAGCCCTAGGAACAGTTTTGAGGAAAATAATTTGGAAAATTTCTAATCCGGCAACATCAATAACAAAGACAAGATTTTTTGTTCTGAGTAGAACAAAATTCACACAAATTATTGAAGCTCCTCTTTCCCATAGCTAAAAATTCACGAATTCTAGCTATCTTGAGACTCTTAGAACTCTCTTCCCATTTGATTTTGTCACTGTTCCGTTGCTATACTTACTGCGTGGTTGTGCCATTGTTTTCGACACTTTAACTAGATGAAAGAACAATGATAATGAGATAATAATTATGGGGAGGATTAATTTTTCATTTTTATTTAATTTTTAAAATAATGATGAAAATGTCCTTAAATAAAATTGGAAAAATGAGATTTAATGGCAAAATATTGTTCTAACTGGCGAAATGGACAAAATGACAATTTGTGAGACGTTTTGAAAGTTGTAGCCAGCGCCAAAAACAAAATGTAAATGTTAAATTTGAATTGTCCAAAACTTTTGTTTACCCTTAATAAAATTTGAAAACGTACAAATATAAAAATAAACAAATTAAAAACCAAGCCACTATCTTATCCATGCATTAAATTAAATTAATGTTGATCCATGAAATTGTGTTTAGAATTTTAAAGTAAATGTTTTTGAAAATTATTTTTTCGTAAACAAAAACTAAAATTAAAATATATTGTTTAATAATAATAACTAATTTTTATTAGGATAAAGTATTACAATAATAATTGTTAGATTTTAGAATTCAAGTTTATCAGCTGAAGTGAAAAACGGTTCTCCAAATTTAAAAAGTCTCGCTATAAGCACCTATTTTATTTTTTCAATTAAAGGACTAGAAGCCAAACATTTTTCATTGGCATCATGATATAAACAATTTTTCTTTTTTTTTTTAAAGAAAAAGTCATATGAAATTAAAGTTTGGTTGACTTGCTTAAATATTTAGTTCTAATATATGTGTAATAATATTATCACTTTAAATATCAAAATGGAAGATTGAATTTAAGTATAGTTTGATGAAATTAAGTCATTAAGTTGTTTTACAAACAATTTTTAAAGCAATAAAAATTTCAAATTTTTTTTTTAAAAAAAACCTTTTTTTGCTTGCTATTATTTAGATGCCTATTTATAAATGTTTTAGGTATAAACAAAGAACAACTAATAAAAGAGAGAGAGAAACAAGTGGACCAAAGTTGTAAAAACTAATGTTTCTAAACTATAAAGAAAACTTTATATATATATATATATATATACACTAGTTCTCCTTCTTCTTCTTCTCCTTCTTCGTCTCCTTCTTCTTCTCCTTCTCCTTCTCCTTCTTCTTCTTCTCCTTCTTCTTCTCCTTCTCCTTCTCCTTCTTCTTCTCCTTCTTCTTCTCCTTCTTCTTCTCCTGCTTCTTCTTCTTCTCCTGCTGCTTCTCCTGCTGCTTCTTCTTCTCCTTTTTCTTCTTCTCCTTCTTCTTCTCCTTCTTCTTCTCCTTCTCCTTCTTCTTCTCCTTCTTCTTCTCCTTCTTCTTCTTCTCCTTCTTCTTCGTCTTCTCCTTCTTCTTCTTCTTCTCCTTCTTCTTCTTCTTCTCCTTCTTCTTATTCTTCTCCTTCTTCTTCTCCTTCTTCTTCTTCTTCTCCTTCTTCTTCTTCTTCTCCTTCTTCTTCTTCTTCTCCTTCTTCTTCTCCTTCTTCTTCTTCTTCTTCTTCTTTAGGATTGAATTATGATCGAGTCGTACTGAGTTATAGACGAGTCAAGCCAAATTGATATCATCTCAATTTTTGATTGTATCTTTGTCTTGATAAACTCTTCGACACTTTGAATCATAATACTGTTATTACCTTAACAATGGGTTCGAGAATGACAAGAATTTCTGAGGAAGGGTGCAGATCTGGAGAATAATATATTGGGACAGACAACAATGAATTTTCTAATATTGAAATAACAACGTTAATCTCGCCTAAAAGAATTGTGTTAGGTCAAAGCCAACATAGCCCTTGAGAGCCTAAGTCCCAAGTTAACCCAATCCAAAGAGAAATTAGTTTTATTTTTTTAAAAGAAAGAAATCCCTATTAAATCTAATCAATCTTCATTTTTCTAAACTTCTTGATACTTTATGTATATAAGTTTTTTTTATTTGAATTATAATAAAGATGGAAAATCTTTATAACAAAAAAGATACAAATATTAAAGGAACAAAATAAAATAGTCTAATTAATATTTTATTTAAATAAAACAAAAGGTGGAGAAAGAAATACAACAAGAGATAAACATAAACTATAGATTTCATTACATGAATTTCTCCTCTAATTTGAAGCTTAATTTTATACTTCCAATTACACCCCTTCGAGATCCTCCACCCACAAATGCCCCATAGAGTGGTTGGTCAACATGTATAATTTCATTTGGTGTTAAAAACAATGGAATTTTAGTCCTACCAATAACTGAGACACCATCAGAGGTTCCTGGATTACCACTTACCCGTTGTACTTTAATGACCTCCAAATCTAGAAATTCACCATCCGGAAAATATGGAAAATCCATCGCCGTATAATTACGCCATTCGATACGTGATTCTTCGCCAAACATTTCCTCTTCTTTGCAAATAAAATTGGTCCAGGTTTGAATGCGTTGTCCAAGCCCACAAATTGATACACCATAAATTCCTTTGATGTTGGCTTCTGGATCTATAACAGTAGTCGCATACACATGTATGCAGAGAATATAATAAGGATTTAATTTTCCTTTCAACTTCTCACCGCCGGCGTCCATCAAGAATGAACCCTCTTTCTCTCACTATAAACAAAAAAGTGATTTAGTTTTTAGTAGGATATTAGTGTTTTTAGATTTATTTATAGCGCGAGTTTCATTTATAACTTCTTTATTTTAAAAATTTTTATAAAATTAGATTTCTTAATGTGTAAGCTTTCAAATTGCATTTTATAAAGTTTTGAACAATATTATACGTTGACATTAATTCGTAGTATCCACGGGAAAAAATATTTAAAATTTTTTAATCAGTAATAACGTTTGAAGATTTTGATATTTGGATAAAGAATTAATATTTTGCAAGAATTTAGATTGTTACCTTTTATAGTGAAGTGATTGTTCTTATTGATTAAGCAGAATGGATGAATATTTTGAACGGATATGAAATATTTTGATGGACTGTCGAATAATTTAATAATATTTATAGTTAACATGCATTAATTGGTAATAATTTCACCTATGAATGTACATGATCATGTTTTCAAAGTAAAGTTAAAAGTAATGTTTATCTTACAAATTTTGTAATGAAAATTTTTGTATATTTAAATGTTAGTTTAAAATATGTGTTCATGAGACAAATTGTTCAAAATTAATTCAAATCTCACATATGAAGATGAAGTCCGAATTGTCTAATTAATATATACATTATATATATATATATATATATATATATATATATATATATATATATATATATATATGAGCATTTCTTTTCTTCTAATGCATTGGGCCTTTTGAAAAAGTTGATACCACTTCAAATACTAAATTAATATTTAACTTTAAATTTAATACCACTTCAAATAACAATAAAATATTTTATATTTAATGTGTATATGTAGAAAGTTTGATTTTTGATGGTGTCCTATCAAATTACCAATCTCATGTAAATTTCATATTGTTCCTTTGTTTATAATTATTTATGTAACAATATTAATATTAAATATTTATATTATTTACGAATGTATTGATACTAATATCAAAGTTTATACAATTTATATATTATATGTGATTTAATAAATTTATGGAAGGAGAAAGGAATACGAGGTCTTTTCATGCACAAGCAAAGTAGCGAAAAAAGCAAAGTCAAATTGTTCAACTAAAAGATCACGAAGGAAAATGGTGCACAGATGGGGAGACATTACAATAGATGGTTCGAAATTACTACGTGAGACTATATGACAAAGACCACTTTATCACAACAGTATGGAACACAGATGAGTGGCAATTCCCCAAACTCACGAGATCACAGAAACAATGGCTGAATCGGACTGTATCTAGCTACGAAACAAAACTAGTTATGTTCCAACTAGAGCTGTTAACGAGTCGAGTCAAACCGAGCATCAGATATTTTGAGTTTGTTTGATTATTATTCGAGCATGTTTGAGTTAGCTCGTTTAATATTTCGAATAGAAAAATTTGTTCGAGTTTGTTCGATTTTTTTTATTGTTCGAGATCGAGCTCGAGTTCGCTCGATTAAGTTTAAAATTTTTTCAAATTTTAATTTGAATTTAAATTTGATTTTTTTTCAAAATTTCAAATTTATATTAAAGAAATAGAATTTAAATATTTAACTATTTAATAATAATAATAATAATAATAATAAAAGTGAGCATTCTTTTAAATAATAAATCTAAATATAATAATTAAAATGATTAAATTTTAAACTAAGATAAAACAATTTCTTCGAAAGATAGATCATCTTCCTCTATCTGCCAAAAAATGTTAAATATATAAAGAATATTTTTAAATATATTAATCATTATTTTTATATATACAAATTAAAGGACAAGAAAAAAAAAACAATTCAAATAAAATCTGATAGTAATCAAGAATAATATAATTTTAAAAATTTAAAATATCAAACAAATATAATCTAATTATTCCAATAAAATAAAATAAATATGGTAAAAAAATAATATACTTACCTTTAAATTTATTTTTTCAGTTGAGTTTGGATTTTGAGAAGGTAAGAGAAGGAGAATGGTCAACTTTTTAGGGTTTGTATAGAAAGAAAGTTGATTGAGTTAGAATTCAAGAGTCTTTTTATGGTTATGAGAGAAACAAATTGCTTTAACACTTTGAAGAACGTTGGGGAAGTTGAATCACCTCTAGAAATTAGGGGAAAAAATTTAAAAATTTTCTAATTTAAATATTAAATATTATTTTTAATAATATATATAAATATTTATAATTTGTTCGCGAACGCTTGGTATGTTCGCGAATAATGTTTGAATAAACTTGAAATTTAATCGAGCTTAAAATTTTATTTGTGTTTGTTTGTTTAATAAATGAACGAGCTCGAACCGAGTATAAACGAGCTCGAACGAGCTTTGCTCGCGAACAATTTGGTTTGTTTACAGCTCTAGTTCCAATTGGGAGTGCACAAGGCACTAGGACCTGATGGGATACCAGTAGCTTTCTTTCAAAAATACTAGGAACAGGTAGGACCAGCGGTGTGCGAGTTTGTACAGGAGGTGTTCCAAACTGATTCCATCCCCTAAGAAGCCAATCACTTTGTAATATGCTTACTACCAAAACAATAATATCCAGAGGACGTAGCTCAATTCCGACCAATTTGTTTTAGCAATGTACTAGTGAGGTAGTAAGCAAAATTATTGCGAATAGAGTGAAACAATTTATGGATGAATTATTCGGAGCTTAGCAGTCTAGTTTCATACCAGGTAGACAAACAACGAATAATGTGGTCATAGAACAGGAGATCATACATTCCATGCGTAAAAGAAAAGGAAAAAAGGGAGAAATGCTAGTAAAGATAGACCTGGAGAAGGCGTATGACCGTGTAGATTGGGGTTTCTTGGAATGTGTCATGAGAACTGTAGGCTTTAAGGAACAACTGATCAGGGTGGTTAAAAGCTGTCTGGACTCAGCAAACATGTCTATTCTCTGGAATGGCACAAGACTAGCTACTTTAAAATCGGGGAGAGGACTTCGTCACGGAGATCCATTGTCACCGTATTTGTTTGTCCCATACATGGAAGTCCTAGGCAAACGTATACAATAGGCGGTTTTAGAGGGACAATGGCGAGGAATTAGTGTGGCGAGGAACAGTCTAAAGATATCCCTCCTTTTTTTTGTTGATGACTTGTTATTTGGTGAAGCTTCAGTATGACAAGCAAAGGTGATTTATGAGATTCTCCAAACCTTTTATGGAGAATCAGGTCAAAAAGTAAACCAAAACAAATCTAGGGTTTGATTTTCATCGTCGACTACAAGTGAACGATCAAAGGTTAGTGAGACTTTTGGAATGAGAATAACAACTTATTTGGGAAAATATTTGGGGGTTCTGCTAATCCATAGAAGGCTAAAAAGTCACCATTTTGGCTATCTTGTGGATAGAGTTCAGAAGAAGATGGGAGGATGGTCTAGCCGTATGTTATCACAGGCAGCAAGGGTGCTTCTGATTCAAACAGTTTCAGCTACCATACCATCTTATGTCATGAATTCATGTCGGCTGCCGAAGAGAACCATTGAAATACTTGAGAAAGTAAACCGAAGATTTCTATGGGGTGACACAGAGAATCAAAGCTCACTACATACAATTGCGTGGAAGACAGTATGCCGACCGAAAGGACAAGGGGGTCTAAATATTCAGTCACTAGCCAGCGTAAATAAGATTTTATTGGCAAAGCTTACGTGGAGAGCCATGAAGAAGCCGGATGCATTATGGGCCTTGATCCTATGATCCAAATACGACGATATGGAGAGAGAAGATAACTGGGATCGTTTGAGGAATATATCAGTGGTTGGTAGAAGCTTAAGGTATGGTTGGGAAGTGCTCCGTCAAGGGCTAGAACGGCGAGAAGGGGAGATATGGTGGAAACGGACATCACATGGTCTATTCACCACAAAGACGGCATACACACTCATCTCTCAGGGTTAACATACACAAAGTAATACCCTCAATTGGAAGGAAAATTGGAAATTTAAAGGTCCCACCAGATGTTCGTGTTTGTTATGGATGATAACACATGATCAACTCAAAACAATGTCTCTATTATGGGAAAGAAAAATCAATGATAGCCCCCAGTGCTTAAGATGTGGATACCAATCTGAGACAACCCTCCACGTGATAAGAGACTGTATGTCTAAAATAGTTTGGGAGATATTAGTGTCGCAGACACTAAGAAGTAAATTTTGGGCTTCACAGAAAATTAGTCAATGGGTGACATGCAATATCCGTAGCACACGGCTAGAAGAAAACCATTGAAAGTATGTATTTCAACAAAGCGTACAGACGCTGTAGAGATGGCGGAACCTGGAACTATTTCAGTAGAAAATACCTCCACATGCTAATATTTTGGCAACAATTATTCTTAGAATTACTTATGAATTTTTGTGTACCCTCAAATGAGGAAGATGAGATGGCGGAAGCCATCTCTCTTACCTAGGTAACATTTGTATACTGTTTATTGTGTTAATAAAATATTCTCCATTAAAAAAATATATTTTATAAATAAACATTTAATAAATTTATGATTTAATTTATGACCATTGAAAAATTAAATAAAATATCAACTAATACTTTATTTGTACTTTATTTGGGAGTAAAAATTGAAATTAAAGGATCAACATATAATATAAATAAATAAGAAGATGTTTTGCTGCCAGGGATTTGAACTTGGATTTGTTTGATGCTTTTATTAAGCTGTTAATTTTCATTAAATTGTGTTATAGTGGAGTATATGTTAGATTGCAGCAGAATATCTAAAGTATTAATAGACATAGAGACGAATTGAAAAATTTTATTTTTATATTAGAGTGAAAGGTGAGAAGTTTTTTTTAAAATGTTTATTTAGTTATAATATCATGAAATTAATAGAATGTTTTATAGTGTTATAGGATATATATATATATATAAAAGAAGAACATGTTATTGAGCAAATAATTATATATATATAGATAAATAAATTTAGGATTTTAAAAGTCAAAAAGTAAATATTTTAGAACTAAACTTGATAAACATAAAAACAAATTTGGACCAAATTCACCAGTTAATCAAAGAAAACTTATATTTTTTTTCAAATTTTTAATTATATGTTACACAATAATTGTTTTTAAGAAAGAAGTATAAAATTAAAAATGATAATGATATAAAGAAATAAAGCTAATTCATTTATGATTGAAAAGATATAAAAATGTATCACAAAATTGTACTTGGTGTACTAACAAGCACAATGACATATACTTTTGCTACCTATGTTCTTGGAAAGACCTCCTCTCTCGCCGTCTGAAATACAAAAATTCCAACACTTTTCACTACTTTCTGGACTATCATCTTTGCCTTTCAGACAAGGTCCTTGTTCCGGATGATCTTTGCAACATTTGTGTCCTTGAACAACATTCTTGCTACCTAAAAAGAGAACAAATCAAATAGGATAAAATTAAAAAAAAAAAAAATCAACTAAAACTTATACTATATATTTTTTTGTATGCATAAAATACTTTTACTATTCTTTATACATATATTGTATGCATTTTTATAATGTAATAAAGTATATTATGAAGATTTTATATTGATTTTAAATACATAAAGAAAGAAAATATGAATGTATATTGTTTCATTTATATAATAAACGAAAATAAATGTAAAAGTATTATTTATTTAAAACAGCCTATGATAAGAACAAAGTAAAAAAATTTACCAATTGTTTTATGAGAGAATTTGTCAATCAAAACTTATTATTAATAGGCAAAAATAAAGATGTTGTGACATCCGATAAATTCAAATAAACAAAAGAAAAAACAATGCATAAGAAAAAAAATATAAGTGGACCAAAGTTATAAAAACTAATGTTTCATAAATTATGACATAAACTTTTCTATTTTATTTATTTTTATTAGTTTTTTTTTGTTTACTAGTGAAGAATTTCTATGGATTTTTTTATTTGTTTTTCTTATTTAATAAAATATGAACAATTGATTATGTTATCCATAATTTTCTTATCAATTTATTACCTAAAAGTTTTTGATGAATTTTCTGCACACATTTTAATGAATTGTTTTTATTCTACAATTTATTCTATGTCACAGTTTTCATCTCAAATAAAAAAATAATAATAATAAAAAATAAAAAAATAAATAGAGAGAGAAAAACCAAGTGGACCAAAATTGTACAAAGTAACCTTTCATAAACTAAAAAAAAAAAAAAAAAATATATATATATATATATATATATATATATATATATATATTATAATTATTAAGTAGTGTAATAATTTGGATCATTAATGCATAAAGCATAATTCATTACTTTTTAAATTCATAATAAATTTCGTCAGGTTCAATACAGTTATAAGAAATATAAAGATGTCAATATCACAAAAACAAAAACACACACACACACACACACATCCTATTAAATAAAATTTTAATAAGTTAAAAATAATAATAATAAAGAAAATTAAAAAAATTAAGTGGACCAAAATTGTAAAAACTTATGTTTCATAGATTAGAATAAAAACTTATGTTTTAAAGATTGTACAATGAAAGTAGTTGAGAATCATAAATGCTTTAGTAGAATAGTGCATATTTCTTTTAAATAGTGTTTTAATTTCTTTGCTTCTACTCTTTAAATAGTTTCTTGAGTAATTGACAGTAAACCAATATTATTTTATATTCAATGTTTTCGTTATATATTTACTATAAAAAATTGAAAACTTTATCTTCAGCTAATAATTGCATATAGAGGGAATACAAATACATAAAATTTTTCTAAAAGAAAAAAAAGTTTTTTAAAAAAAAAGCATGGACATTGAAAATAAGTTATCCATCAAATAATAATTTATCTATAAATTAGTCAAAAAAATTCATGATTTATATTAACTGTGAGAATAATTTTATAAACAATTCATTCTAATATTTTTATAATTTAATAAAAAATTAGCTATTCATTATTTTAAAATATAAGTTTTCCCTATGTAAGACTATTTTAGCAAAAAAAGTTAATAAAATATTTTATATAGAGAATTATTTTTATTTAAAATTTTGTCTTTGTCACTATTCCGTTACAGATCAATAAAAATCACTATTTCTTCTTTCTTCTTCCTCCTACTTCTTCCTCTTTTTTCTTCTTCTTCCATAGTTAGCTGAGTCAGGATTGAATTATGACCGAATCGTATCGAGTTACAGACGAGTCAAGCCAAATTGACATCATCTCCATTTTTTATCGTATCTTTATCTCGGTAAACTCCGACACTTTGAATCATGATACGGTTGCTAGCTTAATAATGAGTTCAAGAATGACAAGAATTTCTGAGGAAGGGTACAGATTTGGAGAATAACATATTGGGACAGGCAACAATGAATCTTCTAATATTGAAATGACAACATTAATCCTGCCTAAAAAAATTGTGTTAGGTCAAACTCAACATAGCCCCAGAGAGCCTAAGTCCCAAGTTACCCCAATTTGAAGAGAAATTAATTTTATTTTTTTAAAAGGAAGAAATCCTTATAAAATTTAATCAATCTCCATTTTTCTAAACTTCTTGATACTTTATTTATATAAGTTTTTTTATTTGAATTATAATAAAGATGGAAAATCATTATAACAAAAAAGATACAAATATCAAAGGAACAAAATAAAATAGTCTAATTAATATTTTATTTAAATAAAACAAAAGGTGGAGAAAGAAATACAACAAAAGATAAGCATAAACTATAGATTTCATTACATGAATTTCTCCTCCAATTTGAAGCTTAATTTTATACTTCCAATTACACCCCTTCGAGATCCTCCACCCACAAATGCCCTATAGAGTGGTTGGTCAACATGTATAATTTCATTTGGTGTTAAAAATAATGGAATTTTAGTCCTACCAATAACTAAAACACCATCAGAGGTTCCTGGATTACCACTTACCAGTTGTACCTTAATGACCTCCAAATACAGAAATTCACCATTCGGAAAATATGGAAAATCCATCGCCGTATAATTACGCCATTCGATACGTGAATCTTCGCCAAACATTTCCTCTTCTTTGCAAATAAAATTGGTCCAAGTTTGATTGCGTTGTCCAAGCCCACAAATTGATACACCATAAATTCCTTCGATGTTGGCTTCTGGATCTACAACAGTAGCCGCATACACATGTATGCAGAGAATATAATAAGGATTTATTTTTCCTTTCAACTTCTCACCGCCGGCGTCCATCAAGAATGAACCTTCTTTCTCTCACTATAAACAAAAAAGTGATTTACTTTTTAGTAGGATATTAGTGTTTTTAGATTTATTTATAGCGCGAGTTTCATTTATAACTTCTTTATTTTTAAAACATTTATAAAATTAGATTTCTTAATTTGCAAGCTTTCAAATTGCATTTTGTAAAGTTTTGAACAATATTATACGTTGACATTAATTCGTAGAATCCACGGAAAAAAATATTTAATATTTTTTAATCAGTAATAACGTTTGAAGATTTTGATATTTGGATAAAGAATTAATATTTTGCAAGAATTTAGATTGTTACCTTTTATAGTGAAGTGATTGTTCTTATTGATTAAGCAGAATGGATGAATATTTTGATGACTGTCAAATAATTTAATAATATTTATAGTTAACATGCATTAATTGGTAGTAATTTCGCCTATGAATATACATGATCATGTTTTCAAAGTAAAGTTAAAAGTAATGTTTATCTTACAAATTTTGTAATGAAAATTTTTGTATATTTAAATGTTAGTTTAAACTATGTGTTCATGAGACAAATTGTTCAAAATTAATTCAAATCTCACATATGAAGATGAAGTCAGAATTGTCTAATTAATATATGTCTATATATATATATGAGCATTTCTTTTCTTCTAATGCATTGGGCCTTTTGAAAAGGTTGAGTTAGGTAAGATTGGAGCCCAATTTTGTGAAGGCCCATTAAATTAGTTTCTTAATTTTGGAACATAAGGTTCACATACTAAATTAATATTTAACTTTAAATTTAATACCACTTCAAATAACAATAAAATATTTTATATTTAATGTGTATATGTAAAAATTGTGATTTTTTATGGTTTCCTATCAAATTACCAATCTCATGTAAATTTCATATTGTTCCTTTGTTTATAATTATTTATGTATCAATATTAATATTTAATATTTATATTATTTACGAATGTATTGATACTAATATCAAAGTTTATACAATTTATATATTACATGTGATTTAATAAATTTATGATTTAATTTATGACTATTGAGAAATTAAATAAAATAGCAACTAATAGTTTATTTGTATTTTGTTTGGGAATAAAAATAAAAATTAAATGATCAATATATAATATAAATATCAGGACTCCATGACCTAATGGATAAGGTGCTGGTCCTCGAAACTAGAGATTTTAGGTTCAATCCCCAGTAGAATCGTTTCAATTAAATTTTTTTACATCTTATTTGACTTTGGGTAAATCCTTCAGTTTTAAGGTACTAGAACCAAGAATCAACCGGGCATGGAAGCAAGGGGTATATAGTAGCATGTTTATATTCCAAGGAGGACTACCTGAAAGTGCTAAATGGAGGACCATATTAGGGCATTATTTAAGTATATCAAAGTGGAGTCCGAATTTTCGGCCATCGGAGGATGATATACGGACCACTCTAGCGTGGGTACGTTTTCAAGGTGTGCCATTGGAAGTATTGGAGGATCTCTCACTATTAGACTTGGGGAATTCAAGAAGGCAATACGAGTGGATCTTAACACAGCTGACATGATCTGTGTGCGGTATGCAACAGTTTGCTTGAAAATTGATTTAGCAACACCCTTCATACCAACAATCGTAGTCTGGGGCAAGAAGTATTCAGTTGAATACGAAGGCTTGCAACAGTTTGCTTGAAAATTGATTTAGCAACACCCTTCATACCAACAATCGTAGTCTGGGGCAAGAAGTATTCAGTTGAATACGAAGGCTTACACTGTATTTGTTTCAAATGTGGTAAATACGGTCATAAGATGGAAGGATGTAGAATGAATGCATCTGCGACTGAAAATGCTGACATGCAGCAACCAGTGATAAAGGACCCTAATCGTGCAACGACAGCACAACCCTATGGTCCTTGGTTACTCCCCGCACATGTACGATGTCGACAAATGCACATGCAGGAATAGACTGGAAAAAAGAATACAACTCCGGTTAGTAGACAATCTAGGAGGGAACAATATGTTCGGAGCGATGGACTGACACGTAGGGCCAATCCAGTTTCGGACGGGTCACCAACTTTTAAGTTCGGATCAGTCAACAACAACTAAGGTATGAGGTTGTTAGAAAACAGAAAAGTTACATGGGAAAGTGAGAAGAGGGACACAGTCGGCGGGAATTCCAGCTTTGCTGTACTTACTGATCTAAGGGAAGGAGTGATACAGGATCTGGAAAAGTTGAAAAAGAAGATTCAGGAGATACCAAATGGAGTTAATTAGCCAAAACACAATAAAGCCCACATCAAATTGGAAAAAGGGTTGGACTCAAAGATACACAGAAGCCCTACATCTGTTAAACCAAAACAGGGCCACCATAATGGAAATAGAAAAATTATAAGGATAAGGGTCAAGTGGTAGAACGGGTTGGACCAAGTAGACTTGGGCCTTTAAAAGTGGTGGATAATAATCGTATGACCCAACAACTAAATAATCATACAGAAATAATGGAAATTGCAGCAAGGAAAAAGGCAGTACCATTAGTTATGACTCTGAATGTAATTCGACAAGGCATGGATGGAAGAAACCTACCTGGTAGGAGCAAAGGTGACAGTGGAGGCAGTATGAATACTGACTGTATTGAGGTTGGAAATCAAAAAAAGGAAGAGTTGTCTTGTCGACGATAAGAGCAAGTTGCAGTATTTGTAGTGGTTGCCGAAACAGTAATGGAGGTAAGCAACACTTCCCTATCCCTTTAAACTTTCTCAATGATTAGTTCTATTATTTGGAATTGTAGGGAAATAGGAAATAAAAATACCATAATGTATCTTATGGAGATGATTAAAACCCACAGACCAGCTATTATATGTTTACTAGAAACTAGGGTACATAGCAGCCAAGTTATGAATTTTATAGTTAGTACTGGTTTTACAGACATGCTAGTGGTTGAAGCAGAGGGGTATTTAGGAGGCTTGTGGCTGCTTTTGGATTGTAACAAAGTGAATATAGAGCCAGTCTCAATGAGTGATCAAATTATCACAGCAATTGTCCAAGATTAATCCAAGGAAGTCTGGATGTTGTCGGTGGTGTATGCATCACCTAGACCGTTTATCAGTGAGGAATTATGAAATTACATAACGCAATTGGGAAACATTGTGAATATACCATGGGTGGTTCTCGTCGATGTCAACTAACCAGTTAACAGTTGCGATAAAGTAGGTGGAAAATCGATCAATCTAGTACAAGCTAGCCGGCTACAAGCTACAATTGACAGCTGCAGTCTGATTGATATGGGTTTCCATGGACCGAAGTTCACATGGACGAATGGTAGAGTCAGGAAAGCACTCATCCGAGAGAGATTTGACCGAGGCTGGTGTAACATACAATTCAATTTAAAGTTTGAGAATGCCATAATCCAACATTTGAAGAGATCCGCCTCAGATCATCACCTCTGTTGCTCATGGAGAGAAGAACAGTCAATGCACCCGAGTTCCGTGGATTTTGTTTCCTTGAGGTGTGGTTCCACCATCCAGACTTTAGTAAGATAGTCAAGGATTTCTAGATGGGAGAACCAGACAATCTTCTACATCAAATGGAGAAGTTCGAGGAGATGATTTGGAGGTGGAACAAGGATGTATTTGAAAATATATTTTGGAGAAAGAAGAGATGTAAAGCCAGGCTTTTTGGGGTACAAAATGCCTTACAAGAGGAGTTCAAAACATCTCTCTATAAGCTGGAAAAAATATTATTAAGGGAATTAGATGAGATACTGGACCAAGAAGAGCTATACTGGAAGCAACAAACTAGAGTTAAATGGATTATGAAAGAAGAAAGGAATACGAGGTCTTTTCATGCACAAGCAAAGTAGCGAAAAAAGCAAAGTCAAATTGTTCAACTGAAAGATCACGAAGGAAAATGGTGCACAGATGGGGAGACATTACAGCAGATGGTTCGAAATTACTACGTGAGACTATATGACAAAGACCCCTTTATCACAACAGTATGGAACACAAATGAGTGGCAATTCCCCAAACTCACGAGATCACAGAAACAATGGCTGAATCAGAGTGTATCTAGCTACGAAACAAAACTAGTTATGTTTTAACTAGAGCTGTTAACGAGTCGAGTCAAACCGAGCATCAGATATTTTGAGTTTGTTTGATTATTATTCGAGCATGTTTGAGTTAGCTCGTTTAATATTTCGAACAGAAAAAATTGTTCGAGTTTGTTTGATTTTTTTTATTGTTCGAGTTCGAGCTCGAGTTCGCTCGATTAAGTTTAAAATTTTTTTAAATTTAAATTTGAATTTAAATTTGATTTTTTTTTTCAAAATTACAAATTTATATTAAAAAAATAGAATTTAAATATTTAACTATTTAATAATAATAATAATAAAAGTGAGCATTATTTTAAATAATAAATCTAAATATAATAATTAAAATGATTAAATTTTAAACTAAGATAAAATAATTTCTTTGAAAGATAGATCATCATCCTCTATCTGCAAAAAATAAAATTGTTAAATATATAAAGAATATTTTTAAATATATTTTTAAAAAAAATCATTATTTATATATATACAAATTAAAGGACAAGAAACAAACAATTCAAATAAAATCTCATAGTGATCCAGAATAATATAATTTTTATAATTTAAAATATCAAACAAATATAATCTAATTATTCCAATAAAATAAAATAAATATGGTAAAAAAATAATATACTTACCTTTAAATTTATTTTTTCAGTTGAGTTTGGACACTGAAAAGGTAAGAAAAGGAGAATGGTCAACTTTTTAGGGTTTGTATAGAAAGAAAGTTGATTGAGTTAGAATTCAAGAGTCTTTTTTTGGTTATGAGAGAAACAAATTGCTTTAACACTTTGAAGAACGTTGGGGAAGTTGAATCACCTCTAGAAATTAAGGAAAAAAATTTAAATAATTTCTAATTTAAATATTAAATATTATTTTTAATAATATATATAAATATTTATAATTTGTTCGCGAACGCTCGGTATGTTCGCGAATAATATTTGAATAAGCTTGAAATTTAATCGAGTTTAAAATTTTATTCGTGTTTGTTTGTTTAATAGATGAACGAGCTCGAACCGAGTATAAACGAGCTCGAACGAGCTTTGTTCGTGAACAGTTTGGTTCGTTTACAGCTCTAGTTCCATCTGGGAGTGAACAAGGCACTAGGACCTGATGGGATACCAGTAGCTTTCTTTCAAAAATACTAGAAACAGGTAGCACCAGCGGTGTGCGAGTTTGTACAGGAGGTGTTCCAAATTGGTTCCATCCCCGAAGAAGCCAATCACTCGGTAATATGCTTACTACCAAAACAAGAATATTCGGAGGATGTAGCTTAATTCCGACCAATTTGTTTTAGCAATGTACTAGTGAGGTAGTAAGCAAAATTATTGCGAATAGAGTGAAACAATTTATGGATGAATTATCCGGAGCTTAGCAGTCTAGTTTCATACCAGGTAGACAAACAACGAATAATGTGGTCATAGAACAGGAGATCCTACATTCCATGCGTAAAAGAAAAGGAAAAAAGGGAGAAATGCTAGTAAAGATAGATCTGGAGAAGGCGTATGACCGTGTAGATTGGGGTTTCTTGGAATGTGTCATGAGAACTGTAAGCTTTAAGGAACAACTGATCAGGGTGGTTAAAAGCTGTCTGGACTCAACAAACATGTCTGTTCTCTAGAATGGCACAAGACTAGCTACTTTAAAATCGGGAAGAGGACTTCGTCATGGAGATCCATTGTCACCGTATTTGTTTGTCCTATGCATGGAAGTCCTAGGCAAATGTATACAACAGGCGGTTTCAGAGGGACAATGGCGAGGAATTAGTGTGGCGAGGAACAGTCTAAAGATATCCCACCTTTTTTTCGCTGATGACTTGTTGTTATTTGGTGAAGCTTCAGTATGACAAGAAAAGGTGATTTATGAGATTCTCCAAACCTTTTATGGAGAATCAGGTCAAAAAGTAAACCAAAGCAAATCTAGGGTTTGATTTTCATCGTCGAATACAAGTGAACGATCAAAGGTTAGTGAGACTTTTGGAATGAGAATAACAACTTATTTGGGAAAATATTTGGGGGTTCTGCTAATCCATAGAAGGTTAAAAAGTCACCATTTTGGCTATCTTGTGGATAGAGTTCAGAAGAAGCTGGGAGGATGGTCTAGCCGTATGTTATCACAGGCGGCAAGGGTGCTTCTAATTCAAACAGTTTCAGCTACCATACCATCTTATGTCATGAATTCATGTCGGCTGCCGAAGAGAACCTTTGAAATACTTGAGAAAGTAAATCGAAGATTTCTATGGGGTGACACAGAGAATTAAAGCTCACTACATACAATTGCGTGGAAGACAGTATGCCAACCGAAAGGACAAGGGGGTCTAAATATTCAGTCACTAGCCAGCGTAAATAAGATTCTATTGGAAAAGCTTACGTAGAGAGCCATGAAGAAGCCAGATGCATTATGGGCCTTGATCCTACGATCCAAATACGACGATATGGAGAGAGAAGATAACTGGGATCGTTTGAGGAATATATCAGTGGTTGGTATAAGCTTGAGGTATGGTTGGGAAGTGCTGCGTCAAGGGCTAGAACGGAGAGAAGGGAAGATACGGTGGAAACTGACATCACATGGTCTATTCACCACAAAGACGGCATACGCACTCATCTCTCATGGTTAACATACACAAAGTAATACCCTCAATTGGAAGGAAATTTGGAAATTTAAAGGTCCCACCAGGGGTTCGTGTTTGTTATGGATGATAACACATGATCAACTCAAAACGATGTCTCTATTATGGGAAAAAAATCAATGATGGCCCTCAGTGCTTAAAATGTGGATACCAATCCGAGACAACCCTTCACGTGATAAGAGACTGTATGTCTAAAACAGTTTGGGAGATATTAGTGTCGCAGACACTAAGAAGTGAATTTTGGGCTTCACAGGAAATTAGTCAATGGGTGACATGCAATATCTGTAGCACACGGCTAGAAGAAAACCATTGAAAGTATGTATTTCGACAAAGCGTACAGACGCTGTAGAGATGGCGGAACCTGGAACTATATCAGTAGAAAATACCTCCACATCCTAATATTTTGGCAACAATTATTCTTAGAATTACTTATGAATTTTTGTGTACCCTCAAATGAGGAAGATGAGATGGCGGAAGCTATCTCGGTTACCTAGGTAACATTTGTATATTGTTTATTGTGTTAATAAAATATTCTCCATTAAAAAAACATATAATATAAATAAATAATTAATAAATTTATAATTTAATTTATGACCATTGAAAAATTAAATAAAATATCAACTAATACTTTATTTGTACTTTATTTGAGAGTAAAAATTGAAATTAAAGGATCAACATATAATATGAATAAATAAAAAGATGTTTTGCTGCAAGGGATTTGAACTTGGATTTGTTTGATGCTTGTATTAAGCTGTTAATTTCCATTAGATTGTGTTATAGTGGAGTATATGTTAGATTGCAGCAGAATATCTAAAGTATTAATAGACATAGAGACGAATTGAAAAATTTTATTTTTATATTAGAGTGAAAGGTGAGATTTTTTTTAAAAAAATGTTTATTTAGTTATAATATCATTAAATTAATAGAATTTTTTATAGTGTTATAGGATATAATATATATAAAAGAAGAACATGTTATGAGCAAATAATTATATATATATATTATATAATATTATATATATAGATAAATAAATTTAGGATTTTAAAAGTTAAAAAATAAATATTTTAGAACCTAACTTGATAAATAAATAAAAAATTGGACCAAATTCATCAGTTAATCAAAGAAAACGTTTTTGTTTTCAAATTTTTAATTAGATTTTACACAATAATTTTTTTAAGGAATAAGTATAAAATTAAAAATGATAATAATATAAAGAAATAAAGTTGATTTATTTATGATTGAAAAGATATAAAAATGTATCACAAAATTGTACTTGGTGTACTAACAAGCGCAATGACATATACTTTTGCTACCTACGTTCTTGCAAAGACCTCCTCTATCGCAGTCTAAAATACAAAAATTCTAACAATTTCCACTACTTTCTGGACTATCATCTTTGCCTTTTAGACAAGGTCCTTGTTCCGGATGATCTTTGCAACATTTGTCTCCCTGAACAACATCCTTGCTACCTAAAAAGAGAACAAATCAAATAGGATAAAATTAAAAAAAAATCGACTAAATCTTATACTATATATTTTTTTGTATGCATAAAATACTTTTATTATTCTTTATACATATATTGTATGCATTTTTATAATGTAATAAAGTACACTATGAAGATTTTATATTGATTTTAAATACATAAAGAAAGAAAATATGAATGTATATTGTTTCATTTATATAATAAACGCAAACAAATGTAAAAGTATTATTTATTTAAAATTAACCAATGATAAGAATAAAGTAAAAAAGAAATAGAACAACAATTCTCCTTTCCATAACCATTGACTTCTTAAAAAAAATTACCAATTGTTTTATGAGAGAATTTGTCAGTTAAAACTTATTATTTATAGGAAAAAATAAAGATGTTGTGACATCTGATAAATTCAAATAAACGAAAAAAATTTTAAAAAATGCATAAAAAAAAATATAAGTGGACCAAAGTTGTAAAAACTAATATTTCATAAATTATGACATAAACTTTTCTATTTTATTTATTTTTATTAGTTTTTTTCTGTTTCCTAGTGAAGAATTTCTATGGATTTTTTTTTATTTGTTTTTCTTATTTAATAAAATATGAGCAATTGATTATGTTATCCATAATTTTCTTCTGTATCAATTTATTACGTAAAACTTTTTGATGAATTTTCTGCACACATTTTAATGAATTAGTTTTTATTCTACAATTTATTCTATGTCACAGTTTCCATCTCAAAAAAATAAAAATATAAATAGAGAGAGAGAGGAAAAACCAAGTGGACCAAGTTGATATATTTATTATATATATATATATATATATATATATATATAATATATATATTATAATTATTAAGTAGTGTAATAATGTGGATCATTAATGCATAAACCATAATTCATTATTTTCTAAATTCATAATAAATTTCGTCTGTTACAATACAGTTATAAGAAATATAAACTTGTCACTATCACAAAAAATAATAAAAAAAAAAAAAAACACACACACATCCTATTAAATAAAATTTTAATAAGTTAAAAAAAATAATAATAATAATAAAGAAAACTAGAAAAATCAAGTGGATCAAAATTGTAAAAACTTATGTTTTAAAGATGGTGTAGTAAATTTTATTTATTTATCTTTTATCTTCACAAAGTATAATATTTGTTTACTATTATTTTGTTTTAAAGTCATATTAAATTAAAGATAGATTTAGTTACATAAAGATATAACTTGAACGATAATATAATTATTAAAAAGTGTAAATATAAGTATTCTTTTTTGGTATTTATGGTTTTACCATATTTTACACTTTGTTGACATGATTGGAATTTAAGTATTCTTTTTAATCAACTAATTTGACTTATAGTTATAAAATAAATAAAAACTTTAAAATTTAAAGAAAAATCATTTTTTTTCAATTTTTAATTAGATGTTACATAATAATTTTTGTAAAGAATAGGTATAGAATTAAAAGTGATAATAATATAAAGATATAAAGTCGTTTTTTTTATGATTGAAAAGATACAAAAAAATGTATCACAAAATTGTACTTTCAATACTATTAATGAATAGGTGCACTAACAAGCACAGTGACATGTACTTTTGCCACCTACATCCTTGCAAAAACCTCCTCTCTCACAGTCTGAAATACAAAAATTCCAACACTTTCCACCACTTTCTGGATTATCATCTTTTCCCTTCAGACAAGGTCCTTGCTCGGGATGATCTTTGCAACATTTGTCTCCTTCAACAACATTCTTGCTACCTAAAAAGTGAACAAAATAAATAGAATATATTATGAAAATTTTATTTTGACTTTAAATACATAAAACAAGAAAATATGAATGTATATTGTTTCATTTATATAATAAACAAAATCAAATGTAAAAGTATTATATTTAAAACTAACCTATGATAAGAACAAAGTAGAAAGAAATAGAACAGCAATTTCTTTTCCATAGCTATTGTATTCTTAAAAGAATTTATCAATTAAATTGTGAGTTAAAACATATTTATAAGGAAAAACTAAAGATGTTGTGTACTAAAATTGAAGTGGACCAAAATTGCAAAAATTAATGTTTCATAGACTATAACAAATTTTTCTATTTTATTTATGATTATTAGCTTGCATAATTATTAATATTTAAATTAAAATTTATTATTTTTTTAAACTGTTACAACATATTTATAAGAAAAATAAAGATGGTGTGGACCAAACAGTATAACAAATACATAGAGAGAGAAATTAAGTGGACCAAAGTTGTAAATACATAGAGAGAAAAATTAAGTGGACCAAAGTTGTAAATACATAGAGAGAAAAATTAAGTGGACCAAAGTTATATATACATAGAGAGAAAAATTAAGTGGACCAAAGTTGTAAAAACTAATGTTTCACAACAACAACGTAAACTTTTTTCAATTATTATTTTATATATGATTATTAATTTCTAATAAATACATAGAGAGAGAAATTAAGTGGACCAAATTGTAAAAACTAATGTTTCACAACAACAACGTAAACTTTTTTTCAATTATTATTTTATATATGATTATTAATTTACGTGAAAATACAAATTCTTTAATCAAAATTATAATTCATTATTTTCTTAATTTGTTTGTATTATTAATTCATGTCTACTATTCAATGTTATCAACATTTTACAAATTAAATTCTGCATACAAACTCTTTAAATGAAAATACATTTTTAATACTAAAAGAATTTAAACTATGCTATCAACATAAACAATTATATATATATATAAATTCCAAAAATTTAATAAACAATCAAATTTTAATAATAAAAAAAGCACAATAATTACTTTTACTATTTTAATTTTTTATTATATATTAATATATATATATATATATATATATATATATAATATATTCCAAAAATTTAATAAACAATCAAATTTTAATAATATAAGAAGCCCAATAATTACATTTTTTTTTCACAATTTCATGGATCAACATTAGTTTAATGCATTAACAAGATAGTGGGTACAATTTTTCATTTGTTTATTTTCAAATTTTATTAATAGGAAAATTGGCATATTCTCCAAATTATAAAGGTTTGGAGTATCTCAAAAGTTTTTTTTTTTTTTTTGGGAAAATTGGTTCTCGAACTATAAAAAAATTGTGACATTAGTCATTTCCTTAAAAATTTCGTTAAATCATTCCTTAACTAAAAAAAACTTTAAGGATATTTATGTTACTATATTATTTAAATATATGTAATAATAGGTAAATTGACATAAATAGTCCCCAATCTATAGATATTTATAATTTATTTTGGTAAAATTAGTCCCTAAACTATATCTAAATTAAAAATTATAAAATTATCCTTTATAAAAAAAATTAAAGTTTATTTTTTAAAATAATGAACAAATTGAAAGGTATCAAGCACAAACAAAGGATCTGCCATAAAGCTGGTAGAGCACAGAGTTTTCATAAAAAGGGAAAACTGTGTTATTGACAATGATTTACAATGATAGCAAAAGGTGGCTACTGCACACCCTTAAGTAGAAAACAGCCCTAGAAACATATACACTAAGAGCCGTTAAGATTAGATAGAAATAGCACACATCAACGGCTATAATGTTCCTGTATGACAGCTGTATCAAAGTGGTCCCATGCAGCTATGTGAAGCAATCCAGTGTAGCAGGTGTACAATGTCTAACATCCCCCCTCAATTCGAACCAGGTGAAGGAGACAGTGTGAGCTTGTCACGAACCTTGGTGAAGAATTGCGTGGACAGTGGCTTAGTGAAAATGTCAGCAATTTGATCAATGGATGTAACAAATTGTATTGACAGCACATTCTTGGAAATGAGATCTCTAACAAAATGTATATCCAATTCCACATGCTTTGTCCTAGTGTGCAAGACTAGATCTGAAGCAAGTGCAATTGCACTTTGATTATCTACCCAAAGTCTTGGAGTTGAACCATAATATATCTGTAATTCTTGAAGAAGAGAGGTAATCCAGGAGAGTTCAGCGGAAGCAAGAGCCAAGCTGCGATATTCAGCTTCAGTGCTTGACCTAGAGACTGAACGTTGCTTTCTGGAGCACCAAGACACAATATTGCTGCCTAAGAAGACACAAAAGCCAGAGATAGACTTTCTATCATTCAAGTCCTTAGCCCAATCAGATTCTGAGTAAGCATTTAAACTCAACTATTGGGAAGTGTTGAAGGAGAGGCCTAAATGAGATGAACCTGCAAGATATCTAAAAATTCTTTTGACAGCTCTCCAATGTGTATTGAGTGGGGAATGCACGTACTGGCATACTTTGTTAACAGAGAAGGAGATATCAGGTCTGGTTATGGTAATATACTAAAGAGCTCCTACGATACTCCTGTATAAAGTAGGATCAACAGTAGGTTCTCCATGAGATTTAGAAAGAGAAGGAGAGGTGATCATAGGTGTTGGAGTTGGATTGGTTGTGAGCATCTGAGCTCTATGCAGTAAAGAGGTGATATATTTTGTTTGGCTAAGATGTAAACCAGTTGCAGTCTTGGATACTTCAATACCAAGGAAGTTATGAAGCTCACCTAAATTCTTAAGAGAAAAGGCAGCACTGAGCTTAGAAATAAGCAAAGTAATTCCTTCTGTATCACTACCAGTGACCAAGATGTCATCAACATAAATAAGCACCCAAATACAACCTGCTTTAGAAGATGATATGAATAAGGAAGTATCAGCATAAGAATGATGAAAATCAGAAGCAAGCAACACTGATTTGAGTTTTCCAAACCAAGCTCTAGGAGCTTGTTTTAAGGCTATAGATTGCTTTGTTGAGTTTGTAGACCTGTAGCTGCTCAGAAGATATTTCAAAACCTGGAGGTTGAGCCATGAAAATGTCATTATGAAGATCACCATGCAAGAAGGCATTGTTCACATCTAACTGAGTTATTTTTCAACCATAATTCACAGCAATACACAAAACTATCCTTATTGTAGTAGGTTTTACTACAGGGCAGAAAGTCTCTGAAAAATCAAATCCAGCTCGTTGATCATAACCCTTTGGCACTAACCTTGCCTTGTATCTTGCAATGGAGCCATCCGCATTAGTTTTTAACTTGAAAACCCATTTATAACCAATTAAAGACTTATCTGTAGGAAGAGATGACAGAGTCCAAGTTTGTTTTTAAGCAAAGCTTTGTACTCCTCGTGCATAGCTTGCTTCCACTTAGGATGAGTCATTGCTTCAGTGTAGGAAGTAGGTTCAGTGTAATCCAGTTCAGTAGCAACAAGCACCATTGGTTTGTAGATCCCCAGTTTGCTTCTTGTGATCATATGGTGTGTCCCTGTAGCAAAAGATCTTACAAGATTCTTGTTAGAAATACAAGACTCAGAATGTGCATTAGAGACATGTGGTAACTCAACAAGAGGAGGAGTTGTAGAAGGACTCTTTTGGTTAGGACTGCAGGGAACAGGTGAATGAGAAGACTGAGGTGAAGAGGCTGTAGATGGTGTAGAATTGTGAGTTTTCTGTGATGTTGTAGGTGTGACAGGGACAGAAGGAGATGGGGATTGTTGAGGAAAACTTGAGAGGATTGGTAGTGGATGAAGAGCACTAATAGGAGTGAAATTTTGTGAAGGAGCAGGTGAAGTAACAATTTTCTGATTAAAGGGAAATTGATGCTCATCAAAGATTATATTTCTGGTAATGATAACTTTACCTTCAGGTAAAAGAACCTTATAACCCTTATAGTGTTCACTGTAACCTAGAAACACACTAGGTTGAGACCTAAACTGAAGTTTATGTGTATTTGAGGACCTTAAGTGAGGATAACATAAACAACCAGAGACTTTTAGGTGGAAATAATTTGGAGATTTGTTCAGCAACATTTGATAAGGACTTATGTAATGAAGGATCTTGGCAGGAAGTCTGTTTATTAGGTGAACAAAGGTGCTAAAAGCATCATCCCAGTGGTTTAAGGGAAGATGAGAGTGAGCAAGAAGGGAAAGTCCCATTTCAACTATGTGCCTATGCTTTCTTTCATCTAGGCCATTTTGTTGGGCAGTGTAAGGACAAGATATTTTATGGTGTATTCCTGAATTGTGAAAATGATTTGTAAGAGCCATGAATTCACCACCACCATCACTTTGAATGCTTTTGATTTTAGAGTTAAACTGAGTGAGGACAATGTTCTGTAAATGATGAAAGGCATTTGCAACTTTAGATTTTGCCTTTAGAAAATAAATCCATGTGTACCTAGTAAAATGATCAATAAAGGACACATAATAGCTAAAACCATTTAAGAATTTTAAGGGAGCAGGCCCCCACACATCTGAGTGGACAAGATCAAATGGTTTGTTATATTCAGTTTTAGAATCAGAAAAAGGCAATTTATGACTTTTGCCTTGTAAACATGCACAACATATAGAATCAAAGTTTTTATTGATAGAACTGGAGAGATTGCAAACTTTGAGCACTCTATTGACAATATTAAAGGCTGGATGGCCTAGTCTAAGGTACCACTGATATAGTTGTGAATCTAACTCCTTATTACTAAAACTGAGAAAAGCCAAGGGTCTTTTAGGAAGCAAACTGCTAGAATCTGGTATGTTCTTGTCATTAAGCTGAAAGTCAAATGTGTAAAGACCATCTTTAAGACATCCTCTGAGTAGAACTTGATGGGAAACTTGGTCCTTGACAACACAAAACTTAGGGTGAAACTCAAAATAGACTGCATTAACAAGAGCAAATTATGAAACACTTATCAAATTTTTGGTGATTTGTGGTACATGAAGAAATTTTTCAAGAGAAAAGGCTTATGAAGAGAATTTATTGAGGAGTTACCAACATGTGAAATACACAAACCTGTCCTATTTCCAACTTGAACCTTGTTATTTCCTTGAAACTCTGAAGCAATGTTAAGATTGGCCAGGTCATTAGTCACATGGTTTGAAGCACCTATGTTAGCATACCAGCTTGCATCACTTGCTGAGTTAGAGATGTGAGATACGGATGATGAATCTGTAGCTCGAACAACTGGATATGCTTGAAAATTGCTTGAGTTGGTGACATTGCTTTGAGACTGTCCAGAAGAGGAACCATATGAAGAATCAAACCTGTAGTAACATTTCTCAACAGTATGGTTTGTGTAACCACATATTTGGCACTGAGGTTTGTTATTCTGTCTGAATCCTCTTCCACCTCGACCTCTAAAAGCTCTAGTCCTACCTCTTCCTCCTCTACTGCTGAACTGACCTCTTCCTCTGAAGCTATTTCCTTGATAGTTAGATGTGGACCAGTAGTTTTTCCTTTGTCCTTGTTGCTGTGTGAGATTGATTGAGGGGTTTAATTTGATTGTTGAACATAGCAGACTCTAGCCTAATTTCATAACTCAATAACATAGGCAGAATATCTCTAAGAGTAATTGATTCACTCCTAGCTGTAGCTGCAACCACCACAGGACCAAATTCAGTTCCTAAGCCAGTTAACACATACATGGCTTGATCTTCTTCAGAGATGGGCTGTCCGGCTAACGCTAGCATATCACAGCAAGTCTTAACTTTATTGACATAATCTCTAACACTTGAGGATCCCTTTTTGATTGAAGAAAGTTGAAGCTTGTACTGCATCTTTCTAGCAGCAGTTTGACTGGAAAAGTTAACCTCAAGAGCTTTCCAGATTTCTCTAGATGTGGTTAAACCTACCATAATTACAAGGAGGTTTTCAGATAGGGAGGAAAGAATCCAAGAGGCTAGCAACTGATCTTGTCTTTGCCAAGAATAAACTCTGGATTTGCAGATCCATCTATGAATTCAGAAGGAATGGAGGTAGTTCCTGTGAGGAAGCATTCAAGGCCATATCCTTTCACAGCTGTCATCACTTGCATTTTCCAGAGCAAGTAGTTTGAATCATTCAATTTTAAAGAGATAAGATAATTTTGAAGTTGAATATGACTGTTTGAGGATTGTATAGCAGGCAGTGAAGAGGTGGAACCGGTTGACACATAACTATCTCCCATATTTGAAGAGGAGATAGCTTTATTGATGAAAACTAAAAGAAGAAAGTAGTATCAGGCCCTTTCGTTGGCTCTGATACCATGAAAGGTATTAAGCACAAACAAAGGATCTGCCATAAAGCTAGTAGAGCACAGAGTTTTCATAAAAATGGAAAACTGTGTTATTGACAATGATTGACAATGATAGCAAAAGGTGGCTACTACACACCCTTAAGTAGAAAACAACCCTAGAAACATATACACTAAGAGCCGTTAAGATTAGATAGAAATAACACACATCAACGGCTATAATGCCCCTGTATGACAGCTGTATCAAAGTGGTCCCATGCAGCTATGTGAAGCAATCTAGTGCAGCATGTGTACAATGTCTAACACAAATATGCTGCTGCAAAAAACTGTAAAAACAGTTAACTAACGGTAAAATATCTTACTTAACTATAGAAATTAATGAAGTTGCTTCAAGTGAGACTTTTTAAAACTTGTAGGGTACTCATAAATATTTTTCACTTCATGTGTTACTACATTACTTTACCTTAATAAAAATTAGTTATTATTATTAATCCATATATCTTTATTTTATTTTTTATTTGCGAAAAAAAATTATTAAAAAAATCTCAACACAATTTCATCATCAATGCATTAGTTTAATGCATTTATAAGATAGTGTCTGATTTTTAATTTGTTTATTTTCGTATTTTTACTATTTATTTTTTTTATTAATACAAGAAATCTAGTTTTAAAAAAATAAAATAAAAATTTGACCCCATTCTTTTTTCTAATTTGTTTCTGATTAATGAAAAAAAACAAAAACCTCAACTCTGATTTAATTCATGTAGAAGAAGATAGGGGATCAGGTATTTATTTTGTTTATTTTCATTTTCTTATTTTTCAAATTTTATTAATAATAATAAATCAAGTTTAAAAAAAATTAGTTAAAACTTGAAGGGGAAATAATGGTTGAAAGTCTCGGTATTGGTCACCGTCTCGATGACCACTAGTCTACATCGGTATCGATAAGTCCGCTATTGTATTGGTTTATACGAAATTTTTTATATTTAATTTTAAAAAATTATTTAAATATATTTTTTCAAAAATAAATAAATAATATATATATATATATATAATACAATAATTTTAATAATAATTAATATTTTTAAAAATTAAAAAAATAATGTGCATATATATATTTTTTTTTGTCCATAACTGTACATAATATTAAGATATTATATATATATATATATTATATATTATATATATAATTTTTGGATTTTCGTACCATTTCTTTTTCCTCCTCCTCCTTCTTCTTCGTACCGAGTTAGACTGAATCAGACCGATGTACGAGTGATTCTGGCGAGTTGATATTATCTTAGATTTTGTCTGTATCTTTGTTTCGGTGAGCTTCGGGACGGAGACGACTCAGCCAAAACTTTTAACTATGGTGGGAATTAGAGACAGAAATTAACAAAAAATGGAGACTTTTTAAAAATTGAACGACATTCTATAAACGTTTTACTTCATGTGATAAACATGGTTTGTCAAATCATCTTAATAAAAATTAGTTTTTATTATCAAATAATATTTTTATTTTACTTTATTTTTCTTTTTAAAAAAAACTATTTTTTAAAAACAATTACTGCAAAAATCGCAACACAAATTTATCATTAACATTATTAGTGTAATGCATATACAAGATAGTGGCCGGTTATTTAATTTATTTATTTTAATGTCTGCACTTTTTTAGATATTATTAATGTAAGGAATCTGTTTAAAAAAAAAATTAAAACTTGAAATGGAACATCACGACACAAATTAAGGGAGGTACTTCTAGTAAAACTTCTTAAAACTTGGAGAACATTTTTTTTTTTCATTTCAGGTGATAAATTTAGATTCTGAAATCTAAAAGGTATTATTAATACTTTACACTTATAAAAAGTAGTTATTAATTTAATGTAAAAATTTACTGTAAAAATTTAAACACAATTTTATCATCAACATTAATTTAATGCATGTACAAGATAATAAGTCGAGTATTTAATTTGTTTATTTTTTTTTTCAAATTTTATTAATGCAAGGAATCTAGTCGAAAAAAAAATTAAAACTTTGAAGTGGGACTTAACAACAAATATTAACAGAGATACTTCTAATGGGGCTTCTTAAAGCTTGGAGGATACCGATAAATATTTTTTATTTTAACTAATAAACTTAGATTTTGAAATCTGTGCTATTATAATAAAATTACTTATTATTATAAAAATAAATTTTTATTTTAGTTTTTGTTGTAGGAAAAATAATTTTTAAAAATATTTACTTCAAAAATCTCAACACAATTTCATCGATCAACATTTTAACATTAGTTTAATGCGTGGTTCATCTAGTTAAAAGTGTTGACAACAATGGAGATTGTAGCAACAATGTAACGACGACCACAGTTAGAATACAACAGCAACAACTAAAATTCGTGTATTTGTTGTCTTGGGAAAGAGGGGCTTGAATTTGTTTGAATTTTATTCAAACTAGTTGAGGAAAAAACTTGTTTTTGCTATTAAACAATTTATTTATTTATTTATTTGAGTGGATTTGTTTTCGTGGAAGAGAGCTTTAATTGGAATGAATTTTGTTGGACCCAAGAAAAATATTGTCTTTGCTATTAAATAATTTATTTTATTTTGTTGGGAGAATTTGTTGTCGTGGAAAAAAGCTTGAATTCGAGTAAATTTTTTTCAACCTAATTAGAAAAAATCATGTCTTTGTTATTAATTTTTTTATTATTTTTTTATCCTTTTGCTTTGAATTAGCTTTAAATTTTGGAATCAAACAAAACAAAAAAAAATTGTGTGCCCAAGCTGGGTAATGAACAAAAGAGAAAAATCAGCTATCATTGTTGTTTTACTGTTGCATATGCTTCTAAGTGGAAGAAAAACAATAATAATGAGATAAAATAAAGATAAATTATTTTCATAACACCTCAACTTTTTTCACAAAATACAAGTTTAATACCTACATTTGTTTTTGCTGTGACGACACTCTAACTTTCAAAACATCCCATAAACTGCCCTTCCGTTCATTTTGATCATTAAATCATATTTTCACTGTTTTGACAGGAACAATTTTATCTATTATCTAAAAAAATTAAATAAATAAAAATAAACTCTTTTTGACAGGAGCCGTTGTTTCTATTGTTCCCTCTCAATCTTAATATTCAATCACCCCTCAAATGACATACTCTTCCTGCTCATGCGGATTTTTGTATTTATTATGTGCCGATAGTTACTTTAGACTCTAGCTAAATTAGATTCAAGTCGCGTGAATCCCCTCTCCCTGCACATCAAGCTCTTTCCAATTGACCAATTGTTAACCACTTTTGATATGATAATTCCTTTTGCGCGGAGACAAAAGCACTCCAAGCTCTAAAGATCGCTACTGAACTTAAATTGGAGAGAGTTACTTTTGAAAGAGATGCAAATAATGTGATCCTAACTTTTAAAGGTGCCTCTGAGTTTGCAGACTAGAGAGACATATCGTTTTTTATTTTTGTCGTTTACCCTGCGTGTTTGTAATTATGCAGCTCATGACATACTAAATGGGCTAGTACGTCGTATTTTTGTGGTGAAGTTAATTTGGAATCCTTCCCCCAAGATTATTGGGACTCTGATAGAAGGGTGTCTGAATAGCTTCATTTGCTTGTTTTCTGTTTTCTAGTTTTTTTTTTTATAAAATATGTCACTTATCAAAAAAAAAAAAAAACTTCAGTAATAATACGTGGACGATTAATGTTTAAACCATATTTCATTATTTTATAAATCCAACTGAAATGGTAAAAACTTGAATATGTATGATAATATAATAATTAAAAAGTGTAAATATAAGATTAGAATTTTTATTTTATTATTAAAAATGTTTTAGGTATTTATGCTTCTATCATATTTTAAATTCATGATATCTTTAAATCATAAGTGAAACTGACACCTATACTTTGTTGTCAAGATTGAAATTTAAGTATTCTTTTTAATCAACTAATTGACTTATAATTATAAAATAAATAAAAACTTTAAAATTTCAAGAAAAATTATTTTTTTTTCAATTTTTAATTAGATGTTACATAATAATTTTTGTAAGGAATAGGTATAAAATTAAAAATGATAATAATATAAAGAAATAAAGTTGATTTATATTATTGAAGATATGGTTTTTGGGATTCAATAGTCTTAGAAACAGTTTTAAGAAAAATAATTTGAAAAATTTCTAATCCGACAACATCAATAACAAAGACAAGATTTTTCGTTCTAAGTCGAACAAAATTCACACAAATTGAAGCCCCTCTTCCCCATAGCAACAAATCCATGAATTCTAGCTATTTTCAGACTCTTAGAATTCTCTTCCCATTTGATTTTGTCACTGTTCCCTTGCTATAGTTACTGTGTGGTTGTCGGCACTTTAACTAGATGAAGGAACAATGATATGACATAATAATTATGGTGAGGGTTTATTTTTAATTTTTAGAATAATGACGAAAATGCTTTTAAATAAAATTGGAAAAAATGAGATTTAATGGGGAAATGTTGACCTAACAAAATGATAATTTGTGAGACATTTTGAAAGTTGGAGCCAGCTCCAAAAACAAAATGTAAATATTAAATTTTAATTCTCCAAAACTTTTGTATAACCTTAAGAAAATATGAAAAAGTACAAATATAAAAATAAACAAATTAAAAACCAACCCGCTATCTTATCTATGCCCCACCCGCTATCCTATCCAAGCATTAAAATAAATTAATGTTGATCCATGAAATTGTGTTTAGAATTTTAAAGTAAATGTTTTTTAAAATTATTTTTTCGCAAACAAAAAAGTAAAATAAAAATATATTTATAAATAATAATGACTAATTTTTATTAGAATAAAGTATTATAATAATAATTGTTAGATTTCGGAATTTAAGTTTGTGGTCCTCCAAATTTAAAAAGTCTCTAGAAGCACCTATTTTAATTTCTGCCATCAAGTTCCACTTCAAGTTTTAAATTTTTTTTTTTAAACTAAATTGCTTGCATTAATAAAATTCAAAAAAATACAAACATAAAAATAAACAAATTAAGTACCCAAATTCATGTTGATGATGAAATTGTGTTCAAATTTTTACAACAAATTTTTTTTTTGAAAAATAAAGTATTCTAGTAATAGAGTGGGTCTAATTTTTAATTTATTTATTTTCGTATTTCTACTCTCTTTCAAGTTTTATTAATACAATAAATCAGTTATTTTATAAAAAAAAATTGATCGATTCAAATATCCCTTGTTTTTCTAATTTCGTTCTAATTAATGAAAAAAAAAACATCAACCCAATTCTATCAGTTAACACTGATTGAATCCATGTAGAAGATAGCGTATTAGGTATTTATTTTGTTTGTTTTTATTTTGTAATTTTTCAGATTTTATTAATACAATAAATCCAGTTTTTAGTGAAACTTTTTAAAAATTGGAGAATATTCTATAAACGTTTTACTTTGTGTGATAAACATGGTTTCTCAAATCTAATATGTGTTATTACAGTATTTTATCCTAATAAAAATTAGTTTTTATTATCCAATAATATATTTATTTTACTTTTTTTTTGAATTTTTTTTTAAAAAAAATTACTGCTAAAATGTCAACACAATTTTATGATTTTAATGCATATTGACGGTGACTAGTTATTTAATTAATTTATTTTAATGTTTATGCTTTTTAGATTTTATTAATGTAAGGCATTTGCTATAAAAAATAAAAAAAGTAAAACTTGAAATGAAATTTTGATGATGAAAATTAAGGGAGGTACTTTAGTGAAACTTTTTAAAAAGTTGGAGAATCCATAAAATTTTTTTTAAACTTAGATTCTGAAATCTAACCGGTGTTATTAGAATATTTATAATTATAAAACATTGGTTATTATTATAAAACAATTGCATCGATCAACAATATTTAATGCACGAATAAGATAGTTTAATTTATTTATTTTGTATTTCTATTTTTCATATTTTAGTAAGGTTAAATTATCTTATAACACATGAACTTTTCAAAAATTCAAGTTTAACTTTTAAATTGTTTTTTTCACTCCAATTTTCAATACATCTCACAAACTACCATTTGCTACATTTTGGTTGTTAAGTATAGTCATTAAATCTAATTTTTCCATTTTTATTTAAGGCCGTTTTTATCATTATTTTAAAAATTAAATAAAAATTAGAAATTTTAAAAATAATTCTAACTATAATTATTTTCTCTCATTATTAGCGTTCTTTCATCTAGTTCAGCGGAAACGGTAGCAACAATGCAAGGCCGGCAGCAGTGACAATACACCGGCGAAAATAACAATGGAACAATGACAAAACATAACTCTATCAAACAAAAATTAATTTAATTCATTTACAAGATACCGGGTTCAGGGTTTAATTTGTTTATGTTTGTAATTTTTTAGATTTTATTAATACAATGAATCTAGCTAAAAAAATTTGTTAAAACTTAAAGTGAGACTTAACTGCATAAATTAATTAAGGTGGTTTTTCTAATGGTACTTTTTAAAAAATTGGAGGAGGCCTATTAACCTTTTGTTTTACTTCAGGTGATAAATTGGATTTTGAAATCTAATCGAGTGTTACTAAAATACTTTTAACCTAATAAAAGTGAGTTATTATTTATTAAACATTATATCTTTATTTTTACTTTTTTGTTTGCAAAAAACTTTTTTTAAAAAATTTACTATAAAAATTTGAATACATTTTCATCATAAACATAATTTTAATGTATGTACAAGATAGTAGATCAGGTATTTAATTTATTTATTTTTATATTTCTATTTTTTCAAAATTTATTAATACAATGAATGTACTTAATTTTTTTTAAAAAAAACATGAAATGAGACTTAATCGCAGAAATTAGTAGAGGTGCTTTTGAGAATTGTTAAAACTTGGACAACACCCGTAAACATGAATTTTGAAATGTAACGGGTGTTACTAAAACAGTTTACCCTAATAAAAATATAGTTTTTATTATTAAACAATATATTTTCATTTTAGTTTTTTCTTGAAGAAAAATAATTTTCAAAAACATATACTTCAAAAATCTCAACACAATTTCATGCATCAAGTTTAATGCATGAAGAAGATAGCGGTGGGATTTAAGAAGGGTAATTAAGATAGTTTACTCTTAATTTTATTGAATATAAAATATAATTTCAATTTAACATTATCATCATCAGAATCTGCAAGTTGAATACAAACATAACATTTATGTTCAGATTCAACCCTCCAATTAAACATTAAGTACAAAATTAACACTCAATTTTGTATTCCACTACAGTAAAAAACCCTCATGCATGCAACATAAAAAACACAGCAAAAATCTATTAATACACTAAAATACGGTACAAAACCTCTATTAAAACACTTAATCACTTAACAAAATATCAATTTCAACACTTATTCACAGTATAGAAGAATAAGAAAAAAATAATTTTTTTTCACAAAACATGAACTGAATATTCAAACTTTTGCTCGACAATATAAAAAAAAAATCCGAATCTTTAGCACAAAGCACGTACGAATCAATGTAGTTGTTCTTGCTTCGCCTTATTATCCACTCATTGTATCTTTGAGCAATTTCAAAGACAACTTCAAACTGAAATCGAGTTTGAAAAGAGATGGGTATATGAAATTTTACTTGCCCTTGATGAAGTTTGTGAAGCCGCACACACAATTTTTAGCAAAATAACAAGTTTTGAACAGATTTTTGGGACAAGAATCAGTATTACTTGCGTTGGGTTCTTTGAAGAAGAAGAAAATGTTTCGGATTTTCAAACAGAAGTTGGGTTGAAAACGACAATGGAAAGGGTATAAAAAATAAAAACCGCAAATGTTTTTTGGGCAGGTTGGACAACAATGCCCTTACCCATAACAGTGCGCAACCATCGAAAAATATTGACTAACGAAAAAATTGAGTCATTAAGAGTTTGACTTAATAGAGGTGCATGTAGTGGGACGTTTTGAAACGTGAATTACACTATAAGTACAAAACAAAATTTAGATGCAAAAGTGTTGGATTTTGGCATCTAAGAAGTACATCGGGGATAGTCTATCCTTTACCCTAATAAAAGTTAGTTATTATCATCAAACAATATTTATTTTATATTTTTATGTCAAAAAAATGGTTTTTAAAATAATTTATTGCAAAAAATTTGAATACAATTTCATCATCAACATTAGTTTAATGCGGGTCAAGTATTTAATTTGTTTATTTTGATGTTTGTATTTTTTTAGATTTTATTAATGCAATCAATCCCATTAAAAAAATTAGTTAAAACTTGGAGTGGAACTTAATGGAGGTGCTTCTAGTAGGACTTTTTTAAAAATTGAAGGCTAAATTATCTTAGTTTCATTTCTTATAATCCAACTTTTGCACCTCAAAATATTTTTGCACTTATAGTGTCATTGAGGTTTCAAAACGTCCTACTACATTCACCTCTGTTAAGTGAAACTGTTAAATCTTCAATTTGTTGTTAGTCAACATTTTTTCACTATTTGGCACTGTTCTAGAGGGGCATTTTTGTCCAATTTTTCTTAATTTTTTTCTCATTTTTCTTAATTATTTTTCTTTCTCCTTCTTCCTCTTTTCTCTCTCTTCCTTCTTTTTCTCTCCCATAACTTTTTTTTCTCTCTCCTTTTTCTTCCTCTTTTCTCACTCTTTTTCTTCCTCCTTTCTCTCTCCTTTTTCTTCCTCATTTCTCTCTCCTTCTTCTTTCTCTTTTCTCTCTCTTCCTCCTTTCTCTCTCTCTCTCTATATATATATCATTTTATGTTCATATTAATGACTTCTTCATCTCCAGAGAAAGCTTCAAACACTCTGATAAATCCACTGGTTAACGACGATAGGAACCCATTTATATTTATGAAAAAAATGATCAAACCAAAGGTACACCGTTCTTCCGGAAAATACCCGATGATAAGAATCGAACGAAGTCAGTACCCATTGGATGTGTGTCAAAAGTAATTTGGTTGAGGGTATGATTGAAAAGGTGAAAAAAGAGATGGACATTAAAGGGGAAAATTATTACCGCAAATAATGGTAATTCTCTTCAAACCCAAGGTGTTAACGACAAGGAAACCCTCAATTAGGGCTTTCAATTCAACAGCTTCGTAGCTCAATTCGCTACCAATTACTTCCTTACTAACCTCAAAAATCAAAGCGTCTTCGTATCACAAACAACAATTCTAATTCCAGCAGAAATATTTTCTCCATTTCCTCCCGGAACTACCTCTTCGCTCAATAAACCTTTCACATGAATTCTAAACGAATCCTCACTGCCTCACTGTTTAAATAGATAAATTCTCTACAAGTGACAATACATTGATAGATGAAGGACTTCTGAATTTAATCTCCGTTCACAGACTACTGTTGTTCGGGTATACAGAGTAATTCCACGAGTGAAAGTGCGGTGATTTTGACGATTGAGATCGTTTTCAAATTTTGTCATCTCTTTGTTCACAGTTTCGTCATCGAGGAGTCATTGCTCGCAATTGGATATTTCTTTAGAAAGAAAGAAGGAGAGAGAAAAAAATAAAGTTACATGAGAGAGAAAGAAAGAAGAGAGAGAAAAAAGGAAGAAGAATGAGAGAGAAAAAAATGAAGAAAAATGAAAAAAAATTAAGAAAAATTAGACAAAAATGCCCCTTACTGAAACAATGCCTGAAAAAATGTTGACTAATGATAAAATTAAAGACCAATAATTTGACTTAATAGAAGTACATGTAGTCATAAGTTTTGAAACCTCAATGGCACGATAAGTGCAAAAAAAATTTGAGGTGCTGGATTCTGAGATCTAAGAAATACAACTAAGATAGTTTACCCAAAATTGAAGGAGACCCCATAACTATTTTTTACTGTGATAAATCTGGATTTTGAAATGTTACTATAAAATTTTACCCAAATAAAAGTTAGTTATTATCATCAAACAATATTTATTTTATATTTTTATGTGAAAAAATAGTTTTCAAAAAACATTTACTACAAAAATTTGAACACAATTTCATCATCAATATTAGTGTAATGCGGATCAAGTATTTATTTGTTTATTTTCATGTTTGTATTATTTTAGATTTTATTAATGCAATCAATCCCATTAAAGAAAATTAGTTAAAACTTGGAATGGAACTTAACGGTGGTTCTTCTAGTGAGACTTTTAAAAAATTGAAGGACACCTCATAACTATTTTTAATTGTGATAAAGCTGGATTATGAAATGTTACTATAATATTTTACCCTAATAAAAGTTAGTTATTATTATCAAACAATATTTATTTTATATTTTGATGTGAAAAATAGTTTTGAAAAATATTTACTGCAAAAATTTGAACACAATTTTATGATCAACATTAGTTTAATGCAGGTCAAATATTTAAATTGTTTATTTTCATGTTTGTATTCTTTTAGATTTTATTAATTCAATCAATTCAATTAAAAAACAATTAGTTAAAACTTGGAGTTGAACTTAATGGAGGTATTTCTAGTGGGACTTTTTTAAAATTGAAAGACACCCATAACTATTTTTCACTATGATAAAGCTGGAATCTGAAATGTTACTTAATATTTAACCTAATAAAAGTTAGTTATTATCATCAAATAATATTTATTTTATATTTTTACGTGAAAAAATAGTTTTCAAAAAACATTACTGAAAAAAGTTGAACACAATTTCATCATCACTTATGGAATCTCTAGAATTTTGTTGGATCTCCACTTGTGGGTTTTCCAAATCTTTCTCCCCTTCTGCAGCTGGAGTTGGAGTGTAGCCTTCAAGAAAAGGTGGTGGGGGTGATGGAGGGGCTAATAGAGAGAAAGAAGGAAGAGAGAAAAAAAATTAAGGAAAATGAAAAAAAAATTACAGCATTTTATTTTAGACATGTTGGACAAAAATACTCCTGACTGACTGGAACAACAGTGACAAATATTTAAAAAATGTTGACTAATGGTAAAATTGAAGACATAACTGTTTGATTTAATGTAGTGTGACATTTTGAAATTTGAATGACATTATAAGTGCAAAACAATTTTGAGGTAGAATTTTGAGATTTAAGAAATGTAACTAAGATAGTTTACCCTAATTATTATCTCTTATTATTATTGTTTTTCAGTGCTGACAACATTAACAGTGCAACTGAAACGTTAGCAACAATGTCCGGTGGCGAAGTCACAATACAACGGCGCAACAACATGAACATGACACTAATAAGAATAAACTCTCTTTGACAGGAGTCTTAATATTCAATCGCCCCTCAGATGACATACTCTTCCTGCTCATGCGGATTTTTGTATTTATTTTGTGCCCATAGCTACTTTAGACTCCAGCTAAATTAGATTCGAGCCGCGTGGATCCCCTCTCCCTACACATCAAGTTCTTTCCACTTGACCAATTGTTAACCACTTTTGCTCTGATAATTCCTTTTGCACGGAGACAGAAGCACTCCAAACTCTAAAGATCGCTACTGAACTTAAATTGGAGAGAGTTACTTTTGAAAGAGATGCAAATAATGTGATCCTAGCTTTAAAAGGTGCCTCTGAGTTTGCAGACTGGAGAGACATATCGTTTTTTATTTTTGTCGTTTACCTCGCGTGTTTGTAATTATGTAGCTCATGACATTGCTAATTATATAGCTCATGACATTGCTAAATGGGCTAATAGGTCATCTTTTTGTGGTGAAGTTAATTTGGAATCCTTCCCCCAACATTATTGGGACTCTGATAGAAGGGTGTCTTCTCATTTACTTGTTTTCTGTTTTCTGGTTTTTTATAAAATATACCACTTATCAAAAAACACATTTGGATAATTACGTGGACAATTAATGTTTAAACCATAATTCATTATTTTATAAACTCAACATAAATGGTAGAAACTTGAATATGTATGATATTATAATAATTAAAAAGTGTAAATATAAGATTCGAATTTTTATTTTTTTGAAATTGTTTTAGATATTTATGCTTATACCATATTTTGAATTCATGACATTTTTAAATTATAAGTGAAGTTGCCACCAATTGAGCTACACTTTGTTGACAAGATTGGAATTTAAGTATTCTTTTTAACCAACTAATTTACTTATAATTATAAAATAAACAAAAACTTTAAAATTTAAAGAAAAATCATTTTTTTCAATTTTTAATTAGATGTTATATAATAATTTTTGTAAGGAATAGATATAAAATTAAAAATGATAATAATATAAAGAAATAAAGTTGATTTATATTATTTAAGAGATCGCTTTTGGGATTCAATAATCTTAGGAACAGCTTTGATGAAAATAATTTAAAATTTTTATTTTTATTTAATTTTTAAAATAATGACAAAAATGCCCTTAAATAAAACCGAAGAAATGAAATTTATTGGCAAAATGTTGACCTGGCAAAATGGACAAAATGACAATTTGTGAGACATTTTAAAAGTTGGAGCCAACGCAGAAAACAAAATGTAAATGTTAAATTTGAATTTTCTAAAACTTTTGTTTACTCTTAATAAAATCTAAAAAAGTATAAATATAAAAATCAACAAATTAAAAACGGGAACCCCCTATCTTATCCATGCATTAAATTAAATTAATGTTGATCCATGAAATTGTGTTTAGAATTTTAAAGTAAATATTTTTGAAAATTATTTTTCCGCTTTAATAATAAAAACTAATTTTTATTAGAGAAAAGTATTATAATAATAATTGTTAGATTTAAGAATTCAAGTTTATCACCTGAAGTAAAATAAAAATATATTGTTTAAAGTCTTACTAGAAGCAGCTATTTTAATTTCTGCCGTTAAGTTTCACTTCAAATTTTTAATTTTATTTTTTTTCAACTAAATTCCTTGCATTAATAAAATCCAAAAAAAATAGAAACATAAAAATAAACAAATTAAGTACCCGATCTACTATCTTTTACATGCATTAAACTAATGTTGATGATAAAATTGTGTTAAAATTTTTGCAACAATTGTTTTTTAAAAAATAAAGTATTCTAGTAATAGAGCGGGTCGTATTTGTACTCTCTTTCAAATTTTATTAATACAATGAATCTGTTATGAATCCCGAACATTCATTAAATTAATGAATGTCCATCATCCCAGAAAATTACATAAGGTGATAAATATCACCCAATATTTTTAATATTAGACATGTGTTAGTAGTTAGGTATATATATATATATGTATATAGAAGTGGTTAGTCCACTCAATTCTTAGTGGAGTCATTAACAAGAATATATATGTTAGTGGCAATGGTGGCAATGGCACTAATGGTGTCTATATAAGAGGACTTTTCCCTTCTTTTCTTTTACCAAGGGATGAAAAACAAAGAGGAGAAAAGTCCTCTTATATAGACACCATTAGTGCCATTGCCACCATTGCCACTAACATATATATTCTTGTTAATGACTCCACTAAGAATTGAGTGGACTAACCACTTCTACATACATACATATATATATATATATATACCTAACTACTAACACATGTCCAATATCAAAAATATTGGGTGATATTTATCACCTTACGTAATTTTCTGGGATGATGGACATCCATTAATTTAATGAATCTTCGGGATTCATAACACTCCCCCTTGGATGTCCATTACATAAAGAATATGCCTCGTTAAAACCTTACTAGATAAAAACCCAGTGGGAAAAAATTCTAGTGAAGGAAAAAGAGTACTATATTCTTTATGTGTAGATTTCTTCCCCTGATGAGATGATTTCTTGAAATCTTTAAATCGACGCAAACCAATTTTATATCTCAATTTTTCAAAGGTTCCTGTCGGAAGAGCTTTAGTGAATATATCTGCAAGATTATCACGCGATCGAATTTGAAGCACATCAATTTCACCGTTCTTTTGAAGTTCATGAGTAAAGAAGAATTTAGGTGAAATGTGTTTCGTCCTATCTCTCTTAATATATCCTCATTTTAATTGAGCTATACAAGCTGCATTATCTTCATATAGGGGAGTTGGAATCTCTATTCTGGAGGATAAACCAGAACTATCTCTAATATAATGTATTATTGACCTCAACCATACACATTCTCGACTTGCTTCATGAATGGCTATTATCTCAGCATGATTAGAAGAAGTTGCTGCTATTGTTTGCTTCGTGGAGCGTCATGATATAGTAGTATTACCATATGTAAATAAATAGCCATTTTGAGAACGTGCCTTATGCGGATCCGAAAGATAACCCGCATCTGCATATCCAATCAGTTCTGGGTCATTTACATTTGAATAAAATAATCCGAGGTCAATTGTCCCTTGGAGGTATCTAAGGACGTGTTTAATACCATTCCAATGTCGTCATGTTGGTGAAGAACTAAATCTTGCTAATAGATTTATAGCAAATGCTATATCAGGTCGAGTATTATTTGCAAGATACATCAGTGCACCAATAGCACTCAAATATGGTACTTCAGGACCAAGTAGTTTTTCATCATTTTCTCGAGGTCTAAATATGTCTTTATTTATATCTAGCGACCTCACGACCATTGGAATACTCAATGGATATGCTTTATCCATGAAAAATCTTTTCAACACTTTAGTTGTATATGTTGACTGATGAACAAAAATTCCATCTTTCATATGTTCAATTTGAAGCCCGAGACAAAACTTAGTTTTTCCAAAATCTTTAACATCAAATTCTCGTTTCAAACAATCTATAGCTTCTCGAAGCTCTTCTGGAGTTCCTATGAGATTGATATCGTCAACATATATAGCAAGAATCACAAAACCAAAATCTGTTTTCTTAATAAAAACACATGGACAGATTTGGTCATTATTATATTCTAAATTCAATAAGAATTCACTAAGGCGATTGTACCACATGCGTCCAGATTGTTTAAGCCCATATAATGACTTCTGTAATTTGATAGAATAATTTTCACGAGGGCCTTTAGAAGCCTTTGGTAATTTTAATCATTCAGGGATTTCATATAAATCTCATTTTCAAGACTTCCATAAAGATAAGCTGTAATGACATCCATTAGACGCATGTCCACCTTTTCATGAACTGTCAAACTTATAAGATATCGGAGTGTAATAGCATCAATAACGGGTGAATAAGTTTTATCATAATCAATTCCTGGCTTTTGCGAAAATCCTTGTGCGACGAGTCGTGTTTTATATCTCACGACTTCATTATTCTCATTTCATTTTTGCACAAACACCAATTTATAGCCAACAGGTTTTACATCCTTTGGCGTTTAGACTACATGTCCAAAAACTTCTCGCTTCGCAAGCGAATTTAACTCCGATTAAATCGCATCTTTCCATTGAGGCCAATCAATTCTATGCCGACATTTTTCAACTGATAAAGGATCTAAATCATCATTATCCTTGAAAATATCAAGGGCTACGTTGTATGCAAAAGCATTATCAATAACAACATTTCTTCGATCCCAATTTGATTCAAACTGGTGTAATTTAGAGATTTCAGAATTCATCATTTGTAGTTGGAATCTTTTCATCAGTTGTCCCTTGGTTTTCTTTTCTGTTTCATCAATATGATCTTCTGGATCATTTGTTCCTCTTTTCTTTCGAGGATTTTATTTTTGGAACCAAGGGGTCGGCCACGCTTCTGCGTGTTTTTGATTCGAAGCTATAGGATTAACTTTCTGTCCTTCAGGAACTTCTATTCGTATAGGAGCATCTATAGCTAGAATATGCGATTTAGTGACTTTGCTGGAGTCAGCAAAAGAATCTGGTAGTTGATTTGCAATTTGTTGCAAATGTATAATCTTTTGAACTTCAAGTTCACTCATATTTGTGCGTGGATCTAAATGATTCAAAGAAGTTTTCCACGCAAGTTCAATTTTATGCCATTTATTTTCTCCCCCTAATTTGGGAAACAAATTTTCATCAAAATGGCAATCAGAAAATCTTGCTATAAATACATCCCTCGTCAAAGGTTCAAGATACCTTATAATGGACGGGGAGTCATACCCAACATATATCCACAATCTTCTCTGAGGACCCATTTTTGTCCGTTGGGGTGGTTCAATTGGAACATATACAGCACATCCAAAAATTCTCAAATAAGAAATATTTGTCTCTGAACCAAAAGCCAATTGTATGGGAGAAAATTTATGATAACTCGATAGCCTTAAACGCACAAGTGCTGCAACATGCAAAATTGCATGTCCCCAGGCTGCTGTAGGGAGATTTGTTTTCATCAATAATAGTCTAGCAATTAATTGCAGCCTTTTAATAAATGATTCGGCTAGACTATTTTGTGTGTGAACATGAGCTACAGGATGTTCAACAATTATTCCAATTGACATGCAATAAGAATCAAATGCATGCGAAGAAAATTCACCAACATTGTCTAGACGGATTCGCTTAATAGGATAATCGGGAAATTGCGCTCTTAAGCGAATTATTTGGGCAAGTAATCTCGCAAACGCCAGGTTGCGAGTTGATAATAAACAAACATGCGACCATCGGGTCGATGCATCAATCAAAACCATGAAATATCGAAATTGCCCACCTGGTGGACTAATCGATCCACATATATCTCCATGAATCCGTTCTAGAAATGTAGGGCTTTCAGCTCCTACTTTCAATGGTGCTGGTCTTATAATCAATTTCCCTTTGGAACATGCAGCACATGAAAGTTTATCAGAAGTCAAAATCCTTTGATTTTTCAAAGGATAACCGTGCGTTGTCTCGATAATTCTTCGCATCATAATTGATCTCGGATGACCCAAACGGTCATGCCAAACTTTAAAAGTAACGGGATTAGTAAACTTCTGGTTTACTAAATGATGCACCTCAATAGCATTTATATTTTTGCATAATATAGGCCAGAGGATAGAGATGGTAGTTTTTCCAACAAAACCTTATTACCGGAGGTCATTTTTGTGATACCCAAATATTCATGACCATTATCTTCCATAGTCTCAACATGATATCCATTCCGTCGGATATCTTTAAAACTCAATAAATTTCTTTGAGACTTTGAGGAATATAATGCTTTATCAATAGCAATCATAGTTCCTCCCGGTAATATTATATTAGCTCTTCTGGAGCCTTTAATAAGTTTTGCACTACCATTTATTGTGGTAATACTTGTTTCTCCCACATTCAGATGAGAAAAATATTTCTCATATTTTAGTATGGTGTGCGTAGTTCCACTGTCAATAAGACAGACACTTTCGATATCGTTATTCATACCAGAAAATAGAATAACAGGCATCTGTTTTTGTTAAGAAAATATTTACAGAAATAAAAATTAAACATATAATATCACAACAAAAGTAATATAAACATATAACACATAATATTAATATTCTAATTATTTTGGACACTTTAATTTCCAATCAAGTGGTCAATTATTTCTTTTGGATGTTCGAAAAGATCAGTAACATCCAGATGAGCCATATCAACATCAGCATTTTCAAGATCGTCATCATTTATTTCATGAGACAAATTTTGAGAAGTAAGTCAGCAAGATGTTTCGTCGTGCTACAGGCACGAGACCAGTGACATTTCATGCCACAACGATAACATTTGTCTTCATAATTTTTCGGAACAACATTTCATTTCTCATTATATTTTGTCCACTTCAGGTGGTCATAAATATTTTTGGCACCTAAATTATTATCACGATAATAAGGGCCAAATTTATCATGATGTTCATGATCATATTTTCGACTATGACCACGGTAACGACCACGACCACGACCACGATCTCTTCTGGGATCATGATTTCTAATAGCATTCACTTCAGGGAATGGAGTAGGTAAGTAGGTCGAGTCTCGTGATTTTTCATCAATAATTCATTATTATGTTCCACAACAAGAAGACAAAAATCAATTCAGAGTATTTCTTAAAATCTTTCTCACGATATTGTTACTGCAGGACAATATCCGTGGCATGAAAAGTGGAGTATGTTTTCTCCAACATATCATCATCCGTTATATCAATTCCACATAGTTTCAACCACGAAACTATTTTAAACATTGAAGAGTTATACTCACTCACGGATTTAAAATCTTGCAACCTCAGGTGCAACCAGTCATACTGTGCTTTCGGGAGAACGACCATCTTCTGGTGGTCAAATCTTTCTTTCAAATTTCCCCACAAAACAAGAGGATCTTGTGTTGATGACACATTATTTTATACAACGGTGTTTGCCGGACCCGTTGTGGCAAGATGCATTCTGGCATCTAGTGTCCATGACTAATAATTCTTTCCAGTGACATCAAAAGCCACAAATTTGAGTTTAATAAAATTTGACATAATAATAACAGAAAACGTACCCGTAAAAAATGTACCTGATGTTTCTTCAAATAAACTTCAAAAAACACCTTACGCGGTGGTAGAGACTCGTGCTGATAACGTGTTATAAATTAATTATATATATAATAATATATTAAATATATATATATATATATATATATAAGTATATAAGGGAAGAAAACAAGGAAGAGAGGAGAATTGTATTGTGTAGTTGTATTGATTATCCCTTGGAAAAGAAAAGAGAAAAATATTGAGAAGTCTCGTGAACTCTCTCTCTCTCCCCTCTACTCTCTCTCCTCTCTCTTATATATTATATATATATATATATATATATATTATATATAATATATTATATATATATTATATCTATATAATCAATTTCATAACAATATTATTTATATATATAATCAATTTTATAACATAATCTAGTTTTTTTGAAAATAAAAAACCCTTGTTTTTCTAATTTAGTTCTGATTAATGAAAAAAAAAACTCAACCCAAACTCTATCAGTTAACGCTGATTTAATCCATGTAGAAGATAGCGTGTTAGGTATTTATTTTGTTTATTTTATTTTGTAATTTTTCAGATTTTATTAATACAAGAAATCCAATTTTTAAAAAAATTAGTAAAAACTTAGAGTGGGAATTAGAAACAGAAATTGACGGAAGTTCTTTAGTGAAACTTTTTAAAAATTGGAGAATATTCTATAAACATTTTACTTCATGTGGTAAACATGGTTTTCTCAAATTTAATATGTGTTATTTGAGTATTTTATCCTAATAAAATTAGCTCTTATTATCGAATAATATCTTTATTTTACATTTTGTCGAAAAAATAATTTTTTAAAAAAAAAACTACTGCAAAAATCTCAACACAATTTTATCATTTTAATGGATATTGACGGTGGCCGGGTATTTAATTTATTTATTTTAATGTTTGTGCTTTTTAGATTTTATTAATGTAAGGCATGTGCTATAAAAAATTAAAAAAATTAAAACTTGAAATGAAATTTTCATGATAAAAATTAAGGGAGGTATTTCTAGTGAAATTTCTTAAAAACTTGGACAACATCCACAAAAACTTTTTGAAATGATAAACTTAGATTCTGAAATGTAACAGGTGAATATTTACAATTATAAAACATTAGTTATTATTATAAAATTATTCCATCGATCAACAATATTTAATGCATGGATAGCATAGTTTTGTACTTGTATTTTTTCAAATTTTATTAAGGTTAAACTATCTCAAAACACTTGAACTTTTCAAAAATTCAAGTTTAACTCCTAAACTTTTTTTTTTCACTCCAACTTTCATACGTCTCACAAACTACCATTTGGTACATTTTGGCTCTTAAGTCAACGTATAGTCGTTAAATCTAATTTTTCTATTTTTATTTAAGGCCATTTTTATTATTATTTTAAAAATTAAATAAAAATTAGAAATTTTAAAAATAATTCTAACTGTAATTATTATCTTTCATTATTATTGTTTTTTCATCTAAGTTCAGCGGAGGCCGTAGCAATAATGCAAGGCCGGTAACAATGACAATACAAGGGAGAAAATAACAAGGAAACAATGACAAAACACAACTCTATCAAACAAAAATTGATTTAATTCCTTTACAAGATAGCGGGTTGATGATTTAATTTCTTTTCTAATTCTTTAGATTTTATTAATACAATGAATCTAGCTAAAAGAAATTGTTAAAACTTATTGTGAGACTTAACTGTATAAATAAACTGAAGTTTCTAATGATAGGACGCCTATTAACGTTTTTTACTTCAGGTGATAAATCTGTATTTTGATACTTGGATTTTGAAATCTATTCAAATGTTACTAAAATACTTTAACCTAATAAAACTCAGTTATTATTTATTAAACATTATATTTTTATTTTTACATTTTTTGTCTCAAAACAAATTTCAAAAAAATTTACTATAAAAATTTGAACACAATTTCATCATCAACATTATTTGAATGTAAGTACAAGATAGTAGATCGGGTATTTAATTTATTTATTTTTTCAAATTTTATTAATACAATGAATGTACTTAAATTTTTTTAAAAAAACATGGAATGAGACTTAACAACAGAAATTAGTAGAGCTGCTTCTGGCACCTGTTAAACATGAATTTTGAAATTTAACGGCCGTTACTAAAACAGTTTACCCTAATAAAAATTAGTTGTTATTATTGAACAAGAATAATTGGTAAGTTTAGTCCCAAACAAATTTATGTTTGACAAACTCAGTTCTAAAATATTTTTTTTAACTTTTAAAGTCCAAACTTTTTTATTAGAGAAAAATAAGGTCCCTTTTAACGGATTCCGTCAAAAAACCTAAAAAATTAACTATTGTATTATTTAACTAATTAAATAAAAGGGTAAAAATATCATTACAATAGAAAAAGCAGACTAAACTAAGAAAGAAGAAGAAATGGGAAAGAAAAATTTGGAAATTTCAAAACCTTATGTTTATAATTCTAAATATTACGATTAAACAATTGAAAGAAATAAAATTAAAAATATTTTGTTTAAAAACAAAATAAGACAATGTTAAATCTTTGATGAATTCTTCAACCATTTACTCATTCTTGTCATTTCACATTTAACATTTAATTTCTCTAAATTTTTCTTTCTTTTTTTTAAACGACTTTTCACTCAATTGATTTTCTTGATATATATATATATATATATAGAAAATGTTTGATTTTAATATTAGTTGAACTGAATCTTTATTTCAAATTATTCCAAATTCCTCTTTCTTGTTTCTCTTTTGTTTACTGCTCTTAACTTCCTTTTTATATATATTCAAAAAATATTAGATTGTCATATTATTTGAATTGAAGTTCTATTTCTTCTTCTTCTTTCTTACACTTTTTTTTCTTCAAACTTTCATAATCGAATTAATTTTAGCATTTTAATTTCACAGACATAATGATATATCCTTAATTTTCAGAATTACAAATTACAAATTTTGAATTTCCCAATTTTTTTTTTGTTTCTTCTTCCTTCCTCGTTTCATCTTCTTCTATAATTTTTTTCTTCTTTGTTTTATTATAATGACATTTTTACCCTTTTCTTTAATTAACTAAATAATACAACAATTAGTTTTTTAGATTTTTTGACGGAATCTGTGAAAAAGGACCTTATTTTCATCTAATAAAAAAGTTTGAGACTTTAAAAGTTAAAAAAATATATTTTAGAATTGAACTTGCCAAACATAAATATGTTTGGGACTAAACTCACCAATTATTTTATTAAACAATATATTTTTATTTGTATTTTTTTTGAGGAAAAATAATTTTCAAAAACATATATTTCAAAAATCTGAACACAATTTTATGCATCAACTTTAATGCATGAAGAAGATAGCGGGGTCGGGTTATTTATTTATTTATTTTCGTATTTGTACTTTTAAAAGTTGAATTTTAAAATTTTAGAAGTGTAGATAAAATAGTTTACTCTTAATTTTATTGAAAATTTACTTTTTACTTTCCTTGCTTTTATGGCTCTCTTCTTTCTTTTCGGGCGGGGTGAAGGCTGTCATGATGGCTTTGGTGGGCCAATATATTGTTATTTGTGTTTCGGGTGCATCCAAAGGTAGGTGAATGAAGCTGTAATGCTAATTTTTTCCACCATCTGCAACACTCATAAACGTTTTTTACTGTATAGATTCTGAGATCTAACAACTTGGAGGACACCCATATCTGACATCTAACAAATATTATTATAATATTTTATCTTAATAAGAATTAGTTATTATTATCAACATAATATATGTGAAAAAATAGTTTTCAAAAAACTTTACTGCAAAAATTTAAACACAATTTCATCAATATTAGTTTAATGCGGGGAAAATATTTAATTTGTTTATTTCCATGTTTGTATTTTTTTAGATTTTATTAATGCAATCAATCTCATTAAAAAAATTAGTTAAGACTTGGAGTGGAACTTAATGGAGGTGGTTCTAGTGGGACTTTTAAAAAACTGAAGGACACCCATAACTATTTTTCACTGTGATAAACCTGGATTCTGAAATGTTACTATAATATTTTACTTTGGGGCCGCCATCTGCTCACCGGGGAGCGGAACGCTCGCCCACTGATCGGGTGGCGGGACCCCCGAGGCGGGGGAGAAATATTTACCAGTTCTAACAAAGTTGAATACAAACATAACATTCATGTTCAGACTCAACACTCCAATTAAACATTAAGTAGAGAATTAACACTCCATTTTGTATCCCACTACAGTAAAAACCCTCATGCATGCAGCATAAAGAACACAACAAAAATTCATTAATATACTAAAATACAATACAAAAACTCCATTAAAACACTTAATCACATAACAAAATATGAATTTCAACACTTATTCACAGTACAGAAGAATAAGAAAGAAATTATTTTTCACAAAACATGAAATGAAAATTCAAACTTTTGCTCGGCAATGTGAAAAAAATTTGAATCTTTACCATATAACGCGTACAGATCAATGTAGTTGTTTTTCCTTCGCCTTGTTACCCACTCATTGTACCTTTGAGCCATTTCAAAGACAACTTCGAACTGAAAATCGAGTTTGAAAAGAGATGTGTATATGAAATTTCACTTGCCCTTGATGAAGTTTCTGAAGCCGTACACACAATTTCATCAAAATGAACAAGTTTTGGACATATTTTTGGGGCAAGAATTAATATTACTTGCGTTGGGTTCTTTGAAGAAGAAGAAAACATTTTGGATTTTCAAATAGAAGTTGGGTCAAATGGGATGGAAAACGACAATGGAAATGGTAAAACAACATTGAAGAAAAACAAATAAAAAAACCACAAAATTTTTTTGGGCAGGTTGGACAAAAATGCCCGTGCTCGTAACAGTGCCCAACAGTGGAAAAATATTGACTAACGACAAAATTGAGTCACTAATGGTTTGACTTAACAAAGATGCATATAATGGGACATTTTAAAATGTGAATGACACTATAAAATTTTGAAATACAAAAGTTAGATTTTGACATATAAAAAGTGTATCTGGTATACTTTACCTTTTACCCTAATAAAAGTTAGATATGATAATATTTATTTTATTTTTTAATGTGAAAAAGTAGTTTTCAAAACAATTTACTGTAAAAAATTGAACACAATTTTATCATCAACATTAGTTTAATGCGGGTCAAGTATTTAATATGTTTATTTTTATGTTTGTATTTTTTTAGATTTTATTAATCCAATCAATTCGATTAAAAAAATGAGTTAAAACTTAGAGTGGAACTTATGGAGATTCTTCGTGAGAATTTAAAAAAATTGAAGGACACCCCGTAACTATTTTTCACTGTCATAAACGTTGATTCTTAAATGTTACTATAATATTTTATATTAATAAAAGGTAGTATTATCATCAAATAATATTTATTTTATGTGAAAAAATAGTTTTTTTATTGCAAAAATTTAAACACAATTTCATCATCAACATTACTTTAATGCGGGTCAAGTATTTAATTTGTTTATTTTCATGTTTGTATTCTTTTAAATTTTTTTAATGCAATCAATCCGTTTGAAAAAATTAGTTAAAATTTGGAGTGAAACTTAATGGACTTGCTTCTGGTGGAACTTTTAAAAAATTGAAGGACACCACGTAACTATTTTTCACTGTGATAAACCTGAATTCTGAGATGTCATTATAATATTTTAGCCTAATGAAAGTTAGTTATTATTATCAAACAATATTTATTTTATATTTTTATGTGAAAAAATAGTTTTAAAAAAAAACTTTACTGTAAAAATTTGAACACAATTTCATCATCAAGTATGGAATCTCTAGAATTTTGTTGGGTCTCCACTTGTGGGTTTTCCAAATCTTTTTCCCTTCTGCAGCTGGAGCTGGAGTGTAGCCTTCAGGAAAAGGTGGTGGGGTGATGGAGGGGCTAACTGAGAGAAAGAAGGAAGAGAGAAAAAAAATTAAGGAAAATAAAAAAAATTGCATGCATTTTATTTTGGGCATGTTGGATAAAAATATCTCTGATTGGAATAGTGACAAATATTAAAATAATGTTGACTAACGGTAAAATTGAAGACATAACGGTTTGATTTAATATAGTTGGACATTTTGAAATTTGAATGTAGCTATAAGTACAAAAAAAATTAAGATGAAATTTTGAGATTTAAAGAAATGTAACTAAGATAGATTACCCTAATTATTATCTCTTATTATTATTGTTTTTCAGTGTTGACAACGTTAACCGTGCAACAGAAACTTTAGCAAGAATGTCACGGCTGCGAAATCACAATACATAGCAACATACATTCACAAAATGGAATGAGAAGAGAGTTATGAAAGTCTCAATATAGCAACAATTCGTAGATTTGTTGCCTTGAAAAGAGGGGCTTGATTTTGGCTATTCTTTATTATTTTTTAAAAAATTAAATTCTTACGCTGATTTTTTTTTCCTAAAAAAATCTAAATTTTTAAATTCAATTTCAAAGTGGATATGCTTGTGTATGGTTCTCAACAATTTTATTTGGAGTTTAGAATTCAATTTGGGATTCAATTGCAATTTCATTTGGAGTTTGGAATTCAATTAAAATGGTTGAGAAGGCTACAAAATCGATATGGAGTTTGGGATTTAATTTTGGAATTCAGTTTTTTTAAAACAAAAAAAAGAAAAAGAAAATTAACAGTAAGAATTTAGTATTTTAAAAGTAATAAAAAGATAACCTAAGCATTAACAACTGAGCTTTATCGAAATCTTACAATGCAATGGAATTTGAGATTTAATTTGAAAATTTACCTTATTTTTTTAAAAAAAACATTAATGTAACCATACAAAATTTGAAAAATTTAAAAGTTTCAACTATAAAAATTTAAGATTTATAAATTTTTGGAGTATATTGACATTTTTACCCTTTCAATATAAAATTATTTTTATTAAAAATAATTAACTAACCATTGATTGTTAATAAAATTAATACAAAGATAAAACTGGCCAAAATTATAAAAATAAGGGATCAAACTATCCAAAAATTTTAAAAAAGAATGAAATCATAACAATTATATAATTTTAGGGATGAAATTTGCCAATAAAAAAATACAATATTTTTCTAAAGAAAAAAAATTAACAAAAAAAACTCAGACATTGAAAATAAGTTATCCATCAAATAATAATGTATCTATGAATTAGTAAAAAATTAGTTATGGAATAGCAGTTAAATAAATGAATTTTATAGGTCGAAAAGGAGTTGCTACGATAGTAACATAGGTATTTAATAAAAATTATAGTAATAAATTAGATATAAAAAAAATTAAAAATCAAAATAAGAGTGTAGGAGATTTCATCTTTAATGCTAAACAATAAGACGTTGCTCTAATGCTAAACATCTTTACTTATGAGTCGCATAAGAATTTCAATTAACATTAAAAAAATCTAAATATATGTTTGGAATTTTTTTTTTATTTTTTTATTTTTGAGATATTTGTGCTTCTTTTTAATCAACTAATTGACTTATAATTATAAACGCAATAAAAACTTTAAATTTAAAGAGAAATCATATATTTTTTTCAATTTTTAATTAGATGTTACACAAATAAAAATATAAAGTCGCTTTTTTTTATAATTGAAAAGATAAAAAAAATGTATCACAAAATTGTATTTTCAATACTATGAATGAATGTAAAGCATCTGCTATAAAATATAAAAAAAATTAAAAAAATGAAATTTTGATGATAAAAATTATTGGGGGTAACTTCTTAAAAACTTGGAGAACATCCATAAATTTTTTTTCTTCTTAAACTTAGATTTTAACAGGTATTATTAGAATATTTGAAATTATAAAACATTAGTTATTATTATAAAATAATTTCATCGATCAACAATATTTAATGCATGGATAAGATAGTTTAATTTATTTATTTTGTATTTCTATTTTTCAAATTTTATTAAAGTTAAACTATCTCATAACACCTGAACTTTTTTTAAATTCAAGTTTAACTCCTAATTTTCTTTACTCCAACTTTCAATAGGGCTCACAAACTACGTACATTTTGGTTGTAAAGTCAACATATAAGTCGTTAAATCTAATTTTTTCATTTTTATTTAAGGCGATTTTTATCATTATTTTAAAAATTAAATAAAAATTAAAAATTTTAAAAATAATTCTAACTGTAATTATTATCTCTCATTATTATTGTTCTTTCATCTAAGTTCAGCTGAGACCGTAGTAACAATGCAAGGCCGGTAACAATGACAATACAACTGCGAAAATAACAATGAAATAATGACAAAACACAACTCTATCAAATAAAAACTTATTTAATTCATTTACAAGATAGCGGGCTGAGGATTTAATTTATTTATATTTGTAATTTTTTAGATTTTATTAATACAATGAATCTAGTTTAAAAATATTTGTTAAAATTTAGAGTGAGACTTAACTATATAAATTAACTGAAGTGCTTCTAATGGTAGTTTTTAAAAAATTGGAGGACGCCTATTAAAAAATTCAAAAAATTGAATTTTGAAATCTTGATTAGATTTCAAAATACTTTAACCTAATAAAATTTAGTTATTATTTATTAAACATTATATCTTTATTTTTACTTTTTTTTGTCTGAAAAAATTTTACTATAAAAATTTGAACATAATTTCATCATCAACATTATTTTAATGTAGGTACAAGATAGTAGATCACCATCAACATTATTTTAATGTAGGTACAAGATAGTAGATCGGGTATTTAATTTATTTATTTTTATATTTCTATTTTTTCAAATTTTATTAATACAATGAATCAACTTAAATTTTATTAAAGACTTCTTATGAAAATCAAATATAAAACATTATGCCAACATTATATAATATATTATTTTATTTATTATTTCATAAAAATAATATGATTAATTATATGTTAACAATATTTATTCATGATTTTATATTAATCACGATATTAATTGTATAAACATTAACATTTAAATATCTCAGAAATTTAATAAAACATTAGTGAATGATTAATTTAAATATAATTTTACCTATGTAAAACTATTTATCACAAAACTTTATACAATTTTTAAGATAAATAATATTCTATAATAATAGATATTAACTATGGAAAGTCTAGAAACAAAATACATACATACATATATATATATTAAAGAATTAGAAACCAAGCACTTTTCAAATATATTATGGGAGTGTAGTAAATTTTATTTTTATTTAGAAAGTAATATTAAATTAAAAGTAGATTCAATTAAATTTTTTATTTTGCAAAAAAGTAGATTCAATTATGCAAAGATTTAATTTATTTGTATATCATAATATCAATAATGAAAAAGTGCAAATATAAGATTGAAATTTAATAAATTCTTTTTTAATTAACTAATAGACTTATAATTATAAAAGAAATATTATACAAAAACACGTATAAAATTGTTTGCACACATTTTAAAGAGAATTTTTTGATTTACAATTTATTTTATGTCACAATTCCATCACAAAACAATAAAATAAAAGAATTAAACATTGAAAATAATTTTAAAAATTGTTCTTTTAACTATTAAAAGAAAAATCAATTAAAGGACTAGAAGCCAAACATTCTTCATTGGCATCATGATATAAACAATTTTTCCTTTTTTTTTAAAGAAAAAGTCATATGAAATTAAAGTTTGGTTGACTTGCTTAAATATTTAGTTCTAATATATGTGTAATAATATTATCACTTTAAATATCAAAATGGAAGATTGAATTGAAGTATAAATTAAGTCATTTACTTTTTTTTTCTTTTTGGTTTGAGAGAGATTGAAAATTAAGTTATTTTACATACAATTATTAAAGCAATAAAAACTTCAAATTCTTTTTTTTTTTTTTTAACTTTTTCTGCTTGCTATTATTTAGATGCTTATTTATAAACATTTTGGGTATAAACAAACAACAACTAATAAATGAGAGAGAGAAAGGACCAAAGTTGTAAAAACTAATGTTTCTAAACTATAAAGAAAACTTTATATATATATATATATACTAGTTAAGTAATTAATGCACTCAAACTTTAATTATTAATATAATATTACTTCCTCAAAATTTGTGTATAATATTAATATATATTTATTAAAATATTGAATTTTGTGCATAATATTAATATAATATTATATACATATTAATTTTTTGATTTGCGTGCCACTTTTCTTTTTCTCTTTCTTCTTCCTCCTCCTTCCTCATCATTATTCTTTCTTCTTTCTCCTCCTTCCTCTTCTTTTTTCTTCTTCTTTCATAGTTAGCTGAGTCATAATTGAATTATGACCGAATCGTACCGAGTTATTGACGAGTCAAGTCAAATTGATATCATCTCAATTTTTGATTGTATCTTTGTCTTGATAAACTCCTCAACATTTTAAATCATAATATTGTTGTTACCTTAACAATGGGTTCGAGAATGACAAGAATTTCTGAGGAAGGGTGCAGATTTGGAGAATAACATATTGGGACAGACAACAATGAATTTTCTAATATTGAAATAACAACGTTAATCTCGCCTAAAAGAATTGTGTTAGGTCAAAGCCAACATAGCTCTTGAGAGCCTAAGTCCCAAGTTAACCCAATTCGAAGAGAAATTAATTTTATTTTTTAAAAAGGAAGAAATCCCTATTAAATTTTATCAATCTCCATTTTTCTAAACTTCTTGATACTTTATGTATATAAGTTTTTTTATTTGAATTATAATAAAGATGAAAAATCTTTATAACAAAAAATATACAAATATTAAAGGAACAAAATAAAATAGTCTAATTAATATTTTATTTAAATAAAACAAAAGGTGGAGAAAGAAATACAACAAGAGATAAACATAAACTATAGATTTCATTACATGAATTTCTCCTCTAATTTGAAGCTTAATTTAATACTTCCAATTACACCCCTTCGAGATTTTCCACCCACAAATGCCCCATAGAGTGGTTGGTCAATATGTATAATTTCATTTGGTTTTAAAAATAATGGAATTTTAGTCCTACCAATAACTGAGACACCATCAGAGGTTCCTGGATTACCACTTACCCGTTGTACTTTAATGACCTCCAAATCCAGAAATTCACCATCCGGAAAATATGGAAAATCCATCGCCGTATAATTACGCCATTCGATACGCGATTCTTCGCCAAACATTTCCTCTTCTTTGCAAATAAAATTGGTCCAGGTTTGATTGCGTTGTTCAAGCCCACAAATTGATACACCATAAATTCATTCGATGTTGGCTTCTGGATCTACAACAGTAGCCGCATACACATGTATGCAAAGAATATAATAAGAATTTATTTTTCCTTTCAACTTCTCACCGCCGGCGTCCATCAAGAATGAAGCCTCTTTCTCTCACTATAAACGGAAAAAGTGATTTAATTTTTAATAGGATATTAGTGTTTTTAGATTTATTTATAGCGCGAGTTTCATTTATGATTTCTTTATTTTTAAAAAAATTATAAAAGAATTAGAGGATGAATATTTTGAACCGATATGAAATATTTTGATGGACTATCCAATAATTTAATAATATTTATAGTTAACATACATTAATTGGTAGTAATTTCGCCTATGAACGTACATGATCATGTTTTCAAAGTAAAGTTAAAAGTAATGTTTATCTTACAAATTTTGTAATGAAAAGTTTTGTATATTTAAATGTTAGTGTAAACTATGTGTTCATGAGACAAATTGTTCAAAATTAATTCAAATCTCATATATGAAGATGAAGTGAGAACTGTCTAATATTAATATATATATATATATATATACATATATATATATATATAGAATAATTGGTGAGTTTGATCCCAAACAAATTTAGCTTTGGCAAGTTGAGTCCCAAAATATTTTTTTTAACTTTTAAGGTCTCAAACTTTTTTTGTAGAGAATAATAAGGTCATTCTTGACGGATTCTGTCAAAATTTCTAAAATTTTAACGGTTGTTTGTCTTTAGTTAATTAAAGACAAGGATAAAAAAGTCATTACATGTGAAAATAAATAAAGAAATATTTAAACAAGGAATAAAAATGTCCTCACATTTAAAATTTAAAAAATAAAAAATCTATCAAAGGATATTAAAATCTTTGGTCAATCTTCTTCTTTCCTACAAAAGTTTTATCTGTTTTTGACATCTTTGAAGAAAGAAAAAAGAAAAAAATAGAGAAGAATAATAGCGTCTTTGTAGAAAGAGAAAGAAAAACAAAAGAAGAGAAATTCTAATATGAATATGAGTTTAAATTTTGGTTCATCCTCTTCTTACCCATAGATCTTTAAATACTTACTCAAATATATCCATGATAAGGAATGTGAATACTTATTCAAACATCGATTCAAATGTCTTTGAATTTAACATTCCATTTTTGCTCCCACTTGAATTCGTTTCTTGTGGTCTAGAACAACTTTGATTTGTCAAATGAGTTTTAATGATTGAAGAGTATTTCAATATCACCACTGTCCTCTTTCTCTTGAAACAAAGTAACTTTATTTCTTTCCATTGGTTAAAATTTGAATTTCCCAAATTTCTCTTTCTCGTTTTTTTCTTTTTTCTTTCTATAAAGACCTCTTCTTCAATTATTTTTTTTCTTTTTCCTTTCTTCAAAGATGTTAGAAAAATATAAAAATCTTGTGTCAGAGAGAAGAAGAAGAAGATTAACCGGAGAAGAAGAAGATTGACGACAACTTTTGATATTCTTACTATTTTGATAAATTTTTAATTTTTAAAATTTTAAATATAAGGACATTTTCACAATAAAAATTAAAAAAATATGAGGACATTTTTATCTCTACGTTTAAATTTTTTATTATTATTATTATTTTCTTTCTTTATTTTCACATGTAATGACTTTTTTATCCTTATCTTTAATTAACTAAAGACAAACAACCGTTAAAATTTTAGAAATTTTGATAGAATCCGTCAAGAAGGACCTTATTATTTTTTATAAAAACAATTTGGGACCTTAAAAGTTAAAAAAAATATTTTGGGACTCAACTTGCCAAAGATAAATTTGTTTAAGATCAAACTCACCAATTATATATATATATATATATATATATATATATATATATATATGCATTTCTTTTCTTGTAATGCATTGGGCCTTTTAAAAATGTTGAGTTAGGTAAGATTGGAGCCCAATTTTGTAGAAGGCCCATTAAATTAGTTTCTTAATTTTAGAACATAAGGTTCACATGCTAAATTAATATTTAACTTTGAATTTAATACCACTTCAAATAATAATAAAATATTTTATATTTAATGTGTATATGTAAAAATTGTGACTTTTTATGGTGTTCTATCAAATTAGGAATCTCATGTAAATTTCATATTGTTCCTTTGTTTATAATTATTTGTGTAACAATATTAATATTAAATATTTATATTATTTACGAATGTGTTAATATTAATATCAAAGTTTATACAATTTATATATTATATGAGATTTAATAAATTTATGATTTAATTTATGATTATTGAGAAATTAAATAAAATAGCAACTAATAGTTTATTTGTATTTTGTTTGGGAATAAAAATTAAAATTAAAGGATCAATATATAATATAAATATCAGGACTCCATGGCCCAATGGATAAGGAGCTAGTCTTTGAAACCAGAGATTCTGGGTTGGATCCCCAGTGGAGTCAACGTACTAGAACCAAGAATCAACCAGACATGGAAGCAAGGGGTATATAATAGCACGTTTCTATTTCAAGGAGGACTACCTGGAAGTGCTAAATGGAGGACCATGGACCATATTGGGGCATTATTTAAGTATATCAAAGTGGAGACCAAATTTTCGGCCATCGAAGGATGATATACGAACCACCCTAGCGTGGGTACCTTTTCAAGGCGTGCCATTGGAAGTATTTGAGGATCTCTCACTATTAGACTTGGGGAATGCTCACATCAAATTGGGAAAAGGGTTGGGCCAAGTAGACTTGGGCCTTTAAAAGTGGTGAACAATAACCGTATGACCCAACAACCAAATAATCATCTGCTATAATGTCTCCCCATCTATGCACTATTTTCTTTCGTGATCTTTTAGTTGAACAATTTGGCTTTACTTTTTTCGCTACTTTGTTTGTGCATGAAAAAACCTCGTATTCCTTTCTCCTTCCATAATCCATTTAACTCTAGCTTGTTGCTTCCAGTATCCTCTTGGTCTAGTATCTCATCTAATTCCCTTAATAATCTTTTTTCCAACTTATAGAGAGATGTTTTGAACCCCTCTAGTAAGGTATTTTATACCCCAAACAGCCTGGCTTTACATCTCTTCTTTCTCCAAAATATAATTTCAAATACATCCTTGTTCCACCTCCAAATGATCTCCTTGAACTTCTCCATTTGATGTAAAATATTGTCTGGTTCTCCCATCTAGAAATCCTTGACTATCTTACTGAAGTCTGGATGGCGGAACCACACCTCAAAGAAACGGGATCCACAGAACTCGAGTGCATTGACTGTTCTTCTCTCCATGAGCAACAGAGGGTGACGATCCGAGGCGGATCTCATCAAATGTTGGATTATGGCATTCTCAAACTTTAAACTGAATTGTATGTGTCACCAGCCTCGGTCAAATCTCTCCCGGATGAGTGCTTTCCCGACTCTACCATTCGTCCATGTGAACTTCGGTCCATGGAAACCCATATCAATCAGACTGCAGCTGTCAATTGTAGCTTGTAGTCGGCTAGAAGAAAACCATTGAAAGTATGTATTTCGACAAAGCGTACAGATGCTGTAGAGATGGCAGAACCTGGAACTATATCAGTAGAAAATACCTCCACATCCTAATATTTTGGCAACAATTATTCTTAGAATTACTTATGAATTTTTGTGTACCCTCAAATGAGGAAGATGAGATGGCGGAAGCTATCTCTCTTACCTAGGTAACATTTGTATACTGTTTATTGTGTTAATAAAATATTCTCCATTAAAAAAAACATATAATATAAATAAATATTTAATAAATTTATGATTTAATTTATGACCATTGAAAAATTAAATAAAATATCAACTAATACTTTATTTGTACTTTATTTGGGAGTAAAAATTGAAATTAAAGGATCAACATATAATATAATTAAATAAGAAGATGTTTTGCTGCCAGGGATTTGAACTTGGATTTGTTTGATGCTTGTATTAAGCTGTTAATTTTCATTAAATTGTGTTATAGTGGAGTATATTTTAGATTGTAGCAGAATATCTAAAGTATTAATAGACATACAGACGAATTGAAAAATTTTATTTTTATATTAGAGTGAAAGGTGAGAATGTTTTTTTTAAATGTTTATTTAGTTATAATATCATCAAATTAATAAAAAATTTTATAGTGTTATAGGATATATATATATATAAAAAGAAGAACATGTTATTGAGCAAATAATTATATATATATAGATAAATAAATTTAGGATTTTAGAAGTCAAAAAATAAATATTTTAGAACTAAACTTAATAAACATAAAAAAAAAAAATTGGACCAAATTCACCAGTTAATCAAAGAAAACTTATATTTTTTTTCAAATTTTTAATTATATGTTACACAATAATTCTTTTTAAGAAAGAAGTATAAAATTAAAAATGATAATAATATAAAGAAATAAAGCTAATTCATTTATGATTGGAAAGATATAAAAATGTATCACAAAATTGTACTTGGTGTACTAACAAGCACAATGACATATACTTTTGCTACCTATGTTCTTGGAAAGACCTCCTCTCTCGCAGTCTGAAATACAAAAATTTCAACATTTTCCACTACTTTTTGGATTATCATCTTTGCCTTTCAGACAAGGTCCTTGTTCCGGATGATCTTTGCAACATTTGTCTCCTTGAACAACATTCTTGCTACCTAAAAAGAGAACAAATCAAATAGGATAAAATTAAAAAAAAAAATCAACTAAACCTTATACTATATATTTTTTTGTATGCATAAAATACTTTTACTATTCTTTATACATATATTGTATGCATTTTTATAATGTAATAAAGTATACTATGAAAATTTTATATTGATTTTAAATACATAAAGAAAGAAAATATGAATGTATATTGTTTCATTTATATAATAAACGAAAATAAATGTAAAAGTATTATTTATTTAAAACTAACCTATGATAAGAACAAAGTAACAAAATTTACCAATTGTTTTATGAGAGAATTTGTCAGTCAAAACTTATTATTAATCGAAAAAAATAAAGATGTTGTGACATCTGATAAATTCAAATAAACAAAAGAAAAACAAATGCATAAGAAAAAAAATATAAGTGGACCAAAGTTATAAAAACTAATGTTTCATAAATTATGACATAAACTTTTCTATTTTATTTATTTTTATTAGTTTTTTTTGTTTACTAGTGAAGAATTTCTATGGATTTTTTTATTTGTTTTTCTTATTTAATAAAATATGAGCAATTGATTATGTTATCCATAATTTTCTTCTGTATCAATTTATTACGTAAAGGTTTTTGATGAATTTTCTGCACACATTTTAATGAATTGTTTTTATTCTACAATTTATTCTATGTCACAGTTTTCATCTCAAATAAAAAAATAATAATAATAAAAAATAAAAAAATAAATAGAGAGAGAAAAACCAAGTGGACCAAAATTGTACAAAGTAACCTTTCATAAACTAAAAAAGAAAAAAAAAATATATATATATTATAATTATTAAGTAGTGTAATAATGAGAATCATTAATGCATAAACCATAATTCATTACTTTTTAAATTCATAATAAATTTCGTCAGTTACAATACAGTTATAAGAAATATAAAGATGTCAATATCACAAAAACAAAACACACACACACACATCCTATTAAATAAAATTTTAATAAGTTAAAAATAATAATAATAAAGAAAATTTAAAAAATTAAGTGGACCAAAATTGTAAAAACTTATGTTTCATAGACTAGAATAAAAATATATGGTTTAAAAATTGTACAATAAAAGTAGTTGAGAATCATAAATGCTTTAGTAGAATAGTGCATATTTCTTTTAAATAGTGTTTTAATTTCTTTGCTTCTAATATTTAAATAGTTACTTGAGTAATTGACAGTAAACCAATATTATTTTCTATTCAATTTTTCCGTTATATATTTACTATAAAAAATTGAAAACTTTATATTCAGCTAATAATTGTATATAGAGGGAATAAAAATACATAAAATTTTTCTAAAAAAAAGAAGTTTTAAAAAAAAAGCATGGACATTGAAAAGAGATGGGTATATGAAATTTCACTTGCCCTTGATGAAGTTTGTGAAGCCACACACACAATTTTTAGCAAAATAACAAGTTTTGAACAAATTTTTGGGACAAGAATCAGTACTACTTGCGCTGGGTTCTTTGAAGAAGAAGAAAACGTTTTGGATTTTCAAACAGAAGTTGGGTTGAAAACGACAATGGAAAGGGTATAAAAAATAAAAATTGCAAAATTCTTTTGGGCTGGTTGGACAAAAATGTCCTTACCCTTAACAGTGCGCAACCATCAAAAAATATTGACTAACGACAAAATTAAGTCATTAAGGGTTCAACTTAACAGAGGTGCATGTAGTGGCACGTTTTGAAACGTGAATTACACTATAAGTACAAAAAAAATTAGATGCAAAAGTGTTGGATTTTGGCATCTAAGAAGTACACCGGGGATAGTTTATCCTTTACCCTAATAAAAGTTAGTTATTATCATCAAACAATATTTATTTTATATTTTTATGTCAAAAAATGGTTTTTAAAATAATTTACTGCAAAAAAAATTTGAACACAATTTCATCATCAACATTAGTTTAATGCGGGTCAAGTATTTAATTTGTTTATTTTGATGTTTGTATTTTTTTTTAGATTTTATTAATGCAATCAATCCCATTAAAAAAATTAGTTAGAACTTGGAGTGGAACTTAATGGAGGTGCTTCTAGTGGGACTTTTTTTAAAAATTGAAGGCTAAACTATCGTAGTTGCATTTCTTAGAATCCAACTTTTGCATCTCAAAATATTTTTGCACTTATAGTGTCATTGAGGTTTCAAAACATCCTACTATATTCACCTCTGTTAAGTCAAACTGTTAAATCTTCAATTTGTTGTTAGTCAATATTTTTTCACTATTTGGCACTGTTCTAGAGGGGCATTTTTGTCCAATTTTTCTTAATTTGTTTCTCATTTTTCTTAATTATTTTTCTCTCTCATTCTTCCTCTTTTCTCTCTCTTCCTTCTTTTTCTCTCCCATAACTTTTTTTCTTCCTTCTCTCTTTTTTTTCTGTCCCTTTCTCTCCTTTCTTCCTCTTTTCTCTCTCTTCCTCCTTTCTCTCTCTCTCTATATATATATATATCATTTTATGTTCATATTAGTGGCTTCTTCATCTCCAGAGAAAGCTTCAAATACTCTGATAAATCCACTAGTTAACGACGATAGGAACCCATTTATATTTATGAAAAAAGCGATCAAACCAAAGGTACACCGTTCTTCCGGAAAATACCCGGTGATAAGAACCGAACGGAGTCAGTACCCATTGGATGTGTGTCAAAAGTAATTTGGTTGAGGGTATGATTGAAAAGGTGAAAAAAGAGATGGACATTAAAGGGGAAAATTATTACCGCAAATAATGGTAATTCTCTTCAAACCCAAGGTGTTAACGACAAGGAGACCTTCAATTAGGGCTTTCAATTCAACAGCTTCGTAGCTCAATTCGCTACCAATTACTTCCTTACTAACCTCAAAAATCAAAGCGTCTTCGTATCGCAAACAACAATTCTAATTCCAGCAGAAAAATTTTCTCCATTTCCTCCCGGAACTACCTCTTCGCTCAATAAACCTGTCACATGAATTCTAAACAAATCCTCACTGCCTCACTGTTTAAATAGATAAATTCTCTACAAGTGACAATACATTGATGGATGAAGGACTTCTGAATTAAATCTCCGTTCACATACTACTGTTGTTCGGGTATACGGAGTAATTCACGAGTGAAAGTGCGGTGATTTTGACGATTAAGATCGTTTTCAAATTTTGTCATCTCTTTGTTCGCAGTTTCGTCATCGAGGAGTCATTGCTCGCAATTAGATATTTCTTTAGAAAGGAAGAAGGAGAGAGAAAATAGGAAAAAGATGGAGAGAGAAAAGAGGAAGAAGAAGGAGAGAGAAAGGAGGAAGAAAAAGGACACAGAAAAAAATAAAGTTGCATGAGAGAGAGAGAAAGAAGAGAGAAAAAAAAGGAAGAAGAAAAATGAAAAAAAATTAAGAAAAATTAGACAAAAATGCCCCTTACTGGAACAATGCCTGAAAAAAGGTTGACTAATGATAAAATTAAAGACTTAACGGTTTAACTTAATAGAAGTACATGTAGTCATAAGTTTTGAAACCTCAATGGCACGGTAAGTGCAAAAAAATTTTGAGGTGCTGGATTCCGAGATCTAAGAAATACAACTAAGATAGTTTACCCAAAATTGAAGGAGACCCCATAACTATTTTTCACTGTGATAAATCTAGATTTTGAAATGTTACTATAAAATTTTACCCAAATAAAAGTTAGTTATTATCATCAAACAATATTTATTTTATATTTTTATGTGAAAAAATAGTTTTCAAAAACGATTTACTACAAAAATTTGAACACAATTTCATCATCAATATTAGTTTAATGCGGATCAAGTATTTATTTGTTTATTTTCATGTTTGTATTATTTTAGATTTTATTAATGCAATCAATCCCATTAAAGAAAATTAGTTAAAACTTGGAATGAAACTTAATGGTGGTTCTTCTAGTGAGACTTTTTAAAAATTGAAGGACAGCTCATAACTATTTTTAACTATGATAAAGCTGGATTCTGAAATGTTACTATAATGTTTTACCCTAATAAAAGTTAGTTATTATTATCAAACAATATTTATTTTATATTTTTATGTGAAAAATAGTTTTGAAAAAAATTTACTGCAAAAATTTGAACACAATTTTATGATCAACATTAGTTTAATGCAGGTCAAGTATTTAATTTGTTTATTTTCATGTTTGTATTCTTTTAGATTTTATTAATGCAATCAATTCAATTAAAAAAAATTAGTTAAAACTTGGAGTTGAACTGAATGGAGGTATTTCTAGTGGGACTTTTTAAAAATTGAAAAACACCCCATAACTATTTTTCACTATGATAAAGTTGGATTCTGAAATGTTACTTAATATTTAACCTAATAAAAGTTAGTTATTATCATCAAACAATATTTATTTTATATTTTTACGTGAAAAAAATAGTATCAAACAATATTTATTTTATATTTTTATGTGAAAAAAATAGTTTTCAAAAAAAATTATTGAAAAAAGTTGAACACAATTTCATCATCACTTTTTGGAATCTCTAGAATTTTGTTGGATCTCCACTTGTGGGTTTTCCAAATCTTTCTCCCCTTCTGCAGCTGGAGTTGGAGTGTAGCCTTCAGGAAAAGGTGGTGGGAGTAGAGCTGTTAACGAACTGAGTCGAACCGAACATCAGATAATTTGGGTTTGTTTGATTATTATTCGAGCACGTTTGAGTTCGCTCATTTAATATTTCGAACAGAAAAAGTTGTTTGAATTTGTTTGACTATATTTTTTATTGTTCGAGTTCGAGCTCGAGTTCGCTCGATTAAGTTTAAAAAAATTTCAAATTTAAATATTAATTTTTTTTCAAAATTTCAAATTTATAAAAAAAAAATTTAAATATTTAACTATTTAATAATAATAATAATAATAAAAGATTCTTTTAAATAATAAATCTAAATATAATAATTAGAATGATTAAATTTCAAACTAAGATAAAATAATTTCTTCAAAAGATACATCATCATCCTCTGTCTGCAAAAAAAATGTTAAATATATAAAGAATATTAAAGAAGGTAAGGGAAGGATAAACTTATTTTTTGAGTTGAGTCTGGACTTTGAGAAGGTAAGGAAAGGAGAACGGTCAACTTTTTAAGGTTTGTATAGAAAGAAAGTTGATTGAGTTTAGTTAGAACTCAAAAGTCTTTTTATGGTTCTAAGAGAAACAAATTGCTTTAATATTTTGAAAAACGTTGGGTAAATTGAATCACCTTTGGAAATTAGGAAACAAAATTAAAAAAAAATATCTAATTTAAATATTAAATATTATTTTTAATAATATATATAAATATTTATAATTTGTTCACGAACGCTCGGTATGTTCGCGAACAATGTTTGAATAAGCTTGAAATTTAATCGAGCCTAAAATTTTGTTCGTGTTTGTTTGTTTAATAAATAAACGAGCTCGAACCGAGTATAAACGAGCTCGAACGAGCTTTGTTCGAGAACCGTTTGGTTCGTTTACAACTCTAGGTGGGGGTGATGGAGGGGCTAATGGAGAGAAAGAAGGAAGAGAGAAAAAAAATTAAGGAAAATGAAAAAAAAATTACACGCATTTTATTTTAGACATGTTGGACAAAAATGCCCCTGACTGACTGGAACAGTGACAAATATTTAAAAAATATTGACTAACGGTAAAATTAAAGACATAACTATTTGATTTAATGTAGTGTGACGTTTTGAAATTTGAATGACGCTATAAGTGCAAAACAATTTTGAGGTAGAATTTTGAGATTTAAGAAATGTAACTAAGATAGTTTACCCTAATTATTATCTCTTATTATTATTGTTTTTCAGTGCAACGGAAATGTTAGCAACAATGTCTGGCGGCGAAGTCACAATACAACGCCGCAACAACATGAGCATGACACTGATAAGAATAAACTCTCTTTGACAGGAGTCTTAATATTCAATCGCCCCTCAGATGACATACTCTTCTTGCTCATGCGGATTTTTGTATTTATTCTGTGCCCATAGCTACTTTAGACTCCAGCTAAATTAGATTCGAGCCGCGTGGATCCCCTCTCCCTACACATCAAGCTCTTTCCACTTGACCAATTGTTAACCACTTTTGCTCTGATAATTCCTTTTGCGTGGAGACAGAAGCACTCCAAGCTCTAAAGATCGCTACTGAACTTAAATTGGAGAGAGTTACTTTTGAAAGAGATGCAAATAATGTGATCCTAGCTTTAAAAGGTGCCTCTGAGTTTGCAGACTGGAGAGACATATCGTTTTTGGTTTTTGTCGTTTACCCCGTGTGTTTGTAATTATGTAGCTCATGACATTGCTAAATGGGCTAATAGGTCATCTTTTTGTGGTGAAGTTAATTTGGAATCCTTCCCCCAACATTATTGGGACTCTGATAGAAGGGTGTCTTAAAAGCCTCATTTGCTTGTTTTCTGTTTTATGGTTTTTTTTATGAAATATGCCACTTATAAAAAGAAATTGGATAATTACGTGGACGATTAATGTTTAAACCATAATTCATTATTTTATAAACTCGACTGAAATGGTAAAAACTTGAATATGTTTGATAATATAATAATTAAAAAGTGTAAATAAAAGATTCGAATTTTTATTTTTTTGAAATTTTTTTAGGTATTTATGCTTTTACCATATTTTGAATTCATGATATTTTTAAATCATAAGTGAAGTTGTCACCAATTGAGCTACACTTTGTTGACAAGATTGGAATTTAAGTATTCTTTTTAACCAACTAATTTACTTATAATTATAAAATAAACAAAAACTTTAAAATTTAAAGAAAAATCATTTTTTTTTCAATTTTTAATTAGATGTTACATAATAATTTTTGTAAGGAATAGGTATAAAATGAAAAATAATAATAATATAAAGAAATAAAGTTGATTTATATTTTTGAAGGGATCGATTTTGGGATTCAATAATCCTAGGACATCTTTGAGGAAAATAATTTGAAAATTTAATTTTTATTTAATTTATAAAATAATAACGAAAATGCCCTTAAATAAAACTGGAAAAATGAAATTTAATGGCAAAATATTGACCTGGCAAAATGGACAAAATGACAATTTGTGAGACATTTTAAAAGTTGGAACCAGCTCAAAAAACAAAATGTAAATGTTAAATTTGATTTCTCCAAAACTTTTGTTTACTCTTAATAAAATCTGAAAAAGTATAAATATAAAAATCAACAAATTAAAAACGGGGACCGCTATCTTATCCATGCATTAAATTAAATTAATGTTCATCCATGAAATTGTGTTTAGAATTTTAAAGTAAATATTTTTGAAAATTATTTTTCGCTTTAATAATAATAACTAATTTTTATTAGGGAAAAGTATTATATTAATAATTGTTAAATTTAAAAATTCAAGTTTATCACCTGAAGTCAAATAAAAAATATATTGTTTAAAAAGTCTTACTAGAAACAGCTATTTTAATTTCTGCCATTAAGTTCCACTTCAAATTTTTACTTTTATTTTTTTCAACTAAATTCCTTACATTAATAAAATCCCAAAAAATAGAAACATAAAAATAAACAAATTAAGTACCCGATCTACTATCTTTTACATGCATTAAACTAATGTTGATGATAAAATTGTGTTAAAAGTTTTGCAACAATTTTTTTTTTATAAATAAAGTATTCTAGTAATAGAGCGGGTCGTATTTGTACTCTCTTTCAAATTTTATTAATACAATAAATCTAGTTTTTTTGAAAAAAAATTGATAGATCCAAATATCCCTTGTTTTTCTAATTTCGTTCTGATTAATGAAAAGAAAAAAAACTCAACCCAAACTCTATCAGTTAACACTGATTTAATCCATGTAGAAGATAGCGTGTTAGGTATTTATTTTGTTTATTTCATTTTGTAATTTTTCAGATTTTATTAATACAAGAAATCCAGTTTTAAAAAAAATTAGTTAAAACTTAGAGTGGGAATTAGAGACAGAAATTAACGGAAGTTTTTTAGTAAAACATTTTAAAAATTGGAGAATATTCTATAAACGTTTTACTTCATGTGGTAAACATGGTTTTCTCAAATCTAATGTGTTATTTGAGTATTTTATCCTAATAAAATTAGCTTTTATTATCCAAAAATATCTTTATTTTACTTTTTGTCGAAAAAATATTTTTGTAAAAAAAAACTACTGCAAAAATCTCAACACAATTTTATCATTTTAATGCATATTAACGGTGGCCGGTTATTTAATTTATTTATTTTAATGTTTGTGCTTTTTAGATTTTATTAATGTAAGGCATCTGCTATAAAAAATAAAAAAATTAAAACTTGAAATGAAATTTTCATGATAAAAATTAAGGGAGGTATTTCTAGTGAAATTTCTTAAAAACTTGGACAACATCCACAACAAAATTTTGAAGTGATAAACTTAGATTCTGAAATCTAACAGGTGAATATTTACAATTATAAAACATTAGTTATTATTATAAAACAATTTCATCCATCAACAATATTTAATGCATGGATAAGGTAGTTTAATTTATTTATTTTGTATTTCTATTTTTCAAATTTTTTTAAGGTTAAAAAATCTCATAACATCTTAACTTTTCAAAAATCCAAGTTTAACTCCTAAATTTTTTTTTCATTCCAACTTTCAATACGTCTCACAAACTACGTACATTTTGACTGTAAAGTCAGCGTATAGTCTCGTCGTTAAATCTAATTTTTCCATTTTTATTTAAGGCCATTTTTATCATTATTTTAAAAATTAAATAAAAATTAGAAATTTTAAAAATAATTCTAACTATAATTATTATCCCTCATTATTATTGTTTTTTCATCTAGTTCAGCGGAGACCATAGGAACAATGCAAGGGCGGCAACAATGACAATACAATGGTGAAAATAACAATAGAACAATGACAAAACATAACTCTATCAAACAAAAATTGATTTAATTCATTTACAAGGTAGCGGGTTGAGGATTTAATTTCTTTATGTTTGTAATTTTTTAGATTTGATTAATACAATGAATCTAGTTTAAAAAAATTTATTAAAACTTAGAGTGTGACTTAACTGCATAAATTAACTGAAGTTTCTAATGATAGGATGCCTATTAATGTTTTTTTACTTCAAGTGATAAATATGTATTTTGATACTTGGATTTTGAAATCTAATCAAATGTTACTAAAATACTTTAACCTAATAAAACTCAGTTATTATTCATTAAACATTATATCTTTATTTTTACTTTTTTTTGTCTAAAAAAAATTTCTAAAAAATTTACTATAAAAATTTGAACACAATTTCATCATCAACATTATTTTAATGTATGTACAAGATAGTGGATCGGGTATTTAATTTATTTATTTTTATATTTCTATTTTTTTCAAATTTTATTAATACAATGAATGTACTTAAATTTTTTTTTAAAAACATGAAATGAGACTTAACAGCAGAAATAAGTAGAGGTGCTTTTGGGACCTGTTAAACAAGAATTTTGAAATTTAACAGCTGTTACTAAAACAATTTACCCTAATAAAAATTAGTTGTTATTATTAAACAAGAATAATTGGTAAGTTTAGTTCCAAACAAATTTATATTTGGCAAACTTAGTCCTAAAATATTTTTTTTAACTTTTAAAGTCTAAACTTTTTTATTAGAGAAAAATAAAGTCCTTTTAACGGATTCCATAAAAAAACCTAAAAAACTAACTATTGTATTATTTAATTAATTAAATAAAAGGGTAAAAATGTCATTACAATAGAAAAAACACAGACTAGACTAAGAAAGAAGAAGAAATGAGAAAGAGAAATTTGGAAATTTGAAAACCCTATGTTTATAATTCTAAAAATTACGCTTAAACAATTGAAAGAAATAAAATTAAAAATATTTTGTTTAAAAACAAAAGAAGACAATGTTAAATCTTTGATGAATTCTTCAACCATTTACTCATTCTTGTCATTTCACATTTAACATTTAATTTCTCTAAATTTTTCTTTCTTTTTTTTAAACGAGTTTTCACTCAATTGATTTTCTAGATATATATATATATATATATATATAGAAAATGTTCGATTTTAATATTATTTGAACTGAATCTTTATTTCAAAATTTTCCAAATTCCTCTTTCTTGTTTCTCTTTTGTTTACTGCTCTTAACTTCCTTTATATATATATATTCAAAAAATATTAGATTGTCATATTATTTGAATTGAAATTCTGTTTCTTCTTCTTCTTTCTTACTCTTTTTTTTCTTCATACTTTCATAATCAAATTAATTTTAGCATTTTAATTTCACAGACATAATGATATATCCTTAATTTTCAGAATTACAAATTACAAATTTTGAATTTCCCAATTTTTTTTTGTTTCTTCTTCCTTCCTCGTTTCATCTTCTTCTATAATTTTTTTCTTCTTTGTTTTATTATAATGACATTTTTACCCCTTTCTTTAATTAACTAAATAATACAACAGTTAGTTTTTTAGATTTTTTGACGGAATCTGTGAAAAACGACCTTATTTTCATCTAATAAAAAAGTTTAAGACTTTAAAAGTTAAAAAAGTATATTTTAGAATTGAACTTGCCAAACATAAATATGTTTGGGACTAAACTCACCAATTATTCTATTAAACAATATATTTTAATTTTTATTTTTTTCGAGGAAAAATAATTTTCAAAAACATATATTTCAAAAATCTGAACACAATTTCATGCATCAACTTTAATGCATGAAGAAGATAGTGGATCGGGTTATTTATTTATTTATTTTCATATTTGTACTTTTAAATGTTGGATTCTGAGATTTTATAAATGTAGATAAGACAGTTTACTCTTAATTTTATTGAAAATTTACTTTTTACTTTCCTTGCTTTTATGAGTCTCTTCTTTCTTTTCGGGCGGGGTGAAGGCTGTTATGATGGCTTTGGTGGGCCAATATATTGTTATTTGTGTTTCAAGTGCATCCAAAGGTAAGTGAATGAAGCTGTAATGCTAATTTTTTCCACCATCTGCAACACTCATAAACGTTTTTTACTGTATAGATTCTGAGATCTAACAACTTGGAGCAACCATATCTGACATCTAACAAATATTATTATAATACTTTACCCTAATAAAAATTAGTTATTATTATCAACACAATATATGTGAAAAAATAGTTTTCAAAAAAATTTACTGCAAAAATTTGAACACAATTTCATCATCAACATTAGTTTAATGCGGGGTCAGTATTTAATTTGTTTATTTTCATGTTTGTATTTTTTTAGATTTTATTAATGTAATCAATGCGATTAAAAAAAATTAGTTAAAACTTGGAGTGGAACTTAATGGAGGTTCTTCTAGTGGGACTTTTTAAAAATTGAAAGACACCCCATAACTATTTTTCATTGTCATAAACCTAGATTTTGAAATGTTACTATAATATTTTACCCTAGTAAAAATTAGTTATTATTATGAAAACAATATTTATTTTATATTTTTATGTGAAAAAATAGTTTTGAAATAATTTACTGCTCATCATCAACATTAGTTTAATGCGGGTCAAGTATTTAATTTGTTTATTTTCATGTTTGTATTCTTTTAAATTTTATTAATGCAATCAATCTATTTTTAAAAAAAATTTGTTAAAACTTGGAGTGGAATTTAATGGATGTGCTTCTAGTGGAAGTTTTTAAAAATTGAAGGACAACGCATAACTAATTTTCACTGTGATAAACCTGGATTCTGAAATATTACTATAATATTTTCCCTAATAAAAGTTAGTTATTATCATCAAACAATATTTATTTTATATTTTAATGTGAACAAATATTTTTCAAAAGAATTTGCTGCAAAATTTTAAAAACGATTTGATCATCAACATTAGTTTAATGCGAGTCAAGTATTTAATTTGTTTATTTTCATGTTTGTAATCTTTTAAATTTTATTAATGCAATCAATCCGATTAAAAGAAATTAGTTAAAACTTGGAGTGGAACTTAATTGATGTACTTTTAGTGGGACTTTTTAAAAATTGAAAGACACCCCATAACTATTTTTCACTGTGATAAACCTAGATTCTGAAATGTTACTATAATATTTTACCTTAGGGTAAACTATCCCAGATGTACTTCTTAGATGCAACTATCCCATATGCACTTCTTAGATGTCAAAATCTAGCTTTTGCACATCAAAATGTTTTTGCACTTATAGTGTCATTCACGTTTCAAAACGTCCCATTACATGCACCTTTGTTAAGTCAAACTGTTAGTGACTCAATTTTGTTGTTAGTCAACATTTTTTGCACCGCGCTGTTATGGGCAGAGGCATTTTTGTCCAATTTTCTCGAATGTGGTTTTTACCTTTTAGATTGTCGTTTTCCATCTCAACAGCTTTAAAAGGGTAAAATTTTTAGCCATTTGTTTCTCAAAAAAATTGGAACTTGCCCCATTCTACCGGCCGACAAGAACGAGAAGGGTACTGGAAGTAGCAGATTGAATCCAAATCAAGAACACCCGTGAACAATAGTCCATTATTACCCGTATGTAAGTGCGGAATCCGAAGTGTATTGAAAACCTCTTGGACGGAGAGAAATGCTTCAAGGAGATTTGCCATCTGCGCCGGTGAAGAGGTAAGATTTAAAATGGTTTTCTATCTGATATGGATAGGGTTTGTTTGAAGTAATGAGTTACAATTGCTTACACAAGAAGATGATAAAAGATGCAGGTTTTTTTTGAATGAATAGATCCGAAAATATGCAAACGATTTATTGAGGTTATGCCCGGATTGCTTCGATGAATCCGTGTAATGGAAGAAGAAATTGAAGAACAAAAGGCAGCAATTGTCAAATTAAATGACAAGAATTATAGGATGAAATCAAGAAATGGGGTTATTAAGAAACAGAGTGAAAGATTGCACTATTGGTGTTGGATTTTTTGTGTACTAACAATATTGAGCTGGAGTTTATGCATATTTACAATGGTGTTTTTGGTGGATTGTAGTGTTAGTGCAGAGGATCTGAAACATTTGTATAGAAATTAAAATTAGGTGTTTTGATGTGTTTTATGTAACTGGTATTTGAATTGTATTTTTAGAAGTTAAAATTAAGAATGTTTTGTCGTGTTTTATGTAAGTGGTAGCAGGTGGAAGTAAATATACAATTGTTGTAGAAGTAAATGAACTCATGTATGTTAGTTCACTCATTTAATGCAATAATCAATACGTTTTCCAAAACATATACAAGTGCACTCATTTAATATTTTCCAAAATATGTACGATTGCAGTAATTATAGTGCCAATTCTAATGTCATAACAACTCCAATTCCATTACAACTTGTCAACAAACAATTGCAACAACTCCAATTCCATTACAACTAGTCAACAAAAAATTTCAATAATTAAAGTGCCAATTAAAATGTCGTAACAACTCCAATTCCATTACAACTAGTCAACAAAAAATTGCAATAATTAAAGTGCCAATTAAAATGTCATAACAACTCCAATTCCATTACAACTAGTCAACAAAGTAACTGACATAAAGATAAAATATAGTCTCCACTAAAGATTCCCTCACACAACAGCAACATCAATATAATACAATACTTGTTCACATGTTCCCTACTATACATCAAACTTACCTTCTCCGAATGCTTCTCCCTCTTCCTATCCCTCTTCCCCTTCCCCTCCCTCTTCCATTACCAGATCCACTATCAGGAGCAATTGTTTCAACATTTTCCAAATCAACATTTATGCTACTTTCAGATCTAACAATATTTATTTCTTCTTGGCCATGTACAGGTGCAACAGTAGCAGATGCATCAGCAGGTTCAGTAGCATATGCTTGACCAGGTTCTTCAGCAGGTGTAGCAGCAGGTTTAGCAGGTGCAGCAAGAGGTTCAACAAGTGCTTGATTTAGTTCTTCAACAGGTGCTTCAACAGTAGTGGAAGGACCAGCTTGTTCATCCTGTGCATGAACATCACCAAAGAGAACTAGGTGAGATTAAAAAACACAAATAGAATAGAATCATTACCACATATAAGTAACAGGTATGAAATTTACAACTCTTCTCCTTTTCCTTTTTTGTTCTTGAGGTTGGGAATTCTCATTCCGTAGTTGAGGATAGCTTCTTTTGTTGTGCCCAACCTCTTTACAATGTTTAAAAGTAACCATAAACTTCTTCCTTATTCTTCTTCCTTCTTGGTTTTCATCAATTTGCCTCTTCCTTGCCTTCTTTGGCCTTCCAGGTTGTTTGTATGAAACAGGAGGCTCAAGCAAAACACCCTCACCTGTAGGTCACATATCCTTGCCGTTGATTGGCATAAGCAAGTTATCATACAAAGTCACGTACGTGTCTACCTTGTAACAACTATCGGTTTTATGATGAGGATCTAACCCTTTTTTATGCAATGATGCTATGGAATGAACACAAGGGACTCCCGTTAAAGACCAATACTTACAACTACACCAATCGTTTTGTAGATCACCTACAAACTGCTGCTCATTTGGTCCCATGTCTTGGAAACCATAACAATCATTCCAAATTGGTTTATGAGATCTTGAAAAAATCATAGACTCCCAATTTTGCTTCTAATCATTAGGCACACACTACCCCTCGGTTCTCTTCTCTTCTTATTTCTCCTCCTAACTATCCTCTCCATCAATGATACCCTAATGCTCTCCATCATGGAAATAATTAGTTTCTGCCTAGCCTCTAATATGAAAACATTAAATGATTCACAAAAATTGTTGCACAACATATCTGACCTTACATATTTGGGGAAAAAAGCCTTCACCCAATGGTCCAGTTTTGGTCCATTAACAATCCATCTCCAAGCTTCTTCATTATACATCTCCAACTTCGTCAATGCTCTTTCATACAGCTGTCTGTTTGTACTTGTTGCAATCTTCCACAACATATCCTTGAGAATCTTTCCTCGGCGTTCCTTCTTGAAGTTGTTGTACATGTGTTGAACATAGTACCTGTGTTCACACATAGGCAACACATCCGCCAGTGCAGCATCTAATCCTACAAAATGAGTTAAAAGAAACAAAGTCATAGAATCATACTGTTATTCTGTGCTTGGAAACATAAAAAAAAACAAATATACCTTCTGTGTATCTGAAATGAAGGTGTATCCAAAACCTTGGTGACCTTCAATTTCCAAGTTAGATGCTAATAAGTTGAAGAACCATCTCCATTGCTCGGTTTCTTCTTTCTCGACAACTTCCCATGCAATGGGCCACCACCCATTATTACTATCCATTCCAACAGCTGTAAGTAGCTGACCTTTATAACAACCTCTAAGGGGGCAGACATCTACCCCTATGAAGGGTATACAGTGGTCTAGAAAATCCTTCTTCAACGGATGCAGACAAATGTACTCCCTCTTAAACCGAGGTTGTCTACCCTCTTCCCTAAAATTTTCATGTTCTATTTCTACCATGGAACCTGGGTGAGTCCGAAGTAACTCAGCCTAGTATTCCTACAGTCTTTTGTACTGCTCAGAAATATTCCCAATTATCAACTTCTGAGCTATTCTCTTTGCATTGTAAGCTGTTGTCCTTGACATCTCTACCTTGTATTCCTCATCAATGTTTTGCCTTATCAAAGTTGCAAGCATACTTGGATTAACCTTTATTCTTTCCGCATACCGACTTGCAACCACTTAGTTGTAATGAACTTGTTTTTCCACTGATGATTATAGTTATTGTGTGTCAAGTTCATTGTCTTCACTACCAAATCATTGGTATTGGTCAAACGTTCGACAAAAGCAAAAATGAACCACTTGCATTCCTTTGTTCTGCAGACAGCCTTTACTCTCTTGGGCTCTGAAGGCCTAAACTTACATACTCTTCATTCATTAATGCAGTAATTTTTGGCTGCATCTTGGAACTCAATATTCCCAGTAAATCTCATCCCGAGTTCAAACTTTGGTCTTTCCATATTCTTTTCAAATTCAAAGTATACATACCCACGTCGTAGTTCATCTATGTTACTATCTGACTCATCATCACAGCTTTGTAGATTGTCTACCATAACAGTGTCATCAATGTCCTCAACATACTCATCCTAATTTTCATTCTCCAAATTATGCTCTGTTTCTAATCCTCATTCTACAGTTTATTTAGTAGTTCTATCAAACATGTGACCATCATCATTAGTATCATCATCATCAGCATCATCATCATTATCATGATCATGATCAGTTAAGTGTTCTTCATAATCAACATCAATATCATCATTACTGTCATCACTATGACCATCATCAGCATCATCATTAAGAGCAACCTCCTGCACCTCAACATTTTGAGCAGGTGCTTGAGCAACCTCTTGGTTTTCTTGTGTTATTACTCCTAGGTCCTCTACTTGTGTTATTACATCTTCAACCGAAGCTTCCCAATCCACATCATTTTAAGCATTACCATCATAATCATCTGTGGTTTGTGCAGGTTCATCAGCAGCAGGTTCATCTGTGTTGAGTGATTGTTCGTGAGCAGGTTCATGAGCTGGTTCATGAGCAGGTGCTTCGGCAAGTTCATCAGCCGGTTCATGAGCAGGTTCATGAGCAGAATTGTGCACACCAGTGGATATTGCAGGGTGAGCAGCAGTGTCAACATCATTCATTGCTTCAGCAGGTTCATCAGTAGGCTCAACTTCAGCCTGAACATCATTATCATCCCTTTTCCATTCCAATAACAGAGGTTTCCTTGCATTGACTTTCCTCTTTCGTGTTTTCACAGAGGTCTTACAGGAGGTCTGCACTTCAAGCTCCTCAATCACAACAATGCTCTTAGGTTTTTCAATTATGAACTCTGGCTGTCTTTTCAAAAACTGAACTATAGTTTCTATCTCTTACCTCTGTGTACACATGGCCACTATATCCTCATCCTTAGTAACTAACTTGAGCCCTGTTTTAAAATCCCCAACTGGTTCTAGGTAGCAGTAAATCATACAATCTTTATCTCTTTACAAAAGTTCCAGCATCAGATTAATCTCCAACATGCTCATCTTATCCTTCACACAATAATCCACATACTTCCAAGTCCCATTCTTATAGTTCCTATACCCGTTCTCCTCCCAAAACATACCATCAAAATAAAATTTCAATGTAAAATTATCATCATCCGAATTGCAAGTTGAATACAAGCATAACATTCATGTTTAGACTTAACACTCTAATTAAACACCAAGTACAAAATTAACACTTCATTTTGTATCTAGGCACAGTAAAAACCCTCATTTTATAGCATGAAGAACACAACAAAAATCCAATAATACACTAAAACACAGTACAAAACTTTCATTAAAACACTTAATCACATAACAAAACTTCAATTTAGAAGTAAAGTTATCATCATCAGAATGTGCAAGTTGAATACAAACATAACATTCATGTTCAGACTCAACACTCCAATTAAACATTAAGTACAGAATTAACACTCCATTTTGTATCCCACTACAGCAAAAATCCTCATGCATGCAGCATAAAGAACACAACAAAAATCCATTAATACACTAAAATACAATACAAAACCTCCATTAAAACACTTAATCACATAACAAAATATGAATTTCAACACTTATTCATAGTACAGAAGAATAAGAAAGAAATCATTTTTCACAAAACATGAACTGAAAATTCAAACTTTTGCTCAACAATATGAAAATAATTCGAATCTTTACCATAGAACGCGTACGGATCAATTTAGTTGTTCTTGCTTCGCCTTATTACCCACTCATTGTACCTTTGAGCCATTTCAAAGACAACTTCGAACTGAAAATCGAGTTTGGAAAGAGATGGGTATATGAAATTTCACTTGCCCTTGATGAAGTTTCTGAAGCCGCACACACAATTTGAGCAAAATGAACAAGTTTTGGACAGATTTTTGGGGCAAGAATCAGTATTACTTGCGTTAGGTTCTTTGAAGAAGAAGAAAACATTTTGGATTTTCAAACAGAAGTTGGGTTGAATGGGATGGAAAACACAATGGAAATGGTAAAACGACATTGGGAAAAAATAAATAAATAAAAACCGCGAATTTTTTTTTTGGCAGGTTGGACAAAAATGCCTATGCCCGTAACAGTGCCCAACAGTGGAAAAATATTGACTAACGATAAAATTGAGTCACTAGCGATTTGAATTAACAAAGATGCATGTAGTGGGACATTTTAAAACTTGAATGACACTATAAGTACAAAAAAATTTTGAAATGCAAAAGCTGGATTTTGACATGTAAAAAGTGCATCTGGATACTTTACCTTTTACCCTAATAAAAGTTAGTTATGATAATCAAACAATATTTATTTTATTTGTTTATGTGAAAAAGTAGTTTTCAAAAAAATTTAATGTAAAAATTTGAACACAATTTTATCATCAACATTAGTTTAATGCGGGTCAAGTATTTAATATGTTTATTTTTATGTTTGTATTTTTAAAAATTTTATTAATCCAATCAATCCGATTTAAAATAAATGAGTTAAAACTTAGAGTGGAACTTAATGGAGATTCTTCTAGTGAGACTTTTTAAAAATTGAAGGACACCCCATAACTATTTTTCACTGTCATAAACCTTGATTCTGAAATGTTACTATAATATTTTATATTAATAAAAGGTAGTATTATCATCAAATAATATTTATTTTATATTTTTATGTGAAAAAATAGTTTTTAAAAAAATTTATTGCAAAAATTTAAACACAATTTCATCATCAACATTACTTTAATGCGGGTCAAGTATTTAATTTATTTATTTTCACGTTTGTATTCTTTTAGATTTTTTTAATGCAATCAATCGTTTAAAAAAATTACTTAAAACTTGTAGTGGAACTTAATGGACGTGCTTCTAGTGGAACTTTTTAAAAATTGAAGGACACCCCATAACTATTTTTCACTGTGATAAACCTGAATTCTGAAATGTTATTATAATATTTTAGCCTAATGAAAGTTAGTTATTATTATCAAACAATATTTATTTTATATTTTTATGTGAAAAAATAGTTTTTAAAAAATTTACTGTAAAAATTTGAACACAATTTCATCATAAAGTATGGAATCTCTAAAATTTTGTTGGGTCTCCACTTGTGGGTTTTCCAAGTCTTTCTCCCTTCTGGAGCTGGAGTTGGAGTGTAGCCTTAGGAAAAGGTGGTGAGGTGATGGAGGGGCTAATGGAGAGAAAGAAGGAAGAGAGAAAAAAAAATTAGGAAAATAAAAAAAAATTGCACGCATTTTATTTTGGGCATGTTGGATAAAAATATTTCTGACTGGAACAGTGACAAATATTAAAACAATGTTGACTAACGGTAAAATTGAAGACATAACGGTTTGATTTAATATAGTTGGACATTTTGAAATTTGAATGTAGCTATAAGTACATAAAAAATTAAGATGAAATTTTGAGATTTAAAGAAATGTAACTAAGATAGTTTACCCTAATTATTATCTCTTATTATTATTATTTTTCAGTGCTAACAACATTAATCGTGCAACGGAAACGTTAGCAACAATATGTCACGGCCGCAAAGTCACCATACATAGCAACATGACATTCACAAAATCAAATGTGAAGAGAGTTATGAAAGTCTCAAGATAGCTACAATTCGTAGATTTGTTGCCTTGAAAAGAGGGGCTTGATTTTGGCTATTCTTTATTATTTTTTAAAAAATTAAATTCTTACGCTAATTTTTTTTCTTCTAAAAAATATAAAATTTTAAATTCAATTTCAAAGTGGATATGCTTGTGTATGGTTCTCAACAATTTCATTTGGAGTTTAGAATTCAATTAAAATGGTTGAGAAGGCTAACGAAATCCATATGGAGTTTGGGATTTAATTTTGGAATTCAGTTTTTTTTTTTCAAAAAGAAAAAGAAAATTAACAGTAATAATTTAGTTTTTTAAAAGTAATAAAAAGATAACCTAAGCATTAAGCACTGAGCTTTATCGAAATCTTACAACGCAATGGAATTTGAGATTTAATTTGAAAAATTACTTTATTTTAAAAAAAAATTAACGTAAGCATACAAAATTTGAAAAATTTAAAAGTTTCAACTATAAAAATTTAAGATTTATAAATTTTTGGAGTATATTGACATTTTTACCCTTTTAATATAAAATTATTTTTATTAAAAAGAATTAACTAACCATTGATTGTTAATAAAATTAATACAAGGATAAAACTGGCTAAAATTATAAAAATAAGGGATCAAATTATCCAAAAATTAAAAAAGGAATGAAATCAAAAAATTATATAATTTTAGGGATGAAATTTGCAAATAAAAAAATACAATATTTTTTCTAAAGAAAAAAAATTAACAAAAAAACTCGGACGTTGAAAATAAGTTATTCATCAAATAATAATGTATGTATGAATTAGTAAAAATTAGTTATGGAATAGCAGTTAAATAAATGAATTTTATAGGGAGAAATGATAGTAAAGATAGACATGGAGAAGGCGTATGACCGTGTAGATTGGGGATTCTTGGAATGTGTCATGAGAATTGTAGGCCTTAAGGAACAACTGATTAGGGTGGTTAAAAGCTGTCTAGACTCAACAAATATGTCTGTTCTTTGGAATGGCACAAGACTTACTACTTTTAAATCGGGAAGAGGACTTCATCATGGAAATCCATTGTCACCATATCTGTTTGTCCTATGCATGGAAGTCCTAGGCAAACGAATACAATAAGCGTTTTCAGAGGGGCAATGAAGAGGAATTAGTGTGGCGAGGAACAGTCTAAAGATATCCCACCTTTTTTCACTGATGACTTGTTGTTATTTGGTGAAGCTTCAGTATGACAATCAAAGGTGATTTATGAGATTCTCCAAAACTTTTATGGAGAATCAGGTCAAAAAGAAAACCAAAGCAAATCTAGGGTTTGATTTTCATCGTCGACTACAACAAGTGAACGACCAAAGGTTAGCGAGACTTTTGGAATGAGAATAACAGCATATTTGGGAAAATATTTGGGGGTTCTACTAATCCATGGAATGTTAAAAATTCACCATTTTGGCTATCTTGTGGACAGAGTTCAGAAGAAGCTGGGAGGATGATCTAGCCGTATGTTATCACAGGCAGTAAGGGTGCTTCTGATTCAAACAGTTTCAGCTACCATACCATCTTATGTCATGAATTCATGTCGACTGCCGAAGAGAACCATCGAAACACTTGAGAAAGTAAATCGAAGATTTCTATGGGGTGACACAGAGAATCAAAGCTCACTACATACAATTGTGTGGAAGACAGTATGCCAACCGAAAGGATAAGGGGGTCTAAATATTCAGTCACTAGCCAGTGTAAATAAGATTCTATTGGCAAAGCTTGCGTGAAGAGCCATGAAGAAGCCGGATGCATTATGGGCCTTAATCCTACGATCCAAATACGGCGATATGGAGACAGAAGAGAACTGGGACCGTTTGAGGAATATATCAGTGGTTGGCAGAAGCTTGAGGTATGGTTGGGAAGTGCTGCGTCAAGGGCTAGAACGGCGAGGAGGAGAGATATCGTGGAAACCGACATCACATGGTCTATTCACCACAAAGACGACATACACACTCATCTCTCAGGGTCAACATACACAAAGTAATACTTTCAATTGGAAGGAAATCTTGAAATTTAAAGGTCCCACCAGGGGTTCGTGTTTGTTATGGATGATAACACATGATCAACTCAAAATAATGTCTCTATTATGGGAAAGAAAAATCATTGATAGCCCTAGTGCTTAAGATGTGGATACCAATCCGAGACAACCCTTCACGTGATAAGAGACTGTATGTCTAAAACAGTTTGGGAGATATTAGTGTCGTAGACACTGAGAAGTGAATTTTAGGCTTCACAGCAAATTGGTCAATGGGTGATATGCAATATCCGTAGCAGAAATAGCACACGGCTAGAAGAAACCCACTAGAAGTATGTATTTCGACAAGGCGTACTGACGCTGTGGAGATGGCGGAACCTGGAACTATATCAGTAGAAAATACCCCCACATCCTAATATTTTGGCAACAATTATTCTTAGAATTACTTATGAATTTTTGTGTACCTTCAAATGAGGAAGATGAGATGGCGGAAGCTATCTCTGTTACCAAGGTAACATTTGTATACTGTTTATTGCGTTAAAACAATATTCTCCATTAAAAAAAACATATAATATAAATAAATAATTAATAAATTTATGATTTAATTTATGACCATTGAGAAATTAAATAAAATATCAACTAATAATTTATTTGTATTTTATTTGGGAGTAAAAATTAAAATTAAAGGATCAACATATAATATAAATAAATAAGAAGATGTTTTGCTGCCAGGGATTTGAACTTGGATTTGTTTGATGCTTGTATTAAGCTGTTAATTTCCATTAAATTGTGTTATAGTGGAGTATATGTTAGATTGCAGCAGAATATCTAAAGTATTAGTAGACATAGAGACGAATTGAAAATTTGTATTTTTATATTAGAGTGAAAGGTGAGAATTTTTTTTAAATGTTTATTTAGTTATAATATCATCAAATTAATAGAATTTTTTATAGTGTTATAAGATATATATATATATATATATATATAATATATATATATATATATATATATAATAAATTTAGGACTTTAAAAGTCAAAAAATAAATATTTTAGAACTAAACTTGATAAACATAAAAAAAAACATTTGGACCAAATTCATCAGTTAATCAAAGAAAACTTATATTTTTTTTCAAATTTTTAATTAGATGTTACACAATAATTTTTTTAAGGAATAAGCATAAAATTAAAAATGATAATAATATAAAGAAATAAAGTTGATTTATTTATGATTGAAAAGATACAAAAATGTATCACAAAATTGTACTTGGTGTACTAACAAGCGCAATGACACATACTTTTGCTACCTACGTTCTTGCAAAGACCTCCTCTCTCACAGTCTGAAATACAAAAATTCCAACACTTTCCACTACTTTCTGGATTATCATCTTTGCCTTTCAGACAAGTTCCTTGTTCCGGATGATCTTTGCAACATTTGTCTCCTTCAACAACATTCTTGCTACCTAAAAAAGAGAACAAACCAAATAGGACAAAAGTTTTTTAAAAACAAATCGACTAAACCTTATACTATATATTTTTTTTGTGTGCATAAAATATTTTTATTATTCTTTATACATATATTGTATGTATTTTTATAATGTAATAAAGTATACTATGAAGATTTTATATTGATTTTAAATACATAAAGAAAGAAAATATGAATGTATATTGTTTTATTTATATAATAAACGAAAACAAATGTAAAAGTATTATTTATTTAAAACTAACCTATGATAACAACAAAGTAAAAAAGAAATAGAACAAAGTAAAAAAAATTTACCAATTGTTTTATGAGAGAATTTGTTAGTCAAAACTTATTATTAATAGGAAAAAATAAAGATGTTGTGACATCTGATAAATTCAAATAAACAAAAAAAAATGCATAAGAAAAAAAATATAAGTGGATCAAAGTTGTAAAAACTAATGTTTCATAAATTATGACATAAACTTTTCTATTTTATTTATTTTTATTAGTTTTGTTTTGTTTCCTACTGAAGAATTTCTATGGATATTTTTTATTTGTTTTTCTTATTTAATAAAATATGAGCAATTGATTATGTTATCCATTATTTTCTTCTGTATCAATTTATTACGTAAAAGTTTTTGATGAATTTTCTGCACACATTTTAATGAATTTTTTTTATTCTACAATTTATTCTATGGCACAGTTTCCATCTCAAAAAAATAATAATATTAAATAAAAAAATAAATAGAGAGAGAGAAAAACCAAGTGGACCAAAATTGTACAAAATAACCTTTCATAAACTAAAAAAGAAAAAAAAATATATATATATATTATAATTATTAATTAGTGTAATAATGTGGATCATTAGTGCATAAACCATAATTCATTAGTTTCTAAATTCATAATAAATTTCGTCAGTTACAATACAGTTATAAGAAATATAAAGATGTCAATATCACAAAAAAAAAACACACACACACACACACATCCTATAAAATGAAATTTTAACAAGTTAAAAATAATAATAATAAAGAAAATTACAAAAATTCAGTGGACCAAAATTGTAAAAACATATGTTTCATAGACTAGAATAAAAACTTATGTTTTAAAGATTATACAATAAAAGTAGTTGAGAATCATAAATGCTTTAGTAGAATTGTACATATTTCTTTTAAATAGTATTTTAGTTTCTGATGTTGCCGGATTAGAGATCTTCCAGATTATTTTCCTCAGAACTGTTTTTAGGGTTCTTGAATCTCCCGACCCCCCTTTCTCATCTTAGAAGAGTTTTTATTTATTGTGTATGGGTCGTGGGCCTTCTATGTCATGGGCTTTTTTAGATATTTGATATTGTGACGACATAACGGAAAGATATGATGATATATTGTATGTGGGTTGCTTGAGATATTTTATGTTGTGATGCTATACTGGATAATATCATATGAGATATTATCACTGTGGGGATATGTGGGGGGTATACTTGTACATATGTCAGGGGTATATTTGTACATATACCATAAGCATCTTTTTTTTTATAGTAAAATCAGAGTGGATATTGTTGTTAACCCGAAACTCACATTTTTAAGTAAAGCTTAGTAAAGCTGGAGGCTCTCTTCTGGAGTTTATTTCAGTAATAAAGTGGTAGTGTTTTATATTAATAATATATATAATATATATATATTATATATATATATATATATTATATATATATATATAAAATTTTTTTTTTTAAAAACGAAAATCATTTTCGGAACAGTTTTGAGTAATAAGGTTGGAGCCTTTATTTTAGATATATATGTATATTTCTAAGTAAAGTCGAGACTTTCATTTTTTTTACTAAAGCCAAAAGCCTCTTTCGGAGTAGTTTTGAGTAATAAAGTTGGAACATTTATTTTAGAAATATATGTATATTTCTAAGTAAAGTCAAGACTTTCATTTTTTTTTTTACTAAAGCCGAAAGTCTCTTTCGGAGTAGTTTTGAGTAATAAAGTTGGAGCCTTTATTTTAGGAATATATGTATATTTCTAAATAAAGTCGAGACTTTCATTTTTTTACTAAAGCCGAAAGTCTCTTTCGGAGTAGTTTTGAGTAATAAAGTTGGAGCATTTATTTTAGAAATATATGTATATTTCTAAGTAAAGTCGAGACTTTCATTTTTTTACGAAAGCCGAATGTCTCTTTCGGAGTAGTTTTGAGTAATAAAGTTGGAGCCTTTATTTTAGAAATATATGTATATTTCTAAGTAAAGTCGAGACTTTCATATTTTTTACTAAAGCCGAAAGTCTCTTTCGGAGTAGTTTTGAGTAATAAAGTTGGAGCCTTTATTTTAGAAATATATGTATATTTCTAAGTAAAGTCGATACTTTCATTTTTTTTTACTAAAGGTGAAAGTTGTCGGAGTAGTTTTTTAGTAATAAAGTCTTCCGACTTTTGGGAGCATAAAGTTTCTTTTTTTTTTTGCTTTTTATTTTTATGTAAAGCGTAGAACTTTTTATTTTGTATGAAAGATAAAAGCGCAGAGCTTTTTGTTTGTAGGAAAATGCGGTACCAAAGCACGGAGCTTTGTTATTTGTAGGAAAGCACAAAGCTTTTTGTTTGTAGGAAAGCACGGAGCTTTTTGTTTGTAGGAAAGCACGGAGCTTTTTGTTTGTATGAAAGCACAAAGCTTTTTATTTGTAGGAAAGCGCGGTACCAAAGCATGGAGCTTTGTTGTTTGTACCAAAGCACGCAAGAGGTGAAAATTATGAGAAAATATTGGTAATAATAGTAAAAAATGAAGAGGATAGGTCAGTAAATCTATCAATCATATAAAAACGATAGATTGTGTGTTGGACTATAGAAAAAAAATAAAGGACAAAATTCTGTAGAGAAAGAAGGTTGCTATACAGATGAAAAACGATTAGAAAAGAAGCATGAAAACGAAAATTTAGACTCATCAAATAAAACATGGCGATAAATAAAAATTTTATTAGTAGATAAATCTAGACATTTGTAACTTCTGTGATTCGGAGGGTACCTAAAAACATACATGGAGTGACACAAGTCTGTAATTTATTATGAGAGACAAAGAGAATAAAAATAAGATGAAAGAAGATGAAAACAAAGACAACAAAAACACGTAAATGATGATAAGTTGGAATTTTATGATAAAGAATGTGAGTAGAGTAGATAAATTTTAATGCGAGGGAAAGAATATTTAACATGGCTAAGTGAAGGCCATATGACAAAAAAGATGAGGGAACAGAAGCGTGAGAGAAGAGTGCATATAATATTATTTATTGGGTAGATTTTGCATTCACGTTTGTCATTTTGGGAGGAGGTACAAGAATAGGAAAAAAGAAAATTAATTTTATGGACTGCAAACAAATATTATCAAATTGTTTACCACTATTGTCATATTACACGAATTTCATATCACATTCAAATTTAGTAACAATATAGGAATGTAAATTAATAAGAATGAAAAAACTTGAGATGTATGAGAAATAGGAAAAGTCCATTTAAAAAATTGTAAAATCATAATAAATAATAACGATGACTAGTAGAACTGAGAACATGAGATGTCCAAATATGTATTAAGTCAAAAGGCATTTGAAGTAGCTGGTAAAAAAAATACGAATTTAATAAATTATTTTCCTAAATGACAAGAGGAATAGAAAGATGCAAAGAACACAAAGTATTGATGAACCAATAATTTATCCAATTAAAATAAAGAGAAAGCAACTTAATGAAATTACGAATCCTAATTCTTGGAGATAACCAACGAGGATATAGAGACAGAAATGATATATATCGAATCAACAACACGAACATGAACAATCAAAACAAATTCAAAATGCGATCATAAAAACTAAATCTGATCCATCATTAACCAACCTCTACTGTCGAGTAAAAGTGTGACTTTATATAATAAATATCAAATAAATAGTTTACGGAAGAATGAACGGTGCTAAAATTAGGGTTTGACCTTACTTGCTTCGATAGGTTAAGAGATTTCAGTCCGTAAGAATTGCTCTGAGTATTCCGAAATTATTTGAATCTCGGCTGGGGTTGTTATCTTTTCGACCAAAATCGAAAAGCCACGGTGGGCGCCAATATGATGTTGCCGGATTAGAGATCTTCCAGATTATTTTCCTCAAAACTGTTCTTAGGGTTCTTGAATCTCCCGACCCCCCTTTCTCATCTTAGAAGGGTTTTTATTTATTGTGTATGGGTCGTGGGCCTTCTATGTCATGGACTTTTTTAGATATTTGATATTGTGACGACATAACAGAAAGATATGATAATATGTTGTATGCGGGTTGCTTGAGATATTTTATGTTGTGATGTTATACTGGATAATATCGTATGAGATATTATCACTGTGGGAATATGTGGGGGGTATACTTGTACATATGTCAGGGGTATATTTGTACATATACCAGTTTCTTTGCTTCTAATCTTTAAATAGTTTCTTGAGTAATTGACAGTAAACCAATATTATTTTCTATTCAATTTTTCCGTTATATATTTACTATAAAAAATTGAAAACTTCATCTTCAGCTAATAATTGTATATAGAGGGAATAAAAATACATAAAATTTTTTTAAAAGAAAAAAAAGTAAAAAAAAAAGCAGGGACATTGAAAATAAGTTATCCATCAAATAATAATTTATCTATAAATTAGTCAAAAAAATTCATGATTTATATTAACAGTGAGAATAATTTTATAAACAATCCATTCTAATATTTTTATAATTTAATAAAAAATTAGCTATTCATTATTTTAAAATATAATTTTTCCCTATGTAAAACTATTTTAGCAAAAAAATTGATAAAATATCTTATATAGAGAATTATTTTTATTTAAAATTTTGTTTTTGTCACTATTATGTTACAGATCAATAAAAATTAAAGAATTAGCTATAGAATACCAGTTAAATAGATAAATTTTATATAAATTATATATATATATATTAAAGAATTAGAAATTAAAATCGTGTAGTAAATTTTATTTATTTATCTTTTATCTTCACAAAGTATAATATTTTTTTACTATTGTTTTGTTTTAAAGTCATATTAAATTAAAGATAGATTTAGTTACATAAAGATATAACTTGAACGTGTATGATAATATAATAATTTAAAAGTGTAAATATAAGATTGAAATTTTTATTTTTTTTGAATTTTTTAAGGTATTTATGGTTTTACCCTATTTTACACTTTGTTGACATGATTGGAATTTAAGTATTCTTTTTAATCAACTAATTGACTTATAGTTATAAAATAAATAAAAACTTTAAAATTTAAAGAAAAATCTTTTTTTTTCAATTTTTAATTAGATGTTACATAATAATTTTTGTAAGGAATAGGTATAAAATTAAAAATGATAATAATATAAAGATATAAAGTCATTTTTTTTATGATTGAAAAGATACGAAAAAATGTATCACAAAATTGTACTTTCAATACTATTAATGAATAGGTGCACTAACAAGCACAGTGACATATACTTTTGCCACCTACATTCTTGCAAAGACCTCCTCTCTCACAGTCTGAAATGCAAAAATTCTAACACTTTCCACCACTTTCTGAATTATCATCTTTTCCCTTTAGACATGGTCCTTGCTCGGGATGATCTTTGCAACATTTGTCTCCTTCAACAACATTCTTGCTACCTAAAAAGTGAACAAAATAAATAGGATATATTATGAAAATTTTATTTTGACTTTAAATACATAAAACAAGAAAATATTAATGTATATTGTTTCATTTATATAATAAACAAAATCAAATATAAAAGTATTATTTATTTAAAACTAACCTATGGTAAGAACAAAGTAGAAAAGAAATAGAACAGCAATTCTCTTTTCCATAGCTATTGTATTCTTAAAAGAATTTATCAATTAAATTGTGAGTTAAAACATATTTATAAGGAAAAACTAAAGATGTTGTGTACTAAAATTGAAGTGGACCAAAATTGCAAAAATTAATGTTTCATAGACTATAACAAATTTTTCTATTTTATTTATGATTATTAGCTTGCATAATTATTAATATTTAAATTAAAATTTATTATTTTTTTAAACTGTTACAACATATTTATAAGAAAAATAAAGATGGCGTGGATCAAACAGTATAACAAATACATAGAGAGAAAAATTAAGTGGACCAAAGTTGTAAATACATAGAGAGAAAAATTAAGTGGACCAAAGTTGTATATACATAGAGAGAAAAATTAAGTGGACCAAAGTTGTAAAAACTAATATTTCACAGACAACAACGTAAACGTTTTTCAATTATTATTTTATATATGATTATTAATTTATAATAAATACATAGAGAGAGAAATTAAGTGGACCAAGTTGTAAAAATTAATGTTTCACAACAACCTAAACTTTTTTCAATTATTATTTTATATATGATTATTAATTTACGTGAAAAATACAAACTCTTTAGTCAAAATTATAATTCATTATTTTTTTAAATTGTCTGTATTATTAATTCATGTTTACTTTTCAATGTTATCAACATTTTATAAATTAAATTCTGCATACAAACTCTTTAAATGAAAATACGTTTTCAATACTAAAAGAATTTAAATTATGCTATCAACATAAACAATTATATATATATATATAAACCCAATTATTCTACCTAAAAAACCCAATATATATATAAACAACCAAATTTTAATAATAAAAAAAAGCCCAACAAATACATTTTTTTCACAATTTCATGGATCAACATTAGTTTAATGCATTGACAAGATAGTGGCTACAATTTTTTATTTGTTTATTTTCAAATTTTATTAATAGGAAAATTGGCATAGTTTCCGAACTATAGAGGTTTGGTGACATTAGTCCTTCGTCTTAAAAATTTCGTTACATTATTCGTTAACTAAAAACAACTCTAAAGATATTTATGTCAGTACATTATTTAAATATATGTAATAATAGGCAGATTGACATAAATAGTCCCCAAACTATAGATATTTGGTGACATTGGTCCCTAAATTATAATGTTTTTGGTGAAATTAGTCCTCAAACTATATCTAAATTAAAAATTTATAAAATTATCCTTTATAAAAAAAATTAAGGTTTATTTTTTAAAACAATGAACAAATATGCAGCTGCAAAAAATTGTAAAAACAGTTAACTAACGGTAAAATATCTTACTTAACTATAAAAATTAATAAAGTTGCTTCAAGTGAGACTTTTTAAAACTTGTAGGGTACTCATAAACATTTTTCATTTCATGTGTTACTACACTACTTTACCCTAATAAAAATTAGTTATTATTATTAATCCATATATTTTTATTTTACTTTTTATTTGCAAAAAAATAATTTTCAAAATAAAAAAATTTACTAAACAAATCTCAGCACAATTTCATCATCAATACATTAGTTTAATACATTTATAAGATAGGGGTCTGATTTTTAATTTGTTTATTTTCGTATTTCTACTATTTCTTTTTTTATTAATACAAGAAATCTAGTTTTAAAAAATAAAAATTTGACTGATCCAAATACCCATTGTTTTTCTAATTTGTTTCTGATTAATGAAAAAAAAAAGCCTCAACTCAACTCTGATTTAATTCATGTAGAAGAAGATATGGGTCAAGTATTTATTTTGTTTATTTTCATTTTCTAATTTTTCAAATTTTATGAATACAAGAAATCTAGTTTTAAAAAAAATTAGTTAAAACTGAAAGTCTCGGTATTGGTCACCGTCTCGATGATCACTAGTTCACATCAGTATGGGTGAGTCGGTCATTGTATTGGTTTATACGAATTTTTTTATATTTAATTTAAAAATATTATTTAAATATATTTTTTTGAAAATAAATTATTTAAATAATATATATATATATATATAATACAATAATTTTAATAATAATTAATATTTTTTAAAAATAAAAAATATAATGTGCATAATATATATATATTTTTTGTCCATAACTGTATATAATATTAATATATATGTATATATATATTAAAATATTAAATATTATGTAATATTATATATATTTAATTTTTGGATTTTCGTGCTATTTCTTTTTCCTCCTTCTCTTCCTTCTCTTTCCTCCTTCTTTTTCTTCCATGGTGATCAAGTCGTGACCGATTCATACCGAGTTAGGCTGAATCGGACCGAATCAGGCCGATGTACGAACGATTCTGGCAGAGTTAATATTATCTTAGATTTTGTCTGTATTTTTGTTTCGATGAACTTCGGGACGGAGACGACTCAACCGAGACTTTTAACCGTAGTGGGAATTAGAGACAAAAATTAACGGAAAATGTTTTAGTGAGACTTATTAAAAATTGGACCACATTCCATAAACGTTTTACTTCATGTGATAAACATGGTTTCTCAAATCATCTTAATCAAAATTAGTTTTTATTATCGAATAATATCTTTATTTTTCTTTTTCAAAAAAAGTAATTTTTTAAAGAAAATTACTGCAAAAATTACAACACAAATTTATCATTAGCATTATTAGTGTAATGCATAAACAAGATAGTGGCCGGTTATTTAATTTATTTATTTTAATGTCTGCACTTTTTTTAGATATTATTAATGTAAGGAATTTGTTTAAAAGAAATAAAAATTAAAACTTGAAATAGAACATCACGACAGAAATTAACGGAGTTACTTATAGTAAAATTTCTTAAAACTTAGAGAACATTTTTTTTCACTTTTAGGTGATAAATTTAGATTCTGAAATCTAAAACGTATTATTAATACTTTACGCTTATAAAACTTAGTTATTAATTTAATGTAAAAATTTAATATAAAAATTTGAACACAATTTCATCATCAATATTAATTTAATGCATGTACAAGATAATAAGTCGAGTATTTAATTTGTTTATTTTTATGTTTATTTTTTTTTTCAAATTTTATTAATGCAAGGAATCTAGTTGAAAAAAAATTAAAACTTTGAAGTGGGACTTAACTACAAAAATTAACAGAAGTACTTCTAATGGGACTTCTTAAAGCTTCGAAGATAACAATAAATGTTTTTCACTTTAACTAATAAACTTAGATTCTGAAATCTGTGTTACTAGAATAAAATTAGTTATTATTATGAAACAAATATCTTTATTTTACTTTTTGTTGTCCGAAAAATAATTTTTAAAAAAGATTTACTTCAAAAATTCCAACACAATTTCATCGATCAACATTTCAACATTAGTTTAATGCATGGACAAGATAGCAGATTACTATTGTTTTTTCATCTAGTTAAAGTGCCCACAACATAATGGAGACTGTAGCAACAATGTAACGACGGCCACAGTTACAATACAACGGCAAGAACTAGAATCCGTGTATTTGTTGTCTTGGGAAAGAGGGGCTTGAATTTGTTTGAATTTTATTCAAACTAGGTGAGGAAAATTCTTGTTTTTGCTATTAAATAATTTATTTAATTTTTTTTGAGTGGATTTCTTTTCGTGGAACAGAGCTTTAATTTAAATGAATTTTGTTGGAGCCAAGAAAAATATTATCTTTGCTATTAAACAATTTATTTTATTTTGTTCAGAGAATTTGTTGTCGTGGAAGAAAGCTTGAATTCGAGTAAATGTTTTTCAACCTAATTAGAAAAAATCATGTCTTTGTTATTATTTTTTTTATTATTTTTTAATCTTTTTGATCGTTAAATCATATTTTCACTGTTTTGACATTAACAATTTTATCTATTATGTAAAAAGATAAATTAAATAAAAATAAACTCTCTTTGACAGGAGTCTTAATATTCAATCGCTCCTCAGATGACATACTCTTTCTGCTCATGCGGATTTTTGATTTTATTCTGTGTCGATAATTATTTTAAACTCCAACTAAATTAGATTCGAGCTGCATCGATCTCCTCTCCCTACACTGTTTTTTACAGTTGGAACTAAGACCTTGCGAATGGGAATCAAGCTCCTTCCACTTAGATTCGAGCTGCGTCGATCTCCTCTCCCTACACTGTTTTTAATAGTTAGAACTAAGACCTTGCGAATGGGAATCAAGCTCCTTCCACTTGGACCAATTGTTAACCAATTGGACCAATTGGAGAGAGAGTTACTTTTGAAAAAGATGCAAATAATGTGATCCTAGCTTTAAAAGGTGCCTCTGAGTTTGCAGACTGAAGAGACATTTGGTTTTTGGTTTTTGTCGTTTACCCCGCTTGTTTGTAATTATGTAGCTCATGACATTGCTAATTATGCAGCTCATGACATTGCTAAATGGGCTAATAGGTCATCTTTTTGTGGTGAAGTTAATTTGGAATCCTTCCCCAACATTATTGGGACTCTGATAGAAGGGTGTCTTAAAAGCCTCATTTGCTTGAATGTGTATGATAATATAATAATTAAAAAATGTAAATATAAGATTAGAATTTTTTTTTTGAATTTTTTAGGTATTCATGTTTGTACCATATTTCGAATTTATGATATCTTTAAATCATAAGTGAAGCTGTCACTAATTGAGCTACACTTTGTTGACAAGATTGAAATTTAAGTATTCTTTTTAATCAACTAATTGACTTATAATTATAAAATAAATAAAAACTTTAAAATTTAAAGAAAAATCATTTTTTTCAATTTTTAATTATATATTACATAATATTTTTTGTAAGGAATAGGTATAAAATTAAAAATGATAATAATATAAAGAAATAAAGTTGATTTATATTATTAAAGAGATGGTTTTTAGGATTCAATAGACCTAGGAATAGTTTTGAGGAAAATAATTTGACAGTTTTGAGGAAAATAATTTGAAAAATTTCTAATCTGGCAACATCAATAACAAAGACAAGATTTTTTGTTCTGAGTCGAACAAAATTCACACAAATTATTGAAGCTCCTCTTTCCCATAGCTACAAATTCACGAATTCGAGCTATCTTGAGACTCTTAGAACTCTCTTCCCATTTGATTTTGTCATTGTTCCGTTGCTATACTTACTGCGTGGTTGTGCCGTTGTTTTCGGCACTTTAACTAGATGAAAGAACAATGATAATGAGATAATAATTATGGGGAGGATTTATTTTTCATTTTTATTTAATTTTTAAAATAATGACGAAAATGTCCTTAAATAAAACTGAAAAAAATGAGATTTAATGGCGAAATGTTGATCTAACTGACGAAATGGACAAAATGACAATTTGTTAGACGTTTTGAAAGTTGTAGCCACAGCCAAAAACAAAATGTAAATGTTAAATTTGAATTGTCCAAAACTTTTGTTTACCCTTAATAAAATTTGAAAACGTACAAATATAAAAATAAACAAATTAAAAACCAACCCGCTATCTTATCCATGCATTAAATTAAATTAATGTTGATCCATGAAATTGTGTTTAGAATTTTAAAGTAAATTTTTTTGAAAATTATTTTTCCGTAAACAAAAACTAAAATAAAAATATATTGTTTAATAATAATAACTAATTTTTATTAGGATAAAGTATTACAATAATAATTGTTAGATTTTAGAATTCAAGTTTATCAGCTGAGTGAAAAACGGTTCTCCAAATTTAAAAAGTCTCGCTATAAGCACCTATTTTAGTTTTTCAATTAAAGGACTAGAAGCCAAACATTCTTCATTGGCATCATGATATAAACAATTTTTTTTTTAAAGAAAAAGTCATATGAAATTAAAGTTTGGTTGACTTGCTTAAATATTTAGTTCTAATGTATGTGTAATAATATTATCACTTTAAATATCAAAATGGAAGATTGAATTTAAGTATAGTTTGATGAAGTTAAGTCATTTACTTCTTTTTTTTTCTTTTTGGTTTGAGAGAGATTGAAAATTAAGTTGTTTTACGAACAATTATTAAAGCAATAAAAATTTCAATTCTTTTTTAAAAAAAACTTTTTTTGCTTGCTATTATTTAGATGCTTATTTATAAACTTTTTAGGTATAAACAAAGAACAACTAATAAATGTGAGGGAGAAACAAGTGGACAAAGTTGTAAAAACAAATATTTCTAAATTATAAAGAAAACTTTATATATATATATATATATATATACTAGTTAAGTAATTAATGCACTCAAACTTTAATTATTGATATAATATTATTTCCTCAAAATTTGTGCATAATATTAATATATATTTATTAAAATATTGAATTATGTACACAATATTAATATAATATATATATATATATATTTCGATTTGCGTGCACTCTTCTTTTTCTCTTTCTTTCTCTTCTTTCTTCTTTCTTCTTTTTCCTCTTTTTTCTTCTTCTTCCATAGTTAAGTGAGCCACGATTGAATTATGATCGAGTCGTACTGAGTTACAGACGAGTCAAGCCAAATTGATATCATCTCAATTTTTGATTGTATTTTTGTTTTGATAAACTCTTCGACACTTTGAATCATAATACTGTTGTTACCTTAACAATGAGTTCGAGAATGACAAGAATTTCTGAGGAAGGGTGCAAATTTGGAGAATAATATATTGGGACAGACAACAATGAATTTTCTAATATTGAAATAACAACGTTAATCTCGCCTAAAAGAATTGTGTTAGGTCAAAGCCAACGTAGCCCTTGAGAGCCTACCAAGTTAACCCAATTCGAAGAGAAATTAATTTTATTTTTTTAAAAGGAAGAAATCCCTATTAAATTTAATCAATCTCCATTTTTCTAAACTTCTTGATACTTTATGTATATAAGTTTTTTTATTTGAATTATAATAAAGATGGAAAATCTTTATAACAAAAAAGATACAAATATTAAAGGAACAAAATAAAATAGTCTAATTAATATTTTATTTAAATAAAACAAAAGGTGGAGAAAGAAATACAACAAGAGATAAACATAAACTATAGATTTCAGTACATGAATTTCTCCTCTAATTTGAAGCTTAATTTAATACTTCCAATTACACCCCTTCGAGATCCTCCACCCACAAATGCCCCATAGAGTGATTGGTCAACATGTATAATTTCATTTGGTTTTTAAAATAGTGGAATTTTAGTCCTACTAATAACTGAGACACCATCAGAGGTTCCTGGATTACCACTTACCCGTTGTACTTTAATGACCTCCAAATCTAGAAATTCACCATCCGGAAAATATGGAAAATCCATCGCCGTATAATTACGCCATTCGATACGCGATTCTTCGCCAAACATTTCCTCTTCTTTGCAAATAAAATTGGTCCAGGTTTGATTGTGTTGTCCAAGCCCACAAATTGATACACCATAAATTCCTTCGATGTTGGCTTCTGGATCTACAACAGTAGCCGCATACACATGTATGCAGAGAATAAAATAAGCATTTATTTTTCCTTTCAACTTCTCACCGCCGGCGTCCATCAAGAATGAAGCTTCTTTCTCTCACTATAAACGAAAAAGTGATTTAGTTTTTAATAGGATATTAGTGTTTTTAGATTTATTTATAGCGCGAGTTTCATTTATGACTTCTTTATTTTTAAAAAATTTATAAAAAAATTAGATTTCTTAATTTGCAAGCTTTCAAATTGCATTTTGTAAAGTTTTGAATAATATTATATAGGTTGACATTAATTCGTAGTATCCATGAAAAAAATATTTAAGATTTTTTAATCAGTAATGACGTTTGAAGATTTTGATATTTGGATAAAGAATTAATATTTTGCAAAAATTTAGATTGTTACATTTTATAGTGATGTGATTGTTCTTATTGATTAAGCAGAATGGATGAATATTTTGAACCGATATGAAATATTTTGATGGACTATCAAATAATTTAATAATATTTATAGTTAACATGCATTAATTGGTAGTAATTTCGCCTATGAATGTACATGATCATGTTTTCAAAGTAAAGTTAAAAGTAATGTTTATCTAACAAATTTTGTAATGAAAAGTTTTGTGTATTTAAATGTTAGTGTAAACTATGTGTTCATGAGACAAATTGTTCAAAATTAATTCAAATCTCACATATGAAGATGAAGTCAGAATTGTCTAATATATATATATATATATATATATAATATATATATATGCATTTCTTTTCTTGTAATGCATTGGGCCTTTTGAAAATGTTGAGTTAGGTAAGATTGGAGCCCAATTTTGTAGAAGGCCCATTAAATTAGTTTCTTAATTTTGGAACATAAGGTTCACATACTAAATTAATATTTAACTTTGAATTTAATACCACTTCAAATAACAATAAAATATTTTATATTTAATGTGTATATGTAAAAATTCTGACTTTTTTATGGTGTCCTATCAAAGTAAGAATCTCATGTAAATTTCATATTATTCCTTTGTTTATAATTATTTATGTAATAATATTAATATTAAATATTTATATTATTTAGGAATGTGTTGATACTAATATCAAAGTTTATACAATTTATATATTATATGTGATTTAATAAATTTATAATTTCATTTATGATTATTGAGAAATTAAATAAAATAGCAACTAATAGTATATTTGTATTTTGTCTGGGAATAAAAATTAAAATTAAAGGATCAACATATAATATAAATATCAGGACTCCATGGCCCAATGGATAAGGAGCTAGTCTTTGAAATTAGAGATTTTGGGTTGGATCCCCAGTGGAGTCATTTCAATTAAATTTTTTTACATCTTATATTAGACTCAAGGTAAATCCTTCACTTTCAAGGTACTAGAACCAAGAGTCAACCGGGCATGGAAGCAAGGGGTATATAATAACACGTTTCTATTCCAAGGAGGACTACCTGAAGGTACTAAATAGAGGACCATGGACCATATTAGGGCATTATTTAAGTATATCAAAGTGGAGACCGAATTTTCGGCCATTGAAGGATGATATACAGACCACCCTAGCATGGGTACGTTTTCAAGGCGTGCCATTGGAAGTATTTGAGGATCTCTCACTATTAGACTTGGGGAATGCAGTCAGGAAGGCAATACAAGTGGATATGAACACAGCTGACATGATATATGGGCGATATGCAAGGGTTTGCGTGGAAATTGATTTAGCAACACCCTTCATACCGATAGTCGTAGTCTGGGGCAAGAAGAAATGTGGTAAATACGGTCATAATATGGAAGGATGTAGAATGAATGCGCATGCGACTAAAAATGCTGACATGCAGCAACTAGTGATAAAGGACCCTAATCGTGCAATGGCAGCACAACCCTATGGTCCTTGGTTACTCCCTGCACATGTACAATGTCGATAAATGCACATGCAAAAACAGACCGACAGACAAAATACAACTCCGGTGAGTAGACAATCGAGGAGGGAACAATTTGTTTGGAGCGATGGATTGACACATGGGGCCAATCCAGTTTCGGACGAATCACCAACTTTTGAGTTCGGATTAGTCAACAACAACTGAGGTATGAGGTTGTCAAAAAATAAAAAAGTTACATGGGAAAGTGAGAAGAAGGACACAGTCGACGAGAATTCTAGCTTTGTCGTACTTGCTGATATAAGAGAAGGAGTGATACAGGATTTGGAAAAGTTGAAAAAGAAGATTCGGGAGATACCAAATGGAGTTAATGGACTAAAACACAATAAAGCTCACATCAAAAGGGTTGGGCTCAAAGATACACAGAAGCCCTACATCTGTTAAACCAAAAGAGGGCCACCATAATGGGAAATAGAAAAATTATAAGGATAAGGGTCAAGTGGTGGAACGGGTTGGGCCAAGTAGACTTGGGCCTTTAAAAGTGGTGAACAATAACCGTATGACCCAACAACCAAATAATCATACAAAAATAATGAAAATTGCAGCGGGGAAAAAGGCAGTACCGTTAGTTATGACTTTGAATGTAATTCGACAAGGCATGGATGAAAGAAACCTTCCTGGTAGGAACAAAGGTGACAGTGGAGGTAGTATGGATATTGACTGCATTGAGGTTGGAAATCAAACGAAGGAAGAGTTGTCTTGCCGACAAGAAGAGCAAGTTGCAGTATTTGCAGGGGTTGCCGAAACAGTAATAGAGGTAAGTAACGCTTCCCTATCCCGTTAAACTTTCTCAATGATTAGTTCTATTATTTGGAATTGTAGGGGAATAGGGAATAAAAATACCAGAATGCATCTTATGGAGATGATTAAAACCCACAAACCAGCTATTATATGTTTACTAGAAACTAGGGTACATTGCAGCCAAGTTATGAATTTCCTAGTTAGTACTGGTTTTACAAACATGCTAGCGGTTGAAGCAGAGGGGTATGTAGGAGGCTTGTGGCTCCTTTTGGATTGTAACAAAGTGAATATAGAGCCAGTCTCAATGAGTGATCAAATTATCACAAAAATTTGTCCAAGAGCAATCCAAGGAAGTCTAGGTGTTGTCGGTGGTGTATGCATCACCTAGACCGTTTATCAGGGAGGAGTTATGAAATTACATAAGGCAATTGGGAAACACTGTGAATATACCATGGGTGGTTATCAGCGATGTCAACTAACCAGTTAACAATTGCGATAAAGTAGGTGGAAAACTGATCAATCTAGCACAAGCTAGCCGACTACAAGCTACAATTGACAACTGCAGTCTGATTGATATGGGTTTCCATGGACCAAAGTTCACATGGACGAATGGTAGAGTCGGGAAAGCACTCATTTGGGGGAGATTTGACCGAGGCTGGTGACACATACAATTCAGTTTAAAGTTTGAGAATGCCATAATCCAACATTTGATGAGATCCGCCTCGGATCATCACCCTCTGTTGCTCATGGAGAGAAGAACAGTTAATGCACCCGCATTCCGTGGATTCCGTTTCCTTAAGGTGTTCCACCATCCAGACTTCAGTAAGATAGTCAAGGATTTCTAGATGGGAGAACCATACAATATTCTACATCAAATGGAGAAGTTCAAGGAGATGATTTGGAGGTGGAACAAGGATGTATTTGAAAATATATTTTGGAGAAAGATGAGATGTAAAGTCAGGCTATTTGGGGTATAAAATGCCTTACAAGAGGGGTTCAAAACATCTCTCTATAAGCTGGAAAAAAGATTATTAAGGGAGTTAGATGAGATACTGGACCAAGAGGAGCTATACTGGAAGCAACAAGCTAGAGTTAAATGGATTAATGGAAGGAGAAAGGAATACAAGGTTTTTTCATGCACAAGCAAAGTAGCAAAAAAAGCAAAGCCAAATTGTTCAATTGAAAGATCACGAAGGAAAATGGTGCATAGATGGGGAGACATTACAACAGATGGTTTGAAATTACTACGTGAGACTATATGACAAAGACCCCTTTGTCACAACAGTATGGAACACAGATGAGTGGCAATTTCCCAAACTCACGAGATCACAGAAACAATGGTTGAATCAGAGTGTAACTAGCTACGAAACAAAACTAGTTATGTTTCAATTGGGAGTGAACAAGGCACCCGGACCTGATGGGATACCAGTATCTTTCTTTCAAAAAAACTGGGAACAAGTAGGACCAGCGGTGTGCGAGTTTATACAGGAGGTGTTCTAAACTGGTTCCATCCTCGAAGAAGCCAATCACTCGGTAATATGCTTACTACCAAAACAAGAATATCCGAAGGACGTAGCTCAATTCCGACCGATTTTTTTTAGCAATGTACTGGTGAAGGTAGTAAGTAAAATTATTGCGAATAGAGTGAAACAATTTATGGATGAATTATCCGGAGCTATTGGGTAGTCTAGTTTCATATTGGGTAGACAAACAACGGATAATGTGGTCATAGCATAGGAGATCCTACACTCCATGCGTAAAAGAAAAGAAAAAAAAAGGGAGAAATGATAGTAAAGATAGACCTGGAGAAGGTGTATGACCGTGTAGATTGGGGTTTCTTGGAATGTGTCACGATAACTGTAGGCTTCAGGGAACAACTGATCTGGGTGGTTAAAAGCTGTCTGGACTCAACAAACATGTCTATTCTCTGGAAGGGCACAAGACTAGCTGCTTTTAAATCGGGAAGAGGACTTCGTCAGGGAGATTCATTGTCACCGTATCTGTTTGTCCTATGCATGGAAGTCCTAGGCAAACGTATACAACAAGCGGTTTCAGAGGGGCAATGACGAGGAATTAGTGTGGCGAGGAACAGCCTAAAGATATCCCACCTTTTTTTCGTTGATGACTTGTTGTTATTTGGTGAAGCTTCAGTATGACAAGCAAAGGTGATTTATGAGATTCTCCAAACCTTTTATGGAGAATCAGGTCAAAAAGTAAACCAAAGCAAATCTAGGGTTTGATTTTCATCGTCGACTACAACAAGTGAACGATCAAAGGTTAGCGAGACTTTTGGAATGAGAATAACAACATATTTGGTAAAATATTTGGGGGTTCTGCTAATCCATGGAAGGTTAAAAAGTCCCCATTTTGGCTATCTTGTGGACAGAGTTTAGAAGAAGCTAGGAGGATGGTCTAGCCGTATGTTATCATAGGCAACAAGGGTGCTTCTGATTCAAACAGTTTTAGCTACCATACCATCTTATGTCATGAATTCATGTTGGCTGCCGAAGAGAACCATTGAAATACTTGAGAAAGTAAACAGATGATTTCTATGGGGTGACACAGAGAATCAAAGCTCACTACATACAATTGTGTGGAAGACAGTATGCCAACTGAAAGGACAAGGGGGTCTAAATATTCAGTCACTAGCCAGTGTAAATAAGATTCTATTGGAAAAGCTTGCGTGGAGAGCCATGAAGAAGTCGGATGCATTATGGGCCTTGATCCTACGATCCAAATATGGCGATATGGAGATAGAAGATAACTGGGATCGTTTGAGGAATATATCAGTGGTTGGCAGAAGCTTGAGGTATTGTTGGGAAGTGCTGCGTCAAGGGCTAGAACGGTGAGGAGGAGAGATATGGTGGAAACCGACATCACATGGTCTATTCACCACAAAGACGGGGTACACACTCATCTCTCAGGGTCAACATACATAAAGTAATACCTTCAATTGGAAGGAAATCTGGAAATTTAAAGGTCCCACCAGGGGTTCGTGTTTGTTATGGATGATAATACATGCTCAACTCAAAACGATGTCTCTATTATGGGAAAGAAAAATCACTGATAGCCCCCAGTGCTTACGATGTGGATACCAATTCGAGATAACCCTTCATGTGATAAGAGACTGTATGTCTAAAACAGTTTGGGAGATATTAGTGTCGCAGACACTATTTAGGCTTCACAGGAAATTGGTCAACGGGTGACATGCAATATCCGTAGCAGAAATAGCACACTACTAGATGAAAATCACTGAAAGTATGTATTTCGACAAGGCGTACAGATGCTATGGAGATGGCGAAACCTGGAACTATATCAGTAGAAAATACCCCCACATCCTAATATTTTGACAACAATTATTCTTAGGATTACTTATGAATTTTTGTGTACCCTCAAATGAGGAAGATGAGATGGCGGAAGCTATCTCTTTTACCTAGGTAACATTTGTATACTGTCTATTGTGTTAATACAATATTCTCCATTAAAAAAAAACATATAATATAAATAAATAATTAATAAATTTATGATTTAATTTATGACCATTAAGAAATTAAATAAAATATCAACTAATAATTTATTTGTATTTTATTTGGGAGTAAAAATTAAAATTAAAGGATCAACATATAATATAAATAAATAAGAAGATGTTTTGCTGCTAGGGATTTGAACTTGGATTTGTTTGATGCTTGTATTAAGATGTTAATTTCCATTAAACTGTGTTATAGTGGAGTATATGTTAGATTGCAGCAGAATATCTAAAAGTATTAATAGATATAGAGACCAATTGAAAAATTTTATTTTTATATTAGAGTGAAAGGTGAGAATTGTTTTTTAAAAAAATGTATATTTAGTTATAATATCATCAAATTAATAGAAATTTTTATAGTGTTATAGTATATATATATATATATATATATATATGTTTTTATAAAAGAAGAACATGTTATTGAGCAAATAATTATATATATGTAGATAAATAAATTTAGGACTTTAAAATCAAAAAATAAATATTTTAGAACTAAACTTGATAAACATAAAAATAAAAATAAAAAAATTGGACCAAAATCATAAGTTAATCAAAGAAAACTTATATTTTGTTTTCAAATTTTTAATTAGATTTTACACAATAATTTTTTAAGGAATAAGTATAAAATTAAAAATGATAATAATATAAAGAAATAAAGTTGATTTATTTATGATTGAAAAGATATAAAAATGTATCACAAAATTGTACTTGGTGTACTAACAAGCGCAATGACATATACTTTTGCTACCTAGGTTCTTGCAAAAACCTCCTCTCTCTCAGTCTGAAATACAAAAATTCCAACACTTTCCACTATTTTTTGGATTATCATCTTTGCCTTTCAGACAAGTTCCTTGTTCCGGATGATCTTTGCAATATTTGTCTCCTTCAACAACATTCTTGCCACCTAAAATGAGAACAAACCAAATAGGATAAAATTAAAAGAAAAAATCGACTAAACCTTATATTATATATTTTTTTGTATGCATAAAATACTTTTATTATTCTTTATACATATATTGTATGGATTTTTATAATGTAATAAAGTATACTATGAAGATTTTATATTGATTTTAAATACATAAAGAAAGAAAATATGAATGTATATTGTTTCATTTATATAATAAACGAAAATAAATGTAAAAGTATTATTTATTTAAAACTAACCTATGATAAGAACAAAGTAAAAAAGAAATAGAACAAAGTAAAAAAATTTACCAATTGTTTTATGAGAGAATTTGTCAGTCAAAACTTATTATTAATAGGAAAAAATAAAGATGTTGTGACATCTGATAAATTCAAATAAACAAAAAAAATAAAATAAAAAATGCATAAGAAAAAAAATATAAGTGGACCAAAGTTGTAAAAACTAATGTTTCATAAATTATGACATAAAAACTTTAAAATTTAAAGAAAAATCATTTTTTCCAATTTTTAATTAGATATTACATAATAAATTTTGTAAGGAATAGGTATAAAATTAAAAATGATAATAATATAAAGAAATAAAGTTGATTTATATTATTAAAGAGATGGTTTTTAGGATTCAATAGCCCTAGGAACAGTTTTGAGGAAAATAATTTGGAAAATTTCTAATCCGGCAACATCAATAACAAAGACAAGATTTTTTGTTCTAAGTCGAACAAAATTCACACAAATTATTGAAGCTCCTCTTTCCCATAGCTATAAATTCACGAATTCTAGCTATCTTGAGACTCTTAGAACTCTCTTCCCATTTGATTTTGTCACTATTCCGTTGCTATACTTACTGCGTGGTTGTGCCGTTGTTTTCGACACTTTAACTAGATGAAAGAACAATGATAATGAGATAATAATTATGGGGAGGATTAATTTTTCATTTTTATTTAATTTTTAAAATAATGACAAAAATGTCCTTAAATAAAATTGGAAAAAATGAGATTTAATGGCGAAATATGGTTCTAACTGGCGAAATGGACAAAATGACAATTTGTGAGACGTTTTCAAAGTTGTAGCCAGCGCCAAAAACAAAATGTAAATGTTAAATTTGAATTGTCCAAAACTTTTGTTTACCCTTAATAATTTTTGAAAACGTACAAATATAAAAATAAACAAATTAAAAACCAACCCGCTATCTTATCCATGCATTAAATTAAATTAATGTTGATCCATGAAATTGTGTTTAGAATTTTAAAGTAAATTTTTTGAAAATTATTTTTCCGTAAACAAAAACTAAAATAAAAATATATTGTTTAATAATAATAACTAATTTTTATTAGGATAAAGTATTACAATAATAATTGTTAGATTTTAGAATTCAAGTTTATCAGCTGAGTGAAAAACGGTTCTCCAAATTTAAAAAGTCTCGCTATAAGCACCTATTTTAGTTTTTCAATTAAAGGACTAGAAGCCAAACATTCTTCATTGGCATCATGATATAAACAATTTTTCTTTTTTTTTTTTAAAGAAAAAGTCATATGAAATTAAAGTTTGGTTGACTTGCTTAAATATTTAGTTCTAATATATGTGTAATAATATTATCACTTTAAATATCAAAATGGAAGATTGAATTTAAGTATAGTTTGATGAAATTAAGTCATTAAGTTGTTTTACAAACAATTTTTAAAGCAATAAAAATTTCAAATTTTTTTTTTAAAAAAAACTTTTTTTGCTTGCTATTATTTAGATGCCTATTTATAAACTTTTTAGGTATAAACAAAGAACAACTAATAAATGAGAGAGAGAAACAAGTGGACCAAAGTTGTAAAAACTAATGTTTCTAAACTATAAAGAAAACTTTATATAGAGATAAGTTCTTAAAAGCTCAGGATTGAATGTGTAAAGACCATCTCTACACATTCAAGCAAATGAGGTTTTTAAGACACCCTTCTTCTCCTTCTTCTCCTCCTTCTTCTTCTCCTTCTTCTTCTCCTGCTTCTTCTTCTCCTGCTTCTTCTCCTTCTTCTTCTCCTTCTTCTTCTTCTCCTTCTTCTTCTTCTCCTTCTTCTTCTCCTTCTTCTTCTTCTCCTTCTTCTTCTCCTTCTTCTTCTCCTTCTTCTCCTTCTTCTTCTCCTTCTTCTTCCCCTTCTTCTTCTCCTTCTTCTTCTCCTTCTTCTTCTTCTTCTTCTTCTTCTTCTTCTCCTTCTTCTTCTCCTTCTTCTTCTCCTTCTTCTTCTCCTGCTTCTTCTTCTTCTCTCTTCTTCCCTTCTTCTTTCCTTCTTCTTCTCCTGCTTCTTCTTCTCCTGCTTCTTCTTCTCCTCTTCTTCTCCTTCTTCTTCTCCTGCTTCTTCTCCTGCTTCTTCTTCTCCTTCTTCTTCTCTTCCTTCTCCTCCTTCTTCTCCTTCTTCTTCTTCTCCTTCTTCTCCTTCTCCTTCTTCTTCTTCTCCTTCTTCTTCTTCTCCTTCTTCTTCTTCTCCTTCTTCTTCTCTTCTTATCTCTTCTTCTTCTTCTCCTTCTTCTTCTCTCTTCTTCTTCTCCTTCTTCTCTCCTTCTTCTTCTTTTCTCCTTCTTCTTCTCCTTCTTCTTCTTCTCCTTCTTTCTTCTTTCCTCCTTCCTTCTTCTTTTCTTCTTTCCTTCTTCTTCTCCTCTTCTTCTCTTTCTTCTTCTTCCTTCTTTCTTCTTCTTCTTCTTCTTTCTTCTTCTCCTTCTTCTCTTTTTCTTCTTCTCCTCTCTTCTCCTCTTTCTCTTCTTCTTTCTTCTTCTTCTTCTTCTTCTTGTCTCTTCTTTCTTCCTCCTATTCTTTCTTCTTCTCCTTCTTCTTCTCTTCTTCTCTTCTTCGTTCTTTCTCCTTCTTCTCCTTCTTCTTCTTCTTCTTCTCCATAGTCTCTTCGGCCTTCTTTCTCGCTTCTTCTTCTCCTTCTTCTTTCTTCTTCTTCTCCTTTCTTCTCTTCTTCTTCTCCTTCTTGCTCTTTGCTTCATCTGGTCTTCTTCTTCTCCTCTTCTTCTTTTTTCTCCTTCTTCTTCTTCTCTCTTTTCTTCTTTCTTTTCTTTCTTTTCTGCCTTCTTCTTTTGCTTCTTCCTTTCTTCTTCTGTTCTTCCTTCTTCTTTTGATCCTTCTTCTCCTTTCATTTTCTTCTCTCTCTTTTCTTCTCTTCTTCTTCTTCTATTCTGTCTTCTTCTTTCTTTCTTTTTTTGTTTTCTTCTTCTTCCTCTTCTTCTTCTCTTCTCCTTTCTCTCTTCTTCTCTCTTCTTCTTTCTTCTTTCTCTTCTTCTTCTTCTTCTGTCTTCTTCTTCTTCTTCTTCTTCTTCTTCTTCTTCTTTCTTCTTCTTCTTTCTTCTTCTTCTTCTTCTTCTTCTTCTTCTTCTTCTAGGATTGAATTTTGATCGAGTCGTACTGAGTTATAGACGAGTCAAGCCAAATTATATCATCATCAAATTTTTGATGGTATCTTTGTCTTGATAAACTCTTCGACACTTTGAATCATAATACTGTTGTTACCTTAACAATGGGTTCGAGAATGACAAGAATTTCTGAGGAAGGGTGCAGATTTGAAGAATAATATATTGGGACAGACAACAATGAATTTTCTAATATTGAAATAACAACGTTAATCTCGCCTAAAAGAATTGTGTTAGGTCAAAGCCAACATAGCCCTTGAGAGCCTAAGTCCCAAGTTAACCCAATCCGAAGAGAAATTAATTTTATTTTTTTAAAAGAAAGAAATCCCTATTAAATTTAATCAATCTTCATTTTTCTAAACTTCTTGATACTTTATGTATATAAGTTTTTTTTATTTGAATTATAATAAAGATGGAAAATCTTTATAACAAAAAAGATACAAATATTAAAGGAACAAAATAAAATAGTCTAATTAATATTTTATTTAAATAAAACAAAAGGTGGAGAAAGAAATACAACAAGAGATAAACATAAACTATAGATTTCATTACATGAATTTCTCCTCTAATTTGAAGCTTAATTTAATACTTCCAATTACACCCCTTCGAGATCCTCCACCCACAAATGCCCCATAGAGTGGTTGGTCAACATGTATAATTTCATTTGGTGTTAAAAACAATGGAATTTTAGTCCTACCAATAACTGTGACACCATCAGAGGTTCCTGGATTACCACTTACCCGTTGTACTTTAATGACCTCCAAATCTAGAAATTCACCATCAGGAAAATATGGAAAATCTATCGCCGTATAATTACGCCATTCGATACGTGATTCTTCGCCAAACATTTCCTCTTCTTTGCAAATAAAATTAGTCCAAGTTTGAATGCGTTGTCCAAGCCCACAAATTGATACACCATAAATTCCTTTGATGTTGGCTTCTGGATCTATAACAGTAGCCGCATACACATGTATGCAGAGAATATAATAAGGATTTATTTTTCCTTTCAACTTCTCACCGCCGGCGTCCATCAAGAATGAACCCTCTTTCTCTCACTATAAACAAAAAATTGATTTAGTTTTTAGTAGGATATTAGTGTTTTTAGATTTATTTATAGCGCGAGTTTCATTTATAACTTCTTTATTTTAAAAATTTTTATAAAATTAGATTTCTTAATTTGTAAACTTTCAAATTGCATTTTGTAAAGTTTTGAACAATATTATACGTTGACATTAATTCGTAGTATCTACGGGAAAAAATATTTAAGATTTTTTAATCAGTAATAACGTTTGAAGATTTTGATATTTGGATAAAGAATTAATATTTTGCAAGAATTGAGATTGTTACCTTTTATAGTGAAGTGATTGTTCTTATTGATTAAGCAGAATGGATGAATATTTTGAACGGATATGAAATATTTTGATGGACTGTCGAATAATTTAATAATATTTATTGTTAAATGCATTAATTGGTAATAATTTCACCTATGAATGTACATGATCATGTTTTCAAAGTAAAGTTAAAAGTAATGTTTATCTTACAAATTTTGTAATGAAAATTTTTGTATATTTAAATGTTAGTTTAAAATATGTGTTCATGAGACAAATTGTTCAAAATTAATTCAAATCTCATATATGAAGATGAAGTCCGAATTGTCTAATTAATATATACATATATATATATATATATATATATATATATATGTGAGCATTTCTTTTCTTCTAATGCATTGGGCCTTTTGAAAAAGTTGAGTTAGGTAAGATTGGAGTCCAATTTTGTGAAGGCCCATTCAATTAGTTTCTTAATTTTGGAACATAAGGTTCACATACTAAATTAATATTTAACTTTAAATTTAATACCACTTCAAATAACAATAAAATATTTTATATTTAATGTGTATATGTAAAAATTGTGATTTTTTATGGTGTCCTATCAAATTACCAATCTCATGTAAATTTCATATTGTTCCTTTGTTTATAATTATTTATGTAACAATATTATTATTAAATATTTATATTATTTACGAATGTATTGATACTAATATCAAAGTTTATACAATTTATATATTATATGTGATTTAATAAATTTATGATTTAATTTATGACTATTGAGAAATTAAATAAAATAGCAACTAATAGTTTATTTGTATTTTGTTTGGGAATAAAAATTAAAATTAAATGATCAATATATAATATAAATATCAGGACTCCATGACCTAATGGATAAGGCGTTGGTTCTCGAAGGGTTCGATCCCCAGTAGAATCGTTTCAATTAAATTTTGTTTACATCTTATTAGACTTTGGGTAAATCCTTCAGTTTTAAGGTACTAGAACCAAGAATAAACCAAGCATGGAAGCCTGGTTGATTCTTTTTTATATGCATAAAATCTTTTTATTATTCTTTTTATATATACTGTATGTTTTTTTTGTAATGTAATAAAGTATAATATGGAGATTTTATTTTGATTTTAAATACATAAAACAAGAAAATATGAATGTATATTGTTTCATTTATATAATAAACAAAATCAAATGTAAAAGTATTATTTATTTAAAACTAACCTATGATAAGAACAAAGTAGAAAAGAAATAGAACATCAATTCTCTTTTCCATAGCTATTGTATTCTTAAAAGAATTTATCAATTAAATTGTTTATGACAAAACTTGTGAGTTAAAACATATTTATAAGGAAAAACTAAAGATATTGTGTACTAAAATTGAAGTGGACCAAAATTGCAAAAATTAATGTTTCATAGACTATAACAAAATTTTCTATTTTATTTATGATTATTAGCTTGCATAATTATTTATATTAAAATTAAAATTTATTATTATTTTTAAACTGTTACAACATATTTATAAGAAAAATAAAGATGGTGTGGACCAAACAATATAACAAATACATAGAGAGAAAATTTAAGTGGTCCAAAGTTGTAAAAACTAATGTTTCACAACAACAACATAAAATTTTTTCGATTATTATTTTATATATGATTATTAATTTATAATAAATACATAGAGAGAGAAATTAAGTGGACCAAGTTGTAAAAACTAATGTTTCACAACAACAACGTAAACTTTTTTCGATTATTATTTTATATATGATTATTAATTTATAATAAATACATAGAGAGACAAATTAAGTGGACCAAGTTGTAAAAACTAATGTTTCACAACAACAACTTAAAAGTTTTTCAATTATTATTTTTTATATGATTATTAATTTATAATAAATACATAGAGAGACAAATTAAGTGGACCAAGTTGTAAAAACTAATGTTTCACAACAACAACTTAAAAGTTTTTCAATTATTATTTTTTATATGATTATTAATTTATAATAAATACATTGAGAGACAAATTAAGTGGACCAAGTTGTAAAAACTAATGTTTCACAACAACTTAAAAGTTTTTCAATTATTATTTTTTATATGATTATTAATTTATAATAAATACATAGAGAGACAAATTAAGTGGACCAAGTTGTAAAAACTAATGTTTCACAGACAACAACTTAAAAGTTTTTCAATTATTATTTTATATATGATTATTAATTTATAATAAATACATAGAGAGAGAAATTAAGTGGACCAAGTTGTAAAAACTAATGTTTCACAACAACCTAAACTTTTTTCAATTATTATTTTATATATGATTATTAATTTACGTAAAAATACAAACTCTTTAGTCAAAATTATAATTCATTATTTTTTAATTTGTCTGTATTATTAATTCATGTCTACTTTTCGATGTTATCAACATTTTATAAATTAAATTCTGCATACAAACTCTTTAAATAAAAGTACTTTTTTAATACTAAAAGAATTTAAATTATGCTATCAACATAAACAATATATATATATATATATATATATATATATATATATATATATAAACCCAATTATTCTACCTAAAAAACCCAATATATATATAAACAACCAAATTTTAATAATAAAAAAAGCCCAACAAATACATTTTTTTCACAATTTCATGGATCAACATTAGTTTAATGCATTGACAAGATAGTGGCTACAATTTTTTATTTGTTTATTTTCAAATTTTATTAATAGGAAAATTGGCATAGTCTCCGAACTATAGAGGTTTGGTGACATTGGTCCTAAAGTATTTTTTTGGTAGAATTGGTTCCCAAACTATAAAAAAAATTGTGACATTAGCCTTTTCGTTAAAAAATTTCGTTACATTATTCGTTAACTAAAAACAACTCTAAAGATATTTATGTCAGTACATTATTTAAATATATGTAATAATAGGTAGATTGACATAAATAGTTCCCAAACTATAGATGTTTGGTGACATTGGTCCCTAAATTATAATTTTGTTTTGGTGAAATTAGTCCCCAAACTATATCTAAATTAAAAATTTATAAAATTATCCTTTATAAAAAAAATTAAGGTTTATTTTTTAAAATAATGAACAAATATGCGACTGCAAAAAATTGTAAAAACAGTTAACTAACGGTAAAACATCTTACTTAACTATAGAAATTAATGAAGTTGCTTCAAGTGATACTTTTTAAAATTTGTAGGGTACTCATAAACATTTTTCACTTCACGTGTTCTTACACTACTTTACCCTAATAAAAATTAGTTATTATTATTAATCCATATATTTTTATTTTACTTTTTATTTGCAAAAAAATAATTTTCAAAATAAAAAAATTTACTAAAAAAATCTCAGCACAATTTCATCATCAATACATTAGTTTAATACATTTATAAGATAGGGTCTAATTTTTAATTTGTTTATTTTCGTATTTCTACTATTTCTTTTTTTATTAATACAAGAAATCTAGTTTTAAAAAATAAAAATTTGACTGATCCAAATACCCATTGTTTTTCTAATTTGTTTCTGATTAATGAAAAAAAAAAACAAAAGCCTCAACTCAACTCTGATTTAATTCATGTAGAAGAAGATATGGGTCAGGTATTTATTTTGTTTATTTTCATTTTCTAATTTTTCAAATTTTATGAATACAAGAAATCTAGTTTAAAAAAAAATTAGTTAAAACTAAAAGTCTCGGTATCGGTCACCGTCTCGGTGATCACTAGTTCACATCAGTATGTGAGTCAGTCATTATATTGGTTTATACAAATGTTTTTATATTTAATTTAAAAAAATTATTTAAATAATATATATATATAATACAATAATTTTAATAATAATTAATATTTTTTAAAAATAAAAAATATAATGTGCATAATATATATATACTTTTTGTCCATAACTGTATATAATATTAATATATATATATATATATTAAAATATTAAATATTATGTAATATTATATATATATATAAAAAAATTTTGGATTTTCCTGCTATTTCTTTTTCCTCCTTCTTCTCTTCCTTCTATTTCCTCCTCCTTCTTCTTCTTCCTTCTATTTCCTCCTCCTCCTTCTTCTTCCATGGTGATCAAGTCATGACCGATTCATACCGAGTTAGGCTGAATCGGACCGAATCAGGCCGATGTACGAACGATTCTGGCAGAGTTGATATTATCTTAGATTTTGTCTGTATTTTTGTTTCGGTGAACTTCAGGACAGAGACGACTCAGCCGAGACTTTTAACCATAGTGGGAATTAGAGACAAAAGTTAACGGGAAATGTTTTAATGAGACTTATTAAAAATTGGACCACATTCCATAAACGTTTTACTTCATGTGATAAACATGGTTTCTCAAATCATCTTAATCAAGATTAGTTTTTATTATCGAATAATATCTTTATTTTTCTTTATTTTTCTTTATTTTTCTTTTTCAAAAAAAGTAATTTTTTTAAAGAAAATTACTGCAAAAATCGCAACACAAATTTATCATTAGCATTATTAGTGTAATGCATATACAAGATAGTGTCCGGTTATTTAATTTATTTATTTTAATGTCTGCACATTTTTTTATATTATTAATGTAAGGAATTTGTTTAAAAGAAATAAAAATTAAAACTTGAAATAGAACATCACGACAGAAATTAACGGAGTTACTTATAGTAAAATTTCTTAAAACTTGGAGAACACTTTTTTTCACTTTCAGGTGATAAATTTAGATTCTGAAATCTAAAAGGTATTATTAATACTTTACACTTATAAAACTTAGTTATTAATTTAATGTAAAAATTTAATATAAAAATTTGAACACAATTTCATGATCAATATTAATTTAATGCATGTACAAGATAATAAGTCGAGTATTTAATTTGTTTATTTTTATGTTTATTTTTTTTCCAAATTTTATTAATGCAAGGAATCTAGTTGAAAAAAAATTAAAACTTTGAAGTGGGACTTAACGACAAAAATTAACAGAAGTACTTCTAATGGGACTTCTTAAAGCTTCGAAGATAACGATAAATGTTTTTTACTTTAACTAATAAACTTAGATTCTGGAATCTGTGTTACTAGAATAAAATTAGTTATTATTATGAAACAAATATCTTTATTTTACTTTTTGTTGTCCGAAAAATAATTTTTAAAAAATATTTACTTCAAAAATGCCAACACAATTTCATCGATCAACATTTCAACATTAGTTTAATGCATGGACAATATAGTAGATTACTATTGTTTTTTCATCTAGTTAAAGTGCCCACAACATAATGGAGACTGTAGCAACAATGTAACGACGACCACAGTTACAATACAACGGCAACAACTAGAATCCGTGTATTTGTTGTCTGGGGAAAGAGGGGCTTGAATTTTTTTGAATTTTATTCAAACTAGGTGAGGAAAATTCTTGTTTTTGCTATTAAATAATTTATTTAATTTTTTTTTGAGTGGATTTGTTTTCGTGGAACAGAGCTTTAATTTGAATGAATTTTGTTGGAGCCAAGAAAAATATTATCTTTGCTATTAAACAATTTATTTTATTTTGTTCATAGAATTTGTTGTCGTGGAAGAAAGCTTGAATTCGAGTAAATTTTTTTCAACCTAATTAGAAAAAATCATGTCTTTATTATTAATTTTTCTTATTATTTTTTTATCTTTTTAATCGTTAAATCATATTTTCACTGTTTTGACATTAATAATTTTATCTATTATGTAAAAAGATAAATTAAATAAAAATAAACTCTCTTTGATAGGAGTCTTAATTTTCAATTGCTCCTCAGATGACATACTTTTTCTGCTCATGCAGATTTTTGTATTTATTCTGTGTCGATAATTATTTTAAACTCCAACTAAATTAGATTCGAGCTGCGTCGATCTCCTCTCTCTACACTGTTTTTTACAATTGGAACTAAGACCTTGCGAATGGGAATCAAGCTCCTTCCACTTAGATTCGAGCTGCGTCGATCTCCTCTCCCTACACTATTTTTTACAGTTAGAACTAAGACCTTGCGAATGAGAATCAAGCTCCTTCCACTTGTACCAATTGTTAACCAATTGGACCATTTGGAGAGAGAGTTACTTTTGAAAAATATGTAAATAATGTGATCCTAGCTTTAAAAGGTGCCTCTGAGTTTGCAGACTGAAGAGACATATGGTTTTTGGTTTTTGTCGTTTACCCCGCTTGTTTGTAATTATGTAGCTCATGACATTGCTAATTATGCAGCTCATGACATTGCTAAATGGGCTAATAGGTCATCTTTTTGTGGTGAAGTTAATTTGGAATCCTTCCCCAACATTATTGGGACTCTGATAGAAGGGTGTCTTAAAAGCCTCATTTGCTTGAATGTGTATGATAATATAATAATTAAAAAATGTAAATATAAGATTAGAATTTTTAAAAAAAAAATTTTTTTAGGTATTTATGTTTATACCATATTTCGAATTTATGATATCTTTAAATCATAAGTGAAGTTGTCACTAATTGAGCTACACTTTGTTGACAAGATTGAAATTTAAGTATTCTTATTAATCAACTAATTGACTTATAATTATAAAATAAATAAAAACTTTAAAATTTACAGAAAAATCATTTTTTTTCAATTTTTAATTAGATATTACATAATAATTTTTGTAAGGAATAGGTATAAAATTAAAAATGATAATAATATAAAGAAATAAAGTTGATTTATATTATTAAAGAGATGGTTTTTAGGATTCAATAGCCCTACGAATTGTTTTGAGGAAAATAACTTGACAGTTTTGAGGAAAATAATTTGGAAAATTTCTAATAAAGCAACATCAATAACAAATACAAGATTTTTTGTTCTGAGTCGAACAAAATTCACACAAATTATTGAAGCTCCTCTTTCCCGTAGCTACAAATTCACGAATTCTAGCTATCTTGAGACTCTTAGAACTCTCTTCCCATTTGATTTAGTCACTGTTCCGTTGCTATACTTATTGCGTGGTTGTGCCGTTGTTTTCGGCACTTTAACTAGATGGAAGAACAATGATAATGAGATAATAATTATGGGGAGGATTTATTTTTCATTTTTATTTAATTTTTAAAATAATGAAGAAAATGTCCTTAAATAAAACTGGAAAAAATGAGATTTAATGGCGAAATGTTGATCTAACTGACGAAATGGACAAAATGACAATTTGTGAGACGTTTTGAAAGTTGTAGCCAGCACAAAAAACAAAATGTAAATGTTAAATTTGAATTGCCCAAAACTTTTGTTTACCCTTAATAAAATTTGAAAACGTACAAATATAAAAATAAATAAATTAAAAACGAACCCGCTATCTTATCCATGCATTAAATTAAATTAATGTTGATCCATGAAATTGTGTTTAGAATTTTAAAGTAAATGTTTTTGAAAATTATTTTTCCGTAAACAAAAACAAAAATAAAAATATATTGTTTAATAATAATAACTAATTTTTATTAGGATAAAGTATTACAATAATAATTGTTAGATTTTAGAATTCAAGTTTATCATGTGAAGTGAAAAACGGTTCTCCAAATTAAAAAAGGCTCGCTATAAGCACCTATTTTATTTTTTCAATTAAAGGACTAGAAACCAAACATTCTTCATTGGCATCATGATATAAACAATTTTTCCTTTTTTTTTAAAAGAAAAAGTCATATGAAATTAAAGTTTGGTTGACTTGGTTAAATATTTAGTTCTAATATATGTGTAATAATATTATCACTTTAAATATCAAAATGGAAGATTGAATTTAAGTATAGTTTGATGAAATTAAGTCATTTACTTTTTTTTCTTTTTGGTTTGAGAGAGATTGAAAATTAAGTTGTTTTACATACAATTATTAAAGCAATAAAAATTTCAAATTTTTCTTTTAAAAAAAAACCTTTTTTTGCTTGCTATTATTTAGATACTTATTTATAAACTTTTTTTGTATAAACAAAGAACAACTAATAAATGAGAGAGAGAGAAACAAGTGGACCAAAGTTGTAAAAACTAATGTTTCTAAGCTATAAAGAAAACTTTATATATATATATATACTAGTTTAAGTAATTAATGCACTGAAACTTTAATTATTGATATAATATTATTTCCTCAAAATTTGTGCATAATATTAATATATATTTATTAAAATATTGAATTCTGTGCATAATATTAATATAATATATGTATATATATATATATTAATTTTTCGATTTGCGTGCCACTCTTCTTCTTCTCTTTCTTCTTTCTTCTTCTTCCTCTTTTTTCTTCTTCTTCCATAGTTAGGTGACTCAGGATTGAATTATGATCAAGTCGAGTTACAGACGAGTCAAGCCAAATTGATATCATCTCAATTTTTGATTGTATCTTTGTCTTGTTAAACTCTTCGACACATTGAATCATAATATTGTTGTTACCTTAACAATGGGTTCGAGAATGACAAGAATTTCTGAGGAATGGTGCAGATTTGGAGAATAATATATTGGGACAGACAACAATGAATTTTCTAATATTGAAATAACAACGTTAATCTCGCCTAAAAGAATTGTGTTAGGTCAAAGCCAACATAGCCCTTGAGAGCCTAAGTCCCAAGTTAACCTAATCCGAAGAGAAATTAATTTTATTTTTTTAAAAGGAAGAAATCCCTATTAAATTTAATCAATCTCCATTTTTCTAAACTTCTTGATACTTTATGTATATAAGTTTTTTTTATTTGAATTATAATAAAGATGGAAAATCTTTATAACAAAAAAGATACAAATATTAAAGGAACAAAATAAAATAGTCTAATTAATATTTTATTTAAATAAAACAAAAGGTGGAGAAAGAAATACAACAAGAGATAAACATAAACTATAGATTTCATTACATGAATTTCTCCTCTAATTTGAAGCTTAATTTGATACTTCCAATTACACCCCTTCGAGATCCTCCACCCACAAATGCTCCATAGAGTGGTTGGTCAACATGTATAATTTCATTTGGCGTTAAAAACAATGGAATTTTAGTCCTACCAATAACTGAGACACCATCAGAGGTTCCTGGATTACCACTTACCCGTTGTACTTTAATGACCTCCAAATCTAGAAATTCACCATCCGGAAAATATGGAAAATCCATCGCCGTATAATTACTCCATTCGATACGCGATTCTTCGCCAAACATTTCCTCTTCTTTGCAAATAAAATTGGTCTAGGTTTGATTGCGTTTGAAGATTTAAGATTTTTTAATCAATAATAACGTTTGAAGATTTTGATATTTGGATAAAGAATTAATATTTTACAAGAATTTAGATTGTTACCTTTTATAGTGATGTGATTGTTCTTATTGATTAAGTAGAATGGATGAATATTTTGAACCGATATGAAATATTTTGATGGACTGTCGAATAATTTAATAATATTTATAGTTAACATGCATTAATTTGTAGTAATTTCACCTATGAATGTACATGATCATGTTTTCAAAGTAAAGTTAATAGTAATGTTTATCTTACAAGTTTTGTAATGAAAATTTTTGTATATTTAAATGTTAGTTTAAACTCTGTGTTCATGAGACAAATTGTTCAAATTAATTCAAATCTCACATATGAAGATGAAGTCAGAATTGTCTAATTAATATATATATATAATATATATATATATATATATATGAGCATTTCTTTTTTTCTAATGCATTGGGCCTTTTGAAAAGGTTGAGTTAGGTAAGATTGGAGTCCAATTTTGTGAAGGCCCATTAAATTAGTTTCTTAATTTTGGAACATAAGGTTCACATACTAAATTAATATTTAACTTTAAATTTAATACCACTTCAAATAACAATAAAATATTTTATATTTAATGTGTATATGTAAAAATTGTGATTTTTTATGGTGTCCTATCAAATTACCAATCTCACGTAAATTTCATATTGTTCCTTTGTTTATAATTATTTATGTAACAGTATTAATATTAAATATTTATATTATTTACGAATGTGTTGATACTAATATCAGAGTTTATACAATTTATATATTATATATAATTTAATAAATTTATGATTTAATTTATGACTATTGAGAAATTAAATAAAATAGCAACTATAGTTTATTTGTATTTTGTTTGGGAATAAAAATTAAAATTAAAATTAAAGGATCAATATATAATATAAATATCAGGACTCCATGACCCAATGGATAAGGTGCTGGTCCTCGAAACTAGAGATTTTGGGTTTGATCCCCAGTAGAATCGTTTCAATTAAATTTTTTTACATCTTATTAGACTTTGGGTAAATCTTTCAGTTTTAAGGTACTAGAACCAAGAATCAACCAGGCATTGAAGCAAGGGGTATATTGCAGCACATTTATATTCCAAGGAGGACTACCTATTTCATGGAGGACCATATTAGGGCATTATTTAAGTATATCAAAGTGGAGTCCGAATTTTCAGCCATCGGAGGATGATATACGGACCACCCTAGCGTGGGTACGTTTTCAAGGTGTGCCATTGGAAGTATTTGAGGATCTCTCACTATTAGACTTGGGGAATTCAAGAAGGCAATACGAGTGGATCTGAACACAACTGACATGATCTGTGGGCGGTATGCAACAGTTTGCTTGGAAATTGATTTAGCAACACCCTTCATACCAACAATCGTAGTCTAGGGCAAGAAGTATTCAGTTGAATACGAAGGCTTACACTGTATTTGTTTCAAATGTGGTAAACACGGTCATAAGATGGAAGGATGTAGAATAAATACGTCTGCGACTGAAAATGCTGACATGAAGCAACCAGTGATAAAGGACCCTAATCGTGCAACGACAGCACAACCCTATGGTCCTTGGTTACTCCTCGCACATGTACAATGTCGACAAATGCACATGCAGAAATAGACCGGAAAAAAGAATACAACTCCGGTGAGTAGACAATCTAGGATGGAACAATGTGTTCGGAGCGATGGACTGACACGTGGGGCCAATCCAGTTTCGGACGGGTCACCAACTTTTGAGTTCGGATTAGTCAACAACAACTAAGGTATGAGGTTGTTAGAAAACATAAAAGTTACATGCGAAAGTGAGAAGAGGGACACAGTCGGCGGGAATTCCAGCTTTGCTTTATTTGCTGATCTAAGGGAAGGAGTGATACAGGATCTGGAAAAGTTGAAAAAGAATATTCAATAGCCGCATACACATGTATACATAGAATATAATAAGGATTTATTTTTCCTTTCAACTTCTCACCGCCGACGTCCATCAAGAATGAACCCTCTTTCTCTCACTATAAACAAAAACGTTATTTAGTTTTTAGTAGGATATTAGTGTTTTTAGATTTATTTATAGCGCGAGTTTCATTTATAACTTCTTTATTTTAAAAAAATTTATAAAATTAGATTTCTTAATTTGTAAACTTTCAAATTGCATTTTGTAAAGTTTTGAACAATATTATACGTTGACATTAATTCGTAGTATCCACGGGAAAAAATATTTAAGATTTTTTAATCAGTAATAACGTTTGAAGATTTTGATATTTGGATAAAGAATTAATATTTTGCAAGTATTTAGATTGTTACCTTTTATAGTGAAGTGATTGTTCTTATTGATTAAGCAGAATGGATGAATATTTTGAACGGATATGAAATATTTTGATGGACTGCCGAATAATTTAATAATATTTATAGTTAATATGCATTAATTGGTAATAATTTCACCTATGAATGTACATGATCATGTTTTCAAAGTAAAGTTAGAAGTAATGTTTATCTTACAAATTTTGTAATGAAAAGTTTTGTATATTTAAATGTTAGTTTAAACTATGTGTTCATGAGACAAATTGTTCAAATTAATTCAAATCTCACATATGAAGATGAAGTCAGAATTGTCTAATTAATATATATATTATATATTATATATATATATATATATATATATATATATATATATATATGAGCATTTCTTTTCTTCTAATGCATTGGGCCTTTTGAAAAGGTAGAGTTAGGTAAGATTGGAGCCCAATTTTGTGAAGGCCCATTAAATTAGTTTCTTAATTTTGGAACATAAGGTTCACATACTAAATTAATATTTAACTTTAAATTTAATACCACTTCAAATAACAATAAAATATTTTATATTTAATGTGTATATGTAAAAATTGTTATTTTTTATGGTGTCCTATCAAATTACCAATCTCATGTAAATTTCATATTGTTCCTTTGTTTATAATTATTTATGTTAAAAATTAATATTAAATATTTATATTATTTACGAATGTGTTGATACTAATATCAAAGTTTATACAATTTATATATTATATGTGATTTAATAAATTTATGATTTAATTTATGACTATTGAGAAATTAAATAAAATAGCAACTATAGTTTATTTTTATTTTGTTTGGGAATAAAAATTATAATTAAAGGATCAATATATAATATAAATATCAGGACTCCATGACCCAATGGATAAGGTGCTGGTCCTCGAAACTAGAGAATTTGGGTTTGATCCCCAGTAGAATCGTTTCAATTAAATTTTTTTACATCTTATTAGACTTTGGGTAAATCTTTCAGTTTTAAGGTACTAGAACCAAGAATCAACCAGGCATGGAAGCAAGGGGTATATTGCAGCACGTTTATATTCCAAGGAGGACTACCAATTTCATGGACGACCATAATAGGGCATTATTTAAGTATATCAAAGTGGAGTCCGAATTTTCAGCCATCGGAGGATGATATACGGACCACCCTAGCGTGGGTACGTTTTCAAGGTGTGCCATTGGAAGTATTTGTGGATCTCTCACTATTAGACTTGGGGAATTCAAGAAGGCAATACGAGTGGATCTGAACACAACTGACATGATATGTGGGCGGTATGCAACAGTTTGCTTGGAAATTGATTTAACAACACCCTTCATACCAACAATCGTAGTCTAGGGCAAGAAGTATTCAGTTGAATACGAAGGCTTACACTGTATTTGTTTCAAATGTGGTAAACACGGTCATAAGATGGAAGGATGTAGAATGAATATGTCTGCGACTGAAAATGATGACATGCAGCAACCAGTGATAAAGGACCCTAATCGTGCAACGACAACACAACCCTATGGTCCTTGGTTACTCCCCGCACATGTACGATGTCGACAAATGCACATGCAGAAATAGTCCGGAAAAAAGAATACAACTCTGGTGAGTAGACAATCTAGGAGGGAACAATCTGTTCGGAGCGATGGACTGACACGTGGGGCCAATCCAGTTTCGGATGGCTCACCAACTTTTGAGTTCGGATCAATCAACAACAACTGAGGTATGAGGTTGTTAGAAAACAGAAAAGTTACATGGGAAAGTGAGAAGAGGGACATAGTCGGCGGGAATTCCAGCTTTGCTTTACTTGCTGATCTAAGGGAAGGAGTGATACAGGATCTGGAAAAGTTGAAAAAGAAGATTCAGTAGCCGCATACACATGTATGCAGAGAATATAATAAGGATTTATTTTTCCTTTCAACTTCTCACCGCCGGCGTCCATCAAGAATGAACCCTCTTTCTCTCACTATAAACAAAAAAGTTATTTCGTTTTTAGTAGGATATTAGTGTTTTTAGATTTATTTATAGCGCGAGTTTCATTTATAACTTCTTTATTTTAAAAAAATTTATAAAATTAGATTTCTTAATTTGTGAACTTTCAAATTGCATTTTGTAAAGTTTTGAACAATATTATACGTTGACATTAATTCGTAGTATCCACGGGAAAAAATATTTAAGATTTTTTAATCAGTAATAAAGTTTGAAGATTTTGATATTTGGATAAAGAATTAATATTTTGCAAGAATTTAGATTGTTACCTTTTATAGTGAAGTGATTGTTCTTATTGATTAAGCAGAATGGATGAATATTTTGAACGGATATGAAATATTTTGATGGACTGTCGAATAATTTAATAATATTTATAGTTAACATGCATTAATTGGTAATAATTTCACCTGAATGATATACATGATCATGTTTTCAAGTAAAGTTAAAAGTAATGTTATCTTACAAATTTTGTAATGAAAGTTTTGTATATTTAAATGTTAGTTTAAACTATGTGTTCATGAGACAAATTGTTCAAATTAATTCAAATCTCACATATGAAGATGAAGTCAGAATTGTCTAATGAATATAAATATAATATATATAGATATATATATATATATATATATATATATGAGCATTTCTTTTCTTCTAATGCAATGGGCCTTTTGAAAAGGTTGAGTTAGGTAAGATTGGAGTCCAATTTTGTGAAGGCCCATTAAATTAGTTTCTTAATTTTGGAACATAAGGTTCACATACTAAATTAATATTTAACTTTAAATTTAATATCACTTCAAGTAACAATAAAATATTTATATTTAATGTGTATATGTAAAAAATGTTATTTTTTATGGTGTCCTATCAAATTACCAATCTCATGTAAATTTCATATTGTTCCGTTGTTTATAATTATTTATGTAACAATATTAATATTAAATATTTATATTATTTACGAATGTGTTGATACTAATATCAAAGTTTATACAATTTATATATTATATGTGATTTAATAAATTTATGATTTAATTTATGACTATTGAGAAATTAAATAAAATAGCAACTATAGTTTATTTGTATTTTGTTTGGGAATAAAAATTAAAATTAAAGGATCAATATATAATATAAATATCAGGACTCCATGACCCAATGGATAAGGTGCTGGTCCTCGAAACTAGAGATTTTGGGTTTGATCCCCAGTAGAATCGTTTCAATTAAATTTTTTTACATCTTATTAGACTTTGGGTAAATCTTTCAGTTTTAAGGTACTAGAACCAAGAATCAACCAGGCATGGAAGCAAGGGGTATATTGCAGCACATTTATATTCCAAGGAGGACTACCTATTTCATGGAGGACCATATTAGGGCATTATTTAAGTATATCAAAGTGGAGTCTGAATTTTCAGCCATCGGAGGATGATATACGGACCACCCTAGCGTGGGTACGTTTTCAAGGTGTGCCATTGGAAGTATTTGAGGATCTCTCACTATTAGACTTGGGGAATTCAAGAAGGCAATACGAGTGGATCTGAACACAACTGACATGATCTGTGGGCGGTATGCAACAGTTTGCTTGGAAATTGATTTAGCAACACCCTTCATACCAACAATCGTAGTCTAGGGCAAGAAGTATTCAGTTGAATACGAAGGCTTACACTGTATTTGTTTCAAATGTGGTAAACACGGTCATAAGATGGAAGGATGTAGAATAAATACGTTTGCGACTGAAAATGCTGACATGCAGCAATCAGTGATAAAGGACCCTAATCGTGCAACGACAGCACAACCCTATGGTCCTTGGTTACTCCCAGCACATGTACGATGTCGACAAATGCACATGCAGAAATAGACCGGCAAAAAGAATACAACTCCGGTGAGTAGACAATCTAGGAGGGAACAATGTGTTCGGAGCGATGGACTGACACGTGGGTCCAATCCAGTTTCGGACGGGTCACCAACTTTTGAGTTCGGATCAGTCAACAACAACTAAGGTATGAGGTTGTTAGAAAACAGAAAAGTTACATGCAAAAGTGAGAAGAGGGACAAAGTCGGCGGGAATTCCAGCTTTGCTTTACTTGCTGATCTAAGGGAAGGAGTGATACAGGATCTGGAAAAGTTGAAACAGAAGATTCAGTAGCCGCATACACATGTATGCAGAGAATATAATAAGGATTTATTTTTCCTTTCAACTTCTCACCGCCGGCGTCCATCAAGAATGAACCCTCTTTCTCTCACTATAAACAAAAAAGTTATTTAGTTTTTAGTAGGATATTAGTGTTTTTAGATTTATTTATAGTGCGAGTTTCATTTATAACTTCTTTATTTTAAAAAAATTTATAAAATTAGATTTCTTAATTTGTAAACTTTCAAATTGCATTTTGTAAAGTTTTGAACAATATTATACGTAGACATTAATTAGTTGTATCCACCGGAAAAAATATTTAAGATTTTTTAATCAGTAATAACGTTTGAAGATTTTGATATTTGGATAAAGAATTAATATTTTGCAAGAATTTAGATTGTTACCTTTTATAGTGAAGTGATTGTTCTTATTGATTAAGCAGAATGGATGAATATTTTGAACGGATATGAAATATTTTGATGGACTATCGAATAATTTAATAATATTTATAGTTAACATGCATTAATTGGTAATAATTTCACCTATGAATGTACATGATCATGTTTTCAAAGTAAAGTTAAAAGTAATGTTTATCAATTTAATAATATTTATAGTTAACATGCATTAATTGGTAATAATTTCACCTATGGATGTACATGATCATGTTTTCAAAGTAAAGTTAAAAGTAATGTTTATCTTACAAATTTTGTAATGAAAATTTTTGTATATTTAAATGTTAGTTTAAACTATGTGTTCATGAGACAAATTGTTCAAATTAATTCAAATCTCACATATGAAGATGAAGTCAGAATTGTCTAATTAATATATATATATATATATGAGCATTTCTTTTCTTCTAATGCATTGGGCCTTTTGAAAAGGTTGAGTTAGGTAAGATTGGAGCCCAATTTTGTGAAGGCCCATTAAATTAGTTTCTTAATTTTGGAACATAAGGTTCACATACTAAATTAATATTTAACTTTAAATTTAATACCACTTCAAATAACAATAAAATATTTTATATTTAATGTGTATATGTAAAAATTGTTATTTTTTATGGTGTCCTATCAAATTACCAATCTCATGTAAATTTCATATTGTTCCTTTGTTTATAATTATTTATGTTAAAAATTAATATTAAATATTTATATTATTTACGAATGTGTTGATACTAATATCAAAGTTTATACAATTTATATATTATATGTGATTTAATAAATTTATGATTTAATTTATGACTATTGAGAAATTAAATAAAATAGCAACTATAGTTTATTTTATTTTGTTTGGGAATAAAAATTATAATTAAAGGATCAAATATAATATAAATATCAGGACTCCATGACCCAATGGATAAGGTGCTGGTCCTCGAAACTAGAGAATTTGGGTTTGATCCCCAGTAGAATCGTTTCAATTAAATTTTTTACATCTTATTAGACTTTGGGTAAATCTTTCAGTTTTAAAGGTACTAGAACCAAGAATCAACCAGGCATGGAAGCAAGAGGTATATTGCAGCACGTTTATATTCCAAGGAGGACTACCAATTCATGGACGACCATAATAGGGCATTATTTAAGTATATCAAAGTGGAGTCTGATTTTCAGCCATCGGAGGATGATATACGGACCACCCTAGCGTGGGTACGTTTTCAAGGTGTGCCATTGGAAGTATTTGTGGATATCTCACTATTAGACTTGGGGAATTCAAGAAGGCAATACGAGTGGATCTGAACACAACTGACATGATATGTGGGCGGTATGCAACAGTTGCTTGGAAATTGATTTAACAACACCCTTCATACCAACAATCGTAGTCTAGGGCAAGAAGTATTCAGTTGAATACGAAGGCTTACACTGTATTTGTTTCAAATGTGGTAAACACGGTCATAAGATGGAAGGATGTAGAATGAATATGTCTGCGACTGAAAATGATGACATGCAGCAACCAGTGATAAAGGACCCTAATCGTGCAACGACAACAAACCCTATGGTCCTTGGTTACTCCCCGCACATGTACGATGTCGACAAATGCACATGCAGAAATAGTCCGGAAAAAAGAATACAACTCTGGTGAGTAGACAATCTAGGAGGGAACAATCTGTTCGGAGCGATGGACTGACAGTGGGGCCAATCCAGTTTCGGATGGCTCACCAACTTTTGAGTTCGGATCAATCAACAACAATTGAGGTATGAGGTTGTTAGAAAACAGAAAAGTTACATGGGAAAGTGAGAAGAGGGACATAGTCGGCGGGAATTCCAGCTTGCTTTACTTGCTGATCTAAGGGAAGGAGTGAACAGGATCTGGAAAAGTTGAAAAAGAAGATTCAGTAGCCGCATAAATGTATGCAGAGAATATAATAAGGATTTATTTTTCCTTTCAACTTCTCACCGCCGGCGTCCATCAAGAATGAACCCTCTTTCTCTCACTATAAACAAAAAGTTATTTCGTTTTTAGTAGGATATTAGTGTTTTTAGATTTATTTATAGCGCGAGTTTCATTTATAACTTCTTTATTTTAAAAAAATTTATAAAATTAGATCTTAATTTGTGAACTTTCAAATTGCATTTGTAAAGTTTTGAACAATATTATACGTTGACATTAATTCGTAGTATCCACGGGAAAAAATATTTAAGATTTTTTAATCAGTAATAAAGTTTGAAGATTTTGATATTTGGATAAAGAATTAATATTTTGCAAGAATTTAGATTGTTACCTTTTATAGTGAAGTGATTGTTCTTATTGATTAAGCAGAATGGATGAATATTTGAACGGATATGAAATATTTTGATGGACTGTCGAATAATTTAATAATATTTATAGTTAACATGCATTAATGGTAATAATTTCACCTATGATGTACATGATCATGTTTTCAAGTAAAGTTAAAAGTAATGTTATCAATTTAAAATATTTATAGTTAACATGCATTAATTGGTAATAATTCACCTATGGATGTACATGATCATGTTTTCAAAGTAAAGTTAAAGTAATGTTTATCTTACAAATTTTGTAATGAAAATTTTTGTATATTTAAATGTTAGTTTAAACTATGTGTTCATGAGACAAATTGTTCAAATTAATTCAAATCTCACATATGAAGATGAAGTCAGAATTGTCTAATTAATATATATATATATATATATATATATATAATATATATATATATATATATATATATATATGAGCATTTCTTTTCTTCTAATGCATTGGGCCTTTTGAAAAGGTGAGTTAGGTAAGATTGGAGCCCAATTTTGTGAAGGCCCATTAAATTAGTTTCTTAATTTGGAACATAAGGTTCACATACTAAATTAATATTTAACTTTAAATTTAATACCACTTCAAATAACAATAAAATATTTTATATTTAATGTGTATATGTAAAAATTGTTATTTTTTATGGTGTCCTATCAAATTACCAATCTCATGTAAATTTCATATTGTTCCTTTGTTTATAATTATTTATGTAACAATATTAATATTAAATATTTATATTATTTACGAATGTGTTGATACTAATATCAAAGTTTATACAATTTATATATTATATGTGATTTAATAAATTTATGATTTAATTTATGACTATTGAGAAATTAAATAAAATAGCAACTATAGTTTATTTGTATTTTGTTTGGGAATAAAAATTAAAATTAAAATTAAAGGATCAATATATAATATAAATATCAGGACTCCATGACCCAATGGATAAGGTGCTGGTCCTCGAAACTAGAGATTTTGGGTTTGATCCCCAGTAGAATCGTTTCAATTAAATTTTTTTACATCTTATTAGACTTTGGGTAAATTTTTCAGTTTTAAGGTACTAGAACCAAGAATCAACCAGGCATGGAAGCAAGGGGTATATTGCAGCACGTTTATATTCCAAGGAGGTCTACCTATTTCATGGAGGACCATATTAGGGCATTATTTAAGTATATCAAAGTGGAGTCCGAATTTTCAGCCATCGAGGATGATATACGGACCACCCTAGCGTGGGTACGTTTCAAGGTGTGCCATTGGAAGATTTGAGGATCTCTCAACTATTAGACTTGGGGAATTCAGAAGGCAATACGAGTGGATCTGAACACAACTGCCATGATCTGTGGGCGGTATATGCAACAGTTTGCTGGAAATTGATTTAGCAACACCCTTCATACCAACAATCGTAGTCTAGGCCAAGAAGTACAGTTGAATACGAAGACTTACAGTGTATTTGTTAAAATGTGGTAACACGGTCATAAAGATGGAAGGATGTAGAATGAATGCGTCTGCGACTGAAAATGTTGACATGCAGCAACCAGTGATAAGGACCCTAATCGTGCACGACAGCACAACCCTGTGGTCTTGGTTACTCCCTGCACATGTACGATGTCGACAATGCACATGCAGAAATAGACCGGCAAAAAGAATACAACTCCGGTGAGTAGACAATCTAGGAGGGAACAATGTGTTCGGAGCGATGGACTGACACATGGGGCCAATCCAGTTTCGGACGGGTCTCAGCAAGTTTTGAGTTCGGATCAGTCAACAACAACTAAGGTATGAGGTTGTTAGAAAAAGAAAAGTTACATGGGAAAGTGGAGAGGGACATGTTAAATTTGAATTGCCCAAAACTTTGTTTACCCTTAATAAAATTTGAAAACCTACAATATAAAAAATAAATAAATTAAAACGACCCGCTATCTTATCAATGCATTAAATTAAATTAATGTTGATCCATGAAATTGTGTTTAGAATTTAAAGTAAATGTTTTGAAAATTTTTTTCCGTAAACAAAAACAAAAATAAAAATATTGTTTAATAATAATAACTAATTTTTTATTAGGATAAAAGTATTACAATAATAATTGTTAGATTTTAGAATTCAAGTTTATCATCTGAAGTGAAAACGGTTCTCAAATTTAAAAGTCTCGCTATAAGCACCTATTTTATTTTTCAATTAAAGGACTAGAAACCAAACATTCTTCATTGGCATCATGATATAACAATTTTCCTTTTTTTTTTTAAAAGAAAAAGTCATATGAAATTAAAGTTTGGTTGATTGGTTAAATATTTAGTTCTAATATATGTGTAATAATATTATCACTTTAAATATCAAAATGGAAGATTGAATTAAGTATAGTTTGATGAATTAAGTCATTTACTTTTTTTCTTTTTGGTTTGAGAGAGATTGAAATTAGTTGTTTTACATACAATTATTAAAGCAATAAAAATTTCAAATTTTTCTTTTAAAAAAAAACTTTTTTGCTTGCTATTATTAGATACTTATTTATAAACTTTTTTTGTATAAACAAAGAACAACTAATAAATGAGAGGAGAGAAACAAGTGGACCAAGTTGTAAAAACTAATGTTTCTAAACTATAAAGAAAACTTATATATATATATATAGATATAGTAGTTAAGTAATTAATGCACTGAAACTTTAATTATTGATATAATATTATTTCCTCAAAATTTGTGCATAATATTAATATATATTTATTAAAATATTGAATTCTGTGCATAATATTAATATAATATATGTATATATATATATATATATATTAATTTTTCGATTTGCGTGCCACTCTTCTTCTTCTTCCTCTTTTTTCTTCTTCTTCCATAGTTAGGTGAGTCAGGATTGAATTATGATCAAGTCGTACTGAGTTACAGACGAGTCAAGCCAAATTGATATCATCTCAATTTTTGATTGTATCTTTGTCTTGTTAAACTCTTCGACACATTGAATCATAATACTCTTGTTACCTTAACAATGGGTTCGAGAATGACAAGAATTTCTGAGGAAGGGTGCAGATTTGGAGAATAATATATTGGGACAGACAACAATGAATTTTCTAATATTGAAATAACAACGTTAATCTCGCCTAAAAGAATTGTGTTAGGTCAAAGCCAACATAGCCCTTGAGAGCCTAAGTCCCAAGTTAACCTAATCCGAAGAGAAATTAATTTTATTTTTTTAAAAGGAAGAAATCCCTATTAAATTTAATCAATCTCCATTTTTCTAAACTTCTTGATACTTTATGTATATAAGTTTTTTTTATTTGAATTATAATAAAGATGGAAAATCTTTATAACAAAAAAGATACAAATATTAAAGGAACAAAATAAAATAGTCTAATTAATATTTTATTTAAATAAAACAAAAGGTGGAGAAAGAAATACAACAAGAGATAAACATAAACTATAGATTTCATTACATGAATTTCTCCTCTAATTTGAAGCTTAATTTGATACTTCCAATTACACCCCTTCGAGATCCTCCACCCACAAATGCCCCATAGAGTGGTTGGTCAACATGTATAATTTCATTTGGCGTTAAAAACAATGGAATTTTAGTCCTACCAATAACTGAGACACCATCAGAGGTTCCTGGATTACCACTTACCCGTTGTACTTTAATGACCTCCAAATCTAGAAATTCACCATTCGAAAAATATGGAAAATCCATCGCCGTATAATTACTCCATTCGATACGCGATTCTTCGCCAAACATTTCCTCTTCTTTGCAAATAAAATTGGTCCAGGTTTGATTGCGTTGTCCAAGCCCACAAATTGATACACTATAAATTCCTTCGATGTTGGCTTTTGGATCTACAACAGTAGCCGCATATACATGTATGCAGAGAATATAATAAGGATTTATTTTTCCTTTCAATTTCTCACCGCCGGGGTCCATCAAGAATGAACCCTCTTTCTCTCACTATAAACAAAAAAGTGATTTAGTTTTTAGTTGGATATTAGTGTTTTTAGATTTATTTATAGCGCGAGTTTCATTTATGACTTCTTTATTTTTAAACAATTTTAAAAATTAGATTTCTTAATTTGAAAGCTTTCAAATTGCAGTTTGTAAAGTTTTGAACAATATTAAACGTTGACATTAATTTGTAGTTTCTACGGAAAAAAAATATTTAAGATTTTTTAATCAATAATAACGTTTGAAGATTTTGATATTTGGATAAAGAATTAATATTTTGCAAGAATTTAGATTGTTACCTTTTATAGTGATGTGATTGTTCTTATTGATTAAGTAGAATGGATGAATATTTTGAACCGATATGAAATATTTTGATGGACTGTCGAATAATTTAATAATATTTATAGTTAACATGCATTAATTTGTAGTAATTTCGCCTATGAATGTACATGATCATGTTTTCAAAGTAAAGTTAACAGTAATGTTTATCTTACAAGTTTTGTAATGAAAATTTTTGTATATTTAAATGTTAGTTTAAACTATGTGTTCATGAGACAAATTATTTAAATTAATTCAAATCTCACATATGAAGATGAAGTCAGAATTGTCTAATTAATATATATATATATTATATATATATATATATATGAGCATTTCTTTTCTTCTAATGCATTGGGCCTTTTGAAAAGGTTGAGTTAGGTAAGATTGGAGCCCAATTTTGTGAAGGCCCATTAAATTAGTTTCTTAATTTTGGAACATAAGGTTCACATACTAAATTAATATTTAACTTTAAATTTAATACCACTTCAAATAACAATAAAATATTTTATATTTAATGTGTATATGTAAAAATTGTTATTTTTTATGGTGTCCTATCAAATTACCAATCTCATGTAAATTTCATATTGTTCCTTTGTTTATAATTATTTATGTAACAATATTAATATTAAATATTTATATTTTACGAATGTGTTGATACTAATATCAAGTTTATACAATTTATATATTATATGTGATTTAATAATTTATGATTTAATTTATGACTATTGAGAAATTAAATAAAATAGCAACTATAGTTTATTTGTATTTGTTTGGGAATAAAAATTAAAATTAAAATTAAAGGATCAATATATAATATAAATATCAGGACTCCATGACCCAATGGATAAGGTGCTGGTCCTCGAAACTAGAGATTTTGGGTTTGATCCCCAGTAGAATCGTTTCAATTAAATTTTTTTACATCTTATTAGACTTTGGGTAAATTTTTCAGTTTTAAGGTACTAGAACCAAGAATCAACCAGGCATGGAAGCAAGGGGTATATTGCAGCACGTTTATATTCCAAGGAGGTCTACCTATTTCATGGAGGACCATATTAGGGCATTATTTAAGTATATCAAAGTGGAGTCCGAATTTTCAGCCATCGGAGGATGATATACGGACCACCCTAGCGTGGGTACGTTTTCAAGGTGTGCCATTGGAAGGATTTGAGGATCTCTCACTATTAGACTTGGGGAATTCAAGAAGGCAATACGAGTGGATCTGAACACAACTGCCATGATCTGTGGGCGGTATGCAACAGTTTGCTTGGAAATTGATTTAGCAACACCCTTCATACCAACAATCGTAGTCTAGGCCAAGAAGTACTCAGTTGAATACGAAGACTTACAGTGTATTTGTTTAAAATGTGGTAAACACGGTCATAAGATGGAAGGATGTAGAATAAATGCGTCTGCGACTGAAAATGTTGACATGCAGCAACCAGTGATAAAGGACCCTAATCGTGCAACGACAGCACAACCCTGTGGTCCTTGGTTACTCCCTGCACATGTACGATGTCGACAAATGCACATGCAGAAATAGACCGGCAAAAAGAATACAACTCCGGTGAGTAGACAATCTAGGAGGGAACAATGTGTTCGGAGCGATGGACTGACACATGGGGCCAATCCAGTTTCGGACGGGTCAGCAAGTTTTGAGTTCGGATCAGTCAACAACAACTAAGGTATGAGGTTGTTAGAAAACAGAAAAGTTACATGGGAAAGTGAGAAGAGGGACATGTTAAATTTGAATTGCCCAAAACTTTTGTTTACCCTTAATAAAATTTGAAAACCTACAAATATAAAAATAAATAAATTAAAAACGAACCCGCTATCTTATCCATGCATTAAATTAAATTAATGTTGATCCATGAAATTGTGTTTAGAATTTTAAAGTAAATGTTTTTGAAAATTATTTTTCCGTAAACAAAAACAAAAATAAAAATATATTGTTTAATAATAATAACTAATTTTTATTAGGATAAAGTATTACAATAATAATTGTTAGATTTTAGAATTCAAGTTTATCATCTGAAGTGAAAAACGGTTCTCCAAATTTAAAAAGTCTCGCTATAAGCACCTATTTTATTTTTTCAATTAAAGGACTAGAAACCAAACATTCTTCATTGGCATCATGATATAAACAATTTTTCCTTTTTTTTTAAAAGAAAAAGTCATATGAAATTAAAGTTTGGTTGACTTGGTTAAATATTTAGTTCTAATATATGTGTAATAATATTATCACTTTAAATATCAAAATGGAAGATTGAATTTAAGTATAGTTTGATGAAATTAAGTCATTTACTTTTTTTTCTTTTTGGTTTGAGAGAGATTGAAAATTAAGTTGTTTTACATACAATTATTAAAGCAATAAAAATTTCAAATTTTTCTTTTAAAAAAAAAACTTTTTTTGCTTGCTATTATTTAGATACTTATTTATAAACTTTTTTTGTATAAACAAAGAACAACTAATAAATGAGAGAGAGAGAAACAAGTGGACCAAAGTTGTAAAAACTAATGTTTCTAAACTATAAAGAAAACTTTATATATATATATATATATATATAGTAGTTAAGTAATTAATGCACTGAAACTTTAATTATTGATATAATATTATTTCCTCAAAATTTGTGCATAATATTAATATATATTTATTAAAATATTGAATTCTGTGCATAATATTAATATAATATATGTATATATATATATATATAATTTTTCGATTTGCGTGCCACTCTTCTTCTTCCTCTTTTTTCTTCTTCTTCCATAGTTAGGTGAGTCAGGATTGAATTATGATCAAGTCGTACTGAGTTACAGACGAGTCAAGCCAAATTGATATCATCTCAATTTTTGATTGTATCTTTGTCTTGTTAAACTCTTCGACACATTGAATCATAATACTCTTGTTACCTTAACAATGGGTTCGAGAATGACAAGAATTTCTGAGGAAGGGTGCAGATTTGGAGAATAATATATTGGGACAGACAACAATGAATTTTCTAATATTGAAATAACAACGTTAATCTCGCCTAAAAGAATTGTGTTAGGTCAAAGCCAACATAGCCCTTGAGAGCCTAAGTCCCAAGTTAACCTAATCCGAAGAGAAATTAATTTTTATTTTTTTAAAAGGAAGAAATCCCTATTAAATTTAATCAATCTCCATTTTTCTAAACTTCTTGATACTTTATGTATATAAGTTTTTTTTATTTGAATTATAATAAAGATGGAAAATCTTTATAACAAAAAAGATACAAATATTAAAGGAACAAAATAAAATAGTCTAATTAATATTTTATTTAAATAAAACAAAAGGTGGAGAAAGAAATACAACAAGAGATAAACATAAACTATAGATTTCATTACATGAATTTCTCCTCTAATTTGAAGCTTAATTTGATACTTCCAATTACACCCCTTCGAGATCCTCCACCCACAAATGCCCCATAGAGTGGTTGGTCAACATGTATAATTTCATTTGGCGTTAAAAACAATGGAATTTTAGTCCTACCAATAACTGAGACACCATCAGAGGTTCCTGGATTACCACTTACCCGTTGTACTTTAATGACCTCCAAATCTAGAAATTCACCATTCGAAAAATATGGAAAATCCATCGCCGTATAATTACTCCATTCGATACGCGATTCTTCGCCAAACATTTCCTCTTCTTTGCAAATAAAATTGGTCCAGGTTTGATTGCGTTGTCCAAGCCCACAAATTGATACACTATAAATTCCTTCGATGTTGGCTTTTGGATCTACAACAGTAGCCGCATATACATGTATGCAGAGAATATAATAAGGATTTATTTTTCCTTTCAATTTCTCACCGCCGGGGTCCATCAAGAATGAACCCTCTTTCTCTCACTATAAACAAAAAAGTGATTTAGTTTTTAGTTGGATATTAGTGTTTTTAGATTTATTTATAGCGCGAGTTTCATTTATGACTTCTTTATTTTTAAACAATTTTAAAAATTAGATTTCTTAATTTGAAAGCTTTCAAATTGCAGTTTGTAAAGTTTTGAACAATATTAAACGTTGACATTAATTTGTAGTTTCTACGGAAAAAAAATATTTAAGATTTTTTAATCAATAATAACGTTTGAAGATTTTGATATTTGGATAAAGAATTAATATTTTGCAAGAATTTAGATTGTTACCTTTTATAGTGATGTGATTGTTCTTATTGATTAAGTAGAATGGATGAATATTTGAACCGATATGAAAATTTTGATGGACTGTCGAATAATTTAATAATATTTATAGTTAACATGCATTAATTTGTAGTAATTTCGCCTATGAATGTACATGATCATGTTTTCAAAGTAAAGTTAACAGTAATGTTTATCTTACAAGTTTTGTAATGAAAATTTTTGTATATTTAAATGTTAGTTTAAACTATGTGTTCATGAGACAAATTATTTAAATTAATTCAAATCTCACATATGAAGATGAAGTCAGAATTGTCTAATTAATATATATATATATATATATATATATATATATATGAGCATTTCTTTTCTTCTAATGCATTGGGCCTTTTGAAAAGGTTGAGTTAGGTAAGATTGGAGCCCAATTTTGTGAAGGCCCATTAAATTAGTTTCTCAATTTTGGAACATAAGGTTCACATACTAAATTAATATTTAACTTTAAATTTAATACCACTTCAAATAACAATAAAATATTTTATATTTAATATGTATATGTAAAAATTGTTATTTTTTATGGTGTCCTATCAAATTACCAATCTCATATAAATTTCATATTGTTCCTTTGTTTATAATTATTTATGTAACAATATTAATATTAAATATTTATATTATTTACGAATGTGTTGATACTAATATCAAAGTTTATACAATTTATATATTATATATAATTTAATAAATTTATGATTTAATTTATGACTATTGAGAAATTAAATAAAATAGAAACTATAATTTATTTGTATTTTGTTTGGGAATAAAAATTAAAATTAAAATTAAAGGATCAATATATAATATAAATATCAGGACTCCATGACCCAATGGATAAGGTGTTGGTCCTCGAAACTAGAGATTTTGGGTTTGATCCCCACTAGAATCGTTTCAATTAAATTTTTTTACATCTTATTAGACTTTGGGTAAATCTTTCAGTTTTAAGGTACTAGAACCAAGAATCAACCAGGCATGGAAGCAAGGGGTATATTGCAGCACATTTATATTCCAAGGAGGACTACCTATTTCATGGAGGACCATATTAGGGCATTATTTAAGTATATCAAAGTGGAGTCCGAATTTTCAGCCATCGGAGGATGCTATACGGACCACCCTAGCGTGGGTACGTTTTCAAGGGGTGCCATTGGAAGTATTTGAGGATCTCTCACTATTAGACTTGGGGAATTCAAGAAGGCAATACAAGTGGATCTGAACACAGCTGACATGATCTGTGGGCGGTATGCAACAGTTTGCTTGGAAATTGGTTTAGCAACACCCTTCATACCAACAATCGTAGTCTAGGGCAAGAAGTATTCAGTTGAATACGAAGGCTTACACTGTATTTGTTTCAAATGTGGTAAACACGGTCATAAGATGGAAGGATGTAGAATAAATACGTCTGCGACTGAAAATGCTGACATGCAGCAACCAGTGATAAAGGACCCTAATCGTGCAACGACAGCACAACCCTATGGTCCTTGGTTACTCCTCGCACATGTACGATGTCGACAAATGCACATGCAGAAATAGACCGGCAAAAAGAATACAACTCCGGTGAGTAGACAATCTAGGAGGGAACAATGTGTTCGGAGCGATGGACTGACACGTGGGGCCAATCCAGTTTCGGATGGGTCACCAACTTTTGAGTTCGGATCAGTCAACAACAACTAAGGTATGAGGTTGTTAGAAAACATAAAAGTTACATGCGAAAGTGAGAAGAGGGACACTGTCGGCGGGAATTCCAGCTTTGCTTTACTTGCTGATCTAAGGGAAGGAGTGATACAGGATCTGGAAAAGTTGAAAAAGAATATTCAGTAGCCACATACACATGTATGCAGAGAATATAATAAGGATTTATTTTTCCTTTCAACTTCTCACCGCCGACGTCCATCAAGAATGAACCCTCTTTCTCTCACTATAAACAAAAACGTTATTTAGTTTTTAGTAGGATATTAGTGTTTTTAGATTTATTTATAGCGCGAGTTTCATTTATAACTTCTTTATTTTAAAAAAATTTATAAAATTAGATTTCTTAATTTGTAAACTTTCAAATTGCATTTGGTAAAGTTTTGAACAATATTATACGTTGACATTAATTCGTAGTATCCACGAGAAAAAATATTTAAGATTTTTTAATCAGTAATAACGTTTGAAGATTTTGATATTTGGATAAAGAATTAATATTTTGCAAGTATTTAGATTGTTACCTTTTATAGTGAAGTGATTGTTCTTATTGATTAAGCAGAATGGATGAATATTTTGAACGGATATGAAATATTTTGATGGACTGCCGAATAATTTAATAATATTTATAGTTAACATGCATTAATTGGTAATAATTTCACCTATGAATGTACATGATCATGTTTTCAAAGTAAAGTTAGAAGTAATATTTATCTTACAAATTTTTTAATGAAAATTTTTGTATATTTAAATGTTAGTTTAAACTATGTGTTCATGAGACAAATTGTTCAAATTAATTCAAATCTCACATATCAGAATTGTCTAATTAATATATATATATATATATATATATATATATATATATATATATATATATATATATGAGCATTTCTTTTCTTCTAATGCAATGGGCCTTTTGAAAAGGTTGAGTTAGGTAAGATTGGAGCCCAATTTTGTGAAGGCCCATTAAATTAGTTTCTTAATTTTGGAACATAAGGTTCACATACTAAATTAATATTTAACTTTAAATTTAATACCACTTCAAATAACAATAAAATATTTTATATTTAATGTGTATATGTAAAAATTGTTATTTTTTATGGTGTCCTATCAAATTACCAATCTCATGTAAATTTCATATTGTTCCTTTGTTTATAATTATTTATGTTAAATATTAATATTAAATATTTATATTATTTACGAATGTGTTGATACTAATATCAAAGTTTATACAATTTATATATTATATGTGATTTAATAAATTTATGATTTAATTTATGACTATTGAGAAATTAAATAAAATAGCAACTATAGTTTATTTGTATTTTGTTTGGGAATAAAAATTAAAATTAAAGGATCAATATATAATATAAATATCAGGACTCCATGACCCAATGGATAAGGTGCTGGTCCTCGAAACTAGAGATTTTGGGTTTGATCCCTAGTAGAATCGTTTCAATTAAATTTTTTTACATCTTATTAGACTTTGGATAAATCTTTCAGTTTTAAGGTACTAGAACCAAGAATCAACCAGGCATGGAAGCAAGAGGTATATTGCAGCACGTTTATATTCCAAGGAGGACTACCTATTTCATGGAGGACCATAATAGGGCATTATTTAAATATATCAAAGTGGAGTCCGAATTTTCAGCCATCGGAGGATGATATACGGACCACCCTAGCGTGGGTACGTTTTCAAGGTGTGCCATTGGAAGTATTTGTGGATCTCTCACTATTAGACTTGGGGAATTCAAGAAGGCAATACGAGTGGATCTGAACACAGCTGACATGATATGTGGGCGGTATGCAACAGTTTGCTTGGAAATTGATTTAGCAACACCATTCATACCAACAATCGTAGTCTAGGGCAAGAAGTATTCAGTTGAATACGAAGGCTTACACTGTATTTGTTTCAAATGTGGTAAACACGGTCATAAGATGGAAGGATGTAGAATGAATACGTCTGCGACTGAAAATGATGACATGCAGCAACCGGTGTTAAAGGACCCTAATCGTGCAACGACATCACAACCCTATGGTCCTTGGTTACTCCCCGCACATGTACGATGTCGACAAATGCACATGCAGAAATAGTCCGGCAAAAAGAATACAACTCTGGTGAGTAGACAATCTAGGAGGGAACAATCTGTTCGGAGCGATGGACTGACACGTGGGGCCAATCCAGTTTCGGATGGGTCACCAACTTTTGAGTTCGGATCAATCAACAACAACTGAGGTATGAGGTTGTTAGAAAATAGAAAAGTTACATGGGAAAGTGAGAAGAGGGACATAGTCGGCGGGAATTCTAGCTTTGCTTTACTTGCTGATCTAAGGGAAGGAGTGATACAGGATCTGGAAAAGTTGAAAAAGAAGATTCAGTAGCCGCATACACATGTATGCAGAGAATATAATAAGGTTTTATTTTTCCTTTCAACTTCTCACCGCCGGCGTCCATCAAGAATGAAGCCTCTTTCTCTCACTATAAACAAAAAAGTTATTTAGTTTTTAGTAGGATATTAGTGTTTTTAGATTTATTTATAGCGCGAGTTTCATTTATAACTTCTTTATTTTCAAAAAATTTATAAAATTAGATTTCTTAATTTCTGAACTTTCAAATTGCATTTTGTAAAGTTTTGAACAATATTATACGTTGACATTAATTCGTAGTATCCACGGGAAAAAATATTTAAGATTTTTTAATCAGTAATAAAGTTTGAAGATTTTGATATTTGGATAAAGAATTAATATTTTGCAAGAATTTAGATTGTTACCTTTTATAGTGAAGTGATTGTTCTTATTGATTAAGCAGAATGGATGAATATTTTGAACGGATATGAAATATTTTGATGGACTGTCGAATAATTTAATAATATTTATAGTTAACATGCATTAATTGGTAATAATTTCACCTATGAATGTACATGATCATGTTTTCAAAGTAAAGTTAAAAGTAATGTTTATCTTACAAATTTTGTAATGAAAAGTTTTGTATATTTAAATGTTAGTTTAAACTATGTGTTCATGAGACAAATTGTTCAAATTAATTCAAATCTCACATATGAAGATGAAGTCAGAATTGTCTAATTAATATATATATATATATATATATATATATATATATATGAGCATTTCTTTTCTTCTAATGCATTGGGCCTTTTGAAAAGGTTGAGTTAGGTAAGATTGGAGCCCAATTTTGTGAAGGCCCATTAAATTAGTTTCTTAATTTTGGAACATAAGGTTCACATACTAAATTAATATTTAACTTTAAATTTAATACCACTTCAAATAACAATAAAATATTTTATATTTAATGTGTATATGTAAAAATTGTTATTTTTTATGGTGTCCTATCAAATTACCAATCTCATGTAAATTTCATATTGTTCCTTTGTTTATAATTATTTATGTAACAATATTAATATTAAATATTTATATTATTTACGAATGTGTTGATACTAATATCAAAGTTTATACAATTTATATATTATATGTGATTTAATAAATTTATGATTTAATTTATGACTATTGAGAAATTAAATAAAATAGCAACTATAGTTTATTTGTATTTTGTTTGGGAATAAAAATTAAAATTAAAATTAAAGGATCAATATATAATATAAATATCAGGACTCCATGACCCAATGGATAAGGTGTTGGTCCTCGAAACTAGAGATTTTGGGTTTGATTCCCAGTAGAATCGTTTCAATTAAATTTTTTACATCTTATTAGACTTTGGGCAAATCTTTCAGTTTTAAGGTACTAGAACCAAGAATCAACCAGGCATGGAAGCAAGGGGTATATTGCAGCACGTTTATATTCCAAGGAGGTCTACCTATTTCATGGAGGACCATATTAGGGCATTATTTAAGTATATCAAAGTGGAGTCCGAATTTTCAGCCATCGGAGGATGATATACGGACCACCCTAGCGTGGGTACGTTTTCAAGGTGTGCCATTGGAAGCATTTGAGGATCTCTCACTATTAGACTTGGGGAATTCAAGAAGGCAATACGAGTGGATCTGAACACAACTGCCATGATCTGTGGGCGGTATGCAACAGTTTGCTTGGAAATTGATTTAGCAACACCCTTCATACCAACAATCGTAGTCTAGGCCAAGAAGTACTCAGTTGAATACGAAGGCTTACAGTGTATTTGTTTCAAATGTGGTAAACACGGTCATAAGATGGAAGGATGTAGAATGAATGCGTCTGCGACTGAAAATGCTGACATGCAGCAACCAGTGATAAAGGACCCTAATCGTGCAACGACAGCACAACCCTGTGGTCCTTGGTTACTCCCTGCACATGTACGATGTCGACAAATGCACATGCAGAAATAGACCGGCAAAAAGAATACAACTCCGGTGAGTAGACAATCTAGGAGGGAACAATGTGTTCGGATCGATGGACTGACACGTGGGGCCAATCCAGTTTCGGACGGGTCACCAACTTTTGAGTTCGGATCAGTCAACAAGAACTAAGGTATGAGGTTGTTAGAAAACAGAAAAGTTACATGGGAAAGTGAGAAGAGGGACATAATTATCACGTCCACTTGTTCCCCTCCTCTAGAAGGCCAAACACTAGCTCGATTCATACATTGGACAGTCGTAACCGCAAGTGATGTTAAATCAATTTAATGTAATTACATGAATAAACCAAGCATCGCCCCATACAAGCATTAAACATAAAAACAGAAAGCAATGCTGCAGCATACTCTTCATCATAATCAAAACAGTGTATTCAACATGCTCATACTTAACTACACCACAACATCTTCAGGTTAAAAATATTTATTATGCTGAAACGAATCATGGAAAACAAGGATCAACGTAATAGGAAAGATAGTCCCTAGGTCCATAGTGACACCAATCAACGGAGTCAAGCCTAAGACGGAAAACAAATCACTCCCAAAACATTTTTTAATCAACCCTTGAACCAAGAATAATGAAAGACAAGGACTAACGTAATAGGAAAAATAGTCCCTAGGTCCGTAGTGACACTAATCAACGGAGTCAAGCCTAAGACGGAAAACATATTACTCCCAAAACATTTTTAATCAATCCTTGAACCCATGTAAACATTCTCATATTACAAAGAACATTTCGTTACAAAAACAGTAGTAAATTGAGGAAATGGAGAGTGGATTACTCTGGCCGGAGATCACCCTACTGCCTAAATCGGTTTAATCAATCTGCTGCCCTTCGTTTCCTCTGCTTGATGCTGCTGCGTCTCTACTGCTCAGCTGATGAATTCTTCAGTAAGTCACCCTGCTCACTCTTGGGTTCTTCCCTCCTAAAAGTTAGTCTAAAACAAAGAAGAAAAACTAAACTATCCTAAGAAAAACTAAGAAGAAAAACCAACCTCTCTATCTCGGCCAAAAGCCAAACTAAAACTACAAAGACTAGCTCTCAAACTCTCCAAGACTAGCCAAACTCCTTCCTCTCGGTTCTTCACATACATATAGCCTCTTTGTGTACCGAGAGCCATTACCAAGCTGCCATGTGTCCATAATTCTGGAATTTTCTCCAAAAATTCCAGCAAATAGTCAAAATAAATCCCAGCAAATAGTCAAAATAAATCCCAGCTGCCTTCTGGAGGTTTTGTCATCTTCCTCTGAATGCTGCAGCATTTGCAGCAGAGTTTTTGTCTTGTTCTTCTGACAGCCGCAGGATCTGCATCAGAATTTCAGAACTTTCTGCAGGAGTTTTGTCCTTTTCCTCTGAAGGCTACATAGTCAGCAGCAACATTTCAGCTGCTTCCCTGAAATTCTTGTCTTTTATTTCGACTTTCTTGTCCACCCTTTGACTTGCAATTTCACAAACAAACATATATATATATATATATATATATATATATATATATATGTGTGTGTGTGTGTGTGTGTGGTGTGTGTGTGTGTGTGTGTAAAATAGATAGGACAAAAGAAATAAATGCATAGTACCGCAAGTTCAGCTTTAATATGCCCAACTGGATTTCTAAGTGACAAATAGTGTGTGGGTGTGTATTAATATATATATATTATAATATACATATATATATATATATATATATATATATATATGTATGTATGTATGTATGTATGTATAGATGCAAATTATCTACACATATTTCACGTTCTTCACGGTCAACCTTCATCCAACTTTCTTTCACCAATTTCACCCATCAAAATTCCCTTTTTACCCTTGTCACAATAAATCAATTCAAATTAATTCCCCAAATAATAACAAATAATACAGCTCATCCACATTTTGAGAAATTAATTCAATTAAATTGACTTTTAACAATAAATCCACATTTTTAGGTAAAAAGAGAGAAAATATCAAATCAACACATTTTTATTCTATTTTCCAAATAAAGTCATTTAATTCCCGAATAAAATGTGGCAATTTAGATGTGAATAACTCTATTATTTTAGAGTTATCACACCCCCAAACTTAGGTCATTGCTCGTCCCGAGCAATGCTGCAGCAATGCGGAAGCAACCAGGAATATACATACCCACATAAAAGCTTTGTTCAGCAAGTTCAGTCAACCCTGGGACCAATGATTTCAGAAAGAAAAATGCAGAATTCAAGTAGACATAATGTTCCATCCTTAGTTGAATAACCAAATATTAACTAACCCAAGCTCAAAGAATTTCCACTCCTAAGTGTGTGTGTGAATAGTCCTTCCTTTTCAATTTCTCATTCATAAGTCAACATATGGTAATCCTAAGGTTCATTTTGTATCCACAAACTCAATCTATTACACCCCTCTCCACTAATGTAGCAAATTTAGCAATAAAGATCAAAGATGTCTTAAATTGGTTGTAATGTAGGCTAGGGCTAAGGTAGGAAAAATATGGATAAAAAGTAGGCTTAAAACTTAGTCCTAGTCTGCCATGAGCTTCTACCCAATGCTATCACTTCCCAAAATTTTTTTTTACAGTCAATCCCAAGGAGCATAAAAATTCATACCCTGTTTCAGAAATACGTGCAACATTTAACCACAATCAGTATATAACATTTGACCTCAAAGAAGCATAACACGTATTTCCTTTTTTTTTCTCTCTTTTTGTTCTTCTTTTTCTTTTTAAAGGAAAGAGGGTGCTTTCATTTTTTCACACATGTTTTCATACACTAACCCTCAATACGTAGAGCATTTATATCAGAAGTTCAAATTTTCCTTAAATACCATTAATCCCAGAAAAATGATAATGCTGCAGCATTCCTATGTTCCTTCTCATAGCATTCTTAGTATACCCCCAAACTTATGTTCAACAATGTTCATAGCAGACTAAGATCAAGTTTTAGGGAAGACAAAGAATGGATACATGCAAATCATTTAGGATAAGTGGCTCTTTGATAAGGGTGTCAAGAAATTAGGCTTAAGCTCAACTTGGGTTAACTATGGAAGCAAAATACATTAGGGTAGGCTAGAAAGGCTCAAACGATTCAAGAACATGCCTCAATCATTTCTATATTACCAAATCTACTAGGATTTCGCCTCAAGGACTATAACAAATGAGTCTAAAAATTCTGAACCTTCATACCAAAGTGACTCTTTTTATGAACATGAAATCTATAAGTAAGACTATGTGCAAAAGATAGGGAGTAGAAATAATTCTCACTTAAAGTCAACTAATACCTAATTATTCTAAAAAGAAGGTACAAGGTCTACGAGAATGTATTTTCGTTTTTAAGATAACATCATAAATCAGGTCCCAAAAGTCTACGCTAATCATGCTGAAACTAAGGCTCTAATGGGTCATATGATAATGCTGCCGCATTCATGCAAACAGGTCTTCTATGCCAGATCAGTCAATTTATAAGGCATCCTAAAACAGTTTTTCAGACAAGGCATCTATGCATTCAAATAGATCACTCAGAATTTCAGCAAAGAGGATGTCATGCATTTAAAAGATAGCAGAAATTTTTTTGAAAAATAGCACCATTTTTGAACTTTTTGCCCTAAGAGGACACCCTCCCCCAAACTTAAAGGGAAGCAATGTCCTCATTACTTTAATTCAGATGGCAGGCAAAGCAATGTAACAAAACAGAACAAGACAAAACAAAAGGAGTCAAAACAAAACAAAACAAAATAAAACAAAAGACAAGTAAAGTTGTTCAAGGTCTGCACAGCAGGCAATTAAAGTACAATCCACAAAACAAACAGAAAAGTAAAGGAGTTCAGGGGTTTAGAACTACTCCCGTCTCAAGGGAGTGCATCAAGGTGTGAGGATAACATCATCATCCTCCATCTGGTTGGGATCCTCATTCTGTAAGAGTTCAGGCGGGAAGACAGGCCATGGATTACCAGCATGCAGACGGTTTTTGGGTAGGGATATGAGGAAGGCCTCGTTGTGTGCTCGGGTGTACCTCCAGAAAATTTGCAGTTGAGCGCACATCTGTCTGGTCATTGCTGCAGCATCGGTGGAACTTGATGCTGCAGCATCTGCTGCTGCTGAAGAAGGGGCGTCAGTTGCTGACATAGGTGTTGGAGCAGGGGGTGTTCTCTCCGGTGGCTGGGGCTGTGGTGGCTGGGGGAGAATCCTGCGAAGATCATGGGCAGAAATCGTCCCTCCTGGATAAAAGTCATCGTCTTCAATGTCCACATCGACCCCAGCAGCCCTGCACAACAAGCAAATTAAAGTGGGGAAGAACATCTCCCCACTTCTTTTGTTAGCACAAGCCCTTATCTGTTCACATATGAGCTTCCCCACGTTTACGGTTCTGGCATTTATGATACAAGCTAGCAGCACAACCCTCTCAACATTCAGAGTTGATGTATGATTTGTGGACATCAGGGAATGCCGAACAAAGTAGAACCAGATTTTAGCCTCGTCAGTCAAAGATTCACGCTTGCATGTCTTGTTTCCACTCTTTGACAGTGTCCATTCGGTCACTTCATGCAGCACCTTATCACACGCCTCCGGATCGGTCAGGAAAGAATAGTACTCCTCGGTATCGTTGTCGTAGTTCATAAAATCGAACAACTGGTTGATTGTCCGCGGATTTAAGGGCACCAGCCGCTCTCTTACAAATACATCGTACACACTGTTTGGCCACAAATTGGAGTAGAACTCTCGAACAACTCCAGTGTCCGGTTCGACTCGTTGGGAGCACAATTTCTCCCAACCCAATACTCGGATTATATGCCGGCATGTTTCAGGAAGTGGGTACGGTGTCTCACCCGTTAGATCAAACCCTAAATCCTCGAGACATTGTTTCTCTGCGTACAAATCAGTCATTCTGGCCTCGGCATCGGAAGAGGAGAACTTCTCTCTGGGGGGAAGTTTTCGGGCTACTTGCTTGGTTCTCATCTGAAAAGATTAAAGCATGTAAGAATAATTTGCCTAGAGAGGCCACAACTATCAAGCAGTCCCGAAATGTAAGATAGAACTGAAAGTAAGACCGAAAAGAAAACAAACAGTCACAGACTGTTTTTTTACTTGGTCACCACATAATCTTACTGCCAAAAGAATTTCAATACCCGCAGTATATCCCAATCAAAGCCATTTAGCAAAATGAAAAAAAAATGAGAGCAACTTAAGCACAGTCTTAGTCAACAGATCCAACTAGAAAAATCAGTCTTTGTTTCCAGAATATTCAGTTAAAAATATGCAGTATGTGCTGGTTTTCCCGACAGAAGATAAGAGTTTAAAGACCCGCAGGATGACCTATCTATTCCCGTCTGCAATTCAGCATTTACCCAACAAGAAATAATTTGCAAAATTCCCGGGGGACCAGTATCAGTTAAGAGAAATATCAACATGTATCCGGGACTTTTGACAGAAAATATCAGAATAATATCAGTGAAGAAACATGCTGTCAACAGCAAAAAATTTCAAAAACCGCCAGGAGATCAGAATGTCTCCCGTCGTGCAAAGTCATTCAGCAAAAAGAAAACCTCAACCCCTTTTTATCAGAAATCAGTGGATAGTATAATACCCATTTCAAAATAGAGCTTATTTTCTGAAAATTCAACTTGAACCCAGAAAATAAAACGCAGCTTTCTCAGTAAACCCAGAATGTGGAACCCATCATTTAGCACAAAAATGCGGAAAAGCCAGTCGTTAGCAAGAACAGCATGCTTCGAAACAAAAAAAGACTACAGCCACCCATTCACACAGAAAAACCCATTTTGTTCACATTTATCACAGTAGATCTGAAAATATTAAGCATAAATCCATAGCCCACTCACTGTATACCAAGAAAATGTCCATATTTTCAACCAGAAAGAAAAAGACATCGAGATTCAAACGTTGTTTCGCAAAATCAGTCAAGGAAGAAAGAAAACCCATGCTTGACCCAGAAAAATCAGTGAACAGTTAACCATAAAAACAAAATCTTGGCCGCAACTTCACCGTTTTACCGTCAGATTAGAGCAAGAAAACATACCTTCGGTGTGTTGTTTGCGTCGGATTTAGCTTGAGAACGTCGGTCAGAAGAAGAACAGAAGGTTTTTTTCTTTCCCCTTTTTTTTCTTTCGGTAAGAAGTGAGTGCAGTGAGTAGGGTGTAAATGTTTCTCTTGTTTCTAAGTGTGAAGTGCTTTCAGTCGGGTGAGTGAAAACAAATGAAGGTTGGTGTCTTTTGGTTTCTCTAATTAGGAGGCATTCATTTCCTTAGAAAATTAGATATAGAATATGGAATATAGTAATGAATACTCACCTTGGGAAGAGAATGGAAATTGAAAAGGCACCTTTTTGTTTCTTGAAAGTCATAAAGAAAGGGTTGACTGAATTTTCTCTTACCCATTTGTTCATTTTGTCTTTTATCCGGAAGTAGGATGGGTGTTCTGCCCCAAAATATGTATATACTGTATGTATATCTTCTTTTGACCTGCAATAAAGGCAGAACAAGACAAAGAAAGAAAATAGCCAGAGGTGGTGTGAATGTTCTGCCCCAAAATATATATATACTGTATGTATATCTCTTTTTGACCTGCAATAAAGGTAGAACAAAACAAAGAAATAAAATAGCTGTCGGGTACAAGGGTACCCGACACATAATGAGACAAAAGAGGCAGAAATAAATAAATAACCGAAAAGACAAGAAAAACTGGAATTAAAAAAAAAATAAGCCAGCAAATAAAACAATTAAATAGTCAGCAAATAAAAACAAAAAGTAAAATAAATAAACCGAAATAAATGAAATAAATAAAAAAAAGAAATCAGGAAAATCAGTAAATAAAATAAATAAACAGAAAAGAACGGAAAAATGAAATAAATAAAAAGAAAAGAAAAACAGAAAATAAAACTAAGTAAACAGGAAGCAAATAAATTAAATAAACATAGATGAAAGAAAAACGAAAAATAAATAATAAAAAAGAAAAGAAAAACAGATAATAAAATTGGAGAGTGTTCACTTGAATTTTGCATTTGTGTGGGGTCCACCTAATTCTTCATCATTGAGCAATGATAGAGAATTAACGGTTTGCTCTTGGTCTCCATCTCTGTAGATTTTTAGTCTATGCCCGTTGACTTTAAACTTGGTCCCCATTTTGTCCACAACCGAGACCACTCCATGAGGATGAATTTGTTCAATTGTGTACGGTCCGGTCCATCTCGACTTCAATTTTCCTGGAAATAGTCTCAATCTTGAATCGAAAATCAAAACTTGTTGTCCAACTTCAAAATTTCTTGGCTGGATGTGTTTGTCATGCCATCTCTTGGTTTTCTCCTTGTATAACTTGGCATTTTCATAAGAAAATAATCTCAGCTCATCCAGTTCAGAAAGCTGCAGCATTCTCTTGTTTCCAGCAGCATTCATGTCCATGTTGAGATGTTGCAGCGCCCAGTATGCTTTGTGCTCTAGCTCAACGGGTAAGTGACAAGCTTTTCCAAAAACGAGTCTGTACGGAGACATACCTATTGAGGTCTTGAAAGCTGTCCGGTAGGCCCATAGAGCGTCATCTAACCGTCTTGACCAATCTTTCCGATTTGGATTAACCACCTTCTCAAGGATACCTTTGATGATTCGGTTGGACAATTCAACTTGCCCATTTGTTTGAGGATGGTATGGCAAGGCAACTCGGTGATGAACATGGTACTTGGCTAGCAAGGCTCCTAGCCATTTGTTGACAAAATGAGAACCTTCATCACTGATGATTGCTCTAGGTGTTCCAAAACGTGAGAAAATGTTCTTTCGAAGGAAATTGATCACCACTTTGGAATCATTAGTGGGGAATGCTGCAGCTTCCACCCACTTGGACACATAATCCACTGCCATTAAAATGTATGAATTCCCAAACGAAGGTGGGAAAGGTCCCATAAAATCAATGCCCCATACATCAAAGAGTTCCACTTCCAAAATGTTGGTGAGAGGCATTTCGTTTCTTCTTGAGATGTTTCCTACTCTTTGGCAGCGATCACACCTTGCCACAAACTCATAACAATCTTTAAATAATGAAGGCCAAAAGAAACCAGATTGTAGTACCTTTGCTACAGTTCTTGACCCTCCAAAATGTCCTCCACGTGGTGAGTTGTGACATTGAAAAATGATGTCCTCAATTTCATCATCGTTTACACATCTCCGAATCACTTGGTATTTGCATTGCTTGAACAAAAAGGGTTCCTCCCAAAAATAACTTTTTACATCATGGAGAAACTTCTTTCGTTCATGGTATGAGAAATCCGGCGGCATTGCACCACTAGCCAGAAAGTTAGCAAAATCTGCATACCACAACATCTTCATGTCTTCTGAAATTTCCAGCAATTGTTCATCAGGAAAATGTTCATTAATTGGGATCTGAAATCCCCCTTGTTGCTCCAATCGAGATAAATGATCAGCCACTTGATTCTCCACTCCTTTCTTGTCCTTGATTTCCACATCAAATTCTTGTAGGAGTAGAATCCATCTAATGAGCCTTGGTTTTGAGTCCTTCTTTGCAAGTAGGTATTTGATGGCAGAATGATCGGTGTAGACTATCACTTTCGTGCCCACCAAATAGGACCTGAATTTATCAAAGGCAAACACAATAGCAAGTAACTCTTTTTCAGTAACAGTGTAATTTACCTGAGCCTCCGTGAGTGTCTTGCTAGCGTAATAGATGGAATGAAAAATTTTGTTATGCCTTTGCCCCAAAACAGCACCTACTGCATAGTCACTTGCATCACACATTAGCTTAAATGGTAAACTCCAGTCAGGTGCTATGATAACGGGGGCTGAAATAAGCTTTTGTTTGATCTCCTCAAATGCTGCGACACAAGCTGCATCAAAAGAAAACACATTATCTTTTTCTAATAATTGACATAAAGGCTTAGATACCTTAGAAAAGTCCTTGATGAATCTCAGGTAGAAGCCCGCATGTCCCAAGAAGCTTCTATCTTTGCTCGGTCTACTTCAAGACCTTTCTTTGAAATCCTGTGACCCAACACAATTCCTTCTCTAACCATAAAGTGACACTTCTCCCAATTGAGGACTAAATTAGTTTCCTCACAACGTTTAAGTACATTGGCCAAATTTTCTAAACAATTATCAAAAGAATCCCCAAATATGGAAAAGTCATCCATAAAAACCTCTAAGTACTGCTCCGCCATATCTGTGAAAATGGCCATCATACAGAGTTGGAACGTTGCTGGAGCATTGCATAATCCAAATGGCATCCTTCTGAAAGCAAATGTACCATAGGGACAAGTGAAAGTAGTTTTGTTCTGGTCCCCTGGTGCTACAGCAATTTGGTTGTACCCTGAATAACATCCAGAAAACAGTAGTAATCACGTCCAGCCAACCTATCCAACATTTGATCCATGAAGGGTAGTGGGAAGTGGTCTTTCCGTGTGGCTTTGTTGAGCTTTCTATAGTCAATGCAAATCCTCCATCACGTGATGGTTCTGGTGGGAATCAACTCATTATCTTCATTTTGCACCACAGTAATTCCCCCTTTCTTGGGCACACATTGTATAGGACTTACCCAAGAACTGTCAGAAATAGGATAGATTATGCCAAAATCCAGCCACTTGATAATCTGCTCCTTTACCACTTCCTTCATAATAGGATTTAATCTTCGTTGCCCCTCAACTGAATTTTTGGAATTTTCTTCCAAAATGATTTTATGCATTCATAAGGTTGGACTCATACCTTTTATATCAGCTATGGTCCAACCTATAGCTCTCTTATGCTGCCTCAGAACTCCAAGTAATTTTTCTTCTTGTTCAGCATCCAGCAATGCTGAAATAATCACGGGCAGAGTTGAGTTTGCTCCCAGAAATCCGTACTTCAAATGCTGCGGCAATGACTTCAGTTCCAGTTCAGGTGGTTCTTCCACAGAAGGTTTTGTCACTTTGATCTCCCGAGAAGACAAGTCCAAGGATTCAAATTGTGCACGAAACTTGAAACCATGAGAATTGGCTTCTAACCACGCTGAGTATTCCTCTTCTTCTTCATTACCATAGTGCAACATTTCCTCCATCAACACTCTTTCCAATGCATCATCTCCATCGTTCATCCATTCTTCATCATCACTTGTCAAAGCATCAACAGTGGATATGCGAAAACAGTCCTCACCTTCATCGTGGAATTTCATGGCTTTGAACACATTGAACATGACTTTATCATCTTGAAACCTCATGGTAAGTTCTCCTTTTTGAACATCAATGAGGGTCCTCCCCGTAGCAAGGAAAGGTCTCCCCAAAATAATTGGAACTTCTCTATCTGCTTCATAATCAAGAACAATAAAGTCAGCTGGAAAAATAAATTTATCAACCCTTACCAGGACATCTTCAATCTTTCCATCGGGGTGAGCTATAGACCTATCCGCCAATTGCAATGTTACCATCGTAGGTCTTACCTTTCCTATGTCCAATTGCTTAAATACTGACATAGGCATCAAATTTATGCTAGCACCAAGATCACATAAGGCCATACCACAATATGAGTCTCCAATAGAACAAGGAATATTAAAGCTCCTCGGATCTTTTATTTTATGGGGCAGCTTATCCTGCAAAAAGAAACTGCATTCTTTGGTTAGTGAAACAATTTCATATTCTCCTAACTTTCTCTTCTTTGTAAGGATATCCTTCATGAATTTTGCATAGTTGGGCATTTGTTCTATGGCATCCACCAATGGAATGTTGATGTGCAGCTGTTTTAAAATGTCCAAGAACTTCTTGAACTGTTCATCTTGTTTCTTTTTGGAAAACCTCTGTGGAAAAGGCATTCTTTGTTGTACGGGTTTGCTCTCTGGAATATTGCATTGCTGCGGCATTGGCGATGCTGCAGCATTTGGCTCCACTGATTCTTTTTCAGCTATTGGAATTTCTGCATTCTGGCTGGACTCACTGGTCGACTCAGCTTCTCCAGACTTCATTTTTGGCTTGTCCAGTATTCTGCCACTTCGTAGTGTTACCGCCTTGCAATGTGCTTTTCCTTCTCTTCTTGGATTTTCTATGTCGCTCGGAAGTGATCCTTGTGGTCTGCTCCTCATCTCTTGGGCTAACTGCCCTTGCGCGTTTTACTCATGCAAAACAGCACACGTTAAGTAATGAATGATACACAAGCTGACATTTAGCAAATAATTCAGATCAATAAATCCGCAAAATAGTTCAGCCCATGCATAATTTATATGTCCCTCATACAATCATTTCAAAAATCTCATAAGCTCAGGAATGAGTATAAAAATAAACTGAAAAATAAAAGTAACCAAATGCAAACAAAAAATATTTACAATCAAATTGACTCCAAAGTCCCCGGCAACGGCGCCAAAAACTTGTTGCGTTGTGTGCGTGTGTCACAAATTAAGAAGATAAAGAAAATAGAATAAATCAACGCAGTCTTAACAAGTGCAAGTATACACCGATCAACAAGTAATATATGTACCTAAGTACAAGATTATCGATCCCACAGGGACTATGTATGCCAAATACAAATGCAAATACGATTGTACAAATGGTTAAAAGAATAAAAGAATAAAGAATAATGAATCATGAAAGAATAAAAGAATAAAGAATGATAAATCATGAATCAGAGATTGGTATAATGCTACGGCATTCCTACTCCTAACTAAACTAACAGTTAAAGGTTAGCCTACTGGAAATAACCACAAGAGTACTGCAGGTAATACAATGATGCGGCATTCACGCCAAAAATGTAAGTACAAACCAGAGATGAATCTAAATATACAAAGCATGCTTTTAGTTTCCATATCAATGCTACAACATGTCTGGTTCCACCCAGACTACTTGATCTACTAGTCTAGATCCCCGATAACATCGTCTCATGGAGTACGAAGTACCGTGGACCAAGCGCAACACTAGTCAGCGAATTTACCGCTAGTTACGCAGTTCTCAGGAGTCCACTGCAATATTGAGTGCACTTTCGTGTCTTTACCGCTGGTTACGCAGTTCTCAAATCTAGCGCCACATAATTATCACGTCCACTAGTTCCCCTCCGCTAGAAGGCCATACACTAGCTCAATTCATACATTGGACAGTCGTAACCGCAAGTGATGTTAAATCAATTTAATGTAATTACATGAATAAACCAAGCATCGCCCCATACAAGCATTAAACATAAAAACAGAAAGCAATGTTGCAGCATACTCGTCATCATAACCAAAATAGTGTATTCAACATGCTCATACTTAACTACACCACAACATGTTCTGGTTAAAAATATATATTATGCTGAAACGAATCATGGACAACAAGGATCAACGTAATAGGAAAGATAGTCCCTAGGTCCATAGTGACACCAATCAACGGAGTCAAGCCTAAGACGGAAAACAAATCACTCCCAAAACATTTTTTAATCAACCCTTGAACCAAGAATCATGAAAGACAAGGACTAACGTAATAGGAAAAATAGTCCCTAGGTCCGTAGTGACACCAATCAACGGAGTCAAGCCTAAGACGGAAAACATATTACTCCCAAAACATTTTTAATCAATCCTTGAACCCATGTAAACATTCTCATATTACAAAGAACATTTAGTTACAAAAACAGTAGTAAATTGAGGAAATGGAGAGAGGAATACTCTGGCCGGAGATCACCCTACTGCCCAAATCGGTTTAATCAATCTGTTGCCCTTCGTTTCCTCTGCTTGATGCTGCTGCGTCTCTACTGCTCAACTGATGAATGCTTCAGTAAGTCACCCTGCTCACTCTTGGGTTCTTCCCTCCTAAAAGTTAGTCTAAAACTAAGAAGAAAAACTAAACTATCCTAAGAAAAACTAAGAAGAAAAACCAACCTCTCTATCTCGGCCAAAAGCCAAACTAAAACTACAAAGACTAGCTCTCAAACTCTCCAAGACTAGCCAAACTCCTTCCTCTCGGTTCTTCACATACATATAGCCTCTTTGTGTACCGAGAGCCATTACAAAGCTGCCATGTGTCCATAATTCTAGAATTTTCTCCAAAAATTCCAGCAAATAGTCAAAATAAATCCCAGCTGCCTTCTGGAGTTTTTGTCATCTTCCTCTGAATGCTGCAGCATTTGCAGCCGGTCTCCCGCTGCTTTCTGTGATCTTTTGTCGTTTTCCTCTAATGCTGCAGCATTTGCAGCAGAGTTTTTGTCTTGTTCTTCTGACAGCCGCAGGATCTGCAGCAGAATTTCAGAACTTTCTGCAGGAGTTTTGTCATTTTCCTCTGAAGGCTGCAGAGTCAGCAGCAACATTTCAGCTGCTTCCCTGAAATTCTTGTCTTTTATTTCGAATTTCTTGTCCACCCTTTGACCTGCAATTTCACAAACAAACATTGGTATATGTACCATACCCCCATACATAAAACATATCTCCATAACACAAAATATCCCAAAAATCCCGTCATTAAATAAAAGGAGAAATTTGAAATATCTAAGAAAGGCCTATAATATCTAAAAGGCCCATGACACAAAAGGCCCACACATTATAGATAAATACCCCTCTAAAGAGAAAGAAGAGGCATCGAACACACAATCAAGAGACAGGCACGCACGCTGAGAAACCTGAAAAAGAAGATCAAGCACCAAAAGAAAGAGACCCAAAAGGAAGGAATCACCGAGGAAGGAAAAAGAAGATCTGGAAAGAGCCCAAGAAAGTAGAGGAAGAAGGAGAAGGGAATTAGAGCAATTAGGATCAGGCTACATCATATTGGCGCCCACCGTGCTTTTTCGTACGATTAGATCGACGAAAAAGACCATGACAACCCGCAGCCATGATTCTAAAAACCCTAATACCCCTCCAGAAGTCCCCACCACATCCCTGGGCATTCCTCTCCCCGTTCCCACCAGTACCCATCAACCTTTGACAACCGCCTCCGCACTCGCTAACGCCATCCAGCACCAACCCTCCCCATCCGCGCAACCGCCACAAGCTGCCCAAAATCAAGCCACATCGCGCCGCGATGGCAAGCAACCCACCCGCCGCTCGCATTCTTTATCCATTCGACACGACCACCCGAACGTCGACGTACCATACGAAGACATTATGCAAAACCTACGAAATATCGCCAACTACATGCGGCAAAAAAGGCCAAGACCCAATCCAGATTTAACAGACGACGCCACTTCATCTTTTCCCGAAACCACCGGATCCTCAACCAACGCCCCGATACCCCCAAAGCGCCACCGAAAGCTCTCTCCACCAAAACACCAAGACCGTCTTACCACACAACCCTCCAAGCAAGCCAAACATCATGCCACCGGATCCTCAACTAACGCCCCGATACCCCCAAAGCACCACCGAAAGTCCTCTCCACCAAAACACCACGACCACCCTCCCACACAACCTTCCAATTCAGCTAGACACCATGCTAAACAACCACACCCGCACCCTCAAAATTATATAACCCAGTCAGACCCACACGTTATCCCACAGCAACAACCGTTTCCCCAGACACTTCCAGATAATACCGCACACCTCATATCCTACAAACACACCCCACCGCCACCACAAGCACCAACAACCGCATGGCACGCCCCAACAACGACCCCCGGACCCCAAGAAGTCCCCCCACTCCACCAACACAACCAATCTCCATTACCTCCTCCTCCACTCAATACTTTACCCCCCGCATCCTCCACCCCACCAGCACATATCCCGATACCGCAACCACCTCCGGGTACTCAAGGACAGCCTATAATATTCCAGCACCCACAAGCAACAACGCAACCATGGTACCTCCCCCAAACCCCCGAAACCATAGCCCTCCCCCAACCTCATCTACACAATCAACATACAACTAGACCCACACCCACGGCCATACAGTCCCAAACGCTAGGCGATCAACTTCACCTCGAACCACCTTCATTAAAACCAAACGATGACATCCTCCCCTGGAACACACTTGACAAAAATCCTCTAACCCCAGAATACGCAAAAGGTCCACTACCACTAACATTCCAGATTCCTACATTCACCCATTACACCGGAGATTCCGACCCCGAAACCCACCTCCGGTAATTCACCACAACAATGGTAATGCACGGCGCAGATGATTTCTTATTGTGTCGGTGTTTTTCAATGACACTCGCCGATCAAGCACAAACTTGGTTTGGCAGTTTACCCGCAGGATCCATCCTATCGTTCAGACAACTTGGCAACAGTTTTCTACAACATTTCGAAGCATTCAGGACAGATAAACAAACACGCCTCGAACTCTTACAGATCCGTCAACACGCTGGAGAATCCCTGTCCTCATACCTCCAGCGTTTCAACAAAGAAGTATCACGTACCAAGGACTGCACGGACTCCTTCTACGTTGAAGCATTCCGCAATGGCCTCATCCCAGGCGAATACTCACATCAACTAAACATCCAGGAGCCGAGGACCACACAAGAATTGCTAACGCAGGTTGGAGCCTTGATAAAAGCAGAAAAACTATCCACTTCCATGGCAATTACCCAAGCTCAAGACACTGCCCGAAACAACACAGCAGCTAGACCTAGGTACCCCCAAGATCGCAACAGTCAACCTTTCACCCGATTCCCACAATCCGTTTACCGAACACAAATGACCTCACCCAACGCCGACCAAAGACCACCCCGATACCCCAAAAACAATATTACACAATTTACACCCCTAACCACCGATAGCGCCACCATATGGCAAAAAATAGAATCATCCGGCATCTTGCCCGCTCCTCGCCCGATGCCCTCCCCAATCGAACGCCGAAACCAACAACATTTCTGCACATTCCATAAAGAAGTCGGACACACAACCGACAACTGCTATGCTCTGAAAAACGCAATCGAAGTAGCAATTCAAAAAGGGCACTTACGCGAATATGTTAAAATGCCAAAAGCGAACCCCACCACCGCCGACAACCCCCCAGGATCCAGTACAGCCCACCACATCATTAACCTTATAGAAGACCCCACCCACACATCCGACTTACCTCCTCCAAAATGGGTAAAATCGACCGAACCCGACAACACCACCGACACCCCTCTAATAATCTCCTTACACATACAGTCCTTTTTCGTCCGACGTATATTAATAGACACCGGTAGCTCCGCCAACATCATGTACTACGAAACCTGGAAAAAAATGCACCTCGACGACGGTCTAATACAACCTTATTCTACACCAATCATCGACTTTTCCGGTACCACCACCCACCCCCGCGGCACTGCCCGACTGTCACTCCAGTGGGGCCCACCTTCACATCCACAGCAACACACAGCCACCTTCGTCATCGTCGATTCCCCAGCCCCCTACAACGTCATCCTTGGACGCCCAGCATTAAACGCGATGCAGGCACAAATCCGCACATATCGCAACGACATAATAATGACACTACCTTCCGGCCCTTGGATCATTCCCGGAGACAAACCAACCAAACAAACCTGCTACCTCACCAATTTCAAACCAACCAAACTCCCACCCATTCCCCATGACATCCCCGACCGAACCCTGACCCCCGTCGACCAATTCGAATCCTTCGGCATAGACGCCACACACCCGGAACGCAAGATCAAAATAGGCGCATCCATCCCGAATCCTCTACAACGACAAATCCTAGAGCTAGCGGCAGAATTTTCTAACATCTTTGCCTGGACACCCACAGACCTCGGAGCAATTCCCCGATCCTTCATGGAACATAAACTAGGCATTCCTCCTTCAGCCAAACCTATAACCCAAAAACCCCGTTCCTTCAACACCACAAAACAAGCCATTATCCGAAAAGAAATATCAGAGCTACTTGAGGCTGATGTCATTCGAAGGGTCCAATTCCCCCAATGGCTAGCCAACCCAGTCGTCGTACCAAAGCCAGGCGGCAAATGGCGAGTTTGCATCGATTTCACCTCACTCAATAAAGCCATCCCCAAAAAGCCGTATCCTCTCCCCCGAACGGATATACTTGCCGACGCCACAGCTGGATACGACTTATTATCATTCCTAGACGCTCACAGAGGATATCACCAAATCCTCATGGCAGAGGCCGACGAAGAAAAAACCGCCTTCGTCACACCCGAAGGACTTTTCTGCTACAAACGCATGCCTTTCGGACTCAAAAACGCAGGTGCCGATTTCCAAGACACAATTAACCGAATGTTCAAATCCCAAATCGGCAAAAATGTTGAGGCATACATAGACGACATTTTAGTCAAGACTCTTTCCGCATCTGACATAACCTGTGACCTCCGGGAGACATTCCAAACCTTACAAGATTTCGGTCTAAAACTCAACCCCGAAAAGTGTACATTCGGAGTAAATGCCGGTAAATTCTTGGGTTTTATGATTTCCCAGCGCGGCCTCGAAATCAACCCATCCAAAATAACAGCCATACAAAATCTGAAACCCCCAACAAATGTCAAAGAAGTTCAACGATTCAGTGGACGACTCGCAGCACTCAACCGTTTTCTTTCCAAATCCGGAGAAAAATCCCTCCCGTTTTTCTTACTTTTACGAAACCGCAAAAATTTTGAATGGACACCAGAATGCGAGCAAGCCTTTCAAGCCATAAAACAATACTTGCAAAGCCCTCCCATACTAGTCCCCCCGAAAGCAGGCGAAGTCCTCCACCTCTATATTTCCATCTCCCCTTCAGTCGTCAGTGCCGTTCTTTGTGCCGACCGCAACAATACATTTCATCCAGTTTACTACGTTAGCCACGTCCTACAACCTGCCGAAACCCGGTATTGTCCTTTAGAAAAACACGTCTTTGCTTTAACCATGGCAACACGGAAGCTCCGACATTATTTCCACGCCCACCAGATATGCATGCACACCCAAGCCCCCATTCGACAGTCATTACACAAAGCTGACATCACCGGCCGCCTAATGCGATGGGCCATCGAACTGTCCGAGTATGACATCACATACACCCGCAGGCAGCAAGTCAACGCCCATGCATTATCGGACTTCATCATAGAATGCACAGATCTACCCCCACCCCTTCTTCACCAATCATCCGATGATAACATCCCAGACGACTGTTGGACAATCCATGTCGACGGATCCGCAGCAGAAACCAATCGAGGAGCCGGTATAGCCATCACTTCACCCGAAGGCTCCAAGTTATTATATGCCCTAAAATACACATTCACGATTAGCAACAACGAATCCGAATACGAAGCGGTCATTGCAGGACTACGGATTGCCCGCACCCTAAACATCCGTAACCTACGCATATTCACCGACTCACAATTAATAGCGGGACAAATCAACGGCGAGTTCGAAGCCAAAGAAGAAAATATGCAGCAATATTTAAAGCTCGTATCTGAGTTCCTCAAAAATTTCCAATACATAAGCATCGAATACATCACCCGTACAGCAAACACGGAAGCGGACACCCTCTCCAAAGCACACATAACCGATGCAATAGACGGAACATGGATAGAGCCACTCACACAAAGATCCATCGACCACCTTCCAGTTATGAACATCTCACAATCACCCTCCTGGATGACACCCATCACCCAATACATCACCAACAATATCACCCCGGAAGACAAAGTCCAAGCATAAAAACTCAAACAAACCGCGGCCCGATACGTTATCATAAACAACCAATTATACCGACGCCATTACTCCTGGCCATTATTGAAGTGTGTACCCAAAGCCGAAGGAAATTACATTTTGCACGAAATCCACGAAGGAATATGCGGAGCCCATATCGGAGCCCAAAGCTTAGCCCGAAAGGTCATGCGGACAGGATACTTCTGACCCACGTTAGAAGCCGACGCCACCGAGATCATTAAACACTGTTCAAAATGCCAGCTACACGCCAACACACACCACATGCCTACTGCCGAATTCCAGTCTATCAGCAACCCGATTCCTTTCTATCAATGGGGCATGGACATCGTTGGCCCATTTCCAAAGGCTAAAGGAAACAAGGAATTCCTAATCGTAGCAATTGACCATTTCACCAAATGGGTCGAAGCAAAACCCGTAGCGTCCATCACGGCACAAGTCGTCAAAGATTTCTTCTGGCACGACTTCATCACTAGGTTCGGCATACCCTGCATCCTCATAACCGACAACGGGAAACAGTTCGAAGCGCAAGAGTTCCAGAATTTTTGTCAAGAATTACACATAGACCACCGTTTTACTTCCGTCGGATACCCGCAAACAAATGGCCTAACAGAGGTGACTAACCGCACCATTGTACAGGGCTTAAAAAATGGTTAGATTCATCCAAATCCAAGTGGATTGATGAACTACCGAATGTCCTATGGTCTCACCGCACAACACCCCACTCCCGCACCCTCGAAAGCCCCTTTTCTCTATGCTTTGGTACCGAAGCATTACTCCCAGTCGAAATCGGATCCCCTTCTCCTAGACTGGACAACTTCTCTGTTGAATGGAACGACCTCAAAATCGCAGAAAACTTAGCGCTAGTCGACAACATCCGATCCAATGCAGCCACCCGTGAGTACAACTACAAAAAGTCCCTTGCAAGACACAAGAATGCAAGAATACGCCCCCATAACATCAACACAGGAGACCTAGTCCTCCGCAAGAATTCCGTTAGTCATCAAGAGCCTACCCGAAAGCTAGATGCCAACTGGGAAGGCCCATACATCATCGCCAAGGCAAATCCAAATGGCAGTTTCCATTTGAAAGATCACAAAGGTCACATTCTCGCCCGCACCTGGAACGCCGCCAACCTCCGGAAATATTACCCATAGAACCCATCTACGCCCACAAATTTAGATTCGGATTCACAAATGTTCGGATTCGGACAAACACTTTCAAAACTTAAAATTCTTTCAATATTAACCCATAAATTTAGATTCGGCTTCACAATTGCTTAGCTCCGGACAAACCCTTGTTCTCCTTTTTTCAAAAACTAAAATCATTTCAATATTAATAACACACCATTTTCCCTACTCTTTTCTTTCATTTTTCTTATTAACACAGCATTCACACATTCCATACCATCACACCCACACACACATAATAAGAAAAACAACACAGAGCTAAACAAGTACTTCTTATTAATTTCAAACAAAATTACAAGTATGTACATCACACATTAGACCCTCCCCCTAATACATTGCTTTCCCCCTCCCCCCTCTTCACCCACCATACCCTCCCCCGGAGTAGTCTCCTCCCCTGGAGCCATCTCCCCCTCCTCCTCCTCTTCACCCGATACCTCCCGAGTTGGGCCAGATGGAGCAATCAGCTCGTCAAAATCAAATGGACCCCCTTCCCAAGGGTACACATTTCCTTCTGACCGCTGCACCAACCCTTCAAGCTGTTCCGGCAACTGGAACGACGGATCCTTTTCCCGAACAAGATCCCTCACAACAACCAAGGTATCCCCAGCCACGGGAGCTGCTACCCGAGAAAAGAGCCTGTAACACCGTTCATCCTTAAAGAACGCCGTTACAACAGCCTTTTCCGTAGCAGCATTTATCAATCCTTCGGGAGTCTCATAGCGCTCCCGTAACCTTGCAGCCTCCTCCTCCCATTTCCCCCTGGCCAGTTCCAGTTCACCGGACCGGAGCCTCTCCCGCAAGAGCTCTTGCCGAACCTTCTCGAGCTCCTCCCCCTGCTCCCGAACCCTCCCTCTCCATACATCCACCTCGCGATCGGATGCCTCCTTCGCTGCTAGAGCTTCGTCCCTAGCCTTCCACGCCATGTCCTTCTGCCCCTCCATACTATCATAATCGTGATACGTCAAGCGGAGGCGGTGCAGAAGTTCAACCTCTGAAAGCAAGGCCTGCCAAAAACAAATTAAAAACAAACAAAGCACAAAGTCAATACCATATACAATTAATTGGTAAACATTAAAATTATTCCCATACCCCCCATCCGTACCTCAAATTTTTGTTGGTACATTTGACCAATCAAAGCAGCCGTTGGCACCTTCTCCACCGCAGCCTTCAACCCCGGAGGAAAGCAATGTTGGAAGAAGGTCATCGCCACCCCCGGACCCCCCTCCGTTACATTCGGAGAAATATCCCAGGGAGGAACATAACTTCCCGTCTCCGCCTCCTTCTTATCCCATCCTACCCCCGGACCTCTCCTCAACCTTTTCAAAGGACGATCCACTTCCTCCGGAAGCTCTTCCACTTCTTTTCCTTTCCCCTTCCCCTTCCCCGATTCCTTAGGAACCACCGGGGCTACCACTTCCTTCTTTTTCTCCCCACTCACTACCCCTCCCCCCTTCCCCGAATCCTTTGGAACAGCCTTCTCCGCACCCACCCCGTCCTTCTTCTCTGCACCCCGAAACATGCCTGGATAATAATACCTATGAGTTCCGGTTATAAAACTAAAGCTCCCCTTGTCAGGCATAACCGAAAGAATTTTTACTTTACCAGATGTTTTCTTTTTACGTTTATCTGGATTGTTTTGCGCCATCTCCATCACTAAGTTTTTTCCTGCAAATACAAACACAACCCATCAGCTTCGGCAAATACAGTTAGTACAACATATGATCAACAAAAACAGAATATACTTAACAGCCCCCCCCCCCTCATCCCTTCCATATGCACCCACTTAATTTTCGGATGTCCAATCTGGAATCACACTCCAGCCCCGAATGCCTCATCAAGGTGTCAGACCAATCTTCCCCTACATTCAATTCAAACCGATACTTCATCAACGTTTCTGCATCCTGATAATCTCTCTCGTAACCTTCCGGCACATCATTACTTAAACTCTTCCTATTATTCCATGACTGCAGAAGGCTGTTGTTGCAAAAACTATGATGCTTGACATAAAAAAATTCATTCTTCCAAGAATGGATACTGGAAGGACCTAGGACAACCGGTCGAGTACTCCGCCTAGAAATATAAAAAAACCCCCGACCCTCCGGCGTGGTACACTTCTGACTCAAATAATACAATCTGCGCCATAATTCTAAACTGCACTCACACCCGAATGCCCTACACGCCATCAAGAAACCAACCGTAGTCTGGATAACATTCGGCATTAACTGACCCAGCTGAATCTTGTAAAACCTACAAATGTCCACAAACAACGGATGCAACGGAAACCGCAACCCTGCTCGCAAGTGCGCCACATAAGTCGTCACGCAGTCTGCCGGAGGCGTATGTATCCGTTGCTTAGCATCCGGGCAAATTGTCTTGTATGTTATAGGGAAATGGTAATTCTCCCGGATGCCCTCCAAAACCTTAGATTCGGACACAACCGTTTTATACTGAGGGACCTGCGAATTCTCTTTTTCCTCACACCCTTTCGCCTTGGAGTCTTTCTTCACCGGACCCACCTCCTCCTTCGGCTTCCGGTAAGCCATCCCAGAACTCACATCCTTCTCATCTATCAACGGGAAATAATAATCCTCTCCATCCATCCTATACCGCACACTTGCGTCCCGATCCCCTGACGCACCTACAGGCCCCATCCATTCTACCAGTTCCTCAAACCCCACTGATCCACTAGACACACTCCCTTGCTCATCCCCAGAATCAGCAGAATCAGCTCTGACCAATGAACTCATCATACCCGTATGATTTTTACCCTAACCTAACTGCCGTGTGTCTCCTCCCCCTAGCCCTACCCAGAAAAACGCTAATCAACAGAACAAGTACCTGAAATTTGCCGAGGAGCCATGTTTTAGAACAATGTCCAAGCACAATCACACAAAAGCAATAGCACACAAACACTGCAACAATAACAACAAAAATACGTCCCTTAGTAAAACACAGTTCATCACCCTATAAAGAATCCCACACACACAGCATACATTATCCCACATTCGCAAAACCCCTCCCATTTCAAACCCCACAACAATATATAAAATCAACATACTAACCTGCAACCTTCACAGCAGCCCTGAAGTTTTTCCGTACAATCCGAACCACTTACAGACAATTAGCAGTACCGGTTTAAAACTCACAAGCCAGAATCAATGGCGATTTTTTCAGAGGCGCGAAGAACACTCAAAAGACATTCAAAATAAACCCCCTGCCTGTTCATTTGCCCTTTTTTATTTTTCCAAACACCCTTCAGTTACCGGACCTCAAAAAACTCGCGCAGTCACATTTAATAAAATTGTCCCGTCCGCACACCCTCCCACATACACGCGCCTTCACGCGCCATCAGCCGAACCAACCCCACGTGCGCCCTCTCCCATCAATGTGTCAGAAACATCTCATCATCCCCCGTGCACACACAAGCCAACAGTAATTACCCGAATCCCCACCCACCAAACCGCAACCTCATCCCCAACCACATCCACATCTTATCTTCACAGTAACTCTCTTCCCCGAATCCCCACAATCCATTCCTTTCTACCATCTGCCCGAACCTTCCACCCATCCGCATCCTCCCCACGGCCTTCTTCATGTCCTATTTCCGCATCTCCCTCGCTCTTCCCCTTTCCCAATATGGCCGCACTTCACCGCCACATCCGTCCTAACCACAATCGGCCCAAAAAAAAATATGCTTATGGTATATGTACCATACCCCCATACATAAAACATATCTCCATAACACAAAATATCCCAAAAATCCCGTCATTAAATAAAAGGAGAAATTTGAAATATCTAAGAAAGGCATATAATATCTAAAAGGCCCATGACACAAAAGGCCCACGCATTATAGATAAATACCCCCCTAAAGAGAAAGAAGAGGCATCAAACACACAATCAAGAGACAGGCACGCACGCTGAGAAACCTAAAAAAGAAGATCAAGCACCAAAAGAAAGAGACCCAAAAGGAAGGAATCACCGAGGAAGGAAAAAGAAGATCTGGAAAGAGCCCAGGAAAGTAGAGGAAGAAGGAGAAGGGAATTAGAGCAATTAGGATCAGGCTACATCAAACATATATATATATATATGTGTGTGTGTGTGTGTGTGTGTAAAATGGATAGGACAAAAGAAATAAATGCATAGTACCGTAAGTTCAGCTTTAATATGCCCAGCTGGATTTCTAAGTGACAAATAGTGTGTGGGTGTATATTATATATATATATATATATATATATATGTATGTATAGATGCAAATTATCTACGCATATTTCACGTTCTTCACGGTCAACCTTCATCCAACTTTCTTTCACCAATTTCACCCATCAAAATTCCCTTGTCACAACAAATCAATTCAAATTAATTCCCCAAATAATAACAAATAATACAGCTCATCCACATTTTGAGAAATTAATTCAATTAAATTGACTTTTAACAATAAATCCACATTTTTAGGTAAAAAGAGAGAAAATATCAAATCAACACATTTTTATTCCATTTTCCAAATAAAGTCAATTAATTCCCAAATAAAATGTGGCAATTTAGATGTGAATAACTCTATTATTTTAGAGTTATCATCTGGAAAAGTTGAAAATGAAGATTCAGGAGATACCAAATGGAGTTAATGAGCCAAAACACAATAATGCCCACATCAAATTGGAAAATGGGTTGGACTCAAAGATACACAGAAGCCCTACATCTGTTAAACCAAAAGAAGGCCACCATAATGGGAAATAGAAAAATTATAAGGATAAGGGTCAAGTGGTAGAACGGGTTGGACCAAGTAGACTTGGGCCTTTAAAAGTGGTGGACAATAATCGAATGACCCAACAACTAAATAATCATACAGAAATAATGGAAATTGCAGCGGGGAAAAAGGCAGTACCGTTAGTTATGACTCTGAATGTAATTCGACAAGGCATGGATGGAAGAAACCTTCCTGGTAGGAGCAAAAGTGACAGTGGAGGCAGTATGAATACTGACTGTATTGAGGTTGGAAATCAAAAAAAGGAAGAGTTGTCTTGTCGACGAGAAGAGCAAGTTGCAGTATTTGTAGGGGTTGCCGAAACAGTAATGGAGGTAAGCAACGCTTCCCTATACCTTTAAACTTTCTCAATGATTAGTTCTATTATTTGGAATTGTAGGGAAATAGGAAATAAAAATACCATAATGTATCTTATGGAGATGATTAAAGCCCACAGACCAGCTATTATATGTTTACTAGAAACTAGGGTACATAGCAGCCAAGTTATGAATTTTCTAGTTAGTACTGGTTTTACAGACATGCTAGTGGTTGAAGCAGAGGGGTATGTAGGAGGCTTGTGGCTCCTTTTGGATTGTAACAAAGTGAATATAGAGCCAGTCTCAATGAGTGATCAAATTATCACAGCAATTGTCCAAGATCAATCCAAGGAAGTCTGGATGTTGTCGGTGGTGTATGCATCACCTAGACCGTTTATCAAGGAGGAGTTATGAAATTACATAACGCAATTGGGAAACATTGTGAATATACCTGGGTGGTTCTCGTCAATGTCAACTAACCAGTTAACAGTTGAGATAAAGTAGGTGGAAAATCGATCAATCTAGTACAAGCTAGCCGGCTACAAGCTACAATTGACAGCTGCAGTCTAATTGATATGGGTTTCCATGGACCGAAGTTCACATGGACGAATGGTAGAGTCGGGAAAGCACTCATCCGGGAGAGATTTGACCGAGGCTGGTGTAACATACAATTCAATTTAAAGTTTGAGAATGCCATAATCCAACATTTGATGAGATCCGCCTCAGATCATCACCTTTGTTGCTCATGGAGAGAAGAACAGTCAATGCACCCTAGTTCCATGGATTTTGTTTCCTTGAGGTGTGGTTCCGCCATCCAGACTTCAGTAAGATAGTCAAGGATTTTTAGATGGGAGAACCAGACAATATTCTACATCAAATGGAGAAGTTCAAGGAGATGATTTGGAGGTGGAACAAGGATGTATTTGAAAATATATTTTGGAGAAAGAAGAGATGTAAAGCCAGACTGTTTGGGGTACAAAATGCCTTAAGAGGAGTTCAAAACATCTCTCTATAAGCTGGAAAAAATATTATTAAGGGAATTAGATGAGATACTAGACCAAGAAGAGCTATACTGGAAGCAACAAAGTAGAGTTAAATGGATTATGGAAGGAGAAAGGAATACGAGGTCTTTTCATGCACAAGCAAAGTAGCGAAAAAAGCAAAGTCAAATTGTTCAACTGAAAGATCACGAAGGAAAATGGTGCACAGATGGGGAGACATTACAGCAGATGGTTCGAAATTACTACGTGAGACTATATGACAAAGACCCCTTTATCACAACAGTATGGAACACAGATGAGTGGCAATTCCCCAAACTCATGAGATCACAAAACCAATGGCTGAATCGGACTTTATCTAGATACGATACAAAACTAGTTATGTTCCAACTACAACTGTTAACGAGTCGAGTCAAACCGAGCATCAAATATTTTGAGTTTGTTTGATTATTATTCGAGCATGTTTGAGTTAGCTCGTTTAATATTTCGAACAGAAAAAATTGTTCGAGTTTGTTTGATTTTTTTATTGTTCGAGTTCGAGCTCGAGTTCGCTCGATTAAGTTTAAATTTTTTTCAAATTTAAATTTGTTTTTTTTTCAAAATTACAAATTTATATTAAAAAATTATAATTTAAATATTTAACTATTTAATAATCATAATAATAAAAGTGAGCATTCTTTTAAATAATAAATCTAAATATAATAATTAAAATGATTAAATTTTAAAGTAAGATAAAATAATTTCTTCGAAAGATAGATCACCATCCTCTATCAGCAAAACAAATGTTAAATATATAAAGAATATTTTTAAATATATTTAAAAATAATAATTATTTTTATATATACAAATTAAAGGACAAGAAAAAAAATAATTCAAATAAAATCTGATAGTGATCAAGAATAATATAATTTTTAAAATTTAAAATATCAAACAAATATAATCTAATTATTCCAATAAAATAAAATAAATATGGTAAAAAAATAATATACTTACCTTTAAATTTATTTTTTCAGTTGAGTTTGGACTTTGAGAAGTTAAGAGAAGGAGAATGGTCAACTTTTTAGGGTTTGTATAGAAAGAAAGTTGATTGAGTTAGAATTCAAGAGTCTTTTTATGGTTATGAGAGAAACAAATTGCTTTAACACTTTGAAGAAAGTTGGGGAAGTTGAATCACCTCTAGAAATTAGGGGAAAAAATTTAAAAATTTTCTAGTTTAAATATTAAATATTATTTTTAATAATATATATAAATATTTATAATTTGTTCACGAACGCTCGGTATGTTCGCGAATAATGTTTGAATAAGCTTGAAATTTAATCGAGCTTAAAATTTTATTCGTGTTTGTTTGTTTAATAAATGAACGAGTTCGAACCGAGTATAAACGAGCTCGAACGAGCTTTGTTCGCGAACAGTTTGGTTCGTTTACAACTCTAGTTCCAACTGGGAGTGAACAAGGCACTAGGACCTGATGGGATACCAGTAGCTTTTTTCAAAAATACTAGGAACAGGTAGGACCAGCGGTGTGCGAGTTTTTACAGGAAGTGTTCCAAACTGGTTCCATCCCCGAAGAAGCCAATCACTCGGTAATATGCTTACTACCAAAACAAGAATATCCGGAGGACGTAGCTCAATTCCGACCAATTTATTTTAGCAATGTACTAGTGAGGTAGTAAGCAAAATTATTGGGAATAGAGTGAACCAATTTATGGATGAATTATCCAGAGCTTAGCAGTCTAGTTTCATACCGGGTAGACAAACAACGAATAATGTGGTCATAGAACAGGAGATCCTACATTCCATGCGTAAAAGAAAAGGAAAAAGGGAGAAATGCTAGTAAAGATAGACCTGGAGAAGGTGTATGACCGTGTAGATTGGGGTTTCTTGGAATGTGTCATGAGAACTGTAGGCTTTAAGGAACAACTGATCAGGGTGGTTAAAAGCTGTCTGGACTCAACAAACATGTATGTTCTCTGGAATGGCACAAGACTAGCTACTTTAAAATCGGAAAGAGGACTTCGTCACGGAGATCCATTGTCACCGTATTTGTTTGTCCTATGCATGGAAGTCCTAGGCAAACGTATACAACAGGCGGTTTCAGAGGGACAATGGCGAGGAATTAGTGTGGCAAGGAACAGTCTAAAGATATCCCACCTTTTTTTCGCTGATGACTTGTTGTTATTTGGAGAAGCTTCAGTATGACAAGCAAAGGTGATTTATGAGATTCTCCAAACCTTTTATGGAGAATCAGGTCAAAAAGTAAACCAAAGCAAATCTAGGGTTTGATTTTCATCGTCGACTACAAGTGAACGATCAAAGGTTAGTGAGACTTTTGGAATGAGAATAACAACTTATTTGGGAAAATATTTGGGGGTTCTACTAATCCATAGAAGGTTAAAAAGTCACCATTTTGGCTATCTTGTGGATAGAGTTCAGAAGAAGCTGGGGGGATGGTCTAGCCGTATGTTATCACAGGCAGCAAGGATGCTTCTGATTCAAACAGTTTCAGCTACCATACCATCTTATGTCATGAATTCATGTCGGCTGCCGAAGAGAACCATTGAAATACTTGAGAAAGTAAACTGAAGATTTCTATGGGGTGACACAGAGAATCAAAGCTCACTACATACAATTGCGTGGAAGACAGTATGTCAACCGAAAGGATAAGGGGATCTAAATATTCAGTCACTAGCCAGCGTAAATAAGATTCTATTGGCAAAGCTTACGTGGAGAGCCATGAAGAAGCCGAATGCATTATGGGCCTTGATCCTACGATCCAAATACGACGATATGGAGAGAGAAGATAACCTGGATCGTTTGAGGAATATATCAGTGGTTGGTAGAAGCTTGAGGTATGGTTGGAAAGTGCTGCGTCAAGGGCTAGAACGGCGAGAAGGGGAGATATGGTGGAAACTGACATCACATGGTCTATTCACCACAAAGACGGCATACGCACTCATCTCTCAGGGTTAACATACACAAAGTAATACCCTCAATTGGAAGGAAATTTGGAAATTTAAAGGTCCCACCAGGGGTTCGTGTTTGTTATGGATGATAACACATGATCAACTCAAAACGATGTCTCTATTATGGGAAAGAAAAATCAGTGATAGCCCCCAGTGCTTAAGATGTGGATACCAATCCGAGACAACCCTTCACGTGATAAGAGACTGTATGTCTAAAACAGTTTGGGAGATATTAGTGTCGCAGACACTAAGTGAATTTTGGGCTTCACAAGAAATTAGTCAATGGGTGACATGCAATATTCGTAGCACACGGCTAGAAGAAAACCATTGAAAGTATGTATTTCGACAAAGCGTACAGACGTTGTAGAGATGGCGGAACTTGGAACTATATGAGTAGAAAATACCTCAACATCCTAATATTTTGGCAACAATTATTCTTAGAATTAATTATGAATTTTTGTGTACCCTCAAATGAGGAAGATGAGATGGCGGAAGCTATCTCTGTTACCTAGGTAACATTTGTATACTGTTTATTGTGTTAATAAAATATTCTCCATTAAAAATAACATATAATATAAATAAATAATTAATAAATTTATGATTTAATTTATGACCATTGAAAAATTAAATAAAATATCAACTAATACTTTATTTGGGAGTAAAAATTGAAATTAAAGGATCAACATATAATATAAATAAATAAGAAGATGTTTTGCTGCCAGGGATTTGAACTTGGATTTGTTTGATGCTTGTATTAAGCTGTTAATTTCCATTAAATTGTGTTATAGTGGAGTATATGTAAGATTGCAGCATAATATCTAAAGTCTTAATAGACATAGAGACGAATTGAAAAATTTTATTTTTATATTAGAGTGAAAGGTGAGATTTTTTTTTAAAAATGTTTATTTAGTTATAATATCATCAAATTAATAGAATTTTTTATAGTGTTATAGGATATATATATATATATATATATATATATATATATATATATATATATAAGAAGAACATGTTATTGAGCAAATAATTATTATATATATAGATAAAAAATTTATGATTTTAAAAGTTAAAAAATAAATATTTTAGAACTAAACTTGATAAACATAAAAAAAAATTTGGACCAAATTCACGAGTTAATCAAAGAAAGCTTTTTTTTTCAAATTTTTAATTAGATGTTACACAATAAATTTTTTTAAGAAATAAGTATAAAATTAAAAATGATAATAATATAAAGAAATAAAGCTGATTCATTTATGATTGAAAAGATATAAAAATGTATCACAGAATTGTACTTGGTGTACTGACAAGCACAATGACATATACTTTTGCTACCTATGTTCTTGGAAAGACCTCCTCTCTCGCAATCTGAAATACAAAAATTCCAACACTTTCCACTACTTTCTGGATTATCATCTTTGCCTTTCAGACAAGGTCCTTGTTCCGGATGATCTTTGCAACATTTGTCTCCTTTAACAACATTCTTGCTACCTAAAAAGAGAACAAATCAAACAGGATAAAATTAAAAAAAAAAATAAAATCAACTAAACTTATACTATATATTTTTTTGTATGCATAAAATACTTTTACTATTCTTTATACATATATTGTATTCATTTTTATAATGTAATAAAGTATACTATGAAGATTTTATATTGATTTTAAATACATAAAGAAAGAAAATATGAATGTATATTGTTTCATTTATATAATAAATGAAAATAAATGTAAAAGTATTATTTATTTAAAACTAACCTATGATAAGAACAAAGTAAAAGAATTTACCAATTGTTTTATGAGAGAATTTGTCAGTCAAAACTTATTATTAATAGGCAAAAATAAAGATGTTGTGACATCTGATAAATTCAAATAAACAAAAGAAAAAAATGCATAAGAAAAAAAAATATAAGTGGACCAAAGTTGTAAAAACTAATGTTTCATAAATTATGACATAAACTTTTCTATTTTATTTAATTTTATTAGTTTTTTTTTTGTTTACTAGTGAAGAATTTCTATGGATTTTTTTATTTGTTTTTCTTATTTAATAAAATATGAGCAATTGATTATGTTATCCATAATTTTCTTCTGTATCAATTTATTACGTAAAAGTTTTTGATGAATTTATTTTATTCTACAATTTATTCTATGTCACAGTTTCCATCTAAAAAATAAATAAATAAATAGAGAGAGAAAAACCAAGTGGACCAAAGTTGTACAAAGTAACCTTTCATAAACTAAAAAAGAAAAAAAATATATATATATATATATTATAATTATTAAGTAGTGTAATAATGTGGATCATTAATGCATAAACCATAATTCATTACTTTCTAAATTCATAATAAATTTCGTCAGTTACAATACAGTTATAAGAAATATAAAGATGTCAATATCACAAAAAAAAACACACACACACACATCCTATTACATAAAATTTTAAAAAGTTAAAAATAATAATAATAAAGAAAATTTAAAAAATTAAGTGGACCAAAATTGTAAAAACTTATGTTTCATAGAATAAAAATTTATGTTTTAAAGATTGTACAATAAAAGTAGTTGAGAATCATAAATGCTTTAGTAGAATTGTGCATATTTCTTTTAAATAGTGTTTTAATTTCTTTGCTTCTAATCTTTAAATAGTTTCTTGAGTAATTGACAGTAAACCAATATTATTTTCTATTCAATATTTCCGTTATATTTACTATAAAAAATTGAAAACTTCATCTTCAGCTAATAATTGTATATAGAGGGAATAAAAATACATAAAATTTTTATAAAAGATAAAAAAGTTTTAAAAAAAAGCACGAACATTGAAAATAAGTTATCCATCAAATAATAATTTATCTATAAATTAGTCAAAAAAATTCATGATTTATATTAACTGTGAGAATAATTTTATAAACAATCCATTCTAATATTTTTATAATTTAATAAAAAATTAGCTATTCATTATTTTAAAAAATAATTTTTCCCTATGTAAAATTATTTTAGCAAAAAATCTGATAAAATATTTTATATAGAGAATTATTTTTATTTAAAATTTTGTCTTTGTCACTATTCCGTTACAAATCAAAAAAATCACTATTTCATCTTTCTTCTTCCTCCTACTTCTTCCTCTTTTTTCTTCTTCTTCCTCTTTTTTCTTCTTCTTCCATAGTTAGTTGAGTCAGGATTGAATTATGACCGAATCGTACCGAGTTACAGACGAGTCAAGCCAAATTGACATCATCTCAATTTTTGATCGTATCTTTATCTCGGTAAACTCCGACACTTTGAATCATGATACGGTTGCTAGCTTAACAATGGGTTCGAGAATGACAAGAATTTCTGAGGAAGGGTACAGATTTGGAGAATAACATATTGGGACAGGCAACAATGAATCTTCTAATATTGAAATGACAACATTAATCCCGCCTAAAAAAATTGTGTTAGGTCAAACTCAACATAGCCCCTGAGAGCCTAAGTCCCAAGTTAACCCAATCTAAGGAGAAATTAATTTTATTTTTTTAAAAGGAAGAAATCCTTATAAAATTTAATCAATCTCCATTTTTCTAAACTTCTTGATACTTTATTTATATAAGTTTTTTTATTTGAATTATAATAAAGATGGAAAATCATTATAACAAAAAAGATACAAATATCAAAGGAACAAAATAAAATAGTCTAATTAATATTTTATTTAAATAAAAAAAGGTGGAGAAAGAAATACAACAAAGGAGAAGCATAAACTATAGATTTAATTACATGAATTTCTCCTCCAATTTGAAGCTTAATTTAATACTTCCAATTACACCCCTTCGAGATCCTCCACCCACAAATGCCCTATAGAGTGGTTGGTCAACATGTATAATTTCATTTGGTGTTAAAAATAATGGAATTTTAGTCATACCAATAACTGAGACACCATCAGAGGTTCCTGGATTACCACTTACCCGTTGTACTTTAATGACCTCCAAATCCATAAATTCAGCATCCGGAAAATATGGAAAATCCATCGCCGTATAATTACGCCATTCGATTCTTCGCGATTCTTCGCCAAACATTTCATCTTCTTTGAAAATAAAATTGGTCCAAGTTTGATTGCGTTGTCCAAGCCCACAAATTGATACACCATAAATTCCTTCGATGTTGGCTTCTGGATCTACAACAGTAGCCACATATACATGTATGCAGAGAATATAATAAGGATTTATTTTTCCTTTCAACTTCTCATCGCCGACATCCATCAAGAATGAACCCTCTTTCTCTCACGATAAACAAAAAAGTGATTTAGTTTTTAGTAGGATATTAGTGTTTTTAGATTTATTTATAGCGCGAGTTTCATTTATGACTTTTTTATTTTTTAACAATTTATAAAATTAGATTTCTTAATTTATAAGCTTTCAAATTGTATTTTGTAAAGTTTTGAACAATATTATACACGTTAACATTAATTCGTAGTATCTACGGAAAACAAGTATTTAAGATTTTTTAATCAGCAATGACGTTTGAAGATTTTGATATTTGGATAAAGAATTAATATTTTGCAAGAATTTAGATGGTTACCTTTTATAGTGATGTGATTGTTTTTATTGATTAAGCATAATGGATGAATATTTTGAACCGATATAATTATATGGAATATTTTGATGGACTATCGAATAATTTAATAATATTTATAGTTAACATGCATTAATTGGTAGTAATTTCGCCTATGAATGTACATGATCATGTTTTCAAAGTAAAGTTAAAGTAATATTTATCTTACAAATTTTGTGATGAAAATTTTGTATATTTAAATGTTAGTGTAAACTGTGTTCATAATACAAATTGTTCAAAATTAATTCAAATATCACATATGAAGATGAAGTTAGAATTGTCTAATATATGTGTATATATATATATATATATATGAGCATTTCTTTTCCTCTAATGCATTGGAGCCCAATTTTGTAGAAGGCCCATTAAATTAGTTTCTTAATTTTGTAACATAAGGTTCACATGCTAAATTAATATTTAACTTTGAATTTAATACTACTTCAAATAACAATAAAATATTTTATATTTAATATGTGTATATGTAAAAATTGTGACTTTTTATGGTATCCTATCAAATTACCCATCTCATGTAAATTTCATATTGTTCCTTTGTTTATAATTATTTATGTAACAATATTAATATTAAATATTTATATTATTTACGAATGTGTTGATACTAATATCAAAGGTTATACAATTTATATATTATATACGATTTAATAAATTTATGATTTAATTTATGACTATTGAGAAATTAAATAAAATAGCAACTAATAGTTTATTTGTATTATATTTGGGAATAAAAATTAAAATTAAAGGATCAATATATAATATAAATATTAGAACTGCATACCCAATGGATAAGGCGCTAGTTTTCGAAATCAGAGATTCTGGGTTCGATCCCTAGTGTCCTTCAATTTTAAGGTACTAGAACCAAGAATCAACCCGGCATAGAAGCAAGGGGTATATAGTAGCACGTTTCTATTCCAAGGAGGACTACTTGAAAGTGTTAAATGGAGGACCATTGACCATATTAAGGCATTATTTAAGTATATCAAAGTGGAGACCGAATTTTTGGCCATCGGAGGATGATATACGGACCACCCTAGCGTGGGTACCTTTCTAAGGCGTGCCATTGGAAGTATTTGAGGATCTCTCACTATTAGACTGGGGGAATGCAGTCAGGAAGGCAATACGAGTGGATTTGAACACAGCTAACATGATCTGTGGGCCGTATACAACGGTCTGCGTGGAAATTGATTTAGCAACACCATTCATACCGACAGTCGTAGTCTGGGGCAAGAAGAAATGACATGCAGCAACCAGTGATAAAGGACCATAATCGTGCAATGGCAGCACAACCCTATGGTCCTTGGTTACTCCCGGCACATGTACGATGTCGACAAATGCACATGCAGAAACAGACCGACAGACAGAATACAACTCCGCTGAGTAGACAATCTAGGAGGAAACAATCTGTTCAGAGACATGGATTGACACATGGGGCTAATCCAGTTTCGGACGGGTCATCATCTTTTGAGTTTGGATCAGTAAACAACAATTGAGGTATGAGGTTGTTAGAAAATTGAAAAGTTACATGGGAAAGTGAGAACAGGGACACAGTTGGCGGGAATTCCAGCTTTGCCATACTACACAAAAGTCCTACATCTCTTAAACCAAAAGAGGACCACCATAATGGGAAATAGAAAAATTATAAGGATAAGGGTCAAGTGGTAGAACGGGTTGGACCAAGTAGACATGAGCCTTTAAAAGTGGTGGACAATAACTGTATGACCCAACAACCAAATAATCATACATAAATAAAGGAAATTGCAGCAGTATGGATATTGACTGCATTGAGATTGGAAATCAAACAAAGGAAGAGTTGTCTTGCCGACAAGAAGCGCAAGTTGCAGTATTTGCAGGGATTGCCGAACAGTAATGGAGGTAAGCAACGCTTCCCTATCCCTTTAAACTTTCTCAATGATTAGTTCTATTATTTGGAATTGTAGGGGAATAGAGAATAAAAATACCATAATGCTTCTTATGGAGATGATTAAAACCCACATACCAGCTATTATATGTTTACTAGAAACTAGGGTACGTAATAGCCAAGTTATGAATTCTTAGTTAGTACTAGTTTTACATACATGCTAGTGGTTGAAGCAGAGGGGTATGTAGCAGGCTTGTGGCTTCTTTTGGATTGTAACAAAGTGAATATAGAGTCAGTCTCAATGAGTGATCAAATTATCACAACAATTGTCCAAGAGCAATCTAAGGAAGTCTAGATGTTGTCGGTGGTGTATGCATCACCTAGACCATTTATCAGGGAGGAGATATGAAATTACATAAGGCAATTGGGAAATATTGTGAATATACCATGGGTGGTTATCGTCAATGTCAACTAACCAGTTAACAGTTGCGATAAAGTAGATGGAAAACCGATCAATCTAGTACAAGCTAGCCGGCTACAAGCTACAATTGACAGATGCAGGTTGATTGATAAGGGTTTCCATTGACTGAAGTTCACATGGACGAATGGTAGAGTCGGGAAAGCACTCATCCGGGAGAGATTTGACCGAGGCTGGTGTAACATACAATTCAGTTTAAAGTTTGAGAATGCCATAATCCAACATTTGATGAGATTCGCCTAGGATCATCACCCTTTGTTGCTCATGGAGAGAAGAACAGTCACTGCACCCGAGTTCCGTGGATTCCATTTCCTTGAGGTGTGGTTCCGCCATCCAGACTTCAGTAAGATAGTCAAGGATTTTTGGATGGGAGAACCAGAAAATATTCTACATCAAATGGAGAAGTTGAAGGAGATGATTTAGAGGTGGAACAAGGATGTATTTGAAAATATATTTTGGAGAAAGAAGAGATGTAAAGCCAGACTGTTTGGGGTACAAAATCCCTTACAAGAGGGGTTCAAAACATCTCTCTATAAGCTGGAAAAAAGATTATTAAGGGAATTAGATGAGATACTAGACCAAGAGGAGCTATACTAGAAGCAACAAGCTAGAGTTAAATGGATTATGGAAGGAGAAAGAAATACGAGGTTTTTTCATGAACAAGCAAAGCAGCAAAAAAAGCGAAGCCAAATTGTTCAACTGAATGATCATGAAGGAAAATGGTCCACAGATGGGGAGACATTACAACAGATGGTTCGAAATTACTACGTGAGACTATATGACAAAGACCCTTTTGTCACAACAGTATGGAACACAGATGAGTGGCAATTCCCCAAACTCACGATATCATAGAAACAATGGTTGAATCTGAGTGTATCTAGCTACGAAACAAAACTAGTTATGTTCCAACTGGGAGTGAACAAGGCACTAGGATCTGATGGGATACCAGTAACTTTCTTTCAAAAATACTAGGAACAGGTAGGACCAGTGGTGTGCGAGTTTGTATAGGAGGTGTTCCAAACTTGTTCCATCCCTGAAGAATTCCAATCACTCTGTAATATGCTTACTATCAAAACAAGAATATCCGGAGGAGGTAGCTCAATTCCGACCGATTTGTTTTAGCAATGTACTGGTGAAGGTAGTAAGTAAAATTATTGCGAATAGAGTGAAACAATTTATGGATGAATTATCTAAAGCTTAGCAGTCTAGATTTATACCAGGTAGACAAACATCGGATAATGTGGTCATAGCACAGAAGATCCTACACTCCATGCGTAAAAGAAAAGGAAAAAAGGGAGAAATGATAGCAAAGATAGATCTGGAGAAAGCGTATGACCGTGTAGATTGGGGTTTCTTGGAATGTGTCATGAGAACTGTAGGCTTTAAGGAACAACTGATCAGGGTGGTTAAAAGCTGTTTGGACTCAACAAACATGTCTGTTCTCTGGAATGGCACAAGACTAGTTGCTTTTAAATCGGGAAGAGGACTTCGTCACGGAGATCCATTGTCACCGTATCTATTTGTCCTATGCATGGAAGTCCTAGGCAAACGTATACAACAAGCGGTTTTAGAGGGGCAATGGCGAGGAACAGTCTAAAGATATCCCACCTTTTTTTCGCTGATGACTTGTTGTTATTTGGTGAAGCTTTAGTATGACAAGCAAAGGTGATTTATGAGATTCTCCAAACCTTTTAGGGAGAATCAGGTCAAAAAGTACACCAAAGCAAATCTAGGATTTTCATCATCGACTACAACAAGTGACCGATCAAAGGTTAGTGAGACTTTTGGAATGAGAATAACGGCATATTTGGGAAAATATTTGGGGGTTCTGATAATCCATGGAAGGTTAAAAAGTTACCATTTTGGCTATTTTGTGGATAGAGTTAAGAATAAGCTAGGAGGATGGTCTAGCCGTATGTTATCACAGGCAGCAAGGGTGCTTCTGATTCAAACAGTTTCAGCTAGCATACCATCTTATGTCATGAATTCATGTCGGCTGCCGAAGAGAACCATTGAAACACTTGAGAAAGTAAATCGAAGGTTTTTATGGGGTGACACAGAGAATCAAAGCTCACTACATACAATTGCGTGGAAGACAGTATGCCAACCGAAAGGACAAGGGGGTCTAAATATTCAGTCACTAGCCAGTGTAAATAAGATTCTATTGACAAAGCTTGTGTGGAGAGCCATGAAGAAGCCGAATGCATTATGTGCCTTGATCCTACGATACAAATACGGTGATATGGAGAGAGAAGATAACTGGGATAGTTTGAGGAATATATCAGTGGTTGGCAGAAGCTTGAGTTATGGTTGGGAAGTGCTGCGTCAAGGGCTAGAACGGCGAGGAGGAGAGATATGATGGAAACTGACATCACATGGTCTATTCACCACAAAGACGGGATACGCATTCATCTCTCAGGGTCAACATACACAAAGTAATACCTTCAATTGGAAGGAAATCTGGAAATTTAAAGGTCCCACCAGGGGTTCGTGTTTGTTATGGTTCATAACACATGATCAACTCAAAACGATGTCTCAATTATGGGAAAGAAAAATCACTGTTAGCCCCGAGTGCTTAAGATGTGGATACCAATCTGAGACAAACCTTCACGTGATAAGAGACTGTATGTCTAAAACAGTTTGGGAGATATTAGTGTCGCAGACACTAAAAAGTGAATTTTGGACTTCACAGAAAATTAGTCAATGGGTGACATGCAATATCCGTAGCAGAAATAGCACACGACTAGAAGAAAACCACTAGAAGTATGTATTTCGACAAGGTGTACAGACGTTGTGGAGATGACGGAACCTGGAACTATATCAATTGAAAATACCCCCACATCCTAATATTTTGGCAACAATTATTCTTAGTATTACTTATGAATTTTTGTGTGCCCTCAAATGAGGAAGATGAGATGGCGGAAGCTATCTCTGTTACCTGGGTAACATTTGTATATTGTTTATTGTGTTAATACAATGTTTTCTATTAAAAAAACATATAATATAAATAAATAATTAATAAATTTATGATTTAATTTATGACCATTGAAAAATTAAATAAAATATCAACTAATACTTTATTTGTATTTTATTTGGGAGTAAAAATTAAAATTGAAGGATCAACATATAATATAAATAAATAAGAAGATGTTTTGCTGCCACGGATTTGAACTTGTACCGAAAAGGTGGAATCGCCCACCTTAGGCGCCCCTCCTAGACGGCCCCACATCATTAGGAGAGGAGTTAAATCACGGTGACTCAGGGTTCCACAGGCAGGAGGACGCACCTGGTGGCCACAAGGGGCCACCCACCAACATTGGATGGATTGAAACCCCCACACTGCGCCTGCCAGGCTTCGATCCTTGGTCCTTGTACCAAATCTACTACCTGTGTTGCCGCTGAGCTAAGCCCGTGGGGGCACCACGGATTTGAACTTGTATTTGTTTGATGCTTGTATTAAGCTCTCAATTTCCATTAAATTGTGTTATAGTGAAGTATATGTTAGATTGTAGGAGAATATCTAAAGTATTAATAGACATAGAGAAGAATTGAAAAATTTTATTTTTACATTAGAGTGAAAGGTGAGAATTTTTTTTAAATGTTTATTTAGTTATAATATCATCAAATTAATAGAATTTTTTATAGTGTTATAGGATATATATATATATATCTATATAAGAAGAACATGTTATTGAGCAAATAATTATATATATGTAGATAAATAAATTTAGGACTTTAAAAGTCAAAAAATAAATATTTTAGAACTAAACTGGATAAATATAAAAATAAAAAATTTAGATCAAATTCATCAATTAATCAAAGAAACTTTTTTTTTCAAATTTTAATTAGATTTTACACAATAATATTTTTAAGGAATAAGTATAAAATTAAAAATGATAATAATATAAAGAAATAAAGTTGATTTATATATGATTGAAAAGATATAAAAATGTATCACAAAATTGTACTTGGTGTACTAACAAGCGCAATGACATATACTTTTGCTATCTACGTTCTTGCAAAGACCTCCTCTATCGCAGTCTAAAATATAAAAATTCTAACACTTTCCAGTACTTTCTGGACTATCATCTTTGCCTTTCAGACAAGGTCCTTGTTCCGGATGATCTTTGCAACATTTGTCTCCTTGAACAACATCCTTGCTACCTAAAAAGAGAACAAATCAAATAGGATAAAATAAAAAAAAAATCTACTAAACCTTATACTATATATTTTTTTGTATGCATAAAATACTTTTATTATTCTTTATACATATATTGTATGCATTTTTATAATGTAATAAAGTATACTATGAAGATTTTATATTGATTTTAAATACATAAAGAAAGAAAATATGAATGTATATTGTTTCATTTATATAATAAACGAAAACAAATGTAAAAGTATTATTTATTTAAAATTAACCAGTTATAAGAATAAAGTAAAAAGAAATAGAACAGAAATTCTCCTTTCCATAACCATTGACTTCTTAAAAAAAAATTACCAATTGTTTTATGAGAGAATTTGTCAGTTAAAACTTATTATTTATAGGAAAAAATAAAGATGTTGTGACATCTGATAAATTCAAATAAACAAAAACAAATTTTAAAAAATGCATAAGAAAAAAATATAAGTGGACCAAAGTTGTAAAAACTAATGTTTCATAAATTGTGACCTAAACTTTTCTATTTTATTTATTTTGATTAGTTTTTTTTTTTTTGTTTCCTAGTGAAGAATTTCTATGGATTTTTTTATTTGTTTTTCTTATTTAATAAAATATGAGCAATTGATTATGTTATCCATAATTTTCTTCTGTATCAATTTATTACGTAAAATTTTTTGATGAATTTTCTGTACACATTTTAATGAATTTTTTTTATTCTACAATTTATTCTATGTCACAGTTTCCATCTCAAAAAAATAAAAAATAAAAAATAAAAAAATAAATAGAGAGAGAGAGAAAAACCAAGTGGACCAAAGTTGTACAAACTAACATTTCATAAACTAAAAAAGAAATATATATATATATATATATATATATTATAATTATTAAGTAGTGTAATAATGTGGATCATTAATGCATAAACCATAATTCATTATTTTCTAAATTCATAATAAATTTCGTCAGTTACAATACAGTTATAAGAAATATAAAGATGACAATATCACAAAAAAAATATAATAATAAAAATAAAAATAAAAAACACACACATCCTATTAAATAAAATTTTAATAAGTTAAAAATAATTATAATAATAATAAAGAAAATTAGAAAAATCAAGTGGATCAAAATTGTAAAAACTTATGTTTTAAAGATTGTACAATAAAAGTAGTTGAGAATCATAAACTCTTTAGTAGAATTGTACATATTTCTTTTAAATAGTGTTTTAATTTCTTTGGTTCTAATCTTTAAATAGTTTCTTGAGTAATTGACAGTAAACCAATATTATTTTCTTTTCAATTTTTCCATTATATATTTACTATAAAAAATTGAAAACTTCATCAGCTAATAATTGTATATAGAGGGAATAAAAATACATAACATTTTTCTAAAAGAAAAAAAAAGTTTAGAAAAAAAAGCAGGGACATTGAAAATAAGTTATCCATCAAATAATAATTTATCTATAAATTAGCCAAAACAATTCATGATTTATATTAACTGTGAGAATAATTTTCTAAACAATCCATTCTAATATTTTTATAATTTAATAAAAAATTAGCTATTAATTATTTTAAAATATAATTTTTCCCTATGCAAAACTATTTTAGTAAAAAATTTGATAAAATATTTTATATAGAGAATTATTTTTATTTAAAATTTTGTCTTTGTCACTATTCCGTTACAGATCAATAAAAATTAAAGAATTAGCTATAGAATACCAGTTAAATAGATGAATTTTATAAAATAAATTATTATATATATATATATATATATATATTAAAGAATTAGAAATTAAAATCGTGTAGTAAATTTTATTTATTTATCTTTTATATTCACAAAGCATAATATTTTTTTACTATTATTTTGTTTTAAAGTCATATTAAATTAAAGATAGATTTAGTTACATAAAGATATAACTTGAATGTGTATGATAATATAATAATTAAAAAGTGTAAATATAAGTATTCTTTTTAGGTATTTATGGTTTTATCATATTTTACACTTTGTTGACATGATTGGAATTTAAATATTCTTTTTAATCAACTAATTGACTTATAGTTATAAAATAAATAAAAACTTTAAAATTTAAAGAAAAATCATTTTTTTTTTCAATTTTTAATTAGATGTTACATAATAATTATTGTAAGGAATATGTATAAAATTAAAAGTGATAATAATATAAAGATATAAAGTCGTTTTTTTTTATGATTGAAAAGATACAAAAAAATGTATCACAAAATTGTACTTTCAATACTATTAATGAATAGGTGCACTAACAAGCACAGTGACATGTACTTTTGCCACCTACGTCCTTGCAAAGACCTCCTCTCTCACAGTCTGAAATGCAAAAATTCCAACACTTTCCACTACTTTCTGGATTATCATCTTTTCCCTTCAGACAAGGTCCTTGCTCGGGATGATCTTTGCAACATTTGTCTCCTTCAACAACATTCTTGCTACCTAAAAAGTGAACAAAATAAATAGAATATATTATGAAAATTTTATTTTGACTTTAAATACATAAAACAAGAAAATATGAATGTATATTGTTTCATTTATATAATAAACAAAATCAAATGTAAAAGTATTATTAATTTAAAACTAACCTATGATAAGAACAAAGTAGAAAAGAAATAGAACAACAATTCTCTTTTCCATAGCTATTGTATTCTTAAAAGAATTTATCAATTAAATTGTGAGTTAAAACATATTTATAAGGAAAAACTAAAGATGTTGTGTACTAAAATTGAAGTGGACCAAAATTGCAAAAATTAATGTTTCATAGACTATAACAAACTTTTCTATTTTATTTATGATTATTAGCTTGCATAATTATTAATATTTAAAATAAAATTTATTATTTTTTTAAACTTTTACAACATATTTATAAGAAAAATAAAGATGGTGTGGACCAAACAGTATAACAAATACATAGAGAGAAAAATTAAGTGGACCAAAGTTGTAAATACATAGAGAGAAAAATTAAGTGGACCAAAGTTGTAAATACATGGAGAGAAAAATTAAGTGGACCAAAGTTGTATATACATAGAGAGAATAATTAAGTGGACCAAAGTTGTAAAAACTAATGCTTCACAGACAACAACGTAAACTTTTTTCAATTATTATTTTATATATGATTATTAATTTATAATAAATACATAGAGAGAGAAATTAAGTGGACCAAGTTGTAAAAATTAATGTTTCACAACAACCTAAACTTTTTTCAATTATTATTTTATATATGATTATTAATTTACATGAAAATACAAACTCTTTAGTCAAAATTATAATTCATTATTTTTTTAATTTGTCTGTATTATTAATTCATGTCTACTTTTCAATGTTATCAACATTTTATAAATTAAATTCTGCATACAAACTCTTTAAATGAAAATACTTTTTCAATACTAAAAGAATTTAAATTATTCTAGCAACATAAACAATTATATATATATATATATATATAAACCCAATTATTCTACCTAAAAAACCCAATATATATATAAATTCCAAAAATTTAATAAACAGCCAAATTTTAATAATAAAAAAAAGCCCAATAATTACATTTTTTCACAATTTCATGGATCAACATTAATTTAATGCATTGACAAGATAGTGGCTACAATTTTTTATTTGTTTATTTTCAAATTTTATTAATAGGAAAATTGGTATAGTCTCCGAACTATAGAGGTTTGGTGACATTGGTTATAAAGTATTTTTTTGGTAGAATTGGTTCCCGAACTATAAAAAAATTATGACATTAGTCCTTCGCTTAAAAAAATTTAGTGTTACATTATTCGTTAACTAAAAACAACTCTAAAGATATTTATGTCAGTACATTATTTAAATATATGTAATAATAGACAAATTGACATAAATAGTCCACAAACTATAGATGTTTGGTGACATTGGTTCCTAAATTATAATTTTTTGGGTGAAATTAGTCCTCAAACTATATCTAAATTAAAAATTTATAAAATTATCCTTTATAAAAAAAATTAAAGTTTATTTTTTAAAATAATAAACAAATATGCTGCAAAAAATTGTAAAAACAGTTAACTAATGGTAAAACATCTTATTTAACTATAGAAATTAATGAAGTTGCTTCAAGTGAGACTTTTTAAAATTTGTAGGGTACTCATAAACATTTTTCACTTCATGTGTTACTACACTACTTTACCCTAATAAAAATTAGTTATTATTATTAATCCATATATTTTTATTTTACTTTTTATTTGCAAAAAAATAATTTTCAAAATAAAAAAATTTACTAAACAAATCTCAGCACAATTTCATCATCAATACATTAGTTTAATACATTTATAAGATAGGGGTCAGATTTTTAATTTATTTATTTTCGTATTTCTACTATTTATTTATTTTTATTAATACAAGAAATCTAGTTTTAAAAAATAAAAATTTGACTGATCCAAATACCCTTTTTTTTTAATTTGTTTCTGATTAATGAAAAAAAAACAAAAGGGTCAACTCAACTCTGATTTAATTGATGTAGAAGAAGATATGGGTCAGGTATTTATTTTGTTTATTTTCATTTTCTAATTTTTCAAATTTTATGAATACAAGAAATCTAGTTTAAAAAAAAAAAATAGTTAAAACTGAAAGTCTTGGTATCGGTCACCGTCTCGGTGATCACTAGTTCACATCAGTATCGGCGAGTCGGTCATTGTATTGGTTTATACGAAATTTTTTATATTTAATTTAAAAATATTATTTAAATATATTTTTTCGAAAATAAATTATTTAAATAATATATATATATATATATAATACAATAATTTTAATAATAATTAATATTTTTTAAAAATAAAAAATATAATGTGCATAATATATATATATTTTTTGTCCATAACTGTATATAATATTAATATATATGTATATATATATTAAAATATTAAATATTATGTAATATTATATATATATAATTTTTGGATTTTCGTGCTATTTCTTTTTCCTCCTTCTTCTCTTCCTTCTCTTTCCTCCCCCTTCTTCTTCTTCCATGGTGATCAAGTCGTGACTGATTGATACCGAGTTAGGCTGAATCGGATCGAATCAGGCTGATGTACGAACGATTCTGGCATAATTGATATTATCTTAGATTTTGTTTGTATTTTTGTTTCGGTGAACTTCGGGACGGAGACGATTCAGCCGAGGCTTTTAACCATAGTGGGAATTAGAGACAAAAAGTAACGTGAAATGTTTTAGTGACACTTATTAAAAATTGGACCACATTCCATAAACGTTTTACTTCATGTGATAAACATGGTTTCTCAAATTATCTTAATCAAAATTAGTTTTTATTATCGAATAATATCTTTATTTTTCTTTATTTTTATTTTTCAAAAAAAGTAATTTTTTTAAAGAAAATTACTGCAAAAATCGCAACACAAATTTATCATTAGCATTATTAGTGTAATGCATGTACAAGATAGTGGCCGGTTATTTAATTTATTTATTTTAATGTCTGCACTTTTTTAGATATTATTAATGTAAGGAATTTGTTTAAAAGAAATAAAAATTAAAACTTGAAATAGAACATTACGACAGAAATTAACGGAGTTACTTATAGTAAAATTTCTTAAAACTTGGAGAACACTTTTTTTCACTTTTAGGTGATAAATTTAGATTCTGAAATCTAAAAGGTATTATTAATACTTTACACTTATAAAACTTAGTTATTAATTTAATGTAAAAATTTAATATAAAAATTTGAACACACTTTCATCATCAATATTAATTTTAATGCATGTACAAGATAATAAGTCGAGTATTTAATTTGTTTATTTTTATGTTTATTTTTTTTCAAATTTTATTAATGCAAGGAATTAAAACTTTGAAGTGGGACTTAACGAACAAAAATTAACAGAAGTACTTCTAATGGGACTTCTTAAAGCTTCCAAGATAACCATAAATGTTTTTCACTTTAACTAATAAACTTAGATTTTGAAATCTGTGTTACTAGAATAAAATTAGTTATTATTATGAAACAAATATCTTTATTTTACTTTTTGTTATCCGAAAAATAATTTTTTAAAAATATTTACTTCAAAAATGTCAACACAATTTCATCTATCAACATTTCAACATTAGTTTAATGCATGGACAAGATAGCAAATTACTATTGTTTTTTCATCTAGTTAAAGTGTCCACAACATAATGGAGACTGTAGCAACAATGTAATGACGGCCACAGTTCAATACAACGGCAACAACTACAATCCGTGTATTTGTTGTCTTGGGAAAGAGGGGCTTGAATTGTTTTGAATTTTATTCAAACTAGGTGAGGAAAATTCTTGTTTTTGCTATTAAATAATTTATTTAATTTTTTTTTGAGTGGATTTGTTTTCGTGGAACAGAGCTTTAATTTGAATGAATTTTGTTGGAGCCAAGAAAAATATTATCTTTGCTATTAAACAATTTATTTTATTTTGTTCAGAGAATTTGTTGTCGTGGAAGAAAGCTTGAATTCGAGTAAATTTTTTTCAACCTAATTAGAAAAAATCATGTCTTTATTATTAATTGTTTTATTAATTTTTTATCTTTTTAATCGTTAAATCATATTTTCACTGTTTTGACATTAATAATTTTATCTATTATGTAAAAAGATAAATTAAATAAAAATAAACTCTCTTTGACAGGAGTTTTAATATTCAATTGCTCCTCAGATGACATACTTTTTCTGCTCATGCGGATTTTTGTATTTATTCTGTGTCGTAATTATTTTAAACTCCAACTAAATTAGATTCGAGCTGGGTCGATCTCCTCTCCCTACACTGTTTTTTACAGTTGGAACTAAGACCTTGCGAATGGGAATCAAGCTCCTTCCACTTAGATTCGAGCTGCGTCGATCTCCTCTCCCTACACTATTTTTTACAATTAGAACTAAGACCTTGCGAATGGGAATCAAGCTCCTTCCACTTGGACCAATTGTTAACCAATTGGACCAATTGGAGAGAGAGTTACTTTTGAAAAAGATGCAAATAATGTGATCCTAGCTTTAAAAGGTGCCTCTGAGTTTGCAGACTGAAGAGACATATGGTTTTTGGTTTTTGTCGTTTACCCCGCTTGTTTGTAATTATGTAGCTCATGACATTGCTAATTATGCAGCTCATGACATTGCTAAATGGGCTAATAGGTCATCTTTTTGTGGTGAAGTTAATTTGGAATCCTTCCCCAACATTATTGGGACTCTGATAGAAGGGTGTCTTAAAAGCCTCATTTGCTTGAATGTGTATGATAATATAATAATTAAAAAATATAAATGTAAGATTAGAATTTTTTTTAGGTATTCATGTTTGTACCATATTTCGAATTTATGATATCTTTAAATCATACGTGAAGCTGTCACTAATTGAGCTACACTTTGTTGACAAGATTGAAATTTAAGTATTCTTTTTAATCAACTAATTGACTTATAATTATAAAATAAATAAAAACTTTAAAATTTAAAGAAAAATCATTTTTTTTCAATTTTTAATTAGATATTACATAATAATTTTTGTAAGGAATATGTATAAAATTAAAAATGATAATAATATAAAGAAATAAAGTTGATTTATATTATTAAAGAGATGGTTTTTAGGATTCAATAGCCCTAGAAACAGTTTTGAGGAAGATAATTTGACAGTTTTGAGGAAAATAATTTGGAAAATTTCTAATCTGGCAACATCAATAACAAAGACAAGATTTTTTGTTCTGAGTAGAACAAAATTCACACAAATTATTGAAGCTCCTCTTTCCCGTAGCTACAAATTCACGAATTCTAGCTATCTTGAGACTCTTAGAACTCTCTTCCCATTTGATTTAGTCACTGTTCCGTTGCTATACTTACTGCGTGGTTGTGCCGTTGTTTTCGGCACTTTAACTAGATGAAAGAACAATGATAATGAGATAATAATTATGGGGAGGATTTATTTTTCATTTTTATTTAATTTTTAAAATAATGAAGAAAATGTCCTTAAATAAAACTGGAAAAAAATGAGATTTAATGGCGAAATGTTGATCGAACTGACGAAATGGACAAAATGACAATTTGTGAGACGTTTTGAAAGTTGTAGCCAGCGCCAAAAACAAAATGTAGATGTTAAATTTGAATTCTCCAAAACTTTTGTTTACCCTTAATAAAATTTGAAAACGTACAAATATAAAAATAAACAAATTAAAAACGAACCCGCTATCTTATCCATGCATTAAATTAAATTAATGTTGATCCATGAAATTGTGTTTAGAATTTTAAAGTAAATGTTTTTGAAAATTATTTTTCCGTAAACAAAAACTAAAAAAAAATTATTGTTTAATAATAATAACTAATTTTTCTTAGGATAAAGTATTACAATAATAATTGTTAGATTTTAGAATTCAAGTTTATCAGCTGAAGTGAAAAACGGTTCTCCAAATTTAAAAAGTCTCGCTATAAGCACCTATTTTATTTTTTCAATTAAAGGACTGGAAACCAAACATTCTTCATTGGCATCATGATATAAGCAATTTTTCCTTTTTTTTTAAAGAAAAAGTCATATGAAATTAAAGTTTGATTGACTTGCTTAAATATTTAGTTCTAATATATGTGTAACAATATTATCACTTTAAATATCAAAATGGAAGATTGAATTTAAGTATAGTTTGATGAAATTAAGTCATTTACTTTTTTTTCTTTTTGGTTTGAGAGTGATTGAAAATTAAGTTGTTTTACATACAATTATTAAAGCAATAAAAATTTCAAATTTTTCTTTTTAAAAAAAACTTTTTTTGCTTGCTATTATTTAGATACTTATTTATAAACTTTTTTGGTATAAACAAAGAATGAGAGAGAGAAACAAGTGGACCAAAGTTGTAAAAACTAATATTTCTAAACTATAAAGAAAACTTTATATATATATATACTAGTTAATTAATTAATGCACTGAAATTTTAATTATTGATATAATATTATTTCCACAAAATTTGTGCATAATATTAATATATATTTATATCATCTCAATTTGATATCATCTCAATTTTTGATTGTATCTTTGTCTTGATAAACTCTTCGACACATTGAATCATAATACTGTTGTTACCTTAACAATGGGTTCGAGAATGACAAGAATTTCTGAGGAATGGTGCAGATTTGGAGAATAATATATTGGGACAGACAACAATGAATTTTCTAATACTGAAATAACAACGTTAATCTCGCCTAAAAGAATTGTGTTAGGTCAAAGCCAACATAGCCCTTGAGAGCCTAAGTCCCAAGTTAACCTAATCCGAAGATAAATTAATTTTATTTTTTTAAAAAGGAAGAAATCCCTATTAAATTTAATCAATCTCCATTTTTCGAAACTTCTTGATACTTTATGTATATAAGTGTTTTTTATTTGAATTATAATAAAGATGGAAAATCTTTATAACAAAAAAAATACAAATATTAAAGGAACAAAATAAAATAGTCTAATTAATATTTTATTTAAATAAAACAAAAGGTGGAGAAAGAAATACAACAAGAGATAAACATAAACTATAGATTTCATTACATGAATTTCTCCTCTAATTTGAAGCTTAATTTAATACTTCCAATTACACCCCTTCGAGATCCTCCGCCCACAAATGCCCCATAGAGTGGTTGGTCAACATGTATAATTTCATTTGGCGTTAAAAACAATGGAATTTTAGTCCTACCAATAACTGAGACACCATCAGAGGTTCCTGGATTACCACTTACCCGTTGTACTTTAATGACCTCCAAATCTAGAAATTCACCATCCGGAAAATATGGAAAATCCATCGCCGTATAATTACTCCATTCGATACGCGATTCTTCGCCAAACATTTCCTCTTCTTTGCAAATAAAATTGGTCCAGGTTTGATTGCGTTGTCCAAGCCCACAAATTGATACACTATAAATTCCTTCGATGTTGGCTTCTGGATCTACAACAGTAGCCGCATATACATGTATGCAGAGAATATAATAAGGATTTATTTTTCCTTTCAATTTCTCACCGCCGGCGTCCATCAAGAATGAACCCTCTTTCTCTCACTATAAACAAAAAAGTAATTTAGTTTTTAGTAGGATATTAGTGTTTTTAGATTTATTTATAGCGCGAGTTTCATTTATGACTTCTTTATTTTTAAAAAATTTATAAAATTAGATTTCTTAATTTGCAAGCCTTCAAATTGCAGTTTGTAAAGTTTTGAACAATATTAAACGTTGACATTAATTTGTAGTATCCACGGAAAAAAATATTTAAGATTTTTTAATCAATAATAACGTTTGAAGATTTTGATATTTGGATAAGGAATTAATATTTTGCAAGAATTTAGATTGTTACCTTTTATAGAGATGTGATTGTTCTTATTGATTAAGTAGAATGGATGAATATTTTGAACCGATATGAAATATTTTGATGGGCTGTCGAATAATTTAATAATATTTATAGTTAACACGCATTAATTGGTAGTAATTTCGCCTATGAATGTACATGATCATGTTTTCAAAGTAAAGTTAAAAGTAATCTTTATCTTACAAATTTTGTAATGAAAATTTTTGTATATTTAAATGTTAGTTTAAACTATGTGTTCATGAAATAAATTGTTCAAAATTAATTCAAATCTCACATATGAAGATGAAGTCAGAATTGTCTAATTAATATATATATATATATATATATATATATATATATATATATATATATATATATATATATATAAGCATTTCTTTTCTTCTAATGCATTGGGCCTTTTGAAAAGGTTGAGTTAGGTAAGATTGGTGCCCAATTTTGTGAAGGCACATTAAATTAGTTTCTTAATTTCTGAACATAAGGTTCACATACTAAATTAATATTTAACTTTAAATTTAATATCACTTCAAATAATAATAAAATATTTTATATTTAATGTGTATATGTAAAAATTGTGATTTTTTATGGTATCCTATCAAATGACCAATCTCATGTAAATTTCATATTGTTCCTTTGTTTATAATTATTTATGTAACAATATTAATATTAAATATTTATATTATTTACGAATGTGTTGATACTAATATCAAAGTTTATACAATTTATATATTATATGTGATTTAATAAATTTATGATTTAATTTATGACTATTGAGAAATTAAATGAAATAGCAACTATAGTTTATTTGTATTTTGTTTGGGAATAAAAATTAAAATTAAAGGATCAATATATAATATAAATATCAGGACTCCATGACCCAATAGATAAGCTGCTGGTCCTCGAAACTAGAGATTTTGGGTTTGATCCCCAGTAGAATCGTTTCAATTAAATTTTTTTTACATCTTATTAGACTTTGGGTAAATCTTTTAGTTTTAAGGTATTATAACCAAGAATCAACCAGGCATGGAAGCAAGGGGTATATAGCAGCACGTTTATATTCCAAGGAGGACTACCTATTTCATGGAGGACCATATTAGGGCATATTTAAGTATATCAAAGTGGAGTCCGAATTTTTGGCCATCGGAGGATGATATACGGACCACCCTAGCGTGGGTATGTTTTCAAGGTGTGCCATTGGAAGTATTTGAGGATCTCTCACTATTAGACTTGGGGAATTCAAGAAGGCAATACGAGTGGATCTGAACAAAGCTAACATGATCTGTGGGCGGTATGCAACAATTTGCTTGGAAATTGATTTAGCAACATCCTTCATACCAACAGTCGTAATCTAGGGCAAGAAGTATTCAGTTGAATACGAAGGCTTACACTGTATTTGTTTCAAATGTGGTAAACACGGTCATAAGATGGAAGGATGTAGAATGAATGCGTCTGCGACTGAAAATGCTGACATGCAGCAACCAGTGATAAAGGACCCTAATCGTGCAACGACAGCACAACCCTATGGTCCTTGGTTACTCTCCGCACATGTACGATGTCGACAAATGCACATGCAGAAATAGACCGGCAAAAAGAATACAACTCCGGGGAGTAGACAATCTAGGAGGGAACAATCTGTTCGGAGAGATGGACTGACACGTGGGGCCAATCCAGTTTCGGACGGATCACCAACTTTTGAGTTCGGATCAGTCAACAATAACTGAGGTATGAGGTTGTTAGAAAACAGAAAAGTTACATGGGAAAGTGAGAAGAGGGACACAGTCGGCGGGAATTCCAGCTTTGCTTTACTTGCTGATCTAAGGGAAGGAGTGATACAGGATCTGGAAAAGTTGAAAAAGAAGATTCAGGAGATACCAAATGGAGTTAATGAGCCAAAACACAATAAAGCCCACATCAAATTGGAAAAAGGGTTGGACTCAAAGATATACAGAAGCCCTACATCTGTTAAACCAAAAGAGGGCCATCATAATGGGAAATAGAAAAATTATAAGGATAAGGGTCAAGTGGTAGAATGGGTTGGACCAAGTAGACTTGGGCCTTTAAAAGTGGTGGACAATAATCGTATGACCCAACAACTAAATAATCATACAGAAATAATGGAAATTGCAGCGGGGAAAAAGGCAGTACCGTTAGTTATGACTTTGAATGTAATTCGACAAGGCATGGATGGAAGAAACCTTCCTGGTAGGAGCAAAGGTGACAGTGGAGGCAATATGAATACTGACTGTATTGAGGTTGGAAATAAAAAAAAGGAAGAGTTGTCTTGTCGACGAGAAGAGCAAGTTGCACTATTTGTAGGGGTTGCCGAAACAGTAATGGAGGTAAGCAACGCTTCCCTATACCTTTAAACTTTCTCAATGATTAGTTCTATTATTTGGAATTGTAGGGAAATAGGAAATGAAAATACCATAATGTATCCTATGGAGATGATTAAAAACCACAGACCAGCTATTATATGTTTACTAGAAACTAGGGTACATAGCAGCCAAGTTATGAATTTTCTAGTTAGTACTGGTTTTACAGACATGCTAGTGGTTGAAGCAGAGGGGTATGTAGGAGGCTTGTGGCTCCTTTTGGATTGTAACAAAGTGAATATAGAGTCAGTCTCAATGAGTGATCAAATTATCACAGCAATTGTCCAAGATCAATCCAAGGAAGTCTGGATGTTGTCGGTGGTGTATGCATCACCTAGACCGTTTATCAAGGAAGAGTTATGAAATTACATAACGCAATTGGGAAACATTGTGAATATACCATGGGTGGTTCTCGTCGATGTCAACTAACCAGTTAACAGTTGCGATAAAGTAGGTGGAAAATCGATCAATCTAGTACAAGCTACAATTGACAGCTGCAGTCTGATTGATATGGGTTTCCATGGACCGAAGTTCACATGGACGAATGGTAGAGTCGGGAAAGCACTCATCCGAGAGAGATTTGACCGAGGCTGGTGTAACATACAATTCAATTTAAAGTTTGAGAATGCCATAATCCAACATTTGATGATATCCACCTTAGATCATCACCTCTGTTGCTCATGGAGAGAAGAACAGTCAATGCACCCGAGTTCCATGGATTTTGTTTCCTTGAGGTGTGGTTCCGCCATCCAGACTTCAGTAAGATAGTCAAGGATTTCTAGATGGGAGAACCAGACAATATTCTACATCAAATGGAGAAGTTCAAGGAGATGATTTGGAGGTGGAACAAGGATGTATTTGAAAATATATTTTGGAGAAAGAAGAGATGTAAAGCCAGGCTGTTTGGGGTACAAAATGCCTTACAAGAGGAGTTCAAAACATCTCTCTATAAGCTGGAAAAAATATTATTAAGGGAATTAGATGAGATACTGGACCAAGAAGAGCTATACTGGAAGCAACAAACTAGAGTTAAATGAATTATGGAAGGAGAAAGGAATACGAGGTCTTTTCATGCACAAGCAAAGTAGCGAAAAAAGCAAAGTCAAATTGTTCAACTGAAAGATCACGAAGGAAAATGGTGCACAGATGGGGAGACATTACAGCAGATGGTTCGAAATTACTACGTGAGACTATATGACAAAGACCCCTTTATCACAACAGTATGGAACACAGATGAGTGGCAATTCCCCAAACTCATGAGATCACAGAAACAATGGCTGAATCGGAGTGTATCTAGCTACGATACAAAACTTGTTATGTTCCAACTACAGCATCAAATATTTTGAGTTTGTTTGATTATTATTCGAGCATGTTTGAGTTAGCTCGTTTAATATTTCGAACAGAAAAAATTGTTCGAGTTTGTTCGATTTTTTTTATTGTTCGAGTTCGAGCTCGAGTTCGCTCGATTATGTTTAAAATTTTTTCAAATTTAAATTTGAATTTAAATTTGTTTTTTTTTCAAAATTACAAATTTATATTAAAAAAATAGAATTTAAATATTTAACTATTTAATAATAATAATAATAATAATAAAAGTGAGCATTCTTTTAAATAATAAATCTAAATATAATAATTAAAATGATTAAATTTTAAATTAAGATAAAATAATTTCTTCAAAAGATAGATCATCATCCTCTATCATAAAAAAATGTTAAATATATAAAGAATATTTTTAAATATATTTTAAAAAAATCATTATTTTTATATATACAAATTAAAGGACAAGAAAAAAACAATTCAAATAAAATCTGATAGTGATCAAGAATAATATAATTTTTAAAATTTAAAATATCAAACAAATATAATCTAATTATTCCTATAAAATAAAATAAATATGGTAAAAAAATAATATACTTACCTTTAAATTTATTTTTTCAGTTGAGTTTGGACTTTGAGAAGGTAAAAGAAGGAGAATGGTCAACTTTTTAGGGTTTGTATAGAAAGAAAGTTGATTGAGTTAGAATTCAAGAGTCTTTTTATGGTTATGAGAGAAACAAATTGCTTTAACACTTTGAAGAACGTTGGGGAAGTTGAATCACCTCTAGAAATTAGGGAAAAAAATTTAAAAATTTTCTAATTTAAATATTAAATATTATTTTTAATAATATATATAAATATTTATAATTTGTTCGCGAACACTCGGTATGTTCGCGAATAATGTTTGAATAACCTTGAAATTTAATCGAGCTTAAAATTTTATTCGTGTTTGTTTGTTTAATAAATGAACGAGTTCGAACAGAGTATAAACGAGCTCGAACGAGCTTTGTTCGCAAACAGTTTGGTTCGTTTACAGCTCTAGTTCCAACTAGGAGTGAACAAGGCACTAGGACCTGATGGGATACCAATAGCTTTCTTTCAAAAATACTAGGAACAGGTAGGACCAGCGGTGTGCGAGTTTGTATAGGAAGTGTTCCAAACTGGTTCCATCCCCGAAGAAGCCAATCACTCGGTAATATGCTTACTACCAAAACAAGAATATCCGGAGGATGTAGCTCAATTCCGACCAATTTGTTTTAGCAATGTACTAGTGAGGTAGTAAGCAAAATTATTGCGAATAGAGTGAACCAATTTATGGATGAATTATCCAGAGCTTAGCAGTCTAGTTTCATACCGGGTAGACAAACAACGAATAATGTGGTCATAGAACAGGAGATCCTACATTCCATGCGTAAAAGAAAAGGAAAAAGGGAGAAATGCTAGTAAAGATAGACCTGGAGAAGGTGTATGACCGTGTAGATTGGGGTTTCTTGGAATGTGTCATGAGAACTGTAGGCTTTAAGGAACAACTGATCAGGGTGGTTAAAAGCTGTCTGGACTCAACAAACATGTCTGTTCTCTGGAATAGCACAAGACTAGCTACTTTAAAATCGGGAAGAGGACTTCGTCACAGAGATCCATTGTCACCGTATTTGTTTGTCCTATGCATGGAAGTCCTAGGCAAACGTATACAACAGGCGGTTTCAGAGGGACAATGGCGAGGAATTAGTGTGGCGAGGAACAGTCTAAAGATATCCCACCTTTTTTTCGCTGATGACTTGTTGTTATTTGGAGAAGCTTTAGAATGACAAGCAAAGGTGATTTATGAGATTCTCCAAACCTTTTATGGAGAATCAGGTCAAAAAGTAAACCAAAGCAAATCTAGGGTTTGATTTTCATCGTCGACTACAAGTGAACGATCAAAGGTTAGTGAGACTTTTGGAATGAGAATAACAACTTATTTGGGAAAATATTTGGGGGTTCTGCTAATCCATAGAAGGTTAAAAAATCACCATTTTGGCTATCTTGTGGATAGAGTTCAAAAGAAGCTGGGAGGATGGTCTAGCCGTATGTTATCACAGGCAGCAAGGATGCTTCTGATTCAAATAGTTTCAGCTACCATACCATCTTATGTCATGAATTCATGTCGGCTGCCGAAGAGAACCATTGAAATACTTGAGAAAGTAAACTGAAGATTTCTATGGGGTGACACAGAGAATCAAAGCTCACTACATACAATTGCGTGGAAGACAGTATGCCAACCGAAAGGACAAGGGGGTCTAAATATTCAGTCACTAGCCAGCATAAATAAGATTCTATTGGCAAAGCCTACGTGGAGAGCCATGAAGAAGCCGGATGCATTATGGGCCTTGATCCTACGATCCAAATACGACGATATGGAGAGGGAAGATAACTGGAATCGTTTGAGGAATATATCAGTGGTTGGTAGAAGCTTGAGGTATGGTTGGAAAGTGCTGCGTCAAGGGCTAGAACGGCGAGAAGGGGAGATATGGTGGAAACTGACATCACATGGTCTATTCACCACAAAGACGGCATACGCACTCATCTCGCAGGGTTAACATACACAAAGTAATACCCTCAATTGGAAGGAAATTTGGAAATTTAAAGGTCCCACCAGGGGTTCGTGTTTGTTATGGATGATAACACATGATCAACTCAAAACGATGTCTCTATTATGGGAAAGAAAAATCAATGATAGCCCCCAGTGCTTAAGATGTGGATACCAATCCGAGACAACCCTTCACGTGATAAGAGACTGTATGTCTAAAACAGTTTGGGAGATATTAGTGTCGCAGACACTAATAAGTGAATTTTGGGCTTCACAGGAAATTAGTCAATGGGTGACATGCAATATCCGTAGAAAGAAAACCATTGAAAGTATGTATTTCGATAAAGCGTACAGACGCTGTAGAGATGGCGGAACCTGGAACTATATCAGTAGAAAATACCTCCACATCCTAATATTTTGGCAACAATTATTCTTAGAATTACTTATGAATTTGTGTGTACCCTCAAATGAGGAAGATGAGATGGCGGAAGCTATCTCTGTTACCTAGGTAACATTTGTATACTATTTATTGTGTTAATAAAATATTCTCCATTAAAAAAACATATAATATAAATCAATAATTAATAAATTTATGATTTAATTTATGACCATTGAAAAATTAAATAAAATATCAACTAATACTTTATTTGGGAGAAAATTGAAATTAAAGGATCAACATATAATATAAATAAATAAGAAGATGTTTTGCTGCTAGGGATTTGAACTTGGATTTGTTTGATGCTTGTATTAAGCTGTTAATTTCCATTAAATTGTGTTATAGTGGAGTATATGTTAGATTGCAGCATAATATCTAAAGTATTAATAGACATAGAGACGAATTGAAAAATTTTATTTTTATATTATAGTGAAAGGTGAGAAATTTTATTTTAAAAATGTTTATTTAGTTATAGTATCATCAAATCAATAGAATGTTTTATAGTGTTATAGGATAATATAATATATATATATATATATATATATATATAAAGAAGAACATGTTATTGAGCAAATAATTATATATATATAGATAAAAAATTTAGAATTTTAAAAGTTAAAAAATAAATATTTTAGAACTAAACTTGATAAACATAAAAAAAAAAAATTGGACCAAATTCACCAGTTAATCAAAGAAAACTTTTTTTTTTCAAATTTTGAATTAGATGTTACACAATAATTGTTTTTAAGAAATAAGTATAAAATTAAAAATGATAATAATATAAAAAAATAAAGTTGATTCATTTATGATTGAAAAGTTTTAAAAATGTATCACAGAATTGTACTTGGTGTACTAACAAGCACAATGACATATACATTTGCTACTTATGTTCTTGGAAAGACCTCCTCTCTCGCAGTCTGAAATACAAAAATTCCAACACTTTCCACTACTTTCTGGATTATCATCTTTGCCTTTCAGACTAGGTCCTTGTTCCAGATGATCTTTGCAACATTTGTCTCCTTTAACAACATTCTTGCTACCTAAAAAGAGAACAAATCAAAGAGGATAAAATTTAAAAAAAAAAAATCAACTAAACCTTATACTATATTTTTTTTTGTATGCATAAAATACTTTTACTATTCTTTATACATATATTGTATGCATTTTTATAATGTAATAAAGTATACTATGAAGATTTTATATTGATTTTAAATACATAAAGAAAGAAAATATGAATGTATATTGTTTCATTTATATAATAAACGAAAATAAATGTAAAAGTATTATTTATTTAAAACTAACCTATGATAAGAACAAAGTTAAAAAATTTACCAATTGTTTTATGAGAGAATTTGTCAGTCAAAACTTATTATTAATAGGCAAAAATAAAGATGTTGTGACATCTGATAAATTCAAATAAACAAAAGAAAAAAAAATGCATTAGAAAAAAAAAATATAAGTGGACCAAAGTTGTAAAAACTAATGTTTCATAAATTATGACATAAACGTTTCTATTTTATTTATTTTTATTAGTTTTTTTTTTTTTTGTTTACTAGTGAAGAATTTCTATGGATTTTTTTTATTTGTTTTTCTTATTTAATAAAATATGAGCAATTGATTATCTTATCCATAATTTTCTTCTGTATCAATTTATTACGTAAAAGTTTTTGATGAATTTTCTGCACACATTTTAATTAACTTTTTTTATTCTATAATTTATTCTATGTCACAGTTTCCATCTCAAAAAATAAATAAATAGAGAGAGAAAAACCAAGTGGACCAAAGTTGTACAAAGTAACCTTTCATAAACTAAAAAAGAAAAACAAATTATATATATATATTATAATTATTAAGTAGTGTAATAATGTATATCATTAATGCATAAACCATAATTCAGTACTTTCTAAATTCATAATAAATTTCGTCAGTTACAATACAGTTATAAGAAATATAAAGATGTCAATATCACAAAAAAAAAACACACACTCACACACACACACACATCCTATTAAATAAAATTTTAATAAGTTAAAAAAATAATAATAAAGAAAATTAAAAAACTTAAGTGGACCAAAATTGTAAAAACTTATGTTTCATAGAATAAAAATTTATGTTTTAAAGATTGTACAATAAAAGTAGTTGAGAATCATAAATGCTTTAGTAGAATTGTGCATATTTCTTTTAAATAGTGTTTTAATTTCTTTGCTTCTAATCTTTAAATAATTTCTTGAGTAATTGACAGTAAATCAATATTATTTTCTATTCAATTTTTCCGTTATATTTACTATAAAAAATTGAAAACTTCATCTTCAGCTAATAATTGTATATAGAGGGAACAAAAATACATAAATTTTTTCTAAAAGGAAAAAAAGTTTTAAAAAAAAGCACGAACATTGAAAATAAGTTATCCATCAAATAATAATTTATCTATAAATTAGTCAAAAACATTCATGATTTATATTAACTGTGAGAATAATTTTATAAACAATCCATTCTAATATTTTTATAATTTAATAAAAAAATTAGCTATTCATTATTTTAAAATATAATTTTTCCCTATGTAAAACTATTTTAGCAAAAAATTTGATAAAATATTTTATATAGAGAATTATTTTTATTTAAAATTTTGTCTTTGTCACTATTCCGTTACAAATCAATAAAAATCACTATTTCATCTTTCTTCTTCCTCCTACTTCTTTCTCTTTTTTTTTCTTCTTCCATAGTTAGTTGAGTCAGGATTGAATTATGACCGAATCGTACCGAGTTACAGACGAGTCAAGCCAAATTGACATCATCTCAATTTTTGATCGTATCTTTATCTCGGTAAACTCCGACACTTTGAATCATGATACGGTTGCTAGCTTAACAATGGGTTCGAGAATGACAAGAATTTCTGAGGAAGGGTACAGATTTGGAGAATAACATATTGGGACAGGCAACAATGAATCTTCTAATATTGAAATGACAACATTAATCCCGCCTAAAAAAATTGTGTTAGGTCAATCTAGTTTAAAAAAAAAATTAGTTAAAACTGAAAGTCTCGGCATCGGTCACCGTCTCGGTGATCACTAGTTCACATCAGTATCGTGAGTCGGTCATTATATTGGTTTATACAAATTTTTTTATATTTAATTTAAAAAAATTATATATATATATATATATATAATAATTTTTTTAAAATAAAAAATATAATGTGCATAATATATATATTTTTGTCCATAACTGTATATAATATTAAATATATGTATATATATTAAAATATTAAATATTATGTAATATTATATATATATATATATATATATATATATATATATAAATTTTGGATTTTCGTGCTATTTCTTTTTCCTCCTTCTCTTCCTTCTATTTCCTCCTCCTTCTTCTTCTTCCTTCTATTTCCTCCTCCTTCTTCTTCTTCCATGGTGATCAAGTCATGACCGATTCAGGCCGATGTACGAACGATTTTGGCAGAGTTGATATTATCTTAGATTTTGTCTGTATTTTTGTTTCGGTGGACTTCAGGACAGAGACGACTCAGCCGAGACTTTTAACCATAGTGGGAATTAGAGACAAAAATTAACGGAAAATATTTTAGTGAGACTTATTAAAAATTGGACCACATTCCATAAACGTTTTACTTCATGTGATAAACATGGTTTCTCAAATCATCTTAATCAAAATTAGTTTTTATTATCGAATAATATCTTTATTTTTCTTTTTCAAAAAAAGTAATTTTTTTAAAGAAAATTACTGCAAAAATCGCAACACTAATTTATCATTAGCATTATTAGTGTAATGCATATACAAGATAGTGGCAGGTTATTTAATTTATTTATTTTAATGTCTGCACTTTTTTAGATATTATTAATGTAAGGAATTTGTTTAAAAGAAATAAAAATTAAAACTTGAAATAGAACATCACGACAGAAATTAACGGAGTTACTTATAGTAAAAAATTTTAAAACTTGGAGAACACTTTTTTTCACATTCAAGTGATAAATTTAGATTCTGAAATCTAAAAGGTATTATTAATACTTTACACTTATAAAACTTATTTATTAATTTAATGTAAAAATTTAATATAAAACATTTAAACACAATTTCATCATCAATATTAATTTAATGCATGTACAAGATAATAAGTCGAGTATTTTATTTGTTTATATTTTTTTTTCAAATTTTATTAATGCAAGGAATCTAGTTGAAAAAAAATTAAAACTTTGAAGTGGGACTTAACGACAAAAATTAACAGAAGTACTTCTAATGGGACTTCTTAAAGCTTCGAAGATAACGATAAATGTTTTTCACATTAATTAATAAATTTAGATTCTGAAATCTGTGTTACTAGAATAAAATTAGTTATTATTATGAAACAAATGTCTTTATTTTATTTTTTGTTGTCTGAAAAATAATTTTAAAAAAATATTTACTTAAAAAATGCCAACACAATTTCATCAATCAACATTTCAACATTAGTTTAATGCATGGACAAGATAGCAGATTACTATTGTTTTTTCATCTAGTTAAAGTGCCCACAACATAATGGAGACTGTAGCAACAATGTAACGACGGCCACAGTTACAATAAAACGGCAACAACTAGAATCCGTGTATTTGTTGTCTTGGGAAAGAGGGGCTTGAATTTGTTTGAATTTTATTCAAACTAGGTGAGGAAAATTATTGTTTTTGCTATTAAATAATTTATTTAATTTTTTTTTTGAGTGGATTTGTTTTCGTGGAATAGAGCTTTAATTTGAATGAATTTTGTTGCAGCCAAGAAAAATATTATCTTTGCTATTAAACAATTTATTTTATTTTGTTCAGAGAATTTGTTGTCGTGGAAGAAAGCTTGAATTCGAGTAAATTTTTTTCAACCTAATTAGAAAAAATCATGTCTTTATTATTAATTTTTTTATTATTTTTTAATCTTTTTTATCGTTAAATCATATTTTCACTGTTTTGACATTAACAATTTTATCTATTATGTAAAAAGATAAATTAAATAAAAATAAACTCAATCGCTCCTCAGATGAAATACTCTTTCTGCTCATGCAGATTTTTGTATTTATTCTGTGTCGATAATTACTTTAAACTCCAACTAAATTAGATTCGAGCTGCGTCGATCTCCTCTCCCTACACTATTTTTTACAATTGGAACTAAGACCTTGCAAATGGGAATCAAACTCCTTCCACTTAGATTCGAGTTGCGTCGATCTCCTCTCCCTACACTATTTTTTACAGTTAGAACTAAAACCTTGCAAATGGGAATCAAGCTCCTTCCACTTGGACCAATTGGAGAGAGTTACTTTTGAAAAAGATGCAAATAATGTGATCCTAGCTTTAAAAGGTGCCTCTGAGTTTGCAGACTGAAGAGACATATGGTTTTTGGTTTTTTGTCGTTTACCCCGCTTGTTTGTAATTATGTAGCTCATGACATTGCTAATTATGCAGCTCATGACATTGCTAAATGGGCTAATAGGTCATCTTTTTGTGGTGAAGTTAATTTGGAATCCTTCCCCTACATTATTGGGACTTTGATAGAAGGGTGTCTTAAAAGCCTCATTTGCTTGAATGTGTATGATAATATAATAATTAAAAAATGTAAATATAAGATTAGAAATTTTATTTTTTTTGAATTTTTTTAGGTATTCATGTTTGTACCATATTTCGAATTTATGATATCTTTAAATCATAAGTGAAGCTGTCACTAATTGAGCTACACTTTGTTGACAAGATTGAAATTTAAGTATTCTTTTTAATCAACTAATTGACTTATAATTATAAAATAAATAAAAACTTTAAAATTTAAAGAAAAATCATTTTTTCAATTTTTAATTAGATATTACATAATAATTTTTGTAAGGAATAGGTATAAAATTAAAAATGATAATAATATAAAGAAATAAAGTTGATTTATATTATTAAAGAGATGGTTTTTAGGATTCAATAGCCCTAGGAACAATTTTGAGGAAACTAATTTGACAGTTTTGAGGAAAATAATTTGGAAAATTTCTAATCCGGCAACATCAATAACAAAGACAAGATTTTTTGTTCTGAGTCGAACAAAATTCACACAAATTATTGAAGCTCCTCTTTCCCATAGCTACAAATTCACGAATTCTAGCTATCTGGAAACTCTTAGAACTCTCTTCCCATTTGATTTTGTCATTGTTCCGTTGCTATACTTAGTGTGTGGTTGTGCCGTTGTTTTCGGCACTTTAACTAGATGAAAGAACAATGATAATGAGATAATAATTAAGGGGAGGATTTATTTTTCATTTTTATTTAATTTTTAAAATAATGACGAAAATGTCCTTAAATAAAACTGGAAAAAATGAGATTTAATGGCAAAATGTTGATCTAACTGACGAAATGGACAACATGACAATTTGTGAGACGTTTTGAAAGTTATAGCCAGCGCCAAAAACAAAATGTAAATGTTAAATTTGAATTGTCCAAAACTTTTGTTTACCCTTAATAAAATTTGAAAACGTACAAATATAAAAATAAACAAATTAAAAACCAACCAGCTATCTTATCCATGCATTAAATTAAATTAATGTTGATCCATGAAATTGTGTTTAGAATTTTAAAGTAAATGTTTTTGAAAATTATTTTTCTGTAAACAAAAACTAAAATAAAAATATATTATTTAATAATAATAACTAATTTTTATTAGGATAAAGTATTACAATAATAATTGTTAGATTTTAGAATTCAAGTTTATTAGTTGAAGTGAAAAACGGTTCTCCAAATTAAAAAAGTCTCGCTATAAGCACCTATTTTATTTTTTCAATTAAAGGACTAGAAGCCAAACATTCTTCATTGGCATCATGATATAAACAATTTTCCTTTTTTTTTTAAAAGAAAAAGTCATATGAAATTAAAGTTTGGATGACTTGCTTAAATATTTAGTTCTAATATATGTGTAATAATATTATCACTTTAAATATCAAAATGGAAGATTGAATTGAAGTATAGTTTGATGAAATTAAGTCATTTACTTTTTGTTTTCTTTTTTGTTTGAGAGAGATTGAAAATTAAGTTGTTTTACAAACAATTATTAAAGCAATAAAAATTTCAAAATTTTTTTTTAAAAAAAAAACTTTTTTTGCTTGCTATTATTTAGATGCTTATTTATAAACTTTTTAGGTATAAACAAAGAACAACTAATAAATGAGAGAGAGAAACAAGTGGACCAAAGTTGTAAAAATTAATGTTTCTAAACTATAAAGAAAACTTTATATATATATACTAGTTAAGTAATTAATGCACTCAAACTTTAATTATTGATATAATATTATTTCCTCAAAATTTGTGCATAATATTAATATATATTTATTAAAATATTGAATTCTGTGCATAATATAATAATATATATATATATATATATATATATATATTAATTTTTCAATTTGCGTGCCACTATTCTTTTTCTCTTTCTTCTTCCTTCTTCCTCTTCTTTCTTCTTTCTTCTTTCTTCTTTCTTCTTTCTTCTTCTTCCTCTTTTTTCTTTTCTTCCATAGTTAGGTGAGTTAGGATTAAATTATGATCGAGTCGTACTGAGTTACAGACGAGTCAAGCCAAATTGATATCATCTCAATTTTTGATTGTATCTTTGTCTTGATAAACTCTTCGACACTTTGAATCATAATACTGTTGTTACCTTAACAATGGGTTCGAGAATGACAAGAATTTATGAGGAAGGGTACAGATTTGGAGAATAATATATTGGAACAGACAACAATGAATTTTCTAATATTGAAATAACAACGTTAATCTCGCCTAAAAGAATTGTGTTAGGTCAAAGCCAACATAGCCCTTGAGAGCCTAAGTCCCAAGTTAACCCAATCCGAAGAGAAATTAGTTTTATTTTTTTAAAAGGAAGAAATCCCTATTAAATTTAATCAATCTCCATTTTTCTAAACTTCTTGATACTTTATGTATATAAGTTTTTTTATTTGAATTATAATAAAGATGGAAAATCTTTATAACAAAAAAGATACAAATATTAAAGGAACAAAATAAAATAGTCTAATTAATATTTTATTTAAATAAAATAAAAGGTGGAGAAAGAAATACAACAAGAGATAAACATAAACTATAGATTTCATTACATGAATTTCTCCTCTAATTTGAAGCTTAAATTAATACTTCCAATTACACCCCTTCGAGATCCTCCACCCACAAATGCCCCATAGAGTGGTTGGTAAACATGTATAATTTCATTTGGTTTTAAAAATAATGGAATTTTAGTCCTACCAATAACTGAGACACCATCAGAGGTTCCTGGATTACCACTTACCCGTTGTACTTTAATGACCTCCAAATCCAGAAATTCACCATCCGGAAAATATGGAAAATCCATCGCCGTATAATTACGCCATTCGATACGCAATTCTTCGCCAAACATTTCCTCTTATTTGCAAATAAAATTGGTCCAGGTTTGATTGCGTTGTCCAAGCCCACAAATTGATACACCATAAATTCCTTCGATGTTGGCTTCTGGATCTACAACAGTAGCCGCATACACATGTATGCAGAGAATATAATAAGAATTTATTTTTCCTTTCAATTTCTCACCGCCGGCGTCCATCAAGAATGAAGCCTCTTTCTCTCACTATAAACGAAAAAGTGATTTAGTTTTTAATAGGATATTAGTGTTTTTAGATTTATTTATAGCGGGAGTTTCATTTATGACTTCTTTATTTTTAAATTTTTTTTTAAAAAAATTAGATTTCTTAATTTGCAAGCTTTCAAATTGCATTTTGTAAAGTTTTGAACAATATTATATACGTTGACATTAATTCGTAGTATCCATGGAAAAAAATATTTAAGATTTTTTAATCAGTAATGACGTTTGAAGATTTTGATATTTGGATAAAGAATTAATATTTTGCAAGAATTTAGATTGTTACCTTTTATAGTAATGTGATTGTTCTTATTGATTAAGCAGAATGGATGAATATTTTGAACTGATATGAAATATTTTGATGGACTATCGAATAATTTAATAATATTTATAGTTAGCATGCATTAATTGGTAGTAATTTCGCCTATGAATGTACATGATCATGTTTTCAAAGTAAAGTTAAAAGTAATGTTTATCTTACAAATTTTGTAATGAAAAGTTTTGTATATTTAAATGTTAGTGTAAATTATGTGTTCATGAAACAAATTATTCAAAATTAATTCAAATCTCATGAGGATGAAGACAAAATTGTCTAATATATATATATATATATATATATATATATATATGCATTTCTTTTCTTGTAATGCATTGGGCCTTTTGAAAATGTTGAGTTAGGTAAGATTGGAGGCCAATTTTGTAGAAGGCCCATTAAATTAGTTTCTTAATTTTGGAACATAAGGTTCACATGCTAAATTAATATTTAACTTTGAATTTAATACTACTTCAAATAACAATAAAATATTTATATTTAATGTGTATATGTAAAAATTGTGACTTTTTATGGTGTCCTATCAAATTAGGAATCTCATGTAAATTTCATATTGTTCCTTTGTTTATAATTATTTATGTAACAATATTAATATGAAATATTTATATTATTTACGAATGTGTTGATACTAATATCAAAGTTTATACAATTTATATATTATATGTGAATTAATAAATTTATGATTTAATTTATGATTATTGAGAAATTAAATAAAATAGCAACTAATAGTTTATTTGTATTTTGTTTGGGAATAAAAATTAAAATTAAAGGATCAACATATAATATAAATATCAGGACTCCATGGGACAATGGAAGCAATATGAGTGGATCTGAACATAGCTGACATGATCTATAGGTAGTATGCAAGGGTTTGCGTGGAAATTGATTTAGCAAAACCCTTCATACCGACAGTCGTAGTCTGGGGCAAGAAGAAATGTGGTAAATACGGTCATAATATAGAAGGATGTAGAATGAATGCGCTTGTGACTAAAAATGCTGACATGCAGCAACCAGTGATAAAGGACCCTAATCGTGCAATGGCAGCACAACCCTATGGTCCTTGGTTACTCCCTGCACATGTATAATGTCGACAAATGCACATACGAAAATAGACCGACAGACAGAATACAACTCCGGTGAGTAGACAATCGAGGAGGGAACAATCTGTTTGGAGCGATGGACTGACACATGGGGCCAATCCAGTTTCGGACGGATCACCAACTTTTGAGTTCGGATTAGTCAACAACAACAGAGGTATGAGGTTGTCAGAAAATAGAAAAGTTACATGGGAAAGTGAGAAGAAGGACACAGTCGGCGGGAATTCCAGCTTTGCCGTACTTACTGATCTAAGGGAAGGAGTGATACAGGATTTGGAAAAGTTGAAAAAGAAGATTCAGGAGATACCAAATGGAGTTAATGGACCAAAACACAATAAAGCTCACATCAAATTGGGAAAAGGGTTGGGCTCAAAGATACACAGAAACCCTACATCTATTAAACCAAAAGAGGGCCACCATAATGGGAAATATAAAAATTATAGGGATAAGGGTCAAGTGGTAGAACGGGTTGGGCCAAGTAGACTTGGGCCTTTAAAAGTGGTGAACAATAACTGTATGACCCAACAACCAAATAATCATACAAAAATAATGGAAATTGCAGCGGGGAAAAAGGCAGTACCGTTAGTTATGACTTTGAATATAATTCGACAAGGCATGGATGAAAGAAACCTTACTGGTAGGAGCAAAGGTGACAATGGAGGTAGTATGGATATTGACTGCATTGAGGTTGGAAATCAAATGAAGGAAGAGTTATCTTGGCGACGAGAAGAGCAAGTTGCAGTATTTGCAGGGGTTGCCGAAACAGTAATAGAGGTAAGCAATGCTTCCCTATCCCTTTAAACTTTCTCAATGATTAGTTCTATTATTTGGAATTGTAGGGGAATAGGGAATAAAAATACCAGAATGCATCTTATGGAGATGATTAAAACCCACAGACCAGCTATTATATGTTTACTAGAAACTAGGGTACATAGCAGCCAAGTTATGAATTTCCTAGTTAGTACTGGTTTTACAAACATGCTAGCGGTTGAAGCAGAGGGGTATGTAGGAGGCTTGTGGCTCCTTTTGGATTGTAACAAAGTGAATATAGAGCCAGTCTCAATGAGTGATCAAATTATCACAAAAATTTGTCCAAGAGAAATCCAAGGAAGTCTAGATGTTGTCGGTGGTGTATGCATCACCTAGACCGTTTATCAAGGAGGAGTTATGAAATTACATAAAGCAATTGGGAAACATTGTGAATATACCATGGGTGGTTATCAGCGATGTCAACTAACCAGTTAACAGTTGCGATAAAGTAGGTGGAAAACCGATCAATCTAGTACAAGCTAGCCGACTACAAGCTACATTTGAAAGTTGCAGTCTGATTGATATGGGTTTCCATGGACCGAAGTTCACATGGACGAATGGTAGAGTCGGGAAAGCACTCATCCGGAGAGATTTGATCGAGGCTGGTGACACATACAATTCAGTTTAAAGTTTGAGAATGCCATAATCCAACATTTGATGAGATCCGCCTCGGATCATCACCCTCTGTTGCTCATGGAGAGAAGAATAGTCAACGCACCCGAGTTCATTGGATTCCGTTTCCTTGAGGTGTGGTTCCGCCATCCAGACTTCAGATAGTCAAGGATTTCTAGATGGGAGAACCAGACAATATTCTACATCAAATGGAGAAGTTCAATGAGATGATTTGGAGGTGGAACAAGGATGTATTTGAAAATATATTTTGGAGAAAGAAGCGATGTAAAGCCAAGCTTTATTGGGGTATAAAATACCTTACAAGAGGGGTTCAAAACATCTCTCTATAAGCTGGAAAACAGATTATTAAGGGAATTAGATGAGATACTGGACCAAGAGGAGCTATACTGGAAGCAACAAGCTAGAGTTAAATGGATTATGGAAGAAAGGAATACGAGGGTTTTTCATGTATAAGCAAAGTAGCAAAAAAAGCGAAGCCAAATTGTTCAACTGAAAGATCACGAAGGAAAATGGTGCATAGATGGGGAGACATTAAAGCAGATGGTTTGAAATTACTACGTGAGACTATATGACAAAGACCCCTTTGTCACAACAGTATGGAACACAGATGAGTGGCAATTTCCCAAACTCACGAGATCACGGAAACAATGGTTGAATAGGAGTGTATCTAGCTACGAAACAAAACTAGTTATGTTTCAACTGGGAGTGAACAAGGCACCCCGACCTGATGGGATACCAGTAGCTTCCTTTTAAAAAATACTAGGAACAGGTAGGACTAGCGGTGTGTGAGTTTGTACAGGAGGTGTTCCAAACTGGTTCCATCCCCGAAGAAGCCAATCACTCGGTAATATGCTTACTACCAAAACAAGAATATCCTGAGGACGTAGCTCAATTCCGACCTATTTGTTTTAGCAATGTACTGGTGAAGGTAGTAAGTAAAATTATTGCGAATAGAGTGAAACAATTTATGGATGAATTATCTAGAGCTTAGTAGTCTAGTTTCATACCGGATAGACAGACAACGGATAATGTGGTCATAGCACAAGAGATCCTACACTCCATGCGTAAAAGAAAAGAAAAAAAGGGAGAAATGATAGTAAAGATAGACCTGGTGAAGGCATATGACTGTGTAGATTGGGGTTTCTTGGAATGTGTCATGATAACTGTAGGCTTCAAGGAACAACTGATTAGGGTGGTTAAAAGCTGTCTGGACTCAACAAACATTTCTATTCTCTGGAATGGCACAAGACTAGTTGCTTTTAAATCGGGAAGAGGACTTCGTCAGGGAGATTCATTGTCACCGTATCTGTTTGTCCTATGCATGGAAGTCCTAGGCAAACGTATACAACAAGCAATTTCAGAGGAGCAATGACGAGGAATTAGTGTGGCGAGGAACAGTCTAAAGATATCCCACCTTTTTTTCGCTGATGACTTGTTGTTATTTGGTGAAGCTTCAGTATGACAAGCAAAGGTGATTTATGAGATTCTCCAAATCTTTTATGGAGAATCATGTCAAAAAGAAAACCAAAGCAAATCTAGGGTTTGATTTTCATCGTCAACTACAACAAGCGAACGATCAAAGGTTAGCGAGACTTTTGGAATGAGAATAACAACATATTTGGGAAAATATTTGGGGGTTCTGCTAATCCATGGAAGGTTAAAATATTTGGCTATCTTGTGGACAGAGTTTAGAAGAAGTTCGGAGGATGGTCTAGCCGTATGTTATCATAGGCAGCAAGGGTGCTTCTGATTCAAACAGTTTCAGCTACCATACCATCTTATGTCATGAATTCATATTGGCTGCCGAAGAGAACCATTGAAATACTTGAGAAAGTAAACCGAAGATTTCTATGGGGTGACACAGAGAATCAAAGCTCACTACATACAATTGCGTGGAAGACAGTATGCCAACCGAAAGGACAAGGGGGTCTAAATATTCAGTCACTGGCCAGTGTAAATAAGATTCTATTGGCAAAGCTTGCGTGGAGAGCCATGAAGAAGCCGGATGCATTATGGGCCTTGATCCTACTATCCAAATACGGCGATATGGAGAGAGAAGATTACTGGGATCATTTGAGGAATATATCAGTGGTTGGCAGAAGCTTGAGGTATGGTTGGGAAGTGCTGCGTCAAGGGCTAGAACGGCGAGGAGGAGAGATATGGTGGAAATAGACATCACATGGTCCATTCACCACAAAGACGGGGTACTCACTCATCTCTCAGGGTCAACATACACAAAGTAATACCTTCAATTGGAAGGAAATCTGGAAATTTAAAGGTCCCACCAGGGGTTCGTGTTTGTTATGGATGATAACACATGATCAACTCAAAACGATGTCTCTATTATGGGAAAGAAAAATCATTGATAGCCCCCAGTGCTTAAGATGTGGATACCAATTCGAGACAACCCTTCACGTGATAAGAGACTGTATGTCTAAAACAGTTTGGAAGATATTAGTGTCGCAGACACTAAGAAGTGAAGTTTGGGCTTCACAGGAAATTGGTCAATGGGTGACATGCAATATCCGTAGCAGAAATAGCACACGACTAGAAGAAAACCACTGGAAGTATGTATTTCGACAAGGTGTACAGACGCTGTGGAGATGGCGGAACCTGGAACTATATCAGTAGAAAATACCCCCACATCCTAATATTTTGACAACAATTATTCTTAGGATTACTTATGAATTTTTGTGTACCCTCAAATGAGGAAGATGAGATGGCAAAAGCTATCTCTGTTACCTAGGTAACATTTGTATACTGTTTATTGTGTTAACAAAATATTCTCCATTAAAAAAAACATATAATATAAATAAATAATTAATAAATTTATGATTTAATTTATGACCATTGAAAAATTAAATAAAATATCAGCTAATACTTTATATGTATTTTATTTGGGAGTAAAAATTAAAATTGAAGGATCAACATATAATATAAATAAATAAGAAGATGTTTTTCTGCTAGGGATTTGAACTTGTATTTGTTTGATGCTTGTATTAAGCTGTCATTAAATTGTGTTATAGTGAAGTATATGTTAGATTGCAACAGAATATCTAAAGTATTAATAGACATAGATACGAATTGAAAAATTTTATTTTTATATTAGAGTGAAAGGTGAGAATTTTTTTTAAATGTTTATTTAGTTATAATATCATCAAATTAATAGACTTTTTATAGTGTTATAGGATATATATATATATATATATATATAAAAGAAGAACATGTTATTGAGCAAACAATTATATATATATATATAGATAAATAAATTTAGGATTTAAAAGTCAAAAAATAAATATTTTAGAACTAAACTTCATAAACATAAAATATTATTATTATTAAAGATACATATATTGTATGCATTTTTATAATGTAATAAAGTATACTATGAAGATTTTATATTGATTTTAAATACATAAAGAAAAAAAATATGAATATATATTGTTTCATTTATATAATAAACGAAAATGAATGTAAAAGTATTATTTATTTAAAACTAACCTATGATAAGTAAAAAGTAAAAGATAAATAGAACAAAGTAAAAAAATTTACCAATTGTTTTATGAGAGAATTTGTCAGTCAAAACTTATTATTAATAGGAAAAAATAAAGATGTTGTGACATCTGATAAATTCAAATAAACAGAAAAAAATATAAGTGGATCAAAGTTGTAAAAACTAATGTTTCATAAATTATGACATAAACTTTTCTATTTTATTTATTTTTATTAGTTTTTTTTTTGTTTCTTAGTGAAGAATTTCTTTGGATTTATTTTATTTGTTTTTCTTATTTAATAAAATATGAGCAATTGATTATATTATCGATAATTTTCTTCTGTATCAATTTATTACGTAAATTTTTTTGATGAATTTTTTGCACACCATTTAATGAATTTTTTTTTATTCTACAATTTATTCTATGTCACAGTTTCCATCTCAAAAAAATAAAAAATAAAAAATAAATAGAGAGAGAAAAACCAAGTGGACCAAAGTTGTATAAACTAACATTTCAAACTAAAAAAAAATATATATATATATATATATATATATAATATATATATATATATAATCATTATTAAGTAGTGTAATAATGTGGATCATTAATGCATAAAGCATAATTCATTACTTTCTAAATTCATAATAAATTTCGTCAGTTACAATATAGTTATAAGAAATATAAAGATGTTAATATGAGAAAAACAAAAAACACACACGTCCTATTAAATAAAATTTTAATAAGTTAAAAATAATAATAATTATTATAATAATAATAAAGAAAATTAGAAAAATTTAGTGGACCAAAATTGTAAAAACTTGTGTTTTAAAGATTGTACAATAAAAGTAGTTGAGAATCATAAATGCTTTAGTAGAATTGTACATATTTCATTTAAATAGTGTTTTAATTTCTTTGCTTCTAATCTTTAAATAGTTTCTTGAGTAATTGTCAGTAAATCAATATTATTTTCTATTCAATTTTTCCGTTATATATTTACTATAAAAAATATGAAAACTTCATCTTCAGCTAATAATTGTATATAGAGGGAATAAAAATACATAAAATTTTTCTAAGAGAAAAAAAAGTTTTAAAAAAAAACAGGGACATTGAAAATAAGTTATCCATCAAATAATAATTTATCTATAAATTAGGCAAAATAATTCATGATTTATATTAACTGTGAGAATAATTTTATAAACAATTCATTCTAATATCTTTATAATTTAATAAAAAATTAGTTATTCATTATGTTAAAATATAATTTTTCCTTATGTAAAACTATTTTAGCAAAAAATTTGATAAAATATTTTATATAGAGAATTATTTTTATTCAAAATTTTGTCTTCGTCACTATTAAGTTACAAATCAATAAAAATTAAAGAATTAGCTATAGAATACCAGTTAAATAGATGAATTTTATATAAAAAAATTATATATATTGAGAGGTATGAAAATACCCCTATGCTGACAAGGAACGAGAATGATCCACCAGTCCAACGTGTCAGTCCACCCATCGTAGTGGAGCCCACAATTCCACCAGGAGTCACTTTCCATGACTGACTAAGCAACGACTACGCCACTCCGAATGGCGAACTCGGCGACGTCCCTGGAAGTCGACCACAGGCGATCCACTTCGCTCGAGACCCATTGGTCAACCATACACGATACTTCTAGAATTCTCTTCGATGAGTCACCATTTGACTCTTCAGAGGATCTCAGTCAAAGATCCTCCCCAACGCCTTGCTAAAACAGGGGATCTCAAATCTTTCCCACATAATTTGGTAACCACCAGATTATCCGTAACACATCACCCGACATACCTATTCCTAGGGTGGTTTACCTCTATAAATACCACCCCCATAAAGATAAAGTGGGTAAGACCAGATTACTCTACTAAATCTCTGGCAAGCTATCCACCCTATAGTTAAAATCACTGACTTTACCATCGGAGGGTTTACCGGAGACCTTCCACCCTCCATGTAAACTTTACTGTTTTGCAGGCCTAGCGTTGCAAGATAGCAATCTTCCCACGACACATAAACAACACAGATAGTGGCATTTGGCAGAGAGACCATCAAACGATGCCGGATAATTAACACGTGGCATCAAACCGATTTTCGATGAATCAGTTTGGTTCCGTTACCGGGAACGATAAATTACTGCATCCTTTTTGTTATCCTTTCTCAAAAAATGAATAATGTCACGACGATCACGCAACCGTGAACGATCCAGCGAAAATGGATGCGTAAAAGAGATCGAGGATCTGCAAAAAAAGGTTGAGCGGCTTCGAAAGTAGCGAGACCTCTCGAAGCAGTGGATGCGGCTCCATACAGAATACCTCAGACAGGGCATGTCACCCCCAACATTTCCTAACGAGGAAAGGGAGCCATCAGAGACCCTACCGCGTCGATCACGCACCATGGTGAGCAAACAGACTAGGGGCCGAACTACAACCACCAAGAAGGCACTTCACTCCATCAGCGAAGAGGTCGAGAGTTAACCATCAAAGGAGAAAAGCCGCCACAATGGACTCCGCTAGAAGAGGAACAGACACGAGCGAAGTCCAGAACAGGTGCGGAGGAGTCACACGAAGAAGAGTCGCTCAGTCAACACAGGTCCATTCGCGAAGTGGATTTACTCTACAACGCCGGACCTGATGCTGGAAGTTCCCCAATTTGTTTTGTACTCCGGCCAGAGCAGACCACAGGAGCATATCTGCCGATACAAGTCCACCATGGGCCTGGTGACCAACGATGAGGCCGTGATGTGCAAGGCTTTTCCCATCACACTTTCTGACAAGGCCTTGACATGGTCCACTTTGATAAAACTAGGAACCATCGACTCCTGGCAGGCTCTCGAGAAATCATTCCTGGACAAGTTCAGCACTGCCGGTACAATTCCCAAGATGAGAGGAGATCTCACCAACATCAAACAGAGAAAAGACGAGACCCTTCTTGCCTATCTAGAGTTCTTCAAGAAAATGTACGATGAGATCGAGAGGATCAGCCAAGACACGGTGATTACCTGCTTCGAAGGTGGGTTCCGGTCAGGGATGCTGTACACAGAACTTCAACTCCGAAAGCCTGAAACCATCGGTGAAATGTTCAGTGTGGCACGCAAGGTCGCCTTAGCTGAGGAAAGTGCTCAACCGAGCTCGCACTCCCATCGTACAGACCAACCAAACCTGCATTCCCCTCACACAGAATCTCCACGTATGACGAGGATAGCAACAAGTGACAGCGATGCCTCAATTTGAAATCAATAGAAGACGTTAGTGCGGAAGTCAAAATTAGGGGTGAACGTCTTCGTTTATTTGAATTCTCATCTGAGTACAATTTCTCTTCTACCATTCAACTACGTCAGTCTTAATTTAGTGTGTAACCATGGAAATAGGAAGATCTCGTAAGAATCATGAAATTCTAAAATTTTCCTAAAAGTGTACACTTTATTGAAGCTCACTGGTGCCAGGAACGTCTCACCTTTTCAGTTGACCATGTCATTAAAGATTGATTATATATTGCAGAGAAAAATAAATTATTTCAAGGATAGAAATAATCTAAGATCTGAGTCCTCAAATGGAGACTCATATTCAAATCCTTCAAATGAAGTTGGGATTCTTAAAGACTTTCTTGTGGGGCCCTCAACATGAATCTTTGAGGAAATATGGTATTGGAGCTGCAATTCGGAATAGTCTAACGATCTGGGTGAAATAATTCAAACAAGAAGTCGGAACTGGAGATTAAAGAAATTGATGAGATGTTTATGACTCTCAGATTGAACCCATTAGCGAAGGAGTTCTTCCCTTCTTCCTATAATCGCGATCAACTGGGCCACAACAATTTTGTTTCTCCAAATAAGATTTGGGGTGATGATAATTTCCCGAATAATAGAAGGAGGGAGTAGTATTTACCAGTCCACAGATGAAAACATAAGTTCATTCAGAGATTCTTGAGTTAACAAGAATTACCTACATTGCCGACCGGACAGAGGAAAAAAGAAAAAAGAAAAGAAAAGGAAACTCCTGCTGAGACTAATAACAGGAAGGCTCCAATGCATTCGGTTCGCCGCAAAATAGATTCTCAACCAATCTTTCTTTCTTTCTCTAAAAATTCTTAAATCGGGAGAGCTCTTTGCTCTCCGATTCTCAAAGATTCGTGTAATGCACTAGTCTTTTCCTCTACCCGTCGGAGTCATGGCGGAGGAGATCGCCAAGCTCTTCGATGCCCCTCATCGGGCGATTTTAATCTATGTGAGAAGCTTCGCTCCGATTCCTCACTCTACCTAGGGTTCCAAAAACTATATTCTATTCTCAAATATGTTGTTCAACCGATCACCAACGAGGGTGCTGCTCCTACTAATTCTACCAAACTAGGGATTGAATTGTTGGACCAGTCTCAAATCCGAGCTCTTGCTTCTTTGGCTACAGCAATTGTCATCGCCACTCGATCGCTCTCTATGGAACAACTGGAGCCAATAATTGTGGCGGTGGTTCAGAAGTCAATTGAATTTGCTCTATGGAAAAATCAATCTCGATGATTTGAGTCTTCTTCTTTTTCTTATGCTTCTTGGTGTCGTTTTCCCGAACCAAATTGAGAATTTGAATCTCGTGGACTCCTTCTATTGTGTTTATACTATTATTACAAGTTTGGGATATGAGACAAGAGCTTTTCAACTAAATTAGGAGGAAAAAGATTTAGATGAGTTACTTTAACAGCCATTGATGGATAGATTGTTAGCCAGAAGAAACTCACTCTTGAAGATCTCGGTGTAGAGAGAGAAAGAAGAGCACAAAAATGGCAAAGCCCATTCATCTTTCCTTTTCACTTCTTTCCTTCTTCACGGTAGTCATTGAGTTGTCTTTGTCGAAGGCCTCTTTTTTTCAGCGGGATCCAAGTTATCTGGGTTTTATAGTTTACGGAGATGCCAGAAGAATACTATGATTACATCGTAGTCGGCGGTGGTACTGCTGGTTGTCCATTGGCGGCAATATTATCAAGGCCGCACAAAGTTATACTTCTTGAAAGAGGCGGTATTCCATATGGGAAGCCAAATTCAATAACACAAGACGGGTTCCTTGCTTACCCTTGCGGATCTCCATAGGCGGTATTCCATATGGGAAGCCAAATTCAATGACACAAGACGGGTTCCTTGTTACTCTTGTGGATCTCCATAACTTTAATTCCCCAACTTAGGGATTTACCTCTAAAGACGGTGTTCCAAAACATCTGAGGCTGTGTTTTTGGGGGCAGCGGTGCGATTAATGCTGGATTTTACAACTAAGTAGGACAAAGAAAGAATACTTCCTCTAAGATGTCTTGCGAAGTAAGGCCACCAATCTACTTTGCTACATTCCGAACTTGTCATCATCTCATGCTACTTCGAGTATATCTTAGAGCTCAGTTTCGAGTCAATCACAGATCATTTTCACTTCTAACTACATTGGAGCACATTCAGCAAAATCATTGCATCCACTTCGGGTTACTTACGCCCACTTCGGGTTACTTGCGCCCACTTCGGGTTACACCCCCTCGGGTTACACCACCGCGGGTTACACCTTCTGCGGGTTACGCCACTTCATGTTACTTACGCCACTTTGGGTTACTTACGCCCACTTTGGGTTACTTACGCCCACTTTGGGTTACTTACGTCCACTTCGGGTTACACCTCCGCGGGTTACACCTTCCGCTGGTTACGCCACTTCGGGTTACTTACGCCCACTTTGGGTTATTTACGCCCACTTCGGGTTACTTACGCCCACCTCGGGTTACACCCTCTCAGGTTACACCTCCGTGGGTTACACCTCCGTGGGTTACACCTCCGCGGGTTACACCTCTTCGGGTTACACCTTCGCGGGTTACACCTCCGCGGGTTACACCTCCTCGGCTTACACCTCTTCGGAAACTATTAATGACAAGACAAGCAGCCCGAAGAACAATGGATTTTTAGTTCCGTCAAAGAGAGAAAAGTCACTCTTCCACTTCGACGAGGGGCCACTGAGAGGTATGAAAATACCCCTATGCTGACAAGGAACGAGAATGATCCACCAGTCCAACGTGTCAGTCCACCCAGCATAGTAGAGCCCACAATTCCACCAGGAGTCACTTTCCATGACTGACTAAGCCACGACTACGCCACTCTGAATGGCGAACTCGGCGACGTCCCTGGAAGTCGACCACAGGCGATCCACTTCGCCCGAGACCCATTGGTCAACCATACACGATACTTCTAGAATTCTCTTCGATGAGTCACCATTTGACTCTTCAGAGGATCTCAGTCAAAGATCCTCCCCAACGCCTTGCTAAAAAAGGGATCTCAAATCTTTCCCACATAATCTGGTAACCACCAGATTATCCGTAACACATCACCCGACGTACCTATCCTTACGGTGGTTTACCTCTATAAATACCACCCCCAAAAAGGTAAAGAGGGTAAGGCCAGATTACTCTACTAAATCTCTGTCAAGCTATCCACCCTATAGTTAAAATCACTGACTTTACCATAAGAGGGTTTACCGGAGACCTTCCACCCTCCGTGTAAACTTTACTGTTTTGCAGGCGTAGCGTTGCAAGATAGCAATCCTCCCACGACACATAAACAACACAGATAGTGGTATTTGGCAGAGAGACCATCAAACGACGCCGGATAATCGACACGTGGCGTCAGACCGATTTTCGATGAATCAATATATATATATATATATATATATATATATTAAAGAATTAGAAATTAAAATCGTGTAGTAAATTTTATTTATTTATCTTTTGTCTTCACAAATATAATATTTTTTTTATTATTGTTTTGTTTTAAAGTCATATTAAATTAAAGATAGATTTAGTTACATAGAGATATAACTTGGACGTGTATGATAATATAGTAATTAAAAAGTGTAAATATAAGATTGAAATTTTTATTTTTTTTTTGAATTCTTTTTAGGTATTTATGGTTTTACCATATTTGGAATTCATAACATCTTTAAATCATAAGTGAAGCTGCCACCTACACTTTGTTGACAAGATTGGAATTTAAGTATTCTTTTTAATCAACTAATTGACTTATAATTATAAAATAAATAAAAACTTTAAAATTTAAAGAAAAATTATTTTTTTCAATTTTTAATTAGATGTTACAAAATAATTTTTGTAAGGAATAGGTATAAAATTAAAAATGATAATAATATAAAAATATAAAGTCGTTTTTTTATATGATTGAAAAGATACAAAAAAAATGTACCACAAAATTGTACTTTCAATACTATGAATGAATAGGTGCACTAACAAGCGCAGTGACATATACTTTTGCTACCTACATCCTTGCAAAGACCTCCTCTTTCACAGTCTGAAATGCAAAAATTCTAACACTTTCTACCACTTTCTGGATTATCATCTTTTCCCTTCAGACAAGGTCCTTGTTCGGGATGATCTTTGCAACATTTGTCTCCTTCAACAACATTCTTGCTACCTAAAAAGTGAACAAAATAAATAGGATAAAATTAAAAATAAAATAGACTAAATCTTAGACTATATTTTTTTTTATATGCATAAAATCTTTTTATTATTCTTTTTATATATATTGTATGTTTTTTTGTAATGTAATAAAGTATAATATGAAGATTTTATTTTGATTTTAATTACATAAAACAAGAAAATATGAATGTATATTGTTTCATTTATATAATAAACAAAAATAAATGTAAAAATATTATTTATCTAAAACTAACCTATGATAAGAACAAAGTAGAAACGAAATAGAAGAACAATTCTCTTTTCCATAGCTATTGTATTCTTAAAAGAATTTATCAATTAAATTGTTTATGACAAAGGAAAAACTAAACATGTTGTGTATTAAAATTGAAGTGGACCAAAATTGCAAAAATTAATGTTTCATAGACTATAACAAACTTTTCTATTTTATTTATGATTATTAGCTTGCATAATTATTAATATTTAAATTAAAATTTATTATTTTTTTCAACTGTTACAACATATTTATAAGAAAAATAAAGATGGTGTGGACCAAATAGTATAACAAATACATAGAGAGAAAAATTAAGTGGACCAAAGTTGTAAATACATAGAAAGAAAAATTAAGTGGACCGAAGTTGTAAATACATAAAGAGAAAAATTAAGTGGACCAAAGTTGTAAATACATAGAGAGAAACATTAAGTGGACCAAAGTTGTAAATACATAGAGAGAAAAATTAAGTGGACCAAAGTTGTATATACATAGAGAGAAAAATTAAGTGGACCAAAGTTGTAAAAACTAATGTTTCACAGACAACAACTTAAACGTTTTTCAATTATTATTTTATATATGATTATTAATTTATAATAAATACATAGAGAGAGAAATTAAGTGGACCAAGTTGTAAAAACTAATGTTTCACAACAACAACCTAAACTTTTTTCAATTATTATTTTATATATCATTATTAATTTACGTGAAAATACAAACTCTTTAGTCAAAATTATAATTCATTATTTTTTTAATTTGTCTGTATTATTAATTCATGTCTATTTTTCAATGCCATCAACATTTTATAAATTAAATTCTGCATACAAACTCTTTAAATAAAAGTATTTTTTAATACTAAAAGAATTTAAACTATACTATCAACATAAACAATTTTATATATATAATTATATATATATATATATATATATATATTCCAAAAAGTTAATAAACAATCCAATTTTAATAATAAAAAAGCGCAACAAATACATTTTTTTCACAATTTCATGGATCAACATTAGTTGAATGCATTAACAAGATAGTGGGTACAGTTTTTATTTGTTTATTTTCAATTTTTATTAATAGGAAAATTGGCATAGTCTCCAAACTACAAAGGTTTAGTGTCCCTAAAGTAATTTTTTGGTAGAATTGGTTCCCGAACTATAAAAAATTTGTGATATTAGTCATTCCGTTAAAAATTTCGTTAAATTATTCGTTAACTAAAAAAACTCTAAAGATATTTATGTCATTATATTATTTAAATATATGTAATAATAGGTAGATTGACATAAATAGTCCCTAATCTATAAATGTTTGGTAACATTGTCCCTAAATTATAATTTATTTTGGTGAAATTAGTCCCCAAACTATATCTAAATTAAAAATTATAAAATTATCCTTTATAAAAAAAATTAAAGTTTATTTTTTAAAATAATAAACAAATATGCGGCTGCAAAAATTGTAGAAACAGTTAACTAACGGTAAAACCCTACTTAACTATAGAACTTAAGGAAGTTGTTTCAAGTGGTGTAGAGTAATCATAAACATTTTTCACTTCATGTGTTACTATACTACATTACCCTAATAAAAATTAATTATTATTATTAATCGATATATCTTTATTTTACTTTTTATTTGTGAAAAAATAATTTTCAAAATAAAAAAAATTTACTAAACAAATCTCAACACAATTTCATCATCAATACATTAGTTTGGTGCATTTATAAGATAGGGGTCTGATTTTTAATTTGTTTATTTTTGTATTTCTACTATTTCTTTTTTTATTAATACAAGAAATCTAGTTTTAAGAAAAAATAAAAAATTGACTGATCCAAATACCCATTGTTTTTCTAATTTGTTTTTGATTAGTGGAAAAAAAAACAAAAACCTCAACTCAACTCTGATTTAATTCATGTACAAGAAGATAGAGATCAGGTATTTATTTTGTTTATTTTCATTTTCTAATTTTTCAAATTTTATGAATACAAGAAATCCAGTTTAAAAAAAAATTAGTTAAAACTTGGAGTGGAAATTATGGTTGAAAGTCTCGGTATCGGTCACCGTCTCGATGACCACTAGTCCACATCGATATCGATGAATCGATCATTTTATTGGTTCATACCAAATTTTTTATATTTAGTTTTAAAAAATTATTTAAATATATTTTTTCATAATTAAATTATTTAAATTATATATATATATATAATAATTTTAATAATAATTAATATTTTTAAAAAATAAAAAATATAATTTGCATAATATTTTTTTTTCCATAACTATTCATAATATATATATATATATTATATATATATATATATATATAATTTTTGGAATTCGTGCCGTTTCTTTTTCCTCCTTATTCTCTTCCTTCTCTTTCCTCCTCCTTCTTCTTCAATGGTGATTGAGTTGTGACCGATTCATACCGAGTTAGATTGAATAGGACCGAATCAGACCGATGTACGAGCTATTCTGGCAAAGTTGATACTATCTTAGATTTTGTCTGTATCTTTGTTTGGGTGAGCTCCGGGACGGAGACGACTCAACAAAGACTTTTAACCCTGGTGGGAATTAGAGACAGAAATTAACGGAAGTTCTTTAGTGAGACTTTTTAAAAATTGGAGAATATTCTATAAACGTTTTACTTCATGTGATAAACATAGTTTCTCAAATTTAATATGTGTTATTACAGTATTTTATCGTAATAAAAATTAGTTTTTATTATCCAATAATATCTTTATTTTATTTTATTTTTTTGAAAAAATAATTTTTTTAAAACAAATTACTGTGAAAATGTCAACACAATTTTATGATTTTAATGCATATTGACGGTGACCAATTATTTAATTTATTTAATTTATTTATTTTAATGTTTGTGCTTTTTAGATTTTATTAATGTAAGGCATGTGGTATAAAAAAAAGAAAAAACTTGAAATGAAATTTTCATGATAAAAATTAAGGGAGGTACTTCTACTGAAACTTCTTAAAAATTTGGAGAACATTCGTAAATATTTTTTCAAGGGATAAACATAGATTCTGAAATCTAACAGGTGTTATTAGAGTATTTGTAATTATAAAACATTAGTTATTATTATAAAACAATTTCATCGATCAATAATATTTAATGCATGGATAAGGTACTTTAATTTATTTATTTTGTATTTGTATTTTTTAGATTTTATTAAAGTTAAAAAATCTCATAACACTTGAACTTTTCGAAAATCTAAATTTAACTCCTAATTTTTTTTTTCACTCCAACTTTCAATATGTCTCACAAACTACGTACATTTTGACTGTAAAGTCAACGTATAGTTGTTAAATCTAATTTTTCATTTTTATTTAAGGCCATTTTTATCACTATTTTAAAAATTAAATAAAAATTAGAAATTTTAAAAATAATTCTAACTATAATTATTATCTCTCATTATTATTGTTCTTTCATTTCATGTAGTTCAGCTGAGACCGTAGCAACAATGACAATACAATGGTGAAAATAACAACGGAACAATGACAAAACACAACTCTATCAAACAAAAACTGATTTAGTTTGTTTATATTTGTAATTTTTTAGATTTTATTAATATAATGAATCTAGCTAAAAATAATTGTTAAAACTTAGAGTGAGACTTAACTGCATAAATTACTGAGGTGCTTTCTAATGGTACTTTTTAAAAAATTGGAGGACACCTATTAACGTTTATTACTTTAGGTGATAAATTTGTACTTTGATACTTGAATTTTGAAATCTAAGTGTTACTAAAATACTTTAACTTAATAAAAGTTAGTTATTATTTATTAAATATTATATCTTTATTTTTACTTTTTTGTCTGCAAAACAAATTTCAAAAAAAATTACTATAAAAATTTGAACACAATTTCATTATCAACATTATTTTAATGTATGTATAAGATAGTAGATTGGGTATTTAATTTATTTATTTTTATATATCTTTTTTTTCAAATTTTATTAATACAATGAATGTACTTAAATTTTTTTAAAAAAAACATGAAATGAGACTTAATAGCAGAAATTAGTAGAGGTGCTTATGGGACATGAATTTTGAAATCAACGGGTGTTACTAAAAATAGTTTACCCTAATAAAAATTAGTTGTTATTATCAAACAATATATTTTTATTTTAGTTTTTTTTTGAGGAAAAATAATTTTAAAAAACATATACTTCAAAAATCTCAACACAATTTCATGCATCAAGTTTAATGCATGAAGAAGATAGCGGGTCGCGTTTTTAATTTGTTTATTTTCGTATTTGTACTTTTAAAAGTTGGATTCTGAGATTTAAGAAGTGTAAGTAAGATAGTTTACTCTTAATTTTATTGAATATAAAATAGAATTTCAATGTAAAATTATCATCATCAGAATCTGCAAGTTCAATACAAACATAACATTCATGTTCAGACTTAACACTCTAATTAAACAACAACTACAAAATTAACACTTCATTTTGTATCTAGGCGCACTAAAAATCCTCACTTTATAGCACGAAGAACACAACAAAAATCTAATAATACACTAAAACACAGTACAAACCTTCATTAAAACACTTAATCACATAACAAAACTTCAATTTAGAAGTAAAGTTATGATCATGAGAATGTGCAAGTTCAATACAAACATAACATTCATATTCAGACTCAACACTCCAATTAAACATTAAGTACAGAATTAATCGATCCAAATACCAATTGTTTTTCTAATCACTATTAATTGATCGATCCAACTCTGTCAATTAACAGTGATTTAATTCATGTAGAAAACAGCGAGTCAGATATTTATTTATTTTTGTTTTCATTTTGTAATTTTTCAAATTTTATTAATATAATGAATCTAATTTTTTTAATAAAAAAATTAGTTAAAGCTTGGGTGAGATTCAAAAACATTTTCGACATTATTTAATGCATGAATAAGAATGCGGGTCGGTTTTTTAGTTATTTATTTTTGTATTTGTATTTTTTAGATTTTATTAATGTTAAACTATCGCATGACACCTGAATTTTTCTAGAATTTGTTTTTTAGCCTGGCGATACTCTAACTTTCAATACGTTTCACAAACTACCATTCCATCCATTTTGGCCGTTAGATTAAGATATTGCCCTCAAATCTATTTTTTTCCATTTTTGTCTAAGGATATTTTCATCATTATTCTAAAAATTAAATAGAAATTAGAAATTTTAAAATTAAATAAAAATTAGAAATTTTGAAAATAAATGGTAACCATACTTATTATGTCACATTATTATTATTGTTTCATCTAGTTCACCACTCCGTAGCAATAATGCAAGCACGACAACAATGATAATACAACGACAATAACAAAACACAATTGTATCAAGTGTTAAAAATTAGTTAAAACTTAGAGCGAGACTTAAGGTGAGGTGCTGCCGTTTTTAAAAATTGGACGCCCGTTAACGTTTTTCACTTAAGGTGATAAACTTGGATTTTAAAATTTATCAAGTGTTACTAGAATACTTTACACTAATAAAAGTTACTTATTATTTATCAAACATTATATTTTTATTTTATTTTTTTTTTGCCAAAAAATAAATTTCAAAATAATTTACAACAAAAATTTTAACACAATTTCATCAGCCATGTACAAGATAATAAGTCGAGTATTTAATTTGTTTATTTTTATGTTTGTATTTTTTAAAATTTTATTAACGCAACAAATCTAGTTGAAAAAAAAATTAAAACTTGAAGTAGAATTTAACCGCAAAAATTAATGAGATTTCTTAAAACTTGGAGGACACCCATAAACGTTTTTTACTTTATAGATTCTGACATCTAATAAATATTACTGCAATACTTTACCCTAATAAAAATTAGTTATTATTATCAAAACAATATATGTGAAAAAATAGTTTTCAAAAAAATTTAGTGCAAAACATTTGAACACAATTTCATCATCAACATTAGTTTAATGCGGGTCAAGTATTTAATTTGTTTATTTTCATGTTTGTATTTTTAAAAATTTTATTAATGCAATTAATCCGATTAAAAAAAATGAGTTAAAACTTAGAGTGGAACCTAATGGATGTACTTCTAGTGCGACTTTTTAAAAATTGAAGGACACCTCATAATTATTTTTCACTGTGATAAACCTGGATTCTGAAATGTTACTATAATATTTTACTTTAATAAAAGTTAGTTATTATCATCAAACAATATTTATTTTATATTTTTATTTGAAAAAATAGTTTTCAAAAAAACTTTACTGCAAAAATTTGAACACAATTTCATCATAAACATTAGTTTATTGCGGGTCAAATATTTAATTTGTTTATTTTTATGTTTGTATATTTTTTTAAATTTTATTAATGCAATCAATCCGATTAAAAAAAATTAGTTAAAACTCCAACTTAATAAAGGTGCTTCTAGTGAGACTTTTTAAAAATTGAAGGACACTCCATAACTATTTTTCAGTGTGATAAACCTGGATTATGAAATGTTAATATAATATTTTCCCTAATAAAAGTTAGTTATTATCATCAAACAATATATATTTTATATTTTTAATGTGAAAAAATAGTTTTCAATAAAATTTACTGCTAAAATTTAAACACAATTTCATCATCAACATTAGTTTAATGCAGGTCAAGTATTTAATTTGTTTATTTTCATGTTTGTATTTTTTTTAGATTTTGTTACTGCAATCAATCCCATTAAAAAAATTTAGTTAAAACTTGGAGTGGAACTTAATGGATGTACTTTTCAAAAATTAAAGGACACCTCATAACTATTTTTCACTGTGATAAACCTGGATTCTAAAATGTTACTATAATATTTTATCATAGGGTAAACTATCCCAGATGCACTTCTTAGATGCCAAAATCGTGCTTCTGCACGTCAAAAAGTTTTTGCACTTATAGTGTCATTCATGTTTCAAAACATTTCACTACATGCACATTTGTTAAGTCAAACCATTAGTGACTCAATTTTACCGTTATTCAACATTTTTCCACTATTGGGGCTGTTACAGGCAAGGGCATTTTTGTCTAACCCGCACAAAAAAATTTCGCTATTTTTTTTCTCCAATGTCGTTTTAATTTTCCATTGTCGTTTTCCATCTCAACAAGTTTAAAAAGGGTAAAATTTCCAGCCATTTGTTTCTAAAAAAATTGGAACTTGCCCATTCTATCGGCAAGTGCGGATTGAATCCAAATCAAGAACACCCATGAACAATAGTCCATTATTACCCGTGTGTAAGTGCGGAATCTGAAGTGTATTGAAGGCCTCTTTGACGGAGAGAAATGCTTCAAGGCGATTTGCCATCTGCGCCGGTGAAGAGGTAAGATTTGAAATGGTTTTCTATCTGATATGGATAGGGTTTGTTTGAAGTAATGGGTTACAATTGCTCATACTGGAAGATGATAAAAGATGCGAGTTTTTTGAATTGATAGATCTGGAAATGTGCAAATGATCTATTGAGGTTATGCCCGGATTACTTCGATGAATCCGTGTAATTGAAGAAGAAATTGAAGAACAAAAGTAAAAGAGAACCTAATGCATAAGGGTAGCACTGTAAATTGCTCTTATTGGGACCACTTGACAGCTCATTCACTAAAGCCGTTTAGCAGTCGTTTTGGTGATTCTGCTGCATTTGCTGTGACTGAGAGGCAGACTGCTGCTGCTGAACCACTGGACATGCTATTTTGCTGCACTTTTTCTTTCTGCTATTTTCGCATCTTTTGTACGAGATTGATCATCATGCATTGCTACATGTTTTGATCATATATACGTGGATAAATCTGCTACCATGTACTCTAGGTTTACCTAGCTATATATATCTTGTTGTAACCTTTTGTCAATCATTGAATAAGAAACTTTTCTAAGTGACGGCTGCATTGTTTTCTAAGCATGATATCTTTCATTTTTCTTATATGGTATCAGAGCAATTGGGCTCCTACCATCTACTGCTAAAATTGTTTGTTTCTTTTGTTACTTAATCATGGCTGACACTTTGATCCTGCCTCAGCCTCAGCTCATTTCTATAAAGCTTAATGATGGTAATTATCTCCTTTGGAAACAGTAAATTTGGGCTGCAGCTGCAGGCTACGGGCTCAAGAGCTATTTCACTGGCGATTTCTTAGCACCTCCACAACTGATTCCTGAAGGTGTTCAAGGAAGATCAATCCCTAATCCAGAATACATCAAATGGAAGAGACAAGATCAAATCTTGGTCTCATGGTTGCTTTCTTCTTTGATAGAAAGCATGCTCATAACTACTGTTGGCCTGACTACAGCTGCTAAAATATGGAAAGCTATTGAGTATATGTTTGCAAACCAAAATAAAGCAAAGGTTATGCAGATAAGACTCCAACTCCAGACCACCAAGAAAGGAGCTTTACCTATGAGGGGAGTATTTGAACAAAGTGAAAGCCTGCTGTGATTTGTTGAGTGCAGCTGGAGAAAAAGTTAGTGAATCTGATCACTTACTTTATATTCTTGGAAGGTTAGGTTCTGAATACAACCCAGTGATTGTATCTCTTACATCAAGAGCTTCTACACAGCCTATTAGTATCACTGAGGCTCACTCCATCCTTTTGAGCTTAGAGAACAGATTGGAATCTATGGATGGCTTTTTGGATCTAGTGAAGAAGGTAGTTTCTCTGTGAATCTAAGTAACAGAGGAGGAAGAGGTGGAGCTCACAACAACAGAGGAAGAGGAAACTTTCAAAATTATTCCCCTTCAAGAGGTAGAGGATACACTTATAGAGGAAGAGGAGGTAGAAACAATGGCTACAAGCTAAGATGCCAGATTTGCCATTATGTTGGACACACTACTGATAAGTGTTTCCATAGACTTAATATGGATTTTTCATCTTTTGGAAGTTCCAACAACTCTCAGCAATCTGGGCAAAGGAGCAACAACTTCAGTGCTAACATGATCACATAAACTCCTCAAGATGGAAGGGAAGATGTGCAGTGGTACCCTGATTCAGGTGCTACAAACCACCTGACTTTTGACCTCAGCAACTTGAATCTTGCATCTGAGTATCAGGGAACTGACAAGATTCACATGGGAGATGGCACAAGTTTGGCAATTTCTCATGTTGGCAATTCTATATTTATATCACCTAATTGCAAGGATCATAGCTTTATACTAAAAAACCTCATGCATATTCCTTCCATTACTAAGAATCTCATAAGTGTCTCTCAGTTTGCAAAAGATAATGGTGTCTATTTTGAGTTTCACCCCTTTACTTGTCTTGTGAAGGATCCATTGACAGGGCGGGAACTTCTCAAAGGAACTCTTAAAAATGGCCTCTACACCTTTGATCACAATAAAGTTGTTCCTACCCCTGGTGGACAGTATTTCAATCTTTCTTCTTCTGTTAAAACTGTTGAGGGCAAGAATAAAGATAATCTAGATGTTTGGCACATTAGATTAGAACATGCCATGCCCCCTTGAGTATTGTCAAGCAAGCACTGCAAAGTTGCAATATTCAGTTTTTTGACAGTGAATCTGACATTTTGTGTTCTTCTTGTATGAAGGCTAAGTTTCATAAATTGCCTTTTGTTGAATCTCAGTCCAATTACTCTAATCTTTTTGATGTGGTTCATAGTGATGTCTGGGGTCCTTCACCCATTATATCTTGCCATGGTTTCAGGTATTACATTAGCTTCATTGATCATATATCAAGACATACCTGGATATACTTGATGAAAAATAAATTTGAGAGTTTTCAAGCTTTTGTCCAATTCAAGGCTTTAGTTGAAAATCAGTTCAACACTAAAATCAAATGTTTACAATCTGATGGAGGTGGAGAATTTGTTGCCTTAGCTAAGTACTTGAAAGATCATGGGATTCAACATAAGATTTCTTGCCCTTACACCCCAGAGCAGAATGGAATGGCTGAAAGAAAACACAGACACTTGGTTGAGGTAGGCCTATCTCTTCTTGCTCATTCTAATGTACCCATGAAGCACTGGGATAGTGCTTTTCAAAGTGCAGTTCACATCATTAATAGAACTCCCACCAAAGTGCTCGATTTCAAAACTCCAATAGAAATTCTGACCAAACAAAAGCCTACCCTTGATGAATTAAAATCTTTTGGTTGTTTATGTTACTCTCTTTTAAGACCATACAATAAAAAAAATGCAATTCAGAAGTGTTGAGGCAACTTTCTTGGGATATAGTCCATGGTATAAGGGCTATAAAGTACTCCTTCCTGGAGGAAAAATCATAATAACAAGGCATGTTATTTTTGATGAAAAAAGTCTTTCCTTTTCAAGATATGGCAACTCCAGTTCAAAATAACACACCTGTTCCTTTAAGTAGCATTACTGTAGGCAGTCTTGATGTTCCCATTATTCATAATCTTTCTGATCAACAAACTTCTATACAACAGCTTGACACATCCAGCTCTCATTTTAATCATAACAGCCCCACTTCCAATAGCTCAAATAATCCAGATCGTAACAATACTAGCCCTTTAGGATCCTTGCAAGGAGGTCATTCAATTGTGGATTTGCCTATTGAGAATACTGAATTGCCAAATGAAACTACTGATATTTGTGAAGTTGCAGGAAGACACCCCATGGTGACCAGATCCAAGGCAGGAATTTTTAAACGCAAAGTATTTGTTTCTGAATTTTTACAGGAACCAAACAATGATGAAGAAGCCATATCCAATCCAGATTGGGAGGAGGCTATGAACAAAGAGTTTCAGGCTTTAATCAAGAACAAAACATGGACATTAACTGAACTGCCTCAAGGGAAGCAACCAATTGGATGCAAGTGGGTTTATAAAGTGAAGAGGAATGCAAATGGATCTCCTGCCAGATTGAAAGCAAGGCTGGTGGCAAAGGGTTATTCCCAGGTACCAGGTTTTGACTTCATTGATACATATAGCCTTGTTGTAAGGCCTGCAACTGTAAGGACCATATTAAGCATTGCTTTATTTAATGGTTGGGAAATTAGACAGCTAGATGTTGACAATGCCTTTCTCCATGGAGACATTGATGTAGACTTATACATGAAACAACCTCCACACTTTGAAGAACAAGGGAAATCTCATCTTGTTTGTAAACTTAAGAAGTCCCTTTATGGCTTGAAGCAAGCTTCAAGGGCATGGTTTGATAGGTTTGGACAGGCTATGAAGAATCTGGGATTCAAAAATTCCTTGGCTGATACATCTTTGTTCAGTAAGCATGAGGGGAAAAACACTCTAATATTGCTGGTTTATGTGGATGATATAATCATCACTGGAAATAATAATAAGCTTGTTCAGAATACTATAGATGAGTTGAGCAGATTCTTTTCTCTCAAGGACTTAGGTAAATTGAGTTACTTTTTAGGCATTGAGGTGGTACCAGTAGAAGATGGTGTTGTGATTCATCAACAAAAGTACATAGAGGCTATTCTTGATAAAGTATGCATGAAAGGAGCTAAAGCTATATCAACACCCATGATATCCAGTCCACAGCTGTCCAAATTCAATGGGACTCCATTCACATATGTGACAAAGTATAGAAGCATTATTGGAGCACTTCAATATGTTACTATCACCATGCCAGATATTTCTTTTAGTGTGAACAAAGTGAGTCAATTTATGCAATCTCCCCTTGATAACCATTGGAAAGCTGTGAAAAGAATTTTGAGGTATCTTGCTGGAACCAAGCAACATGGTATTCATCTTATAAAGCCCAGAAATTTAAACATAATGGCATTTGCAGACTCAGATTGGGTAGCAGATATTGATGATATGAGGTCAACAACTGCAAGTTGCATGTTTTTAGGATCAAATATCATCTCTTGGAGCTCCAAGAAGCAACCTACAATGTCTAGATCCAGCTGTGAAGCTGAATATAGAGCTCTTGCTCATGCGGCTTGTGATGTTGCTTGGCTCAAACAATTGCTAAAGGAATTAAAAATTGATCAGTCACAAGAAGCAAAGATATGGCTTGACAATCAAAGTGCCATTGCATTGGCAAGCAATCCAATGCATCATCCAAGGTCCAGACACTTCGAAATCGACCTTCACTTTGTGAGAAAAAAGGTTCAAAGAAAAGAGCTTGTTGTTCGTCACATTCCCTCTTGTGATCAAATTGCAAATATACTTACAAAGCCATTGTCTGGGCAATCCTTCTCGAATCTTAGAAGAAAGTTATATGTGGTGTCGTTGGATTCGTTCGGATTGAGGGGGAGTAAAAGAGAACCTAATGCATAAGGGTAGCACTGTAAATTGCTCTTATTGGGACCACTTGACAGCTCATTCATTGAAACCATTTAGTAGTCGTTTTGGTGATTCTGCTGCATTTGCTGTGACTGAGAGGCAGACTGCTGCTGCTGAACCACTGGACATGCTATTTTGCTGCACTTTTTCTTTCTGCCATTTTTGCATCTTTTGTACGAGATTGATCATCATGCATTGCTGCATGTTTTGATCATATATACTTGGATAAATCTACTACCATGTACTCTAGGTTTACCTAGCTATATATATCTTGTTGTAACCTTTTGTCAATCATTGAATAAGAAACTTTTCTAAGTGACGGCTGCATTGTTTTCGGAGCATGATATCTATCATTTTTCTTATAAAAAGGCAACAATTGTCAAATTAAATGGCAAGAATATAGGATGAGATCAAGAAATGGGGTTATTAAGAAATAGAGTGAAAGATTGCACTGTTGGTGTTGGATTTTTTGTGTACTCACGGTGTTGAGCTGGAGTTTATGCATATTTACAATGGTGTTTTTGGTGGATTGTAGTGTTAGTGCAGAGGATCTGAAATATTTGTATATAAATTAAAATTAGGTGTTTTGATGTGTTTTATGTAACTGGTATTTGAATTGTATTTTTGGTAGTTAAAATTAGGAATGTTTTGTAGTATTTTATGTAAGTGGTTACAATTGTTGTAGAAGTAAATGAACTCATGTATGTTAGTTCACTTATTTAATGCAATAATCAATACATTTTCCAAAACATATACAAGTGCACTCATTTAACATTTTTCAAAATATGTACAATTGCAGTAATTATAGTGCCAATTCAAATGTCATAACAACTCCAATTCCATTACAACTTGTCAACAAACAATTGCAACAACTCCAATTCCATTACAACTAGTCAACAAAGTAATTGACATAAAGACAAAATATAGTCCCCACTAAAGATTCCCTCACACAACAACAACATCAATATAATACAATACTTGTTCACATGTTCCCTACTATACATCAAACTTACCTTCTCCGAATGCTTCTCCCTCTTCCTCTCCCTCTTCCCCTTCCCCTCCCTCTTCCATTACCAGATCCACTATCAGCAGCAATTGTTTCAACATTTTCCAAATCAACATTTATGCTACTTTCAGATCTAACAAGATTTATTTCTTCTTGGCCATGTACAGGTGCAACAGTAGCAGATGCATCAGCAGGCTCAACAGCAGGTTCAGTAGCATATACTTGACCAGGTTCTTCAGCAGGTGTAGCAACAGGTTCAACAGGTGCATCAACAGGTTCAACAGGTGCTTGATTTAGTTCTTCAGCAGGTGCTTCAACAGTAGTGGAAGGACCAGCTTGTTCTTCCTGTGCATGAACATCACCAAAGAGAACTAGGTGAGATTAAAAAAAAATAGAATAGAATCATTACCACATATAAGTAATAGGTGTGAAATTTACAACTCTTCTCCTTTTCCTTTTCTGTTCTTGAGGTTGGGAATTATCATTCCGTAGTTGAGGACAACTTCTTCTGTTGTGCCCAACCTCCTTACAATGTCTACAAGTAACCATAAACTTCTTCTTTATTCTTCTTCCGTCCTGGTTTTCATCAATTTGCCTCTTCCTTGCCTTCTTTAGCCTTCCAGGTTGTTTGTATGAAATAGGAGGGTCAAGCAAAACACCCTCACCTGTAGGCCACATATCCTTGTCGTTGATTAGCATAAGCAAGTTATCATACAAAGTCACGTACGTGTCTACCTTGTAACAACTATCGGTTTTGTGATGAGGATCTAACCCTTTTTTATGCAATGATGCTATGGAATGAACACAAGGGACTCCCGTTAAAGACCAATACTCACAACTACACCAATCTTTTTGTAGATCAACTACAAACTGCTGCTCATTTGGTCCCATGACTTGGAAACCATGACAATCATTCCAAATTGGTTTCCAAGATCTTGAAAAAATCACAGACTCCTCAATTTTGCTTCTAATCATTGGGCACACACTACCCCTCGGTTCTCTTCTCATCTTATTTCTCCTCCTAACTATCCTCTCCATCAATGATACCCTAATGCTCTCCATCATGGAAATAATTAGTTTCTGCCTAGCCTCTAATATGAAATCATTAAATGATTTACATAAATTGTTGCACAACATATCTGACCTTACATATTTGGAGAAAAAGCCTTCACCCAATGGTCCGGATTCAGTCCATTAACAATCCATCTCCAAGCTTCTTCATTATACATCTCCAACTCCCTCAATGTTCTTTCATACAACTGTCTGTTTGTACTTATTGCAATCTTCCACAACATATCTTTCATACAGAATCTTTCCTCGGTTTTCCTTCTTGAAGTTGTACATGTGTTGAACATAGTACCTGTGTTCACACATAGGCAACACATCCGCCAGTGCAACATCTAATCCCTACAAAATCAGTTAAAAGAAACAAAGTCTTAGAATCATATTGTTATTCTGTGCTTGGAAACTTAAAAAAAACAAATATACCTTCTGTGTATCTGAAATGAAGGTAGTATCCAAAACTTTGGCGACCTTCAATTTCCAAGTCAGATGCTAATAAGTTGAAGAACTATCTCCATTGCTCGATTGCTTCTTTCTCGACAACTACCCATGCAATGGGCCACCACCCATTGTTACCAGCCATTCCAACAGTTGTAAGCAACTGACCTTTATAACAACCTCTAAGGTGGCAGCCATCTACCCCTATGAAGGGTCTACAGTGGTCTAGAAAATCCTTCTTCAACGAATGCAGACAAATGTACAACCTCTTAAACTGAGGTTGTCTACCCTCTTCCCTAAAATTTTCATGTTCTATTTCTACGTTGGAACCTGGGTGAGTCCAAAGTAACTCAGCCCAGTAGTCCTACAGTCATTTGTACTGCTTAGAAATATCCCCAATTATCAACTTTTGAGCTATTCTCTTTGCATTGTAAGCTGCTTTCCTTGACATCTCTGCCTTGTATTCCTCATCAATGTTTTGCCTTATCAAAGTTGTAGGCATACTTGGATTAACCTTTATTCTATCCACATACCGACTTGCAACCTACTTAGCTGTAATGAACTTGTTTTTCCATTGATGATTACAGTTATTGTGTGTCAAGTTCATGTCTTCACTACCAAATCATTAGTATTGGTCAAACATTCGACAGAAGCAAAAGTGAACCACTTGCATTCCTTTGTTCTGGAAACAGCCTTTACTCTCTTGGGCTCTGAAGGCCTAAACTTACATACTTTTCCTTCATTAATGCAGTAATTTTTGACTGCATCTTGGAACTTAATATTCCCAGTAAATCTCATCTAGAGTTCAAACTTTGGTCTTTCCATATTCTTTTCAGATTCAAAGTATACATACCCACGTCGTAGTTCATCTCTGTCACTATCTGACTCATCATCACAGCTTTGTAGATTGTCTACCATAACAGTGTCATCAATGTCCTCAACATACTCATCCTCATTTTCATTCTCCCAATTATGCTTTGTTTCTAATCCTCCTTCTGCAATTTGTTCAGTGGTTCTATCAAACATGTGACCATCATCAGCAGCATCATCACATCATCATCATCATCATCATCATCAACAGCAGCATCATCATTATCATGATCATTATCATTATCAGTTAAGTGTTCTTCTTCATAATCAACATCATTATCATCATCACTGTCATCACTATGACCATCATCAGCATCATCATTAAGAGCAACCTCCTGCACCTCGACATTTTGAGCAGGTGCTTGAGCATCATCTTTGTTTTCTTGTGTTATTACTCATAGGTTCTCTACTTGTGTCATTACATCTTCAACCGAAGCTTACAAATCCACATCATTGTAAACATTACCAGGTACTTGTGGTAAATCATTTTCAGTGCCATGTTCATTTACTATAGGTTCATCAACACGATAATCATCTGTGGTTTGTGCAGGTTCATCAGCAGCAGGTTCATCTGTGTTGAGTGATTGTTCATGAACAGGTTCATGAGCAGGTTCTTCGGCAAGTTCATCAGCCGGTTCATGAGCAGCATTGTGCACAATAGTGGATATTGCAGGGTGAGCAGCAGTGTCAACATCATCCATTGCTTCAGCAGGTTCATTAGTAGGCTCAACTTTAGCCTGAACATCATTATCATCCCTTTTCCATTCCAATAACAGAGGTTTCCTTGCATTGAATTTTCTCTTTCATGTTTTCACAAAGGTCTTACATGAGGTCTGCACTTCAAGCCCCTCAATCACAACAGTGCTCTTAGGTTTTTCAATTATGAACTCAGTCTGTCTTTTCAAAAACTAAACTATAGTTTCTCTGTCTCTTACCTCTGTATAAAATTTTATGACCTTAAACCTAGGTATCCATTCACACATGGCCACTATATCCTCATCCTTAGTAACTAACTTGAGCCCTGTTTTAAAATCCCCAATTGTTTCTAGGTAGCAGTAAATCATACAATCTTTATCTCTTTTCAAAAGTTTCAACATGAAATTAATCTCCAATATGCTCATCTTATCCTTCACACAATAATCCACATACTTCCAAGTCTCATTCTTATAGTTCCTATACCCGTTCTCCTCCCAGAATATACCATCAAAATAGAATTTCAATGTAAAATTATCATCATCAGAATCTGCAAGTTGAATACAAGCATAACATTCATGTTCAAACTTAACACTCTAATTAAACACCAAGTACAAAATTAACACTTCATTTTGTATCTAGGCACACTAAAAACCCTCATTTTATAGCATGAAGAACACAACAAAAATCCAATAATACACTAAAACACACTACAAAACCTTCATTAAAACACTTAATCACATAACAAAACTTCAATTTAGAAGTAAAGTTATCATCATCAGAATGTCCAAGTTCAATACAAACATAAATTCATGTTCAGACTCAACAGTCCAATTAAACATTAAGTACATAATTAACACTCTATTTTGTATCCCACTACAGTAAAAACCCTCATGCATGCAGCATAAAGAACACAACAAAAATCCATTAATACACTAAACTACAATACAAAACCTCCATTAAAACACTTAATCACATAACAAAATATCAATTTCAACACTTATTCACAGTACTGAAGAATAAGAAAGAAATCATTTTTCACAAAACATGAACTGAAAATTCAAACTTTTGCTCGACAATATGAAAAAAATTTGAATCTTTACCATAGAGCGCGTACGGATCAATGAAGTTGTTCTTGCTTCACCTTATTACCCACTCATTGTACCTTTGAGCCATTTCAAAGACAACTTCGAACTGAAAATCGAGTTTGAAAAGAGATGGGTATATGAAATTTCACTTGCCCTTGATGAAATTTCTGAAGTCGCACACACAATTTCAGTAAAATGAACAAGTTTTGTACAGATTTTTGGGGCAAGAATCAGTATTACTTGCATTGGGGTCTTTGAAGAAGAAGACAACGTTTCGGATTTTCAAACAGAAGATGGGTCGAAAACGACAATAGAAAGGGTAAAACGACATTGGGGAAAAATAAAAAATAAAAACAGCTAAACTTTTTTGGGTAGGTTGGACAAAAATGTCCTTGTCCGTAACAATACCCAACCGTGGAAAAATATTGACTAATGAAAAAATTGAGTCATTAATGGTTTGACTTAACAGAGGCGGTGAGACGTTTTGAAACGTGAATGACACTATAAGTGCAAAAAAATTTTGAGATGCAAACGTTGGATTTTGGCATCTAAAAAGTACATCTGGGATAGTTTATCCTTTCTCCTAATAAAAGTTAGTTATGATAATCAAACAATATTTATTTTATATTTTTATTTGAAAAAATAGTTTTCAAAAACATTTACTGCAAAAATTTGGACACAATTTTATCATCAACATTAGTTTAATGCGGGTCAAATATTTAATTTGTTTATTTTCATGTTTGTATTTTTTTTTAGATTTTATTAATGCAATCAATCTCATTAAAAATATTAGTTAAAACTTGGAGTGGGATGTGTTTCTAGTGGGACTTTTTAAAAATTAAAGGACATCCCATAACTATTTTTCACTATGATAAACCTTGATTTTGAAATGTTAGTATAATATTTTATATTATCATGAAACAATATTTATTTTATATTTTGAATGTGAAAAAATAGTTTTCAATAAAATTTGAACACAATTTCATCATCACCTATGGAATCTCTAAAATTTTGTTGGGTCTCCACTTGTGGGTTTTCCAAATCTTTCTCCCAATCTGCAGTTGGAGTTGGAGAAGGTGGTGGGGTGATGGAGGGGCTAATGGAGAGAAAGAAGGTAGAGAGAGAAAAAAAATTAAGGAAAATGAAAAAAAAAAATTGCACGCATTTTATTTTGGGCATGTTGGACAAAATGCCTTGATTGGAACAATGATAAATATTAAAAAATGTTGACTAACGGCAAAATTAAACATATAATGGTTTGATTTAATGTAGTGAGACGTTTTAAAATTTGAATGACACTATAAGTGCAAAAAAAAATTTGAGGTGAAATTTTGAGATTTAACAAATGTAACTAGAATAGTTTACCATAATTATTATCTCTTATTATTATTGTTTTTCAGTGTCGACAACGTTAACAGTGCAACAGAAACATTAGCAACAATGTCACGGCGGCGAAGTCACAATACAACGACGTAACAATAGCAACATGACATTGACAAAATCAAATGAGAAGAGAGTTATGAAAGTCTCAAGATAGTTAGAATTCGTAGATTTGTTGCCTGGAAAAGAGGGGCTTCAATTTGGCTTTTCTTTATTATTTTTTTAAATTAAATTCTTACATTAATTGTTTTTCTAAAAAATCTAAATTTTTAAATTCAATTTCAAGGTGGATATGCTTGTGTATGGTTCTCAAGAATTTTATTTGGAGTTTAGAATTCAATTGCAATTTCATTTGGGGTTTGGAATTCAATTAAAATGGTTGAGAATGCTACAAAATCCATATGGAGTTTGAGATCTAATTTTGAAATTCTATTTTTTTTTAAAGAAAAAGAAAATTAACAGTAAGAATTTAGTTTTTTAAAAGTAATAAAAAGATAACCTAAGCATTAAGAACTGATTTTTTTTAATTAACTAATAGACTTATAATTATAAAAGAAATATTATACAAAAACACGTATAAAATTAATTTGATGAATTTTCTGCACACATTTTAAAGAAAATTTTTTGATTTACAATTTATTTTATGTCACAATTCCATCACAAAACAATAAAATAAAAGAATTAAACATTGAAAATAATTTTAAAAATTGTTCTTTTAACTATTTAAAAAACAAAATCAATTAAAGGACTAGAAGCCAAACATTCTTCATTGGCATCATGATATAAACAATTTTTCCTTTTTTTTTAAAAGAAAAAGTCATATGAAATTAAAGTTTGGTTGACTTGCTTAAATATTTAGTTCTAATATATGTATAATAATATTATCACTTTAAATATCAAAATGGAAGATTGAATTGAAGTATAAATTAAGTCATTTACTTTTTTTTTTCTTTTTGGTTTGAGAGAGATTGAAAATTAAGTTGTTTTACATACAATTATTAAAGCAATAAAAACTTCAAATTCTTTTTTTTTTTTTAACCTTTTCTGCTTGCTATTATTTAGATGCTTATTTATAAACTTTTTGAGTATAAACAAAGAACAAATAATAAATGAGAGAGAGAAATAAGTGGACCAAAGTTGTAAAAACTAATATTTCTAAACTATAAAGAAAACTTTATATATATATACTAGTTAAGTAATTAATGCACTCAAACTTTAATTATTAATATAATATTACTTCCTCAAAATTTGTGTATAATATTAATATATATTTATTAAAATATTGAATTTTGTGCATAATATTAATATAATATTATATACATATTAATTTTTTTATTTGCGTGCCACTTTTCTTTTTCTTTTTCTTCTTTCTCCTCCTCCTTCCTCATCATTCTTCTTTCTTCTTTCTCCTACTTCCTCTTCTTTTTTCTTCTTTTTTCATAGTTAGCTGAGTCAGAATTGCATTATGACCGAATCGTACCGAGTTATGGACGAGTCAAGCCAAATTGATATCATCTCAATTTTTGATTGTATCTTTGTCTTGATAAACTCCTCGACACTTTGAATCATAATATTGTTGTTACCTTAATAATGGGTTCGAGAATGACAAGAATTTCTAAGGAATGGTGCAAATTTGGAGAATAACATATTGGGACAAACAACAATGAATTTTCTAATATTGAAATAACAACGTTAATCTTGCCTAAAAGAATTGTGTTAGGTCAAAGCCAACATAGCTCTTGAGAGCCTAAGTCCCAAGTTAACCCAATCCGAAGAGAAATTAATTTTATTTTTTTAAAAGGAAGAAATCCCTATTAAATTTTATCAATCTCCATTTTTCTAAACTTCTTGATACTTTATGTATATAAGTGTTTTTTATTTGAATTATAATAAAGATGGAAAATCTTTATAACAAAAAAGATACAAATATTAAAGGAACAAAATAAAATAGTCTAATTAATATTTTATTTAAATAAAACAAAAGGTGGAGAAAGAAATACAACAAGAGATAAACATAAACTATAGATTTCATTACATGAATTTCTCCTCTAATTTGAAGCTTAATTTAATACTTCTAATTACACCCCTTCGAGATCCTCCACCCACAAATGCCCCATAGAGTGGTTGGTCAACATGTATAATTTCATTTGGTTTTAAAAATAATGGAATTTTAGTCCTACCAATAACTGAGACACCATCAGAGGTTCCTGGATTATCACTTACCCGTTGTACTTTAATGACCTCCAAATCCAGAAATTCACCATCCGAAAAATATGGAAAATCCATCGCCATATAATTACGCCATTCGATACGTGATTCTTCGCCAAACATTTCCTCTTCTCTGCAAATAAAATTGGTCCAGGTTTGATTGCGTTGTCCAAGCCCACAAATTGATACACCATAAATTCCTTCGATGTTGGCTTCTGGATCTACAACAGTAGCCACATACACATGTATGCAGAGAATATAATAAGAATTTATTTTTCCTTTCAACTTCTCACCGCCGGCGTCCATCAAGAATGAAGCCTCTTTCTCTCACTATAAACGAAAAAGTGATTTAGTTTTTAATAGGATATTAGTATTTTTAGATTTATTTATAGCGCGAGTTTCATTTATGACTTCTTTATTTTTAAATATTTATAAAAAAAATTAGAGGATGAATATTTTGAACCGATATGAAATATTTTGATGGACTATCGAATAATTTAATAATATTTATAGTTAACATGCATTATTTGATATTAATTTTTCCTATGAACATACATGATCATGTTTTTAAAGTAAAGTTAAAAGTAATGTTTATCTTACAAATTTTGTAATGAAAAGTTTTGTATATTTAAATGTTAGTGTAAACTATGTGTTCATGAGATAAATTGTTCAAAATTAATTCAAATCTCGAAGATGAAGTGAGATTGTCTAATATTAATATATATATATTATATATATATATATATATATATATATATATTTCTTTTCTTGTATTGCATTGGGCCTTTTGAAAATGTTGAGTTAGGTAAGATTGGAGCCCAATTTTGTAGAAGGCCCATTAAATTAGTGTCTTAATTTGGAACATAAGGTTCACATGCTAATTAATATTTAACTTTGAATTTAATACCTTCAAATAACAATAAAATATTTTATATTAATGTGTATATGTAAAATTGTGACTTTTTATGGTGTTCTATCAAATTAGGAATCTCATGTAAATTTCATATTGTTCCTTTGTTTATAATTATTTGTGTAACAATATTAATATTAAATATTTATATTATTTACGAATGTATTGATATTAATATCAAAGTTTATACAATTTATATATTATATGAGATTTAATAAATTTATGATTTAATTTATGATTATTGAGAAATTAAATAAAATAGCAACTAATAGTTTTTTTATATTTTGTTTGGGAATAAAAATTAAAATTAAAGGATCAATATATAATATAAATATCAGGACTCTATGGCCCAATGGATAAGGAGCTAGTCTTTGAAACAAGAGATTCTGGGTTGGATCCCTAGTGGAGTCAACGTACTAGAACCAAGAATCAACCAAACATGGAAGCAAGGGGGACTACCTGAAAGTGCTAAATGGAGGACCATGGACCATATTAGGGCATTATTTAAGTATATCAAAGTGGAGACCGAATTTTCGACCATCGAAGGATGATATACGAACCACCCAGCGTGGGTACCTTTTCAAGGCGTGCCATTGGAAGTATTTGAGGATCTCTCACTATTAGACTTGGGGAATGCTCACATCAAATTAGGAAAAGGGCTGGGCGAAGTAGACTTGGGCCTTTAAAAGTGGTGAACAATAACTGTATGACCCAACAACCAAAAAAACATTCTTGCTACCTAAAAAAGAGAACAAACCAAATAGGACAAATTTGTTTTTAAAAAAAATCGACTAAACCTTATACTATATATTTTTTTGTATGCATAAAATATTTTTATTATTCTTTATACATATATTGTATGTATTTTTATAATGTAATAAAGTATACTATGAGGATTTTATATTGATTTTAAATACATAAAGAAAGAAAATATGAATGTATATTGTTTTATTTATATAAGAAACTAAAGCAAATGTAAAAGTATTATTTATTTAAAACTAACATATGATAAGAACAAAGTAAAAAAGAAATAGAACAAAGTAAAAAAAATTTACCAATTGTTTTATGAGAGAATTTGTCAGTCAAAACTTATTATTAATAGGAAAAAATAAAGATGTTGTGACATCTGATAAATTCAAATAAACAAAAAAAAATGCGTAAGAAAAAAAAAGTGGATCAAAGTTGTAAAAACTAATGTTTCATAAATTATGATATAAACTTTTCTATTTTATTTATTTTTATTAGTTTTTTTTTGTTTACCAGTGAAGAATTTCTATGGATTTTTTTATTTGTTTTTCTTATTTAATAAAATATGAGCAATTCATTATGTTATCCATAATTTTCTTCTGTATCAATTTATTACGTAAAAGTTTTTGATGAATTTTCTGCACACATTTTAATGAATTTTTTTATTATTCTACAATTTATTCTATGTCACAGTTTCCATCTCAAAAAAATAATATTATTAAATAAATAAATAGAGAGAGAGAAAAACCAAGTGGACCAAAATTGTACAAAGTAACCTTTCATAAACTAAAAAAGAAAAAAAAAAAAAAAATATATATATATATATATAATATAATTATTAAGTAGTGTAAGAATGTGGATCATTAATGCATAAACCATAATTCATTACTTTCTAAATTCATAATAAATTTCGTCAATTACAATACAGTTATAAGAAATATAAAGATGTCAATATCACAAAAAAAAAAAAAACAAAACACACACACATCCTATAAAATAAAATTTTAACAAGTTAAAAATAATAATAATAAAGAAAATTAGAAAAATTCAGTGGACCAAAATTGTAAAAACTTATGTTTCATAGACTAGAAAAAAAACGTATGTTTTAAAGATTGTACAATAAAAGTAGTTGAGAATCATAAATGCTTTAGTAGAATTGTACATATTTCTTTTAAATAGTGTTTTAATTTCTTTGCTTCTAATCTTTAAATAGTTTGTTGAGTAATTAACAGTAAACCAATATTATTTTCTATTCAATTTTTCCTTTATATATTTACTATAAAAAATTGAAAACTTCATCTTCAGCTAATAATTGTATATAGAGGGAATAAAAATACATAACATTTTTCTAAAAGAAAAAAAAAGTTTTTAAAAAAAAGCAGGGACATTGAAAATAAAATATCCATCAAATAATAATTTATCTATAAATTAGTCAAACAAATTCATGATTTATATTAACTGTGAGAATAATTTTATAAACAATCCATTCTAATATTTTTATAATTTAATAAAAAATTAGCTATTCATTATTTTAAAATATAATCTTTCCCTATGTAAAACTATTTTAGCAAAAAATTTGATAAAATATTTTATATAGAGAATTATTTTTATTTAAAATTTTGTCTTTGTCACTATTCCGTTACAGATCAATAAAAATTAAAGAATTAGCTATGGAATACCAGTTAAATAGATGAATTTTATATAAATAAATTATATATATATATATATTAAAGAATTAGAAATTAAAATCGTGTTGTAAATTTTATTTATTTATCTTTTATCTTCACAAAGTATAATATTTTTTTACTATTGTTTTGTTTTAGAGTCATATTAAATTAAAGATAGATTTAGTTACATAAAGATATAACTTGAACGTGTATGATAATATAATAATTAAAAAGTGTAAATATAAGATTGAAAATTTTATTTTATTTTTGAATTTTTTAGGTATTTATGGTTTTACCATATTTTACACTTTGTTGACATGATTAGAATTTAAGTATTCATTTTAATCAACTAATTGACTTATAGTTATAAAATAAATATAAACTTTAAAATTTAAAGAAAAATCATTTTTTTTCAATTTTTAATTAGATGTTACATAATAATTTTTGTAAGGAATAGATATAAAATTAAAAATGATAATAATATAAAGATATAAAGTTGTTTTTTTTATGATTGAAAAGATACAAAAAAATGTATCACAAAATTGTACTTTCAATATTATTAATGAATAGGTGCACTAACAAGCACAGTGACATGTACTTTTGCCACCTACATCCTTGCAAAGACCTCCTCTCTCGCAATCTGAAATGCAAAAATTCCAACACTTTCCACCACTTTTTGGATTATCATCTTTTCTCTTCAGACAAGGTCCTTGCTCGGGATGATCTTTGCAACATTTGTCTCCTTCAACAACATTCTTGCTACCTAAAAAGTGAACAAAATAAATAGAATATATTATGAAAATTTTATTTTGACTTTAAATACATAAAACAAGAAAATATGAATGTATATTGTTTCATTTATATAATAAACAAAATCAAATGTAAAAGTATTATTTATTTAAAACTAACCTATGATAAGAACAAAGTAGAAAAGAAATAGAACAACAATTCTCTTTTCCATAGCTATTGTATTCTTAAAAGAATTTATCAATTAAATTGTGAGTTAAAACATATTTATAAGGAAAAACTAAAGATGTTGTGTACTAAAATTGAAGTGGACCAAAATTGCAAAAATTAATGTTTCATAGACTATAACAAATTTTTCTATTTTATTTATGATTATTAGCTTGCATAATTATTAATATTTAAATTAAAATTTATTATTTTTTTAAACTGTTACAACATATTTATAAGAAAAATAAAGATGGTGTGGACCAAGCAGTATAACAAATGCATAGAGAGAAAAATTAAGTGGACCAAAGTTGTAAAAACTAATGTTTCACAGACAACAACGTAAACTTTTTTCAATTATTATTTTATATATGATTATTAATTTATAATAAATACATACAGAGAGAAATTAAGTGGACCAAGTTGTAAAAACTAATGTTTCACAACAACAACCTAAACTTTTTTCAATTATTATTTTATATATGATTATTAATTTATGAGAAAATACAAACTCTTTAGTCAAAATGATAATTCATTATTTTTTTAATTTGTCTGTATTATTAATTCATGTCTACTTTTCAATGTTGATTTTAATTTGTCTGTATTATTAATTCATGTCTACTTTTCAATGTTATCAACATTTTATAAATTAAATTCTGCATACAAACTCTTTAAATGAAAATACTTTTTCAATACTAAAAGAATTTAAATTATGCTATAAACATAAACAATTATATATATATAAACCCAATTATTCTACCTAAAAAACCCAATATATATATATATATATATATAAATTCCAAAAATTTAATAAACAACCAAATTTTAATAATAAAAAAAAGCCCAATAATTAAATTTTTTCACAATTTCATGGATCAACATTAGTTTATTAGTTTAATGCATTGACAAGATAGTGGCTACAATTTTTTATTTGTTTATTTTCAAATTTTATTAATAGGAAAATTGACATAGTCTCCGAATTATAGAGGTTTGGTGACATTGGTCCTAAAATTTTTTTTTGGTAGAATTGGTTCTCGAACTAAAAACAATTGTGACATTAGTCCTTCACTTAAAAAATTTCGTTACAGTATTCGTTAACTAAAAACAACGCTAAAGATATTTATGTCAGTACATTATTTAAATATATGTAATAATAGACAGATTGACATAAATAGTCTTCAAACTATAGATGTTTGGTGACATTGGTCCCTAAATTATAAATATTTTTGGTGAAATTAGTCCCCAAACTATATCTAAATTAAAAATTTATAAAATTATCCTTTATAAAAAAATTAAGGTTTATTTTTTAAAATAATGAACAAATATGCGAATGCAAAAAATTGTAAAAACAGTTAACTAACGTAAAACATCTTTCACTTCATGTGTTACTACACTACTTTACCCTAATAAAAATTAGTTATTATTATTAATCCATATATTTTTATTTTACTTTTTATTTGCAAAAAAATAATTTTCAAAATAAAAAAATTTACTAAACAAATCTCAGCACAATTTCATCATCAATACATTAGTTTAATACATTTATAAGATAGGGGTCTGATTTTTAATTTGTTTATTTTCATATTTCTACTATTTCTTTTTTTATTAATACAAGAAATCTAGTTTTAAAAAATAAAAATTTGACTGATCCAAATACCCATTGTTTTTCTAATTTGTTTCTGATTAATGAAAAAAAAAACAAAAGCCTCCACTCAACTCTGATTTAATTGTTGTAGAAGAAGATATTTGTTTATTTTCATTTTCTAATTTTTCAAATTTTATGAATACAAGAAATCTAGTTTTAAAAAACAATTAGTTAAAACTGAAAGTCTTGGTATCGGTCACCGTCTCCGTGATCACTAGTTCACATCAATATCGGTGAGTCGATCATTGTATTGGTTTATACGAAATTTTTTATATTTAATTTAAAAATATTATTTAAATATTTTTTTTCAAAAATAATTATTTAAATAATATATATATATATATAATACAATAATTTTTAATATTATATTTTTTAAAAATAAAAAATATAATGTGCATAATATATATATTTTTTGTCCATAACTGTATATAATATTAATATATATGTATATATATATTAAACTATTAAATATTATGTAATATTATTATATATATATATATATATATATATATATAATTTTTGGATTTTCGTTTCCTCCTTCTCTTCCTTCTCTTTCCTCCTCCTTCTTCTTCTTCCATGGTGATCAAGTCGTGACCGATTCATACTGAGTTAGGCTAAATCGGACCAAATCAGGCCGATGTACGAACGATTCTGACAGAGATGATATTATCTTAGATTTTGTCTGTATTTTTGTTTTGGTGAACTTCGGGACGGAGACGACTCAGCCGAGACTTTTAACCATAGTGGGAATTAGAGACAAAAATTAACAGGAAATATTTTAGTAAGACTTATTAAAATTGGACTACATTCCATAAACGTTTTACTTCATATGATAAACATGGTTTCTCAAATCATCTTAATCCAAATTAGTTTTTATTATCCAATAATATCTTTATTTTACTTTATTTTTCTTTTTCAAAAAAAGTAATTTTTTAAAGAAAATTACTGCAAAAATCGCAACACAAATTTATCATTAGCATTATTAGTGTAATGCATATACAAGGTAGTGGCCGGTTATTTAATTTATTTATTTTAATGTCTGCACTTTTTTAGATATTATTAATGTAAGGAATTTGTTTAAAAGAAATAAAAATTAAAACTTGAAATAGAACATCATGACAGAAATTAACGGAGTTACTTATAGTAAAATTTCTTAAAACTTGGAGAACACTTTTTTTCACTTTCAGGTGATAAATTTAGATTCTGAAATCTAAAAGGTATTATTAATACTTTACACTTATAAAACTTAGTTATTAATTTAATGTAAAAATTTAATATAAAAATTTGAACACACTTTCATCATCAATATTAATTTTAATGCATGTACAAGATAATAAGTCGAGTATTTAATTTGTTTATTTTTATGTTTATTTTTTTTTTCAAATTTTATTAATGCAAGGAATCTAGTTGAAAAAAAAAATTAAAACTTTGAAGTGGGACTTAACGACAAAAATTAACAGAAGTACTTCTAATGGGACTTCTTAAAGCTTCGAAGATAATGATAAATGTTTTTCACTTTAACTAATAAACTTAGATTCTGAAATCTGTATTACTAGAATAAAATTAGTTATTATTATGAAACAAATATCTTTATTTTACTTTTTGTTGTCCAAAAAATAATTTTTAAAAAATATTTACTTAAAAAATGCCAACACAATTTCATCGATCAACATTTCAACATTAGTTTAATGCATGGACAAGATAGCAGATTACTATTATTTTTTCATCTAGTTAAAGTGCCCACAACATAATGGAGACTGTAGCAACAATGTAACGACGGTCACAGTTACAATACAACGACAACAACTAGAATCCGTGTATTTGTTGTCTTGGGAAAGAGGGGCTCGAATTTGTTTGAATTTTATTCAAACTAGGTGAGGAAAATTCTTGTTTTTGCTATTAAATAATTTATTTAATTTTTTTTGAGTGGATTTGTTTTCGTGGAACAGAGCTGTAATTTGAATGAATTTTGTTTGAGCCAAGAAAAATATTATCTTGCTATTAAACAATTTATTTTATTTTGTTCAGAGAATTTGTTGTCGTGGAAGAAAGGTTGAATTTGAGTAAATTTTTTTCAACCTAATTAGAAAAAATCATGTCTTTATTATTAATTTTTTTATTATTTTTTTATCTTTTTGATCGTTAAATCATATTTTCACCGTTTTGACATTAACAATTTTATCTATTATGTAAAAAGATAAATTAAATAAAAATAAACTCTCTTTGACAGGAGTTTTAATATTCAATCGCTCCTCAGATGGCATACTCTTTCTGCTCATGCGGATTTTTGTATTTATTATGTGTCAATAATTACTTTAAACTCCAACTAAATTAGATTCGAGCTGCATCGATCTCCTCTCCCTACACTGTTTTTTACAGTTGGAACTAAGACCTTGCGAATGGGAATCAAGCTCCTTCCACTTAGATTCGAGCTGCGTCGATCTCCTCTCCCTACACTGTTTTTAATAGTTAGAACTAAGACCTTGCGAATGGGAATCAAACTCCTTCCACTTGGACCAATTGTTAACCAAATGGACCAATTGGAGAGAAAGTTACTTTTGAAAAAGATGCAAATAATGTGATCCTAGCTTTAAAAGGTGCCTCTGAGTTTGCAGACTGAAGAGACATATGGTTTTTGGTTTTTGTGGTTTACCCCGCATGTTTGTAATTATGTAGCTCATGACATTGCTAAATGGACTAATAGGTCATCTTTTTGTGGTGAAGTTAATTTGGAATCCTTCCCCAACATTATTGGGACTCTGATAGAAGGGTGTCTTAAAAGCCTCATTTGCTTGAATGTGTATGATAATATAATAATTAAAAAATGTAAACATAAGATTAGAATTTTTATTTTTTATTTTTTGAATTTTTTTTAGGTATTCATGTTTGTACCATATTTCGAATTTATGACATCTTTAAATCATAAGTGAAGCTGTCACTAATTGAGCTACACTTTGTTGACAAAATTGAAATTTAAGTATTCTTTTTAATCAACTAATTGACTTATAATTATAAAATAAATAAAAACTTTAAAATTTAAAGAAAAATCATTTTTTTTCAATTTTTAATTATATATTACATAATAATTTTTTGTAAGGAATAGGTATAAAATTAAAAATGATAATAATATAAAGAAATAAAGTTGATTTATATTATTAAAGAGATGGTTTTTAGGATTCAATAGCCCTAGCAACAATTTTGAAGAAAATAATTTGACAGTTTTGAGGAAAATAATTTGGAAAATTTCTAATCCGACAACATCAATAACAAAGACAAGATTTTTTTGTTCTGAGTCGAACAAAATTCACACAAATTATTGAAGCTCCTCTTTCCCATAGCTACAAATTCACGAATTCTAGCTATCTTGAGACTCTTAGAACTCTCTTCCCATTTGATTTTGTCACTGTTCTGTTGCTATACTTACTGCGTGGTTGTGCCGTTGATTTCGGCACTTTAACTAGATGGAAGAACAATGATAATGAGATAATAATTATGGGGAGGATTTATTTTTCATTTTTATTTAATTTTTAAAATAATGACGAAAATGTCCTTAAATAAAATTGGGAAAAATGAGATTTAATGGCGAAATGTTGATCTAACTGACGAAATGGACAAAATGACAATTTGTGAGACGTTTTGAAAGTTGTAGCAAGCGCCAAAAACAAAATGTAAATGTTAAATTTGAATTGTCCAAAATTTTTGTTTACTCTTAATAAAATTTGAAAACGTACAAATATAAAAATAAACAAATTAAAAACCAACCCCCTATCTTATCCATGCATTAAATTAAATTAATGTTGATCCATGAAATTGTGTTTAGAATTTTAAAGTAAATGTTTTTGAAAATTATTTTTCCGTAAACAAAAACTAAAATAAAAATATATTGTTTAATAATAATAATTAATTTTTATTAGGATAAAGTATTACAATAATAATTGTTAGATTTTAGAATTCAAGTTTATCAGCTGAAGTGAAAAACGGTTCTCCAAATTTAAAAAGTCTCGCTATAAGCACCTATTTTATTTTTTCAATTAAAGGACTAGAAGCCAAACATTCTTCATTGGCATCATGATATAAACAATTTTTCTTTTTTTTTTTTAAAGAAAAAGTCATATGAAATTAAAGTTTGGTTGACTTGCTTAAATATTTAGTTCTAATATATGTGTAATAATATTATCACTTTAAATATCAAAATGGAAGATTGAATTTAAGTATAGTTTGATGAAATTAAGTCATTTACTTTTTTTTTTTCTTTTTGGTTTGAGAGAGATTGAAAATTAAGTTGTTTTACAAACAATTATTAAAGGAATAAAAATTTCAAATTTTTTTTTAAAAAAAAAACTGTTTTTGCTTGCTATTATTTAGATGCTTATTTATAAACTTTTTAGGTATAAACAAAGAACAACTAATAAATGAGAGAGAGAAACAAGTGGACCAAAGTTGTAAAAACTAATGTTTCTAAACTATAAAGAAAACTTTATATATATATACTAGTTAAGTAATTAATGCACTCAAACTTTAATTATTGATATAATATTATTTCCTCAAAATTTGTGCATAATATTAATATATATTTATTAAAATATTGAATTATGTGCATAATATTAATATAATATATATATATATATATTAATTTTTTGATTTGCGTGCCACTCTTCTTTTTCTCTTCCTCCTTCTTGGTCTTCTTTCTTCTTTCTTCTTTTTTCTTCTTCCTCTTTTTTCTTCTTCTTCCATAGTTAGGTGAGTCAGGATTGAATTATGATCGAGTCGTACTGAGTTACAGACGAGTCAAGCCAAATTGATATCATCCCAATTTTTGATTGTATCTTTGTCTTGATAAACTCTTCGACACTTTGAATCATAATACTGTTGTTACCTTAACAATGGGTTTGAGAATGACAAGAATTTCTGAGAAAGGGTGCAGATTTGGAGAATAATATATTGGGACAGACAACAATGAATTTTCTAATATTAAAGTAACAACGTTAATCTCGCCTAAAAGAATTGTGTTAGGTCAAAGCGAACATAGCCCTTGAGAGCCTAGGTCCCAAGTTAACCCAATCCGAAGAGAAATTAATTTTATTTTTTAAAAAGGAAGAAATCCCTATTAAATTTAATCAATCTCCATTTTTCTAAACTTCTTGATACTTTATTTATATAAGTTTTTTTTATTTGAATTATAATAAAGATGGAAAATCTTTATAACAAAAAAGATACAAATATCAAAAGAACAAAATAAAATAATCTAATTAATATTTTATTTAAATAAAACAAAAGGTGGAGAGAGAAATACAACAAAAGATAAACATAAACTATAGATCTTATTACATGAATTTCTCCTCCAATTTGAAGTTTAATTTAGTACTTCCAATTACACCCCTTCGAGATCCTCCACCCACAAATGCCCCATAGAGTGGTTGGTCAACATGTATAATTTCATATGGTGTTAAAAACAATGGAATTTTAGTCCTACCAATAACTGAGACACCATCAGAGGTTCTTGGATTACCACTTACCCGTTGTACTTTAATGACCTCCAAATCCAGAAATTCACCATCCGGAAAATATGGAAAATCCATCGCCGTATAATTACGTCATTCGATACGCGATTCTTCGCCAAACATTTCCTCTTCTTTGCAAATAAAATTGGTCCAGGTTTGATTGCGTTATCCAAGCCCACAAATTGATACACCATAAATTCCTTCGATGTTGGCTTCTAGATCTACAACAGTAGCCGCATACACATGTATGCAGAGAATATAATAATAATTTATTTTTCCTTTCAACTTCTCACCACCGGCGTCCATCAAGAATGAAGCCTCTTTCTCTCACTATAAACGAAAAACTGATTTAGTTTTTAATAGGATATTAGTGTTTTTAGATTTATTTATAGCGTGAGTTTCATTTATGACTTCTTTATTTTTAAACAATTTATAAAAAAAGTAGATTTCTTAATTTGCAAGCTTTCAAATTGCATTTTGTAAAGTTTTGAATAATATTATATACGTTGACATTAATTCGTAGTATCCATTGAAAAAAATATTTAAGATTTTTTAATCAGTAATGACGTTTGAAGATTTTGATATTTGGATAAAGAATTAATATTTTGCAAAAATTTAGATTGTTACCTTTTATAGTGATGTGATTGTTCTTATTGATTAAGCAGAATGGATGAATATTTTGAACCGATATGAAATATTTTGATGGACTATCGAATAATTTAATAATATTTATAGTTAACATTCATTAATTGGTAGTAATTTCGCCTATGAATGTACATGATTATGTTTTCAAAGTAAAGTTAAAAGTAATGTTTATCTTACAAATTTTGTAATGAAAAGTTTTGTATATTTAAATGTTAATGTAAACTATGTGTTCATGAGACAAATTCTTCAAAATTAATTCAAATCTCATATATGAAGATTAAGTCAGAATTGTCTAATATATATATATATATATATATATATATATATATATATATATATGTGTGTGTGTGTGTGTGTGTGTGTGTATTTCTTTTCTTGTAATGCATTGGGCCTTTTGAAAATGTTGAGTTAGGTAAGATAGGAGCCCAATTTTGTAGAAGGCCCATTAAATTAGTTTCTTAATTTTGGAAATAACAATAAAATATTTTATATTTAATGTGTATATATAAAAATTGTGACTTTTTATGGTGTCCTATCAAATTAGGAATCTCATGTAAATTTCATATTATTCCTTTGTTTATAATTATTTATGTAATAATATTAATATTACATATTTATATTATTTACGAATGTGTTGATACTAATATGAAAGTTTATACAATTTATATATTATATGTGATTTAATAAATTTATGATTTCATTTATGATTATTGAGAAATTAAATAAAATAGCAACTAATAGTATATTTATATTTTGTTTGGGAATAAAAAATTAAAATTAAAGGATCAACATATAATATAAATATTAGGAGTCCATGGCCCAATGGATAAGGAGCTAGTCTTTGAAATTAGAGATTTTGGGTTGGATCCCCATTGGAGTCGTTTCAATTAAATTTTTTTACATCTTATATTAGACTCTAGGTAAATCCTTCAGTTTCAAGGTACTAGAACCAAGAGTCAACCAGACATGGAAGCAAGGGGTATATAATAACACGTTTCTATTCCAAGGAGGACTACCTGAAAGTGCTAAATGGAGGACCATGGACCATATTAGGGCATTATTTAAGTATATCAAAGTGGAGACCAAATTTTCGGCCATCGAAGGATGATATATGGACCACCCTAGCATGGGTACGTTTTCAAGGCGTGCCATTGGAAGTATTTGAGGATCTCTCACTATTAGACTTGGGGAATGCAGTCAGGAAGGCATGATCTATGGGCGGTATGCAAGGGTTTGGGTGGAAATTGATTTAGCAACACCCTTCATACCGACAGTCGTAGTCTGGGGCAAGAAGAAATGTGGTAAATACGGTCATAATATGGATTGATGTAGAATGAATGCGCCTACGACTAAAAATGCTGGCATGCAGCAACTAGTGATAAAGGACCCTAATCGTGCAATGGCAGCACAATCCTATGGTCCTTGGTTACTCCTCGCACATGTACAATGTCGATAAATGCACATGCGAAAATAGACCGACAGACAGAATACAACTCCGGTGAGTAGACAATCGATGAGGGAACAATTTGTTTGGAGCGATGGATTGACACATGCGGCCAATCCAGTTTCGGACGAATCACCAACTTTTGAGTTCAGATTAGTCAACAACAACAGAGGTATGAGGTTGTCAGAAAATAGAAAAGTTACATGGGAAAGTGAGAAGAAGGACACAGTCGACGAGAATTCTAACTTTGCCGTACTTGCTGATCTAAGAGAAGGAGTGATACAGGATTTGGAAAAGTTGAAAAAGAAGATTCAGGAGATACCAAATGGAGTTAATGGACTAAAACCCAATAAAGCTCACATCAAATTGGGAAAAGGGTTGGACTCAAAGATACACAGAAGCCCTATATCTGTTAAACCAAAAGAGGGCCACCATAATGGGAAATAGAAAAATTATAAGGATAAAGGTCAAGTGGTAGAACGGGTTGGGCCAAGTAGACTTGGGCCTTTAAAAGTGGTGAACAATAACCGTATGACCCAACAACCAAATAATCATACAAAAATAATGAAAATTGCAGCGGGGAAAAAGGCAGTACCGTTAGTTATGACTTTGAATGTAATTCGACAAGGCATGGATGAAAGAAACCTTCCTGGTAGGAGCAAAGGTGACAGTGGAGGTAGTATGGATATTGAATGCATTGAGGTTAGAAATCAAAGGAAGGAAGAGTTGTCTTGCCGACAAGAAGAGCAAGTTGTAGTATTTGCAGGGGTTGCCGAAACAGTAATGGAGGTAAGCAACGCTTCCCTATCCCTTTAAACTTTCTCAATGATTAGTTCTATTATTTGGAATTGTAGGGGAATAGGGAATAAAAATACCAGAATGCATCTTATGGAGATGATTAAAACCCACAGACCAGCTATTATATGTTTACTAGAAGCTAGGGTACATTGCAGCCAAGTTATGAATTTCCTAGTTAGTACTGGTTTTACAAACATGCTAGCGGTTGAAGTAGAGGGGTATGTAGGAGGCTTGTGGCTCCTTTTGGATTGTAACAAAGTGAGTATAGAGCTAGTCTCAATGAGTGATCAAATTATCACAAAAATTTGTCCAAGAGAAATCCAAGGAAGTCTAGGTGTTGTTGGTGGTGTATGCATCACCTAGACCGTTTATCAGGGAGGAGTTATGAAATTACATAAGGCAATTGGGAAACATTGTGAATATACCATGGGTGGTTATCAGCGATGTCAACTAACCAGTTAACAGTTGCGATAAAGTAGGTGGAAAACTGATCAATCTAGTACAAGCTAGCCGACTACAAGCTACAATTGACAACTGCAGTCTGATTTATATGGGTTCCCATCGACCGAAGTTCACATGGACGAATGGTAGAGTAGGGAAAGCACTCATTCGGGGGAGATTTGACCGAGGCTGGTGACACATACAATTCAGTTTAAAGTTTGAGAATGTCATAATCCAACATTTGATGAGATCCGCCTCGGATCATCACCCTCTGTTGCTCATGGAGAGAAGAACAGCCAATGCACCCGAGTTCCGTGGATTCCATTTCCTTAAGGTGTTCCACCATCCAGACTTCAGTAAGATAGTCAAGGATTTCTAGATGGGAGAACCATATAATATTCTATATCAAATGGGGAAGTTCAAGGAGATGATTTGGAGGTGGAACAAGGATGTATTTGAAAATATATTTTGGAGAAAGAAGAGATGTAAAGTCAGGCTATTTGGGGTATAAAATGCCTTACAAGAGGGGTTCAAAACATCTCTCTATAAGCTGGAAAAAAGATTATTAAGGGAATTAGATGAGATACTAGACCAAGAGGAGCTATACTGGAAGTAACAAGCTAGAGTTAAATGGATTAATGAAGGAGAAAGGAATACAAGGTTTTTTCATGCACAAGCAAAGTAGCAAAAAAACGAAGCCAAATTGTTCAACTGAAAGATCACGAAGGAAAATGGTTCATAGATGGGGAGACATTACAGCAGATGGTTCGAAGTTACGACATGAGACTATATGACAAAGACCCCTTTGTCACAACAGTATGGAACACAGATGAGTGGCAATTTCCCAAACTCACGAGATCACAGAAACAATGGTTGAATCGGAGTGTATCTAGCTACGAAACAAAACTAGTTATGTTTCAATTGGGAGTGAACATGGCACCCGGACCTAATGGGATACCAGTAGCTTTCTTTAAAAAATACTAGGAACAGGTAGGACTAGCGGTGTGCGAGTTTGTACAGGAGGTGTTCCAAACTGGTTCCATCCCCGAAGAAGCCAATCACTCGGTAATATGCTTACTACCAAAACAAGAATATCCGGAGGACGTAGCTCAATTCCGACCGATTTGTTTTAGCAATGTACTGGTGAAGGTAGTAAGTAAAATTATTGCGAATAGAGTGAAACAATTTATGGATGAATTATCCGGAGCTTAGTAGTCTAGTTTCATATTGGGTAGACAAACAACGGATAATGTGGTCATAGCATAGGAGATCCTACACTCCATGCGTAAAAGAAAAGAAAAAAAGGGAGAAATGATAGTAAAGATAGACCTGGAGAAGGTGTATGACCGTGTAGATTGGGGTTTCTTGGAATGTGTCATGATAACTGTAGGCTTCAAGGAACAACTTATCAGGGTGGTTAAAAGTTGTCTGGACTCAACAAACATGTCTATTCTCTGGAATGGCACAAGACTAGCTGCTTTTAAATCAGGAAGAGGACTTCGTCAGGGAGATTCATTGTCACCGTATCTGTTTGTCCTATGCATGGAAGTCCGAGGCAAACGTATACAACAAGCGGTTTCAGAGGGGCAATGACGAGGAATTAGTGTGACAAGGAACAGTCTAAAGATATCCCACCTTTTTTCGTTGATGACTTGTTGTTATTTGGTGAAGCTTCAGTATGACAAGCAAAGGTGATTTATGAGATTCTCCAAACCTTTTATGGAGAATCAGGTCAAAATGTAAACCAAAGCAAATCTAGGGTTTGATTTTCATCGTCGACTACAACAAGCGAACGATCAAAGGTTAGCGAGACTTTTGGAATGAGAATAACAACATATTTTGGAAAATATTTGGGGGTTCTGCTAATCCATGGAAGGTTAAAAAGTCACCATTTTGGCTATCTTGTGGACAGAGTTTAGAAGAAGTTAGGAGGATGGTCTAGCCGTATGTTATCATAGGCAACAAGGGTGCTTCTGTTTCAAACAGTTTTAGCTACCATACCATCTTATGTCATGAATTCATGTTGGCTGCCGAAGAGAACCATTGAAATACTTGAGAAAGTAAACCGATGATTTCTATGGGGTGACACAGAGAATCAAAGCTCACTACATACAACTGCGTGGAAGACAGTATGCCAACTGAAAGGATAAGGGGGTCTAAATATTTAGTCACTAGCTAGTGTAAATAAGATTCTAATGGCAAAGCTTGCGTGGAGAGCCATGAAGAAGCCGGATGCATTATGGGCCTTGATCCTACGATCCAAATATGGCGACATGGAGAGAGAAGATAACTAGGATCGTTTGAGGAATATATCAGTGGTTGGCAGAAGCTTGAGGTATGGTTGGGAAGTGCTGTGTCAAGGGCTAGAACGGTGAGGAGGAGAGATATGGTGGAAACCGACATCACATGGTCTATTCACCACAAAGACGGGGTACGCACTCATCTCTCAGGGTCAACATACACAAAGTAATACCTTCAATTGGAAGGAAATCTGGAAATTTAAAGGTCCCACCAGGGGTTCGTGTTTGTTATGGATGATAATACATGATCAACTCAAAACGATGTCTCTATTATGGGAAAGAAAAATCACTGATAGCCCCAGTGCTTAAGATGTGGATACCAATTCGAGACAACCCTTCACGTGATAAGAGACTGTATGTCTAAAACAGTTTGGGAGATATTAGTGTCGCAGACACTATTTAGGCTTCACAGGAAATTGGTCAATGGGTGACATGCAATATCCGTAGCAGAAATAGCACACGACTAGAAGAAAATCACTGAAAGTATGTATTTCGACAAGGCATACAGATGCTGTGGAGATGGCGGAACCTGGAACTATATCAGTAGAAAATACCCCCACATCCTAATATTTTGACAACAATTATTCTTAGGATTACTTATGAATTTTTGTGTACCCTCAAATGAGGAAGATGAGATGGCGGAAGCTATCTCTTTTACCTAGTTACCATTTGTATACTGTTTATTGTGTTAATACAATATTCTCCATTAAAAAAACATATAGTATAAATAAATAATTAATAAATTTATGATTTAATTTATGACCATTGAGAAATTAAATAAAATATCAACTAATAATTTATTTATATTTTATTTGGGAGTAAAAATTAAAATTAAAGGCTCAACCTATAATATAAATAAATAAGAAGATGTTTTGCTGCTAGGGATTTGAACTTGGATTTGTTTGATGGTTGTATTAAGATGTTAATTTCCATTAAATTGGGTTATAGTGGAGTATATGTTAGATTGCATCAGAATATCTAAAAGTATTAATAGATATAGAGACGAATTGAAAAACTTTATTTTTATATTAGAGTGAAAGGTGAGAATTTGTTTTAATAAAAAATGTATATTTAGTTATAATATCATCAAATAATAGATTTTTTTATAGTGTTATAGGATATATATATATATATATATATATATATAATATATATATATATATAAAGAAGAACATGTTATTGAGCAAATAATTATATATATGTAGATAAATAAATTTAGGATTTTAAAATAAAAAAATAAATATTTTAGAACTAAACTTGATAAACATTAAAAAAAAAAAATGGACCAAAATCATCAGTTAATCAAAGAAAACTTATATTTTTTTTCAAATTTTTAATTTGATGATACACAATAATTTTTTTTAAGGAATAAGCATAAAATTAAAAATGATAATAATATAAAGAAATAAAGTTGATTTATTTATGATTGAAAAGATACAAAAATGTATCACAAAATTGTACTTGGTGTACTAACAAGCGCAATGACATATACTTTTGGTACCTACGTTCTTGCAAAGACCTCCTCTCTCGCAGTCTGAAATACAAAAATTCCAACAATTTCCACTACTTTCTGGATTATCATCTTTGCAACATTTGTCTCCTTCAACAACATTCTTGCCACCTAAAATGAGAACAAACCAAAATAGGATAAAATTATAAAAATAAAATCGACTAAACCTTATACTATATATTTTTTTGTATGCATAAAATACTTTTACTATTCTTTATACATATATTGTATGCAATTTTATAATGTAATAAAGTATACTATGAAGATTTTATATTGATTTTAAATACATAAAGAAAGAAAATATGAATGTATATTGTTTCATTTATATAATAAACGAAAACAAATGTAAAAGTATTATTTATTTAAAACTAACTTATGATAAGAACAAACTAAAAAAGAAATAGAACAAAGTAAAAAAAAATAGAACAAAGTAAAAAAATTTACCAAATTGTTTTATAAAAGAATTTGTCAGTCAAAACTTATTATTAATAGGAAAAAATAAAGATGTTGTGACATCTGATAAATTCAAATAAAAAAAAACAAAATAAAAAATGCATAAGAAAAAAAATATAAGTGGACCAAAGTTGTAAAAACTAATGTTTCATAAATTATGACATAAACTTTTCTATTTTATTTATTTTTATTAGTTTTTTTTGTTTCCTAGTGAAGAATTTCTATGGATTTTTTTATTTTTTTTCTTATTTAATAAAATATGAGCAATTGATTATGTTATCCATAATTTTCTTCTGTATCAATTTATTACGTAAAAGTTTTTGATGAATTTTCTGCCACATTTTAATGATTTTTTTTCTTATTCTACAATTTATTCTATGTCACAGTTCCAACTCAAAAAAATAATAATAATAAAATAAAAAATAAATAGAAATAGAGGAAAATCAAGTGGACCAAAGTTGTACAAACTAACATTTCATAAACTATATATATATATATATATATTAATTAATTATTAAGTAGTGTAATAATGTGGATCATTAATGCATAAACCATAATTCATTATTTTCTAAATTCATAATAAATTTCGTCAATTACAATACAATTATAAGAAATATAAAGATGTCAATATCACAAAAAAAAAAAAATAATAAAAAAACAAAAAAACAAAAAAACACACACACATCCTATAAAATAAAATTTTAATAAGTTAAAAATAATAATAATAAAGAAAATTAGAAAAATTAAGTGGACCAAAATTGTAAAAACTTATGTTTCATAGACTAGAATAAAAACTTATGTTTTAAAGATTGTACAATAAAAGTAGTTGAGAATCATAAATGCTTTAGTAGAATTGTGTATATTTCTTTTAAATAGTGTTTTAATTTCTTTGCTTCTAATCTTTAAATAGTTTCTTGAGTAATTGACAGTAAACCAATATTATTTTCTATTCAATTTTTCCGTTATATATTTACTATAAAAAATTGAAAACTTCATCTTCAGCTAATAATTGTATATAGAGGGAATAAAAATACATAACATTTTTCTAAAAGAAAAAAAAGTTTTTTTAAAAAAGTTCGGACATTGAAAATAAGTTGTCCATCAAATAACAATTTATTTATAAATTAGTCAAAAAAATTCATGATTTATATTAATTGTGAGAATAATTTTTATAAACAATTCATTCTAATATGTTTATAATTTAATAAAAAATTAGTTATTCATTATGTTAAAATATAATTTTTCCCTATGTAAAACTATTTTAGCAAAAAATTTGATAAAATATTTTATATAGAGAATTATTTTTATTCAAAATTTTGTCGTTGTCACTATTTTGTTACAAATCAATAAAAATCACTATTTCTTCTTTCTTCTTCCTCCTACTTTTTCTTCAATTTTTGATCGTATCTTTGTCTCGGTAAACTCCGGCACTTTGAATCATGATACGGTTGCTAGCTTAACAATGGGTTCGAAAATGACAAGAATTTCTGAGGAAGGGTGTAGATTTGGAGAATAACATATTGGGACAGGCAACAATGAATCTTCTAATATTGAAATGACAACATTAATCCAGCCTAAAAAATTGTATTAGGTCAAACTAAACATAGCTTCTGAGAGCCTAAGTCCCAAGTTAACCCAATCTGAGGAGAAATTAATTTTATTTTTTTTAAAAGGAAGAAATCCTCATAAAATTTAATCAATCTCAATTTTTCTAAACTTCTTGATACTTTATTTATATAAGTTTTTTTATTTGAATTATAATAAAGATGGAAAATCTTTATAACAAAAAAGATACAAATATGAAAGGAACAAAATAAAATAGTCTAATTAATATTTTATTTAAATAAAACAAAAGGTGGAGAGAGAAATACAACAAAAGATAAACATAAACTATAGATTTCATTACATGAATTTCTCCTACAATTTGAAGCTTAATTTAATACTTCCAATTACACCCCTTTGAGATCCTCCACCCACAAATGCCCCATAGAGTGGTTGGTCAACATGTATAATTTCATTTGGTGTTAAAAACAATGGAATTTTAGTCCTACCAATAACTGAGACACCATCAGAGGTTCCTGGATTACCACTTACCCGTTGTACTTTAATGACCTCCAAATCTAGAAATTCAACATCCGGAAAATATGAAAAATCCATCGCCGTATAATTACGCCATTCGATACGCGATTCTTCGCCAAACATTTCCTCTTCTTTGCAAATAAAATTGGTCAAGGTTTGATTGCGTTGTCCAATCCCACAAATTGATACACCATAAATTCCTTTGATGTTGGCTTCTGGATCTACAACAGTAGCTGCATACACATGTATACAAAAAATATAATAAGGATTTATTTTTCCTTTCAACTTCTCACCGCCGGCGTCCATCAAGAATGAACCCTCTTTCTCTCACTATAAACAAAAAAGTGATTTAATTTTTAATAGGATATTAGTATTTTTAGATTTATTTATAGCGCGGGTTTCATTTATGACTTCTTTATTTTTTTAAAATTTATAAAATTAGATTTATTAATTTGCAAGCTTTCAAAGTGCATTTTGTAAAATTTTGAACAATATTATATACGTTGACATTAATTCGTAGTATCCACGGAAAAAAAATATTTAAGATTTTTTAATCAGTAATGACGTTTGAAGATTTTGATATTTGGATAAAGAATTAATATATTGCAAGAATTTAGATTATTACCTTTTATAGTGATGTGATTGTTCTTATTGATTAAGCAGAATGGATGAATATTTTGAACCCATATAATTATATGGAATATTTTGATGGACTATCGAATAATTTAATAATATTTATAGTTAACATGCATTAATTGGTAGTAATTTCGTCTATGAATGTACATGATCATGTTTTCAAAGTAAAGTTAAAAGTAATGTTTATCTAACAAATTTTGTAATGAAATTTTTTGTATATTTAAATGTTAGTGTAAACTATGTGTTCATGAGACAAATTGGTCAAAATTAATTCAAATCTCACATATGAAGATGAAGTCAGAATTATCTAATATTAATATTATATATATAATATATATATATATATGAGCATTTCTTTTCTTGTAATGCAGTGGGCCTTTTGAAAAGGTTGAGTTAGGTAATATCGGAGCCCAATTTTGTAGAAGTCCCATTAAATTAGTTTCTTCATTTTGGAACATAAGGTTCACATACTAAATTAATATTTAACTTTAAATTTAATACCACTTCAAATAACGATGTGTATATGTAAAAATTGTGACTTTTTATGGTGTCCTATCAAATTACGAATCTCATGTAAATTTCATATTGTTCCTTTGTTAATAATTATTTATGTAACAATATTAATATTAAATATTTATATTATTTACGAATGTGTTGATACTAATATCAAAGTTTATACAATTTATATATTATATGTGATTTAATAAATTTATGATTTAATTTATGACCATTGAGAAATTAAATAAAATAGCAACTAATAGTTTATTTGAATTTTGTTTGGGAATAAAAATTAAAATTAAAGGATCAACATATAATATAAATATCAGGACTCACATGGCCCAATGGATAAGGTGCTGGTCTTCGAAACCAGAGATTCTATAGTAGCACCAGGCATGGAAGCAAGGGGTATATAGTAGCACGTTTCTATTCCAAGGAGGACTACCTGAAAGTATTAAATGGAGGACCATGGACCATATTAGGGCATTATTTAAGTATATTAAAGTGGAGACTGAATTTTTGGCCATCGGAGGATGATATATAGACCACCCTAGCATTGGTACGTTTTCAAGGTGTGCCATTGGAAGTATTTGAGGATCTCTCACTATTAGACTTGGGGGATGCAGTTAGGAAGGCAATACGAGTGAATTTGAACACAGCTGACATGATCTGTGGGCGGTATGCAACGGTTTGCGTGAAAATTGATTTAGCAACACCCTTCATACCGACAGTCGTAGTCTGGGCCAAGAAGTATTTAGTTGAATACAAAGGCTTACACTGTATTTGTTCAAATATGATAAATATTGTCATAAAATGGAAGGATGTAAAATGAATGCACTTGCAATTGAAAATGTTGACAAGCAACAACCAATGATAAAGGACCCTAATCGTGCAACGATAGCACAACCCTATGGTCTTTGGTTACTCCCCGCACATGTACGATGTCGACAAATGCACATGTAGAAACAGACTGACAGAAAGAATACAACTCCGGTGAGTAGACAATCAAGGAGGGAACAATATGTTCGGAGCGATAGACTGACACGTGGGGCCAATCTCGTTTCGAATGGGTCACCAACTTTTGAGTTCAGATCAGTCAACAACAACTGAGGTATGAAGTTGTCAGAAAATAGAAAAGTTACATGGGAAAGTGAGAAGAGGGACACAGTCGGCGAGAATTCCACCTTTGCCGTACTTGCTGATCTAAGGGAAGGAGTGATACAGGATCTGGAAAAGTTGAAAAAGAAGATTCAGGAGATACCAAATGGAGCTAATGAGCCAAAACACAATAAATCCCACATCAAATTGGAAAAAGGGTTGGACTCAAAGATACACAGAAGCCCTACATCTGTTAAACCAAAAGAGGGCCACCATAATGGGAAATAGAAAAATTATAAGGATAAGGGTCAAGTGGTAGAATGGGTTGGACCAAGTAGACTTGGGCCTTTAAAAGTGGTGGACAATAATCGTACGACCCAACAACTAAATAATCATACAGAAATAATGGAAATTGCAGCGGGGAAAAAGGCACTACATTTAGTTATGACTCTGAATGTAATTCGATAAGGCATGGATGGAAGAAACCTTCCTGGTAGGAGCAAAGGTGACAGTGGAGGCAGTATGAATACTGACTGCATTGAGGTTGGAAATCAAAAAAAGGAAGAGTTGTCTTGTCGACGAGAAGAGCAAGTTGCAGTATTTGTAGGGGTTGCCGAAACAGTAATGGAGGTATGCAACGCTTCCCTATCCCTTTAAACTTTCTCAATGATTAGTTCTATTATTTGGAATTGTAGGGAAATAGGAAATAAAAATACCATAATGTATCATATGGAGATGATTAAAACCCACAGACCAGCTATTATATGTTTACTAGAAACTAGGGTACATAGTAGCCAAGTTATGAATTTTCTAGGTAGTACTGGTTTTACAGACATGCTAGTGGTTGAAGCAGAGGGGTATGTAGGAGGCTTGTGGCTCCTTTTGGATTGTAACAAAGTGAATATAGAGTCAGTCTCAATGAGTGATCAAATTATCACAGCAATTGTCCAAGATCAATCCAAGGAAGTCTGGATGTTGTCGGTGGTGTATTCATCACCTAGACCGTTTATCAAGGAGGAGTTATGAAATTACATAACGCAATTGGGAAACATTGTGAATATACCATGGGTGGTTCTCGTCGATGTCAACTAACCAGTTAACAGTTGCGATAAAGTAGGTGGAAAATCGATCAATCTAGTACAAGCTAGTCGGCTACAAGCTACAATTGACAGCTGCAGTCTGATTGATATGGGTTTCCATGGACCGAAGTTCACATGGACGAATGGTAGAGTCGGGGAAGCACTCATCCGGGAGAGATTTGACCGAGGCTGGTGCAACATACAATTCAATTTAAAGTTTGAGAATGCCATAATCCAACATTTGATGAGATCCGCCTCAGATCATCACCTCTATTGCTCATGGAGAGAAGAACAGTCAATGCGCCCGAGTTCCGTAGATTTTGTTTCCTTGAGGTGTGGTTCCGCCATCCAGACTTTAGTAAGATAGTCAAGGATTTCTAGATGGGAGAACCAGACAATATTCTACATCAAATGGAGAAGGTCAAGGAGATGATTTGGAGGTGGAACAAGGATGTATTTGAAAATATATTTTGGAGAAAGAAGAGATGTAAAGTCAGGCTATTTGGGGGTTCAAAACATCTCTCTATAAGCTGGAAAAAATATTATTAAGGGAATTAGATGAGATACTGGACCAAGAAGAGCTATACTGGAAGCAACAAGCTAGAGTTAAATGGATTATGGTAGGAGAAAGGAATACGAGGTCTTTTCATGCACAAGCAAAGTAACGAAAAAAGCAAAGTCAAATTGTTCAACTGAAAGATCACAAAGGAAAATGGTGCACAGATGGGGAGACATTACAGCAGATGGTTCGAAATTACTACGTGAGACTAATGACAAAGACCCCTATATCACAACAGTATGGAACACAGATGAGTGGCAATTCCCCAAACTCACGAGATCACAGAAACAATGGCTGAATTGGAGTGTATCTAGCTACGAAACAAAACTACTTATGTTCCAACTAGAGCTGTTAACAAGTCGAGTCAAACTGAGCATCAGATATTTTGAGTTTGTTTGATTATTATTCGAGTATGTTTGAGTTAGCTCGTTTAATATTTCGAACAGAAAAAATTGTTCGAGTTTGTTCGATTTTTTTTATTGTTCGAGTTCGAGCTCGTGTTCGCTCGATTAAGTTTAAAATTTTTTCAAAATTTTTTTCAAAATTTCAAATTTATATTAAAAAATAGAATTTAAATATTTAACTATTTAATAATAATAATAAAAAAAGTGAGCATTCTTTTAAATAATAAATCTAAATATAATAATTAAAATGATTAAATTTTAAACTAAGATAAAACAATTTCTTCGAAAGATAGATCATCATCCTTTATCTGCAAAAAAAATGTTAAATATATAAAGAATATTTTTAAATATATTAATCATTATTTTTATATATACAAATTAAAGGACAAGAAAAAAACAATTCAAATAAAATCTAATAGTGATCAAGAATAATATAATTTTTAAAATTTAAAATATCAAACAAATATAATCTAATTATTCCAATAAAATAAAATAAATATGGTAAAAAAATAATATACTTACCTTTAAACTTATTTTTTCAGTTGAGTTTGGACTTTGAGAAGGTAAGAGAAGGAGAATGGTCAACTTTTTAGGGTTTGTATAGAAAGAAAGTTGATTGAGTTAGAATTCAAGAGTCTATGGTTATGAGAGAAACAAATTGCTTTAACACTTTGAAGAACGTTGGGGAAGTTGAATCACCTCTAGAAATTAGGGGAAAAAATTTAAAAATTTTCTAATTTAAATATTAAATATTATTTTTAATAATATATATAAATATTTATAATTTGTTCACGAATGCTCGGTATGTTCACGAATAATGTTTGAATAAGCTTGAAATTTAATAGAGTTTAAAATTTTATTCGTGTTTGTTTGTTTAATAAATGAACGAGCTCGAACCGATTATAAACGAGCTCGAACGAGCTTTGTTCACGAACAGTTTGGTTCGTTTACAGCTCTAGTTCCAACTGGGAGTGAACAAGGCACTAGGACCTGATGGGATACCAGTAGCTTTCTTTCAAAAATACTAGGAACATGTAGGACCAGTGGTGTGCGAGTTTGTACAGGAGGTGTTCCAAACTGGTTCCATCCCCGAAGAAGCCAATCACTCGGTAATATGCTTACTACCAAAACAAGAATATCTAGAGGACGTAGCTCAATTCCGACCAATTTGTTTTAGCAATGTACTAGTGAGGTAGTAAACAAAATTATTGCGAATAGAGTGAAACAATTTATGGATGAATTATCCGGAGCTTAGCAGTCTAGTTTCATACTGGGTAGACAAACAACGAATAATGTGGTCATAGAACAGGAGATCCTACATTCCATGCGTAAAAGAAAAGGAAAAAAGGGAGAATGCTAGTAAAAATAGACCTGGAGAAGGCGTATGACCGTGTAGATTGGGGTTTCTTGGAATGTGTTATGAGAACTGTAGGCTTTAAGGAACAACTGATCAGGGTGGTTAAAAGCTGTTTGGACTCAACAAACATGTCTGTTCTCTGGAATGGCACAAGACTAGCTACTTTTTAATTGGGAAGAGGACTTCATCAAGGATATCCATTGTCACCGTATTTGTTTGTCCTATGCATGGAAGTCCTAGGCAAAAGTATACAACAGGCGGTTTCAGAGGGGCAATGGCGAGGAATTAGTGTGGCTAGGAACAGTCTAAAGATATCCCACATTTTTTTCGCTGATGACTTGTTGTTATTTGGTGAAGCTTTAGTATGACAAGCAAAGGTGATTTATGAGATTCTCCAAACCTTTTATGGAGAATCAGGTCAAAAAGTAAACCAAAGCAAATCTAGGGTTTGATTTTCATCGTCGACTACAAGTGAACGATCAAAGGTTAGTGAGACTTTTGGAATGAGAAAAGCAACTTATTTGGGAAAATATTTGGGGGTTCTGCTAATCCATAGAAGGTTAAAAAGTCACCATTTTGGCTATCTTGTGGATAGAGTTCAGAAGAAGCTGGGAGGATGGTCTAGCCGTATGTTATCACAAGCAGCAAGGGTGCTTCTGATTCAAACAGTTTTAGCTACCATACCATCTTATGTCATGAATTCATGTCGGCTGCCGAAGAGAACCATTGAAATACTTGAGAAAGTAAACCGAAGATGTCTATGGGGTGACACAGAGAATCAAAGCTCAATACATACAATTGCGTGGAAGACAGTATGCCAACCGAAAGGACAAGGGGGTCTAAATATTCAGTCACTAGCCAGCGTAAATAAGATTCTATTGGCAAAGCTTACGTGGAGAGCCATGAAGAAGCTGGATGCATTATGGGCCTTGATCCTACGTTCCAAATACGACGATATGGAGAGAGAGATAACTGGGATCGTTTGAGGAATATATCAGTGGTTGGTAGAAGCTTGAGGTATGGTTGGGAAGTGCTGCGTCAAGGGCTAGAATGGTGAGAAGGGGAGATATGGTGGAAACTGACATCACATGGTCTATTCACCACAAAGACGGCATACGCACTCATCTCTTAGGGTTAACATACACAAAGTAATACCCTCAATTGGAAGGAAATTTGGAAATTTAAAGGTCCCGCCAGGGGTTCGTGTTTGTTATGGATGATAACACATGATCAACTCAAAACGATGTCTCTATTATGGGAAAGAAAAATCAATGATAGCCCCCAGTGCTTAAGATGTGGATACCAATCCGAGACAACCCTTCACGTCATAAGAGACTGTATGTCTAAGACAGTTTGGGAGATATTAGTGTCGCAGACACTAAGAAGTGAATTTTGGGCTTCACAGGAAATTAATCAATGGGTGACATGCAATATCCGTAGCACACGGCTAGAAGAAAACCATTGAAAGTATGTATTTCGACTAAGCGTACAGACGCTGTAGAGATGGCAGAACCTGGAACTATATCAGTAGAAAATACCTCCACATCCTAATATTTTGGCAACAATTATTCTTAGAATTACTTATGAATTTTTGTGTACCCTCAAATGAGGAAGATGAGATGGCGGAAGCTATTTGTATACTCTTTATTGTGTTAATAAAATATTCGCCATTAAAAAAACATATAATATAAATAAATAATTAATAAATTTATGATTTAATTTATGACCATTGAAAAATTAAATAAAATATCAACTAATACTTTATTTGTACTTTATTTGGGAGTAAAAATTGAAATTAAAGGATCAACATATAATATAAATAAATAAGAAGATGTTTTGCTGCCAGGGATTTGAACTTGGATTTGTTTGATGCTTGTATTAAGCTGTTAATTTCCATTAAATTGTGTTATAGTGGAGTATATGTTAGATTGCAGCATAATATCTAAAGTATTAATAGACATAGAGATGAATTGAAAAATTCTATTTTTATATTAGAGTGAAAGGTGAGAATTTTTTTAAAAAAATGTTTATTTAGTTATAATATCATAAAATTAATAGAATTTTTTATAGTGTTATACGATATATATATATATATAAAAGAAGAACATGTCATTGAGCAAATAATTATATATATATAGATAAATAAATTTAGGATTTTAAAAGTTAAAAAATAAATATTTTAGAACTAAACTTGATAAACATAAAAAAAAAAATTGGACCAAATTCACCAGTTAATCAAAGAAAACTTATATTTTTTTCAAATTTTTAATTAGATGTTACACAATAATTTTTTTTAAGAAATAAGTATAAAATTAAAAATGATAATAATATAAAGAAATAAAGCTGATTCATTTATGATTGAAAAGATATAAAAATGTATCACAAAATTGTACTTGGTGTACTAACAAGCACAATGACATATACTTTTGCTACCTACGTTCTTGGAAAGACCTCTTCTCTCTGTCTGAAATACAAAAATTCCAACACTTTCCACTATTTTCTGGATTATCATCTTTGCCTTTCAGACAAGGTCCTTGTTCCGGATGATCTTTGCAACATTTGTCTCCTTCAACAACATTCTTGCTACCTAAAAAGAGAACAAATCAAATAGGATAAAATTTTTTAAAAAAATAAAATCAACTAAACCTTATACTATATATTTTTTTGTATGCATAAAATACTTTTACTATTCTTTATACATATATTGTATGCATTTTTATAATGTAATAAAGTATACTATGAAGATTTTATATTGATTTTAAATGCATAAAGAAAGAAAATATGAATGTATATTGTTTCATTTATATAATAAACGAAAACAAATGTAAAAGTATTATTTATTTAAAACTAACCTATGATAAGAACAAAGTAAAAATATTTACCAATTGTTTTATGAGAGAATTTATCAGTCAAAACTTATTATTAATAGGAAAAAATAAAGATGTTGTGACATCTGATAAATTCAAATAAACAAAAGAAAAAAAATGCATAAGTAAAAAAATTATAAGTGGACCAAAGTTGTAAAAATTAATGTTTCATAAATTATGACATAAACTTTTCTATTTTATTTATTACGTAAAAGTTTTTGATGAATTTTCTGCACACATTTTAATGAATTTTTTTTTATTCTACAATTTATTCTCTTTCACAGTTTCCATCTCAAAAAAAAAAAAAGTAAATAAATAGAGAGAGAAAAAGCAAGTGGACCAAAGTTGTACAAAGTAACCTTTCATAAACTAAAAAAGAAAAAAAAAAATATATATATATATATATATATATTATAATTATTAAGTAGTGTAATAATGTGGATCATTAATGCATAAACCATAATTCATTACTTTCTAAACTCATAATAAATTTCGCCAGTTACGATACAGTTATAAGAAATAAGAAAGATGTCAATATCACAAAAAAAAAAAAACACACACACACACATCCTATTAAATAAAATTTTAATAAGTTAAAAATAATAATAATAAAGAAAATTAAAAAAATTAAGTGGATAAAAATTGTAAAAACTTATGTTTAATAGACTAGAATAAAAATTTATGTTTTAAAGATGGTACAATAAAAGTAATGATAAGCATAAACTATAGATTTCATTACATGAATTTCTCCTCCAATTTGAAGCTTAATTTAATACTTCCAATTACGCCCCTTCGAGGTCCTCCACCCACAAATGCCCTATAGAGTGGTTGGTCAACATGTATAATTTCATTTGGTGTTAAAAATAATGGAATTTTAGTCCTACCAATAACTGAGACACCATCAGAGGTTCCTGCATTACCACTTACCCGTTGTACTTTAATGACCTTCAAATCCAGAAATTCACCATCCGGAAAATATGGAAAATCCATCACCGTATAATTACGTCATTCGATACGCGATTCTTCGCCAAACATTTCCTCTTCTTTGCAAATAAAATTGGTCCAGGTTTAATTGCGTTGTCCAAGCCCACAAATTGATACACCATAAATTCCTTCAATGTTGGCTTCTGGATCTACAACAGTAGCCGCATACACATGTATGCAGAGAATATAATAAGGATTTATTTTTCCTTTCAACTTCTCACCGACGGCGTCCATCAAGAATGAACCCTCTTTCTCTCACTATAAACAAAAAAGTGATTTAGTTTGTAATAGGATATTAGTGTTTTCAGATTTATTTATAGCGCGGGTTTCATTTATGATTTTTTTAAAAAAACATTTATAAAATTAGATTTCTTAATTTGTAAGCTTTCAAATTGTATTTTGTAAAGTTTTGAACAATATTATATACGTTGAAATTAATTCGTAGTATCTACGGAAAAAAAAGTATTTAAGATTTTTTAATTAGCAATGACGTTTGAAGAATTTGATATTTGGATAAAGAATTAATATTTTGCAAGAATTTAGATTGTTACCTTTTATAGTAATGTGATTTTTTTTATTAATTAAGCAGAATGGATGAATATTTTGAACCGATATAATTATATGGAATATTTTGATGGACTATCGAATAATTTAATAATATTTATAGTTAACATGCATTAATTGGTAGTAATTTCGCCTATGAATGTACATGATCATGTTTTCAAAGTAAAGTTAAAGTAATATTTATCTTACAAATTTTGTGATAAAAATTTTGTATATTTAAATGTTAGTATAAACTATGTGTTCATAAGACAAATTATTCAAAATTAATTCAAATATCACATATGAAGATAAAGTCAAAATTGTCTAATATATATATATATATATATATGAGCATTTCTTTTCTTCTAATGCATTGGAGCCCAATTTTGTAGAAGGCCCATTAAATTAGTTTCTTAATTTTGTAACATAAGGTTCACATGCTAAATTAATATTTAACTTTGAATTTAATACTACTTCAAATAACAATAAAATATTTTATATTTAACGTGTGTATATGTAAAAATTGTGACTTTTTATGGTGTCCTATCATATTACCAATCTCATGTAAATTTCATATTGTTCCTTTGTTTATAATTATTTATGTAACAATATTAATATTAAATATTTATATTATTTACGAAAGTGTTGATACTAATATCAAAGGTTATACAATTTATATATTATATACGATTTAATACATTTATGATTTAATTTATGACTATTGAGAAATTAAATAAAATAGTAACTAATAGTTTATTTGTATTTTGTTTGGGAATAAAAATTAAAATTAAAGGATCAATATATAATATAAATATTAGAACTGCATACCCAATGGATAAGGCGCTAGTTTTCGAAACCATAGATTCTGGGTTCGATCCCTAGAACCAAGAATCAACTCGGCATAGAGGCAAGGGGTATATAGTAGCACGTTTCTATTCCAAGGAGGACTACTTGAAAGTGCTAAATGGAGGACCATGGACCATATTAGGGCATTATTTAAGTATATTAAAGTGGAGACCGAATTTTCGGTCATCGGAGGATGATATACGGACCACCCTAGCGTGGGTACCTTTCTAAGACATAGAGACGAATTGAAAAATTTTATTTTTATATTAGAGTGAAAGGTGAGATTTTTTTTTAAAAAATGTTTATTTAGTTATAATATCATCAAATTAATAGAATTTTTTATAGTGTTATAGGATATATATATATATATATATATATATATATATATATATATAGATAATAAATTTAGGATTTTAAAAGTCAAAAAATAAATATTTTAGAACTAAACTTGATAAACATAAAAAAAACTTTTGGACCAAATTCACTAGTTAATCAAAGAAAACTTATATTTTTTTCAAATTTTTAATTAGATGTTACACAATAATTTTTTTTTAAGAAATAAGTATAAAATTAAAAATGATAATAATATAAAGAAATAAAGCTGATTCATTTATGATTGAAAAGATATAAAAATGTATCACAAAATTGTACTTGGTGTACTAACAAGCACAATGACATATACTTTTGCTACCTACGTTCTTGGAAAGACCTCTTCTCTCGCAGTCTAAAATACAAAAATTCCAACACTTTTCACTGCTTTCTGGATTATCATCTTTGCCTTTCAGACAAGGTCCTTGTTCCGGATGATCTTTGCAACATTTGTCTCCTTCAACAACATTCTTGCTACCTAAAAAGAGAACAAATCAAATAGGATAAAATTAAAAAAAAAATCGACTAAACCTTATACTATATTTTTTTTTGTATGCATAGAATACTTTTATTATTCTTTATACATATATTGTATGCATTTTTATAATGTAATAAAGTATACTATGAAGATTTTATATTTATTTTAAATACATAAAGAAAGAAAATATGAATGTATATTGTTTCATTTATATAATAAACGAAAACAAATGTAAAAGTATTATTTATTTAAAATTAACCAGTGATAAGAATAAAGTAAAAAAGAAATAGAACAGCAATTCTCCTTTCCATAACCATTGATTTCTTAAAAACAATTACCAATTGTTTTATGAGAGAATTTATCAGTTAAAACTTATTATTTATAGGAAAAAATAAAGATGTTGTGACATCTGATAAATACAAATAAACAAAAAATAAAAAATAAAAAATGCATAAGAAAAAAATATAAGTGGACCAAAGTTATAAAAACTAATGTTTCATAAATTATGACATAAACTTTTCTATTTTATTTATTTTTATTAGTTTTTTTTTGTTTCCTAGTGAAGAATTTCTATGGATTTTTTTTTATTTGTTTTTCTTATTTAATAAAATATGAGCAATTGATTATGTTATCCATAATTTTCTTCTGTATCAATTTATTACGTAAAATGTTTTGATGAATTTTCTGCACACATTTTAATGATTTTTTTTTATTCTACAATTTATTCTATGTCACAGTTTCCATCTCAAAAAAATAAAAAATAAAAAATAAAAAAATAAATAGAGAGAGAAAGAAAAACCAAGTGGACCAAAGTTGTACAAACTAACATTTCATAAACTAAAAAAGAAAAAAAAAAAATATATATATATATCTATATATTATAATTATTAAGTAGTGTAATAATGTGGATCATTAATGCATAAACCATAATTCATTATTTTCTAAATTCATAATAAATTTCGTCAGTTACAATACAGTTATAAGAAATATAAAGATGTCAATATCACAAAATAATAATAATAATAATAAAAATAAAAAACACACACACATCCTATTAAATAAAATTTTAATAAGTTAATAATAATAATAATTATTATAATAATAATAAAGAAAATTAGAAAAATCAAGTGGATCAAAATTGTAAAAACTTATGTTTTAAAGATTGTACAATAAAAGTAGTTGAGAATCATAAATGCTTTAGTAGAATTGTGTATATTTCTTTTAAATAGTGTTTTAATTTCTTTGCTTCTAATCTTTAAATAGTTTCTTGAGTAATTGACAGTAAACCAATATTATTTTCTATTCAATTTTTCCGTTATATATTTACTATAAAAAATTGAAAACTTCATCTTCAGCTAAAAATTGTATATAGAGGGAATAAAAATACATAACATTTTTCTAAAAGAAAAAAAAGTTTAAAAAAAAAAACCAGGGACATTGAAAATAAGTTATCCATCAAATAATAATTTATCTATAAATTAGTCAAAAACATTCATGATTTATATTAACTGTGAGAATAATTTTATAAACAATCCATTCTAATATTTTTATAATTTAATAAAAAATTATCTATTCATTATTTTAAAATATAATTTTTCCCTATGCAAAACTATTTTAGTAAAAAAATTTGATAAAATATTTTATATAGAGAATTATTTTTATTTAAAATTTTGTCTTTGTCACTATTCCGTTACAGATCAATAAAAATTAAAGAATTAGCTATAGAATACCAGTTAAATAGATGAATTTTATATAAATAAATTATATAAATATATATATATATATATATATATATTAAAGAATTAGAAATTAAAATCGTGTAGTAGATTTTATTTATTTATCTTTTATCTTCACAAAGTATAATATTTTTTGACTATTATTTTGTTTTAAAGTCATATTAAATTAAAGATCGATTTAGTTACATAAAGATATAACTTGAACGTGTATGATAATATAATAATTAAAAAGTTTAAATATAAGTATTCTTTTTAGGTATTTATGGTTTTACCATATTTTACACTTTGTGTTGACATGATTGGAATTTAAATATTCTTTTTAATCAACTAATTGACTTATAGTTATAAAATAAATAAAAACTTTAAAATTTAAAGAAAAATCATTTTTTTCAATTTTTAATTAGATGTTACATGATAATTTTTAAAAGTGATAATAATATAAAGATATAAAGTTATTTTTTTTATGATTGAAAAGATAAAAAAAATGTATCACAAAATTGTACTTTCAATACTATTAATGAATAGGTGCACTAACAAGCACAGTGACATGTACTTTTGCCACCTACATCCTTGCAAAGACCTCCTCTTACAGTCTGAAATGCAAAAATTCCCTTCAGACAAGGTCCTTGCTCGGGATGATCTTTGCAACATTTGTCTCCTTCAACAACATTCTTGCTACCTAAAAAGTGAACAAAATAAATAGAATATATTATGTAAATTTTGTTTTGACTTTAAATACATAAAACAAAGTAGAAAAGAAATAGAACATCAATTCTCTTTTCCATAGCTATTGTATTCTTAAAAGAATTTATTAATTAAATTGTGAGTTAAAACATATTTATAAGGAAAAACTAAAGATGTTGTGTACTAAAATTGAAGTGGACCAAAATTACAAAAATTAATGTTTCATAGACTATAACAAACTTTTCTATTTTATTTATGATTATTAGCTTGCATAATTATTAATATTTAAATTAAAATTTATTATTTTTTTAAACTGTTACAACATATTTATAAGAAAAATAAAGATGGTGTGGACCAAACAGTATAACAAATACATAGAGAGAAAAATTAAGTGGACCAAAGTTGTAAATACATAGAGAGAAAAATTAAGTGGACCAAAGTTGTAAATACATAGAGAGAAAAATTAAGTGGACCAAAGTTGTATATACATAGAGAGAATAATTAAGTGGACCAAAGTTGTAAAAACTAATGTTTCAGACAACAACGTAAACTTTTTTCAATTATTATTTTATATATGATTATTAATTTATAATAAATACATAGAGAGAGAAATTAAGTGGACCAAGTTATAAAAACTAATGTTTCACATCAACAACCTAAACTTTTTTCAATTATTATTTTATATATGATTATTAATTTACGTGAAAATACAAACTCTTTAATCAAAATTATAATTCATTATTTTTTTAATTTGTCTGTATTATTAATTCATGTCTACTTTTCAATGTTATCAACATTTTATAAATTAAATTCTGCATACAAACTCTTTAAATGAAAATACTTTTTCAATACTAAAAGAATTTAAATTATGCTATCAACATAAACAATTATATATATATATAAACCCAATTATTCTACCTAAAAAACCCAATATATATATAAATTCCAAAAATTTAATAAACAGACAAATTTTAATAATAAAAAAAGCCCAATAATTACATTTTTTCACAATTTCATGGATCAACATTAGTTTAATGCATTGACAAGATAGTGGCTACAATTTTTTATTTGTTTATTTTCAAATTTTATTAATAGGAAAATTGGCATAGTCTCCGAACTATAAAAGTTTAGTGACATTGGTCCTAAAGTATGTTTTTGGTAGAATTGATTCCCGAACTATAAAAAAATTGTGACATTAGTCCTTCGCTTAAAAAATTTCGTGTTACATTATTCGTTAACTAAAAACAACTCTAAAGATATTTATGTCAGTACATTATTTAAATATATGTAATAATATGCAGATTGACATAAATAGTTCACAAACTATAGATGTTTGGTGACGTTGATCCCTAAATTATAATTGTTTGGGTGAAATTAGTCCCCAAACTATATCTAAATTAAAAATTTATAAAATTATCCTTTATAAAAAAAATTAAGGTTTATTTTTTAAAATAATGAACAAATATGCGGCTGCAAAAAATTGTAAAAACAGTTAACTAACGGTAAAATATCTTACTTAACTATAGAAATTAATGAAGTTGCTTCAAGTGAGACTTTTTAAAATTTGTAGGGTACTCATAAACATTTTTCACTTCATGTGTTACTACACTACTTTACCCTAATAAAAATTAGTTATTATTATTAATCCATATATTTTTATTTTACTTTTTATTTGCAAAAAGATAATTTTCAAAATAAAAAAATTTACTAAACAAATCTCAGCACAATTTCATCATCAATACATTAGTTTAATACATTTATAAGATAGGGGTCTGATTTTTAATTTATTTATTTTCGTATTTCTACTATTTATTTTTTTTATTAATACAAGAAATCTAGTTTTAAAAAATAAAAATTTGACTGATCCAAATACCCATTGTTTTTCTAATTTGTTTCTGATTAATGAAAAAAAAAAAACAAAAGCGTCAACTCAACTCTGATTTAATTGATGTAGAAGAAGATATGGGTCAAGTATTTATTTTGTTTATTTTCATTTTCTAATTTTTCAAATTTTATGAATACAAGAAATCTAGTTGAGAATCACAAATGCTTTAGTAGAATTGTGTATATTTCTTTTAAATAGTATTTTAATTTCTTTGCTTCTAATCTTTAAATAGTTTATTGAGTAATTGACAGTAAACTAATATTATTTTCTATTCAATTTTTCCATTATACATTTACTATAAAAAATTGAAAACTTCATCTTCAGCTAATAATTGTATATAGAGGGAATAAAAATACATAATATTTTTCTAAAAGAAAAAAAAGTTTTTAAAAAAAGCAGGGACATTGAAAATAAGTTATCCATCAAATAATAATTTATCTATAAATTAGTCAAAAAAATTCATGATTTATATTAACTGTGAGAATAATTTTATAAACAATTCATTCTAATATCTTTATAATTTAATAAAAAAATTAGCTATTCATTATTTTAAAATATAATTTTTCCCTAAGTAAAACTATTTTAGCAAAAATATTTTATATAGAGAATTATTTTTATTTAAAATTTTGTCTTTGTCACTATTCCGTTACAGATCAATAAAAGTTAAAGAATTAGCTATAGAATACCAGTTAAATAGATGAATTTTATATAAATAGAAATTAAAGAATATATATTAAAGAATTAGAAATTAAAATCGTGTCGTAAATTTTATTTATTTATCTTTTATCTTCAAAAAGTATAATATTTTTTTACTATTGTTTTGTTTTAAAGTCATATTAAATTAAGGATAGATTTAGTTACATAAAGATATAACTTGAAAGTGTATGATAATATAATAAATAAAAAGTGTAAATATAAGATTGAAATTTTTATTTTTGTTTTGAATTTTTTTTTGGTATTTATGGTTTTACCATATTTTACACTTTGTTGACATGATTGGAATTTAAGTATTCTTTTTAATCAACTAATTGACTTATAGTTATAAAATAAATAAAAACTTTAAAATTTAAAGAAAAATCATTTTTTTTCAAATTTTAATTAGATGTTACATAATAATTTTTGTAAGGAATAGGTATAAAATTAAAAATGATAATAATATAAAGATATAAAGTCTTTTTTTTTTTATGATTGAAAAGATAAAAAAAATGTATCACAAAATTGTACTTTGAATACTATTAATGAATATGTGCACTAACAAGCACAGTGACATATACTTTTGCCACCTACATCCTTGCAAAGACCTCCTCTCTCACAGTCTGAAATGCAAAAATTTCAACACTTTCCACCACTTTCTGGATTATCATCTTTTCCCTTCAGACAAGGTCCTTGCTCGGGATGATCTTTGCAACATTTGTCTCCTTCAACAACATTCTTGCTACCTAAAAAGTGAACAAACTAAATAGGATATATTATGAAAATTTTATTTTGACTTTAAATACATAAAACAAGAAAATATGAATGTATATTGTTTCATTTATATAATAAACAAAATCAAATGTAAAAGTATTATTTATTTAAAACTAACCTATGATAAGAACAAAGTAGAAAAGAAATAGAACATCAATTCTCTTTTCCATAGCTATTGTATTCTTAAAAGAATTTATCAATTAAATTGTGAGTTAAAGCATATTTATAAGGAAAAATTAAAGATGTTGTATATTAAAATTGAAGTGGACCAAAATTGCAAAAATTAATGTTTCATAGACTATAACAAACCTTTCTATTTTATTTATGATTATTAGCTTGCATAATTATTAATATTTAAATTAAAATTTATTATTTTTTTAAAACTGTTACAACATATTTATAAGAAAAATAAAGATGGTGTGGACCAAACAATATAACAAATACATAGAGAGAAAAATTAAGTGGACCAAAGTTGTAAAAACTAATATTTCACGGACAACAACGTAAACTTTTTTCAATTATTATTTTATATATGATTAATAAATACATAGAGAGAGAAATTAAGTGGACCAAGTTGTAAAAACTAATGTTTCACAACAACAACGTAAACTTTTTTTTATTATTATTTTATATATGATTATTAATTTATAATAAATACATAGAGAGACAAATTAAGTAGACCAAGTTGTAAAAATTAATGTTTCACAACAACAACGTAAAATGTTTTCAATTATTATTTTATATATGATTATTAATTTATAATAAATACATAGAGAGAGAAATTAAGTGGACCAAGTTGTAAAAACTAATGTTTCACAACAACAACAACGTAAACTTTTTTCAATTATTATTTTATATATGATTATTAATTTACGTAAAAATACAAATTCTTTAATCAAAATTATAATTCATTATTTTCTTAATTTGTTTGTATTATTAATTCATGTCTACTTTTCAATGTTATCAACATTTTATAAATTAAATTCCGCATACAAACTCTTTAAATGAAAATACTTTTGCAATACTAAAAGAATTTAAACTATGCTATCAACATAAACAATTATATATATATAAACCCAATTATTCTACCTAAAAAACCCAATATATATAAGGGTAAATTATCTTACTAGCACTTGAACTTTTCAAAAATCCAGTTTTTGCACCTGTATTTATTTTTGCTTTGAACTGACACTTGAACTATAAAATATCACCTCATTTGCCCTTCCGTCCAAAATTTCCGTCAGACTTCATTTTTCATCCAATTTTTAGGGGTATTTTCGTCTTTTTACTATTATAAATATTTTTTAATTATTAGAGTTTTATTTTTAAGTGTAATTTTGTCATTTCACTTTATGTACATTTTCGTCTTTTTACAATTATGAACATTTTTTAATTATTAGGATTTTATTTTCAAGGATAATTTTGTCATTTCACTTTATTATTAAAAATCTACAAAAATATTTTTTTTTGTAATCTCAAGGATTTAATCCTACAACCACACGCTTAAATAAACTATATTTAGCATATAAAATTATTTGAAACTTATATTTTATAATTTAATTACGAAAATAATAAATACGTATTTTATATTGCGATTATATTCTATATTTTAAATATAAATTATATTAAATATAAACACTGTCAAAAAATATTATCAAATGACACAATTCAAACCACAAGTTTTTGTTATTGTCACATTTCTCAAAGCTTGCATTGAAGTTCTTCTTTAACTTTTTTGTTTTGAATTCGTCGCAAAACATGAATTTCGAGATGTTTTTTTATACAATGTCATTGCTGACACTAATAATGTAATAACGTCACTGTAAAAAATTTCAAAATTTGTATTATGCAACCAATTCAAAGTTAAAAATAAATAAATTTAAAGTTTGAGGAAGAGAATGACTACGAAGACAATTGGTTTAATTTGTGTTGTTTGGATAATATTTTTTCAGAAATTTTATATTTAATATAATTTTCAAATAATATAAATGTTTGTATTTGTCCAAATAGTAAATGCTTATTTATTGTTTATACTGTTGTGGTTCAAATCTAAGGATTCACAAATATAATTATGCTAAATTTATTTTGCCATTACCTAGTCTGCAATATAAAATATAAGTTTCATACAAATTAACATTTTAATAGTTGCTCCAGTGGGTTAATATAATTTTGCCATTTGTGTGGTTGAGGGATCAAATCCTTCTAATTTAAGAAGATTTTTTAAAATTTTTAAACTTTTATGAAAAGACAAAATTATCCCTAAAAATAAAATCTTAATAATTTTAAAATATTAATAATTTTAAAATATTAATGATTTTAAAAGACGAAAATGCCCCTAAGAATTGGATGGAAAATGAAGTCTAACAGAAATTTTAGACGGAAGGGCAAATGAGATGATATTTTATAGTTCAAGTGTCAGTTCAAAGCAAAAATAAATACAGGTACAAAAGTTGGATTTTTGAAAAGTTCAAGTGTTAGTAAGATAATTTACCCTATATATAAATTCCAAAAATTTAATAAACAACCAAATTTTAATAATAAGAAAGCCCAATAATTACATTTTTTCACAATTTCATGGATCAACATTAGTTTAATGCATTGACAAGATAGTGGCTACAATTTTTTATTTGTTTATTTTCAAATTTTATTAATAGGAAAATTGGCATAGTCTCCGAACTATAGAGGTTTGGTGACATTGGTCATAAAGTATTTTTTGGTAGAATTGGTTCTCGAACTATAAAAAAATTGTGACATTAGTCCTTCACTTAAAAAATTTTGTTACATTATTCGTTAACTAAAAACAACTCTAACGATATTTATGTCAGTACATTATTTAAATATATGTAATAATAGGCAGATTGACATAAATAGTCCCCAAACTATAGATGTTTGGTGACATTGGTCCCTAAATTATAATTTTTTGGTGAAATTAGTCCCCAAACTATATCTAAATTAAAAATTTATAAAATTATCCTTTATAAAAAAATTAAGGTTTATTTTTTAAAATAATGAACAAATATGCGGCAGCAAAAAATTGTAAAAACAGTTAACTAACGGTAAAACATCTTACTTAACTATAGAAATTAATGAAGTTGCTTCAAGTGAGACTTTTTAAAACTTGTAGGTTACTCATAAACATTTTTCACTTCATGTGTTACTACACTACTTTACCCTAATAAAAATTAGTTATTATTATTAATCCATATATTTTTATTTTACTTTTTATTTGCAAAAAAATAATTTTCAAAATGAAAAAATGTACTAAACAAATCTCAGCACAATTTCATCATCAATACATTAGTTTAATACATTTATAAGATAGGGGTCTGATTTTTAATTTATTTATTTTTGTATTTCTACTATTTCTTTTTTTATTAATACAAGAAATCTAGTTTTAAAAAATAAAAATTTGACTGATCCAAATACCCATTGTTTTTCTAATTTGTTTCTGATTAATAAAAAAAAAAAACAAAAGCCTCAACTCAACTTTGATTTAATTGATGTAGAAGAAGATATGGGTCAGGTATTTATTTTGTTTATTTTTATTTTCTAATTTTTCAAATTTTATAAATACAAGAAATCTAGTTTTTAAAAAAAATTAGTTAAAACTGAAAGTCTCGGTATCGGTCACCGTCTCGGTGATCACTAGTTCACATCAGTATCGGTGAGTCGGTCATTGTATTGGTTTATAAGAAATTTTTTATATTTAATTTAAAAATATTATTTGGAAAATAATTATTTAAATAATATATATATATATATATAATACAATAATTTTAATAATAATTAATATTTTTTAAAAATAAAAAATATAATGTGCATAATATATATTTTTTGTCCATAACTGTATTAATATAATATATATGTATATATATATATTAAAATATTAAATATTATGTAATATTATATATATATAATTTTTGGATTTTCGTGCTATTTCTTTTTCCTCCTTCTTCTCTTCCTTCTCTTTCCTCCTCCTTCTTCTTCGATGGTGATCAAGTCGTGACCGATTCATACCGAGTTAGGCTGAATCGTACCGAATCAGGACGATGTACGAACGATTCTAGCAGAGTTGATATTATCTTAGATTTTGTCTGTATTTTTGTTTCGGTGAACTTCGGGACGGAGACGACTCAGCCGAGACTTTTAACCATAGTGGGAATTAGAGACAAAAATTAACGTGAAATGTTTTAGTGAGACTTATTAAAAATTGGACCACATTCCATAAACGTTTTACTTCATGTGATAAACATGGTTTCTCAAATCATCTTAATCCAAATTAGTTTTTTATTATCGAATAATATCTTTATTTTACTTTCTTTTTCTTTTTCAAAAAAAGTAATTTTTTTAAAGAAAATTACTGCAAAAATCGCAACACAAATTTATCATTAGCATTATTAGTGTAATGCATGTACAAGATAGTGGCCGGTTATTTAATTTATTTATTTTAATGTCTGCACTTTTTTAGATATTATTAATGTAAGGAATTTGTTTAAAAGAAATAAAAATTAAAACTTGAAATAGAACATCACGACAGAAATTAACGGAGTTACTTATAGTAAAATTTCTTAAAACTTGGAGAACACTTTTTTTCACTTTCAGGTGATAAATTTAGATTCTCAAATCTAAAAGGTATTATTAATACTTTACACTTATAAAACTTAGTTATTAATTTAATGTAAAAATTTAATATAAAAATTTGAACAGACTTTCATCATCAATATTAATTTTAATGCATGTACAAGATAATAAGTCGAGTATTTAATTTGTTTATTTTTATGTTTATTTTTTTTCAAATTTTATTAATGCAAGGAATTAAAACTTTGAAGTGGGACTTAACGACAAAAATTAACAGAAGTACTTCTAGTGGGACTTCTTAAAGCTTCGAAGATAACCATAAATGTTTTTCACTTTAACTAATAAACTTAGATTCTGAAATCTGTGTTACTAGAATAAAATTAGTTATTATTATGAAACAAATATCTTTATTTTACTTTTTGTTGTCCAAAAAATAATTTTTTAAAAATATTTACTTCAAAAATGTCAACACAATTTCATCGATCAACATTTCAACATTAGTTTAATTCATGGACAAGATAGCAGATTACTATTGTTTTTTCATCTAGTTAAAGTGCCCACAACACAATGGAGACTGTAGCAACAATGTAATGACGGCCACAGTTACAATACAACGGCAACAACTAGAATCCGTGTATTTGTTGTCTTGGGAAAGAGGGGCTTGAATTTTTTTGAATTTTATTCAAACTAGGTGAGGAAAATTATTGTTTTTGCTATTAAATAATTTATTTAATTTTTTTTTAGTGGATTTGTTTTCGTGGAATAGAGCTTTAATTTGAATGAATTTTGTTGGAGCCAAGAAAAATATTATCTTTTCTATTAAACAATTTATTTTATTTTGTTAAGAGAATTTGTTGTCGTGGAAGAAAGCTTGAATTCGAGTAAATGTTTTTCAATTTAATTAGAAAAAATAATGTCTTTATTATTAATTTTTTTATTAATTTTTTATCTTTTTAATCGTTAAATCATATTTTCACTGTTTTGACATTAATAATTTTATCTATTATGTAAAAAGATAAATTAAATAAAAATAAACTCTCTTTGACGGGAGTCTTAATATTCAATTGCTCCTCAAATGACATACTTTTTTTGCTCATGTGGATTTTTGTATTTATTCTGTGTCGATAATTACTTTAAACTCCAACTAAATTAGATTCGAGCTGCGTTGATCTCCTCTCCCTACACTGTTTTTTACAGTTGGAATTAAGACCTTGCGAATGGGAATCAAGCTCCTTCCACTTAGATTCGAGCTGCGTCGATCTCCTCTCCCTACACTATTTTTTACAGTTAGAACTAAGACCTTGCGAATGAGAATCAAGTTCCTTCCACTTGGACCAATTGTTAACCAATTGGACCAATTGGAGAGAGAGTTACTTTTGAAAAAGATGCAAATAATGTGATCCTAGCTTTAAAAGGTGCCTCTGAGTTTGCAGACTGAAGAGACATATGGTTTTTGGTTTTTGTCGTTTACCCCGCTTGTTTGTAATTATGTAGCTCATGACATTGCTAAATGGGCTAATAGGTCATCTTTTTGTGGTGAAGTTAATTTGGAATCCTTCCCCAACATTATTGGGACTCTGATAGAAGGGTGTCTTAAAAGCCTCATTTGCTTGAATGTGTATGATAATATAATAATTAAAAAATGTAAATATAAGATTAGAATTTTTATTTTTTTTGAATTTTTTTAGGTATTCATGTTTGTACCATATTTCGAATTTATGATATCTTTAAATCATAAGTGGAGCTGTCACTAATTGAGCTACACTTTGTTGACAAGATTGAAATTTAAGTATTCTTTTTAATCAACTAATTGACTTATAATTATAAAATAAATAAAAACTTTAAAATTTAAAGAAAAATCATTTTTTTCAATTTTTAATTAGATATTACATAATAATTTTTGTAAGGAATAGGTATAAAATTAAAAATGATAATAATATAAAGAAATAAAGTTGATTTATATTATTAAAGAGATGGCTTTTAGGATTCAATAGCCCTAGGAACAGTTTTGAGGAAAATAATTTTGAAAATTTCTAATCCGGCAACATCAATAACAAAGACAAGATTTTTTGTTCTGAGTCGAACAAAATTCACACAAATTATTGAAGCTCCTCTTTCCCGTAGCTACAAATTCACAAATTCTAGCTATCTTGAGACTCTTAGAACTCTCTTCCCATTTGATTTAGTCACTGTTCCATTGCTATACTTACTGCGTGGTTGTGCTGTTGTTTTCGACACTTTAACTAGATGAAAGAACAATGATAATGAGATAATAATTATGGGGATGATTTATTTTTCATTTTTATTTAATTTTTAAAATAATGAAGAAAATGTCCTTAAATAAAACTGGAAAAAATGAGATTTAATGGCGAAATGTTGATCTAACTGACGAAATGGACAAAATGACAATTTGTGAGACGTTTTGAAAGATGTAGCCAGCGCCAAAAACAAAATGTAAATGTTAAATTTGAATTGTCCAAAACTTTTGTTTACCCTTAATAAAATTTGAAAACGTACAAATATAAAAATAAACAAATTAAAAACGAACCCGCTATCTTATCCAAGCATTAAATTAAATTAATGTTGTTCCATGAAATTGTGTTTAGAATTTTAAAGTAAATGTTTTTGAAAATTATTTTTCCGTAAACAAAAACTAAAATAAAAATATATTGTTTAATAATAATAACTAATTTTTATTACAATAAAGTATTACAATAATAATTGTTAGATTTTAGAATTCAAGTTTATCAGCTGAAGTGAAAAACGGTTCTCCAAATTTAAAAAGTCTCGCTATAAGCACCTATTTTATTTTTTCAATTAAAGGACTAGAAACCGAACATTCTTCATTGGCATCATGATATAAACAATTTTTCCTTTTTTTTTTAAAGAAAAAGTCATATGAAATTAAAGTTTGGTTGACTTGCTTAAATATTTAGTTCTAATATATGTGTAATAATATTATCACTTTAAATATCAAAATGGAAGATTGAATTTAAGTATAGTTTGATGAAATTAAGTCATTTACTTTTTTTTCTTTTTGGTTTGAGAGAGATTGAAAATTAAGTTGTTTTACATACAATTATTAAAGCAATAAAAATTTCAAATTTTTCTTTTAAAAAAAAAAACTTTTTTTCCTTGCTATTATTTAGATGCTTATTTATAAAATTTTTTGGTATAAACAAAGAACAACTAATAAATGAGAGAGAGAAACAAGTGACCAAAGTTGTAAAAACTAATGTTTCTAAACTATAAAGAAAACTTTATATATATATACTAGTTAAGTAATTAATGCACTCAAACTTTAATTATTGATGTAATATTATTTCCTCAAAATTTGTGCATAATATTAATATATATTTATTAAAATATTGAATTCTGTACATAATATTAATATAATATATATATATGTATATTAATTTTTCGATTTGTGTGCCACTCTTCTTCCTCTTCTCTCTTCTTCTTCTTCTTCCTCTTCTTTCTTCTTCTTCCTCTTTTTTCTTCTTCTTCCATAGTTAGGTGAGTCAGAATTGAATTATGATTGAGTCGTACTGAGTTACAGACGAGTCAAGCCAAATTGATATCATCTCAATTTTTGATTGTATCTTTGTCTTGATAAACTCTTCGACACATTGAATCAAAATACTGTTTTACCTTAACAATGGGTTCGAGAATGACAAGAATTTCTGAGGAAGGGTGCAGATTTGGAGAATAATATATTGGGACAGACAACAATGAATTTTCTAATATTGAAATAACAACATTAATCTCGCCTAAAAGAATTGTGTTAGGTCAAAGCCAACATAGCCCTTGAGAGCCTAAGTCCCAAGTTAACCCAATCCGAAGAGAAATTAATTTTATTTTTTTAAAAGGAAGAAATCCCTATTAAATTTAATCAATCTCCATTTTTCTAAACTTCTTGATACTTTATGTATATAAGTTTTATTTATTTGAATTATAATAAAGATGGAAAATCTTTATAACAAAAAAGATACAAATATTAAAGGAACAAAATAAAATAGTCTAATTAATATTTTATTTAAATAAAACAAAAGGTGGAGAAAGAAATACAACAAGAGATAAACATAAACTATAGATTTCATTACATGAATTTCTCCTCTAATTTGAAGCTTAATTTAATACTTCCAATTACACCCCTTCGAGATCCTCCACCAACAAATGCCCCATAGAGTGGTTGGTCAACATGTATAATTTCATTTGGTGTTAAAAACAATGGAATTTTAGTCTTACTGAGACACCATCAGAGGTTCCTGGATTACCACTTACCCATTGTACTTTAATGACCTCCAAATCTAGAAATTCACCATCTGGAAAATATGGAAAATCCATCGCTGTATAATTACTCCATTCGATACGCAGTTCTTCGCCAAACATTTCCTCTTCTTTGCAAATAAAATTGCTCCAGGTTTGATTGAGTTGTCCAAGCCCACAAATTGATACACCATAAATTCCTTCGATGTTGGCTTCTGGATCTACAACAGTAGCCGCATATACATGTATGCAGAGAATATAATAAGGATTTATTTTTCCTTTCAATTTCTCATCGCCGGCGTCCATCAAGAATGAACCCTCTTTCTCTCACTATAAACAAAAAAGTGATTTAGTTTTTAGTAGGATATTAGTGTTTTTAGATTTATTTATAGCGCGAGTTTCATTTTTGACTTCTTTATTTTTAAAAAATTTATAAAATTAGATTTCTTAATTTGCAAGCTTTCAAATTGCAGTTTGTAAAGTTTTGAACAATATTAAACGTTGACATTAATTTGTAGTATCCACGGAAAAAAATATTTAAGATTTTTTAATCAATAATAACGTTTGAAGATTTTGATATTTGGATAAAAAATTAATATTTTTCAAGAATTTAGATTGTTACCTTTTATAGTGATGTGATTGTTCTTATTGATTAAGTAGAATAGATGAATATTTTGAACCGATATGAAATATTTTGATGGACTGTCGAATAATTTAATAATATTTATTGTTAACATGTATTAATTGGTAGTAATTTCGCCTATGAATGTACATGATCATGTTTTCAAAGTAAAGTTAAAAGTAATGTTTATCTTACAAATTTTGTAATGAAAAGTTTTGTATATTTAAATGTTAGTTTAAACTATGTGTTCATGAGACAAATTGTTCAAAATTAATTCAAATCTCACATATGAAGATGAACTCAGAATTGTCTAATTAATATATATATATATATATATATATATATATAAGCATTTCTTTTCTTCTAATGCATTGGGACTTTTGAAAAGGTTAGAGTTAGGTAAGATTGGAGCCCAATTAAATTAAGGTTCACATACTAAATTAATATTTAACTTTAAATTTAATACCACTTCAAATAACAATAAAATATTTTATATTTAATGTGTATATGTAAAAATTGTGATTTTTTATGGTGTCCTATCAAATTACCAATCTCATGTAAATTTCATATTGTTCCTTTGTTTATAATTATTTATGTAATAATATTAATATTAAATATTTATATTATTTATGAATGTGTTGATAGTAATATCAAAGTTTATACAATTTATATATTATATGTGATTTAATAAATTTATGATTTAATTTATGACTATTGAGAAATTAAATAAAATAGCAACTATAGTTTATTTGTATTTTGTTTGGGAATAAAACTTAAAATTAAAGGATCAATATATAATATAAATATCAGGACTCCATGACCCAATGGATAAGGTGCTGGTCCTCGAAACTAGATATTTTGGGTTTGTTCCCTAGTAGAATCGTTTCAATTAAATTTTTTTACATCTTATTAGACTTTGGGTAAATCTTTCAGTTTTAAGGTACTAGAACCAAGAATCAACCAGGCATGGAAGCAAGGGGAATATTGCAGCACATTTATATTCCAAAGAGGACTACCTATTTCATGGAGGACCATATTAGGGCATTATTTAAGTATATCAAAGTGGAGTCCGAATTTTCGGCCATCGGAGGATGATATACGGACCACCCTAGCGTGGGTACGTTTTCAAGGTGTGTCATTGGAAGTATTTGAGGATCTCTCACTATTAGACTTGGGGAATTCAAGAAGGCAATACGAGTGGACCTGAACACAGCTGACATGATCTGTGGGCGGTATGCAACAGTTTGCTTGGAAATTGATTTAGCAACACCCTTCATACCAACAATCGTAGTCTAGGGCAAGAAGTATTCAATTGAATACGAAGGCTTACACTGTATTTGTTTCAAATGTGGTAAACACGGTCATAAGATGAAAGGATGTAGAATGAATGTGTCTGCGACTGAAAATGCTGACATGCAGCAACCAGTGATAAAGGACCCTAATCGTGCAACGACAGCACAACCCTATGGTCCTTGGTTACTCCCCGCACATGTACTATGTCGACAAATGCACATGCAGAAATAGACCGGCAAAAAGAATACAACTCCGGTGAGTAGACAATCTAGGAGGGAACAATCTGTTCGGAGCGGTGGACTGACACGTGGGGCCAATCCAGTTTCGGACGGGTCACCAACTTTTGAGTTCGGATAAGTCAACAACAACTGAGGTATGAGGTTGTTAGAAAACAGAAAAGTTACATGGGAAAGTGAGAAGAGGGACACAATCGGCGGGAATTCCAGCTTTGCTTTACTTGTTGATCTAAGGGAAGGAGTGATACAGGATCTGGAAAAGTTGAAAAAGAAGATTCAGGAGATACCAAATGGAGTTAATGAGCCAAAACACAATAAAGCCCACATCAAATTGAAAAAATGGTTGGACTCAAAGATACACAGAAGCCCTACATCTGTTAAACCAAAAGAGGGCCACCATAATGGGAAATAGAAAAATTATAAGGATAAGGGTCAAGTGGTAGAACGGATTGGACCAAGTAGACTTGGGCCTTTAAAAGTGGTGGACAATAATCGTATGACCCAACAACTAAATAATCATACAGAAATAATGGAAATTGCAGCAGGGAAAAAGGCAGTACCGTTAGTTACGACTCTGAATGTAATTCGACAAGGCATGGATGAAAGAAACCTTCCTGGTAGGAGCAAAGGTGACAGTGGAGGCAGTATAAATACTGACTGTATTGAGGTTGGAAATCAAAAAAAGGAAGAGTTGTCTTGTCGACGAGAAGAGCAAGTTGCAGTATTTGTAGGGGTTGCCGAAACAGTAGTGGAGGTAAGCAACGCTTCCCTATACCTTTAAACTTTCTCAATGATTAGCTCTATTATTTGGAATTGTAGGGAAATAGGAAATAAAAATACCATAATGTATCTTATGGAGATGATTAAAACCCACAGACCAGCTATTATATGTTTACTAGAAACTAGAGTACATAGCAGCCAAGTTATGAATTTTCTAGTTAGTACTGGTTTTACAGACATGCTAGTGGTTGAAGCAGAGGGGTATGTAGGAGGCTTGTGGCTCCTTTTGGATTGTAACAAAGTGAATATAGAGCCAGTCTCAATGAGTGATCAAATTATCACAGCAATTGTCCAAGATCAATCCAAGGATGTCTGGATGTTGTCGGTGGTGTATGCATCACCTAGACTGTTTATCAAGGAGGAGTTATGAAATTACATAACGCAATTGGGAAACATTGTGAATATACCATGGGTGGTTCTCGTCGATGTCAACTAACCAGTTAACAGTTGCGATAAAGTAGGTGGAAAATCGATAAATCTACTACAAGCTAGCCGGCTACAAGCTACAATTGACAGCTGTAGTTTGATTGATATGGGTTTTCATGGACCGAAGTTCACATGGACGAATGGTAGAGTCGGGAAAGCACTCATCCGGGAGAGATTTGACCGAGGCTGGTGTAACATACAATTCAATTTAAAGTTTGAGAATGCCATAATCCAACATTTGATGAGATCCGCCTCAGATCATCACCTCTGTTGCTCATGGAGAGAAGAACAGTCAATGCACCCGAGTTCCATGGATTTTGTTTCCTTGAGGTGTGGTTCCGCCATCCAGACTTCAGTAAGATAGTCAAGGATTTCTAGATGGGAGAACCAGACAATATTCTACATCAAATGGAGAAGTTCAAGGAGATGATTTGGAGGTGGAACAAGGATGTATTTGAAAATATATTTTGGAGAAAGAAGAGATGTAAAGCCAGGCTATTTGGGGTACAAAATGCCTTACAAGAGGAGTTCAAAACATCTCTCTATAAGCTGGAAAAAATATTATTAAGGGAATTAGATGAGATACTGGACCAAGAAGAGCTATACTGGAAGCAACAAACTAGAGTTAAATGGATTATGGAAGGAGAAAGGAATACGAGGTCTTTTCATGCACAAGCAAAGTAGCGAAAAAAGCAAAGTCAAATTGTTCAACTGAAAGATCACGAAGGAAAATGGTGCACAGATGGGGAGACATTACAGCAGATGGTTCCAAATTACTACGTGAGACTATATGACAAAGACCCCTTTATCACAACAGTATGGAACACAGATGAGTGGCAATTCCTCAAACTCACAAGATCACAGAAACAATGGCTGAATCGGAGTGTATCTAGCTACGATACAAAACTAGTTATGTTCCAACTACAGCTGTTAACGAGTCGAGTCAAACCGAGCATCAAATATTTTGAGTTTGTTTGATTATTATTCGAGCATGTTTGAGTTAGCTCGTTTAATATTTCGAACAGAAAAAATTGTTCGATTTTTTTTATTATTCGAGTTCGAGCTCAAGTTCGCTCGATTAAGTTTAAAATTTTTTCAAATTTAAATTTGAATTTAAATTTGTTTTTTTTTCAAAATTACAAATTTATTATAAAAAATAGAATTTAAATATTTAACTATTTAATAATAATAATAATAAAAGTGAGCATTCTTTTAAATAATAAATCTAAATATAATAATTAAAATGATTAAATTTTAAACTAAGATAAAATAATTTCTTCGAAAGATAGATCATCATCCTCTATCAGCAAAAAAAATGTTAAATATATAAAGAATATTTTTAAATATATTTAAAAAAATCATTATTTTTATATATACAAATTAAAGGACAAGAAAAAACAATTCAAATAAAATCTGATAGTGATCAAGAAAAATATAATTTTTAAAATTTAAAATATCAAACAAATATAATCTAATTATTCCAATAAAATAAAATAAATATGGTAAAAAAATAATATACTTACCTTTAAATTTATTTTTTAAGTTGAGTTTGGACTTTGAGAAGGTAAGAGAAGGAGAATGGTCAACTTTTTAGGGTTTGTATAGAAAGAAAGTTGATTGAGTTAGAATTCAAGAGTCTTTTTATGGTTATGAGAGAAACAAATTGCTTTAACACTTTGAAGAACGTTGGGGAAGTTGAATCACCTCTAGAAATTAGGGAAAAAAATTTAAAAATTTTCTAATTTAAATACTAAATATTATTTTTAATAATATATATAAATATTTATAATTTGTTCGCGAACGCTCGGTATGTTCGCGAATAATGTTTGAATAAGCTTGAAATTTAATCGAACTTAAAATTTTATTCGTGTTTGTTTGTTTAATAAATGAACGAGCTAGAACTGAGTATAAACGAGCTTGAACGAGCTTTGTTCGCGAACATTTTGGTTCGTTTACAGCTCTAGTTCCAACTGGGAGTGAACAAGGATGGGATACCAGTCGCTTTCTTTCAAAAATACTAGGAACAGGTAGGACCAGAGGTGTGCGAGTTTGTACAGGAAGTGTTCCAAACTGGTTCCATCCCCGAAGAAGCCAATCACTCGGTAATATGCTTACTACCAAAACAAGAATATTCGGAGGACGTAGCTCAATTCCGACCAATTTGTTTTAGCAATGTACTAGTGAGGTAGTAAGCAAAATTATTGCGAAAAGAGTGAACCAATTTATGGATGAATTACCCAGAGCTTAGCAGTCTAGTTTCATACCGGGTAGACAAACAACGAATAATGTGGTCATAGAACAGGAGATCCTACATTCCATGCGTAAAAGAAAAGGAAAAAAGGGAGAAATGCTAGTAAAGATAGACCTGGAGAAGGTGTATGACCGTGTAGATTGGGGTTTCTTGGAATGTGTCATGAGAAATGTAGGCTTTAAGGAACAACTGATCAGGGTGGTTAAAAGCAGTCTGGACTCAACAAACATGTCTGTTCTCCGGAATGGCACAAGACTAGCTACATTAAAATCGGGAAGAGGACTTCGTCACGGAGATCCATTGTCACCGTATTTGTTTGTCCTATGCATGGAAGTCCTAGGCAAACGTATACAACAGCCGGTTTCAGAGGGACAATGGCGAGGAATTAGTGTGGCGAGGAACAGTCTAAAGATATCCCACCTTTTTTTCGCTGATGACTTGTTGTTATTTGGAGAAGCTTCAGTATGACAAGCAAAGGTGATTTATGAGATTCTCCAAACCTTTTATGGAGAATCAGGTCAAAAAGTAAACCAAAGCAAATCTAGGGTTTGATTTTCATCGTCGACTACAAGTGAACGATCAAAGGTTAGTGAGACTTTTGGAATGAGAATAACAACTTATTTGGGAAAATATTTGGGGGTTCTGCTAATCCATAGAAGGTTAAAAAGTCACCATTTTGGCTATCTTGGGGATAGAGTTCAGAAGAAGCTGGGAGGATGGTCTAGCCGTATGTTATCACAGGCAGCAAGGATGCTTCTGATTCAAACAGTTTCAGCTACCATACCATCTTATGTCATGAATTCATGTCGGCTGCCGAAGAGAACCATTGAAATACTTGAGAAAGTAAACTGAAGATTTCTATGGGGTGACACAGAGAATCAAAGCTCACTACATACAATTGCGTGGAAGACAGTATGCCAACCGAAAGGACAAGGGGGTCTAAATATTCAGTCACTAGCCAGCGTAAATAAGATTCTATTAGCAAAGCTTACATGGAGAGCCATCAAGAGGCCTGATGCATTATGGGCCTTGATCCTACGATCCAAATACGACGATATGGAGAGAGAAGATAACTGGGATCGTTTGAGGAGTATATCAGTGGTTGGTAGAAGCTTGAGGTATGGTTGGAAAGTGTTGCGTCAAGGGCTAGAACGGCGAGAAGGGGAGATATGGTGGAAACTGACATCACATGGTCTATTTACCACAAAGACGGCATACACACTCATCTCTCAGGGTTAACATACACAAAGTAATACCCTCAATTTGAAGGAAATTTGGAAATTTAAGGGTCCCACCAGGGGTTCGTGTTTGTTATGGATGATAACACATGATCAACTCAAAACGATGTCTCTATTATGGGAAAGAAAAATCAATGATAGCCCCCAGTGCTTAAGATGTGGATACCAATCCGAGATAACCCTTCACGTGATAAGAGACTGTATGTCTAAAACAGTTTGGGAGATATTAGTGTCGCACACACTAAGAAGTGAATTTTGGGCTTCACAGGAAATTAGTCAATGGGTGACATGCAATATCCGTAGCACACGGCTAGAAGAAAACCATTGAAAGTATGTATTTCGACAAAGCGTACAGACGATGTAGAGATGGCGGAACCTAGAACTGTATCAGTAGAAAATACCTCCACATCCTAATATTTTGGCAACAATTATTCTTAGAATTACTTATGAATTTTTTGTACCCTCAAATGAGGAAGATGAGATGGCGGAAGCTATCTCTGTTACCTAGGTAACATTTGTATATTGTTTATTGTGTTAATAAAATATTCTCCATTAAAAAAACATATAATATAAATAAATAATTAATAAATTTATGATTTAATTTATGACTATTGAAAAATTAAATAAAATATCAACTAATACTTTATTTGGGAGTAAAAATTGAAATTAAAGGATCAACATATAATATAAATAAATAAGAAGATGTTTTGCTGCCAGGGATTTGAACTTGGATTTGTTTGATGCTTGTATTAAGCTGTTAATTTCCATTAAATTGTGTTATAGTGGAGTATATGTTAGATTGCAGCATAATATCTAAAGTATTAATAGACATAGAGACGAATTGAAAAATTTTATTTTTATATTAGAGTGAAAGGTGAGAATTGTTTTTTAAAATGTTTATTTAGTTATAATATCATCAAATTAATAGAATTTTTTATAGTGTTATAGGATATATATATATAAAAGAAGAACATGTTATTGAGCAAATAATTATATATATATAGATAAAAAATTTAGGATTTTAAAAGTTAAAAAATAAATATTTTAGAACTAAACTTGATAAACATAAAAAAAAAAATTGGACCAAATTCACCGGTTAATCAAAGAAAACTTATTTTTTTTCAAATTTTTAATTAGATGTTACACAATAATTTTTTTAAGAAATAAGTATAAAATTAAAAATGATAATAATATAAAGAAATAAAGCCAGTCTGAAATACAAAAATTCCAACACTTTCCACTACTTTCTGGATTATCATCTTTGCCTTTCAGACTAGGTCCTTGTTCCGGATGATCTTTGCAACATTTGTCTCCTTTAACAACATTCTTGCTACCTAAAAAGAGAACAAATCAAATAGGATAAAATTAAAAAAAAATTAAAATCAACTGAACCTTATACTATATATTTTTTTGTATGCATAAAATACTTTTACTATTCTTTATACATATATTGTATGCATTTTTATAATGTAATAAAGTATACTATGAAGATTTTATATTGATTTTAAATACATAAAGAAAGAAAATATGAATGTATATTGTTTCATTTATATAATAAACGAAAATAAATGTAAAAGTATTATTTATTTAAAACTAACCTATGATAAGAACAAAGTAAAAAAATTTACTAATTGTTTTATGAGAGAATTTGTCAGTCAAAATTATTATTAATAGGCAAAAATAAAGATGTTGTGACATCGGATAAATTCAAATAAACAAAAGGAAACAAAATGCATAAGAAAAAAAATATAAGTGGACCAAAGTTGTAAAGACTAATGTTTCATAAACTATGACATAAATTTTTCTATTTTATTTATTTTTATTAGTTTTTTTTTTACTAGTGAAGAATTTCTATGGATTTGTTTTATTTGTTTTTCTTATTTAATAAAATATGAGCAATTGATTATGTTATCCATAAATTTCTTCTGTATCAATTTATTACGTAAAAGTTTTTGATGAATTTTCTGCACACATTTTAATGAATTTATTTTATTCTACAATTTATTCTATGTCAAAGTTCCCATCTCAAAATAAATAAATAAATAAATAGAGAGAGAAAAATCAAGTGGACCAAAGTTGTACAAAGTAACCTTTCATAAACTAAAAAAGAAAAAAAAAATATATATATATATTATAATTATTAAGTAGTGTAATAATGTAGATCATTAATGCATAAACCATAATTCATTACTTTCTAAATTCATAATAAATTTCGTCAGTTACAATACAGTTATAAGAAATATAAAGATGTCAATATCACAAAAAAAAAAAAAAACACACACACACACACACACATCCTATTAAATAAAATTTTAATAAGTTAAAAATAATAATAATAAAGAAAATTAAAAAAATTAAGTGGACCAAAATTGTAAAAACTTATGTTTCACAGAATAAAAATTTATGTTTTAAAGATTGTACAATAAAAGTTGTTGAGAATCATAAATGCTTTAGTAGAATTGTGCATATTTCTTTTAAATAGTGTTTTAATTTCTTTGCTTCTAATCTTTAAATAGTTTCTTGAGTAAATGACAGTAAACCAATATTATTTTCTATTCAATTTTTCCGTTATATTTACTATAAAAATTGAAAACTTCATCTTTAGCTAATAATTGTATATAGAGGGAATAAAAATACATAAAATTTTTCTAAAAGAAAAAAAAGTTTTAAAAAAAAGCACGAACATTGAAAATAAGTTATCCATCAAATAATAATTCATCTATAAATTAGTCAAAAAAATTCATGATTTATATTAACTGTGAGAATAATTTTATAAACAATCCATTCTAATATTTTTATAAATTAATAAAAAATTAGCTATTCATTATTTTAAAATATAATTTTTCCCTATGTAAAACTATTTTAGCAAAACATTTGATAAAATATTTTATATAGAGAATTATTTTTATTTAAAATTTTGTCTTTGTCACTATTCCGTTACAAATCAATAAAAATTACTATTTCATCTTTCTTCTTCCTCCTACTTCCTCTTTTTTCTTCTTCTTCCATAGTTAGTTGAGTCAGGATTGAATTATGACCGAATCGTACCGAGTTACAGACGAGTCAAGCCAAATTGACATCATCTCAATTTTTTATCGTATCTTTATCTCGGTAAACTCCGACAATTTGAATCATGATACGGTTGCTAGCTTAACAATGGGTTCGAGAATGACAAGAATTTCTGAGGAAGGGTACATATTTGGAGAATAACATATTGGGACATGCAACAATGAATCTTCTAATATTGAAATGACAACATTAATCCCGCCTAAAAAATTGTGTTAGGTCAAACTCAACATAGCCCCTGAGAGCCTAAGTCCCAAGTTAACCCAATCTAAGGAGAAATTAATTTTATTTTTTTAAAAGGAAGAAATCCTTATAAAATTTAATCAATCTCCATTTTTCTAAACTTCTTGATACTTTATTTATATAATTTTTTTTTATTTGAATTATAATAAAGATGGAAAATCATTATAACAAAAAAGATACAAATATCAAAGGAACAAAATAAAACAGTCTAATTAATATTTTATTTAAATAAAACAAAAGGTGGAGAAAGAAATACAACAAAAGAGAAGCATAAACTATAAATTTCATTACATGAATTTCTCCTCCAATTTGAAGCTTAATTTAATACTTCCAATTACACCCCTTCGAGATCCTCCACCCACAAATGCCCTATAGAGTGGTTGGTCAACATGTATAATTTCATTTGGTGTTAAAAATAATGGAATTTTAGTCCTACCAATAACTGAGACACCATCAGAGGTTCCTGGATTACCACTTACCTGTTGTACTTTAATGACCTCCAAATCCAGAAATTCACCATCCGGAAAATATGGAAAATCCATCGCCGTATAATTACGTCATTCGATACGCGATTCTTCGCCAAACATTTCATCTTCTTTGCAAATAAAATTGGTCCAGGTTTGATTGCGTTGTCCAAGCCCACAAATTGATACACCATGAATTCCTTCGATGTTGGCTTCTGGATCTACAACAGTTGCCGCATACACATGTATGCAGAGAATATAATAAGGATTTATTTTTCCTTTCAACTTCTCACCGCCGACGTCCATCAAGAATGAACCCTCTTTCTCTCACTATAAACAAAAAAGTGATTTAGTTTTTAGTAGGATATTAGTGTTTTTAGATTTATTTATAGCGCGAGTTTCATTTATGACTTTTTTATTTTTTAAAAATTTATAAAATTAGATTTCTTAATTTGTAAGCTTTCAAATTGTATTTTGTAAAGTTTTGAACAATATTATATACGTTGACATTAATTCGTAGTATCTACGGAAAAAAAGTATTTAAGATTTTTTAATCAGCAATGACGTTTGAAGATTTTGATATTTGGATAAAGAATTAATATTTTGCAAGAATTTAGATTGTTACCTTTTATAGTGATGTGATTGTTTTTATTGATTAAGCAGAATGGATGAATATTTTGAACCGATATAATTATATGGAATATTTTGATGGACTATCGAATAATTTAATAATATTTATAGTTAACATGCATTAATTGGTAGTAATTTCGCCTATGAATGTACATGATCATGTTTTCAAAGTAAAGTTAAAGTAATATTTATCTTACAAATTTTGTGATGAAAATTTTGTATATTTAAATGTTAGTGTAAACTATGTGTTCATAAGACAAATTGTTCAAAATTAATTCAAATATCACATATGAAGATGAAGTTAGAATTGTCTAATATATGTGTATATATATATATATGAGCATTTCTTTTCCTCTAATGCATTGGAGCCCAATTTTGTAGAAGGCCCATTAAATTAGTTTCTTAATTTTGTAACATAGGTTCACTTGCTAAATTAATATTTAACTTTGAATTTAATACTACTTCAAATAACAATAAAATATTTTATATTTAATATGTGTATATGTAAAAATTGTGACTTTTTATGGTATCCTATCAAATTACCAATCTCATATTGTTCCTTTGTTTATAATTATTTATGTAACAATATTAATATTAAATATTTATATTATTTACGAATGTGTTGATGCTAATATCAAAGGTTATACAATTTATATATTATATACGATTTAATAAATTTATGATTTAATTTATGACTATTGAGAAATTAAATAAAATAGCAACTAATAGTTTATTTGTATTTTGTTTGGGAATAAAAATTAAAATTAAAGGATCTAATATATAAATATTAGAACTGCATACCCAATGGATAAGGCGCTAGTTTTTGAAATCAGAGATTCTGGGTTCGATCCCTAGTGTCCTTCAATTTTAAGGTACTAGAACCAAGAATCAACCCGGCATAGAAGCAAGGGGTATATAGTAGCACGTTTCTATTCCAAGGAGAACTACTTGAAAGTGTTAAATGGAGGACCATGGACCATATTAAGGCATTATTTAAGTATATCAAAGTGGAGACCGAATTTTCGGCCATCGGAGGATGATATACGGACCACCCTAGCGTGGGTACCTTTCTAAGGCGTGCCATTGGAAGTATTTGAGGATCTCTCACTATTAAACTGGGGGAATGCAGTCAGGAAGGCAATACGAGTGGATTTGAACACAACTAACATGATCTGTGGGCCGTATACAACGGTCTGCGTGGAAATTGATTTAGCAACACCCTTCATACCGACAGTCGTAGTCTGGGGCAAGAAGAAATGACATGCAGCAACCAGTGATAAAGGACCATAATCGTGCAATGGCAGCACAACCCTATGGTCCTTGGTTACTCCCTGCACATGTACGATGTCGACAAATGCACATGCAGAAACAGACCGACAGATAGAATACAACTCCGGTGAGTAGACAATCGAGGAGGAAACAATCTGTTTGGAGACATGGATTGACACATGGGGCTAATCCAGTTTCGGACAGGTCACCATCTTTTGAGTTGGATCAGTCAACAACAATTGAGGTATGAGGTTGTTAGAAAATTGAAAAGTTACATGGGAAAGTGAGAAGAGGGACACAGTTGGCGGGAATTCCAGCTTTGCCATACTACACAGAAGTCCTACATCTCTTAAACCAAAAGAGGACCGCCATAATGGGAAATTGAAAATAACCGTATGACCCAACAACCAAATAATCATACATAAATAAAGGAAATTGCAGCAGTATGGATATTGACTGCATTGAGATTGGAAATCAAACAAAGGAAGAGTTGTCTTGCGAAGAGAAAGTTGCAGTATTTGCAGGGATTGCCGAACAGTAATGGAGGTAAGCAATGCTTCCCTATCCCTTTAAACTTTCTCAATGATTAGTTCTATTATTTGGAATTGTAGGGGAATAGGGAATAAAAATACCAGAATGCATCTTATGGAGATGATTAAAACCCACATACCAGCTATTATATGTTTACTAGAAACTAAGGTACGTAGCAGCCAAGTTATGAATTCTTAGTTAGTACTGGTTTTACATACATGCTAGTGGTTGAAGCAGAGGGGTATGTAGCAGGCTTGTGGCTTCTTTTGGATTGTAACAAAGTGAATATAAAGTCAGTCTCAATGAGTGATCAAATTATCACAACAATTGTCCAAGAGCAATCCAAGGAAGTCTAGATGTTGTCGGTGGTGTATGCATCACCTAGACCGTTTATCAGGGAGGAGATATGAAATTACATAAGGCAATTGGGAAATATTGTGAATATACCATGGGTGGTTATCGTCGATGTCAACTAACCAGTTAACAGTTGCTATAAAGTAGATGGAAAACCGATCAATCTAGTACAAGCTAGCCGGCTACAAGCTACAATTGACAGATGCAGGTTGATTGATATGAGTTTCCATGGACTGAAGTTCACATGGACGAATGGTAGAGTCGGGAAAGCACTCATCTGGGAGAGATTTGACCGAGGCTGGTGTAACATACAATTCAGTTTAAAGTTTGAGAATGCCATAATCCAACATTTGATGAGATTCGCCTAGGATCATCACCCTCTGTTGCTCATGGAGAGAAGAACAGTCACTGCACCCGAGTTCCGTGGATTCCATTTCCTTGAGGTGTGGTTCCACCATCCAGACTTCAGTAAGATAGTCAAGGATTTTTGGATGGGAGAACCAAACAATATTCTACATCAAATGGAGAAGTTCAAGGAGATGATTTAGAGGTGGAACAAGGATGTATTTGAAAATATATTTTGGAGAAAGAAGAGATGTAAAGCCAGACTGTTTGGGGTACAAAATCCCTTACAAGAGGAGTTCAAAACATCTCTCTATAAGCTGGAAAAAAGATTATTAAGGGAATTAGATGAGATACTGGACCAAGAGGAGCTATACTAGAAGCAACAAGCTAGAGTTAAATGGATTATGGAAGTAGAAAGAAATACGAGGTTTTTTCATGAACAAGCAAAGCAGCAAAAAAAGCGAAGCCAAATTGTTCAACTGAATGATCATGAAGGAAAATGGTCCACAGATGGGGATACATTACAACAGATGGTTCGAAATTACTACGTGAGACTATATGACAAAGACCCTTTTGTCACAACAGTATGGAACACAAATGAGTGGCATTTCCCCAAACTCACGAGATCACATAAACAATGGTTGAATCTGAGTGTATCTAGCTACGAAACAAAACTAGTTATGTTCCAACTGGGAGTGAACAAGGCACTAGGATCTGATGGGATACCAGTAACTTTATTTCAAAAATACTAGGAACAGGTAGGACTAGCGGTGTGCGAGTTTGTATAGGAGGTGTTCCAAACTTGTTCCATCCCCGAAGAAGCCAATCACTCTGTAATATGCTTACTACCAAAACAAGAATATCCGGAGGAGGTAGCTCAATTCCGCCCGATTTGTTTTAGCAATGTACTAGTGAAGGTAGTAAGTAAAATTATTGCGAATAGAGTGAAACAATTTATGGATGAATTATCTAAAGCTTAGCAGTCTAGATTTATACCGGGTAGGCAAACAACGGATAATGTGGTCATAGCACAGAAGATCCTACACTCCATGCGTAAAAGAAAAGGAAAAAAGGGAGAAATGATAGCAAAGATAGACCTGGAGAAGGCGTATGACCGTGTAGATTGGGGTTTCTTGGAATGTGTCATGAGAACTGTAGGCTTAAGGAACAACTGATCAGGGTGGTTAAAAGCTGTTTGGACTCAACAAACATGTCTGTTCTATGGAATGGCACAAGACTAGTTACTTTTAAATCGGGAAGAGGACTTCGTCACGGAGATCCACTGTCACCGTATCTATTTGTCCTATGCATGGAAGTCCTAGGCAAACGTATACAACAAGCAGTTTCAGAGGGGTAATGGCGAGGAACAGTCTAAAGATATCCCACCTTTTTTTTGCTGATGACTTGTTGTTATTTGGTGAAGCTTTAGTATGACAAGCAAAGATGATTTATGAGATTCTCCAAACCATTTATGGAGAATCATGTCAAAAAGTAAACCAAAGCAAATCTAGGGTTTGATTTTCATCATCGACTACAACAAGTGACCGATCAAAGGTTAGTGAGACTTTTGGAATGAGAATAACGGCATATTTGGGAAAATATTTGGGGGTTCTGCTAATCCATGGAAGGTTAAAAAGTTACCATTTTGGCTATTTTGTGGACAGAGTTCAGAAGAAGCTAGGAGGATGGTATAGTCGTATGTTATCACAGGCAGCAAAGGTGCTTCTGATTCAAACAGTTTCAGCTACCAAACCATCTTATGTCATGAATTCATGTCAGCTGCCGAAGAGAACCATTGAAACACTTGAGAAAGTAAATCCAAGATTTTTATGGGGTGACACAGAGAATCAAAGCTCGCTACATACAATTGCGTGGAAGACAGTATGCCAACCGAAAGGTCAAGGGGGTCTAAATATTCAGTCACTAGCCAGTGTAAATAAGATTCTATTGACAAAGCTTGCGTGGAGAGCCATGAAGAAGACAGATGCATTATGTGCCTTGATCCTACGATCCAAATACGGTGATATGGAGAGAGAAGATAACTGGGATAGTTTGAGGAATATATCAGTGGTTGGCAGAAGCTTGAGTTATGGTTGGGAAGTGCTGCGTCAAGGGTTAGAACGGCGAGGTGGAGAGATATGGTGGAAACCGACATCACATGGTCTATTCACCACAAAGACGGGATACGCATTCATCTCTCAGGGTCAACATACACAAAGTAATACCTTCAATTGGAAGGAAATCTGGAAATTTAAAGGTCCCACCAGGGGTTCGTGTTTGTTATGGTTCATAACACATGATCAACTCAAAACGATGTCTCAATTATGGGAAAGAAAAATCACTGATAGCCCCCAGTGCTTAAGATGTGGATACCAATCCGAGACAAACCTTTACGTGATAAGAAACTGTATGTCTAAAACAGCTTGGGAGATATTAGTGTCGCAGACACTAAAAAGTGAATTTTGGACTTCCCAGAGAATTAGTCAATGGGTGATATGCAATATCCGTAGCAGAAATAGCACACGACTAGAAGAAAACCACTGGAAGTATGTATTTTGACAAGGTGAACAGACGCTCTGGAGATGACGGAACCTGGAACTATATCAATTGAAAATACCCCCACATCCTAATATTTTGGCAACAATTATTCTTAGTATTACTTATGAATTTTTGTGTACCCTCAAATGAGGAAGATGAGATGGTGGAAGCTATCTCTATTACCTAGGTAACATTTGTATACTGTTTATTGTGTTAATACAATATTTTCTATTAAAAAGACATATAATATAAATAAATAATTAATAAATTTATGATTTAATTTATGACCATTGAAAAATTAAATAAAATATCAACTAATACTTTATTTGTATTTTATTTGGGAGTAAAAATTAAAATTGAAGGATCAACATATAATATAAATAAATAAGAAGATGTTTTGCAGCCACGGATTTGAACTTGTATTTGTTTGATGCTTGTATTAAGATGTCAATTTCCATTAAATTGTGTTATAGTGAAGTATTAATAGACATAGAGAAGAATTGAAGAATTTTATTTTTACATTAGAGTGAAAGGTGAGAATTTTTTTAAAATGTTTATTTAGTTATAATATCATCAAATTAATAGAATGTTTTATAGTGTTATAGGATATATATATATATATATATATATATATAAAAGAAGAACATGTTATTGAGCAAATAATTATATATATGTAGATAAATAAATTTAGGACTTTAAAAGACAAAAAATAAATATTTTAGAACTAAACTTGATAAATATAAAAAAAAAATTTAGATCAAATTCATCACTTAATCAAAGAAAACTTTTTTTTTTCAAATTTTTACTTAGATTTTACACAATAAATTTTTTAAGGAATAAGTATAAAATTAAAAATGATAATAATATAAAGAAATAAAGTTGATTTATTTATGATTGAAAAGATATAAAAATGTATCACAAAATTGTACTTGGTGTACTAACAAGCGCAATTACATATACTTTTGCTACCTACGTTCTTGCAAAGACCTCCTCTATCGCAGTCTAAAATATAAAAATTCTAACATTTTCCACTACTTTTTGGACTATCATCTTTGCCTTTCAGACAAGGTCCTTGTTCCGGATGATGTTTGCAACATTTGTCTCCTTGAACAACATCCTTGCTACCTAAAAAGAGAACAAATCAAATAGGATAAAATAAAAAAAAAATCGACTAAACCTTATACTATATATTTTTTTGTATGCATAAAATACTTTTATTATTCTTTATACATATATTGTATGCATTTTTATAATGTAATAAAGTATACTATGAAGATTTTATATTGATTTTAAATACATAAAGAAAGAAAATATGAATGTATATTGTTTCATTTATATAATAAATGAAAACAAATGTAAAAGTATTATTTATTTAAAATTAACCAGTGATGAATAAAGTAAAAAAAGAAATAGGACAGCAATTCTCCTTTCCATAACCATTGACTTCTTAAAAAAAATTACCAATTGTTTTATTAGAGAATTTATCAGTTAAAACTTATTATTTATAAAAAAAAATAAAGATGTTGACATCTGATAAATTCAAATAAACAAAAAGAAATGCATAAGAAAAAATATAAGTGGACCAAAGTTGTAAAAACTAATGTTTCATAAATTATGACATAAACTTTTCTATTTTATTTATTTTGATTAGTTTTTTTTTTTTTTGTTTCCTAGTGAAGATTTTCTATGGATTTTTTTTATTTGTTTTTCTTATTTAATAAAATATGAGCAATTGATTATGTTATCCATAATTTTCTTCTGTATCAATTTATTACGTAAAAGTTTTTGATGAATTTTCTGCACACATTTTAATGAATTTTTTTTTATTCTACAATTTATTCTATGTCACAGTTTCCATCTCAAAAAAAATAAAAAATAAAAAATAAAAAAATAAATAGAGAGAGAGAGAAAAACCAAGTGGACCAAAGTTGTACAACCTAACATTTCATAAACTAAAAAAGAAAAAAAAAATATATATATATATATTGTAATTATTAAGTAGTGTAATAATGTGGATCATTAATGCATAAACCATAATTCATTATTTTCTAAATTCATAATAAATTTTGTAAAATACAGTTATAAGAAATATAAAGATGTCAATATCACAAAAACAAATAATAATAATAAAAAAAAAACACACACACACATCCTATTAAATAAAATTTTAATAAGTTAAAAATAATAATTATTATTATAATAATAATAAAGAAAATTAGAAAAATCAAGTGGATCAAAATGGTAAAAACTTATGTTTTAAAGATTGTACAATAAAAGTAGTTGAGAATCATAAATGCTTTAGTAAAATTGTGTATATTTCTTTTAAATAGTGTTTTAATTTCTTTGCTTCTAATCTTTAAATAGTTTCTTGAGTAATTGACAGTAAACCAATATTATTTCTATTCAATTTTTCCATTATATATTTACTATAAAAAATTGAAAACTTCATCTTCAGCTAATAATTGTATATAGAGGGAATAAAAATACATAACATTTTTCTAAAAGAAAAAAAAGTTTTTAAAAAAGAAGCAGGGACATTGAAAATAAGTTATCCATAAAATAATAATTTATCTATAAATTAGTCAAAAACATTCATGATTTATATTAACTGTGAGAATAATTTTATAAACAATCCATTCTAATATTTTTATAATTTAATAAAAAATTAGCTATTCATTATTTTAAAATATAATTTTCCCTATGCAAAACTATTTTAGTAAAAAATTTGATAAAATATTTTATATAGAAAATTATTTTTATTTAAAATTTTGTCTTTGTCACTATTCCGTCACATATCAATAAAAATTAAAAAATTAACTATAAAATACTAGTTAAATAGATGAATTTTATATAAATAAATTATATATATATATATATTAAAGAATTAGAAATTAAAATCGTGTAGTAAATTTTATTTATTTATCTTTTATCTTTACAAAGTATAATATTTTTTTACTATTATTTTGTTTTAAAGTCATATTAAATTAAAGATAGATTTAGTTACATAAAGATATAACTTGAACCTGTATGATAATATAATAATTAAAAAGTGTAAATATAAGTATTCTTTTTAGGTATTTATGGTTTTACCATATTTTACACTTTATTGACATGATTGGAATTTAAATATTCTTTTTAATCAACTAATTGACTAATAGTTATAAAATAAATAAAAACTTTAAAATTTAAAGAAAAATCATTTTTTTTCAATTTTTAATTAGATGTTACATAATAATTTTTGTAAGGAATAGGTATAAAATTAAAAGTGATAATAATATAAAGATATAAAGTCGTTTTTTTTTATGATTGAAAAGATACAAAAAAATGTATCACAAAATTTTACTTTCAATACTATTAATGAATAGGTGCACTAACAAGCACAGTGACATGTACTTTTGCCACCTACATCCTTGCAAAGACCTCCTCTCTCACAGTCTGAAATGCAAAAATTCCAACACTTTCCACCACTTTCTGGATTATCATCTTTTCTCTTCAGACAAGGTCCTTGCTCGGGATGATCTTTGCAACATTTGTCTCCTTCAACAACATTCTTGCTACCTAAAAAGTGAACAAAATAAATAGAATATATTATGAAAATTTTATTTTGACTTTAAATACATAAAACAAGAAAATATGAATGTATATTGCTTCATTTATATAATAAACAAAATCAAATGTAAAAGTATTATTTATTTAAAACTAACCTATGATAAGAACAAAGTAGAAAAGAAATAGAATAGCAATTCTCTTTTCCATAGCTATTGTATTCTTAAAAGAATTTATCAATTAAATTGTGAGTTAAAACATATTTATAAGGAAAAACTAAAGATGTTGTGTACTAAAATTGAAGTGGACCAAAATTGCATAAATTAATGTTTCATAGACTATAACAAACTTTTCTATTTTATTTATGATTATTGGCTTGCATAATTATTAATATTTAAATTAAAATTTACTATTTTTTTAAACTGTTACAACATATTTATAAGAAAAATAAAGATGGTGTGGACTAAACAGTATAACAAATACATAGAGAGAAAAATTAAGTGGACCAAAGTTGTAAATACATATAGAGAAAAATCAAGTGGACCAAAGTTGTAAATACATAGAGAGAAAAATTAAGTGGACCAAAGTTGAAAATACATAGAGAGAAAAATTAAGTGGACCAAAGTTGAAAATACATAGAGAGAAAAATTAAGTGGACCAAAGTTGTAAATACATAGAGAGAAAAATTAAGTGGACCAAAATTGTATATACATAGAGAGAGTAATTAAGTGGACCAAAGTTGTAAAAACTAATGTTTCACAGATAACAACGTAAACATTTTTCAATTATTATTTTATATATGATTATTAATTTATAATAAATACAGAGAGAAATTAAGTTGACCAAGTTATAAAAACTAATGTTTCACAACAACAACCTAAACGTTTTTCAATTATTATTTTATATATAATTATTAATTTACGTGAAAATACAAACTCTTTAGTCAAAATTATAATTCATTATTTTTTTAATTTGTCTGTATTATTAATTCATGTCTACTTTTCAATGTTATCAACATTTTATAAATTAAATTCTGCATACAAACTCTTTAAATGAAAATACTTTTTCAATACTAAAAGAATTTAAATTATGCTATCAACATAAACAATTATATATATATATATAAATCCAATTATTCTACCTAAAAAACCCAATATATATATAAATTCCAAAAATTTAATAAACAACCAAATTTTAATAATAAAAAAAGCCCAATAATTACATTTTTTTCACAATTTCATGGATCAACATTAGTTTAATGCATTGACAAGATAGTGGCAACAATTTTTTATTTGTTTATTTTCAAATTTTATTAATAGGAAAATTGGCATAGTTTCCGAACTATAGAGATTTGGTGACAATGGTCCTAAAGTATTTTTTTTGGTAGAATTGGTTCCCGAATTATAAAAAAATTATGACATTAGTCCTTCGCTTAAAACTTTTTGTTACATTATTCGTTAACTAAAAACAACTCTAAAGATATTTATGTCAGTATATTATTTAAATATATGTAATAATAGGCAGATTGACATAAATAGTCCCCAAACTGTGGATGTTTGGTGACATTGGTCCCTAAATTATAATTTTTTTTGGTGAAATTAGTCCCCAAACTATATCTAAATTAAAATTTTATAAAATTATCCTTTATAAAAAAAATTAAGGTTTATTTTTTAAAATAATGAACAAATATGCGGTTGCAAAAAATTGTAAAAACAGTTAACTAATGGTAAAACATCTTACTTAACTATAGAAATTAATAAAGTTGCTTCAAGTGAGACTTTTTAAAACTTGTAGGGTACTCATAAACATTTTTCACTTCATGTGTTACTACACTACTTTACCCTAATAAAAATGAGTTATTATTATTAATCCATATATTTTTATTTTACTTTTTATTTGTAAAAAAATAATTTTCAAAATAAAAAAAAATTACTAAACAAATCTCAGCACAAATTCATCATCAATACATTAGTTTTATACATTTATAAGATAGGGGTCTGATTTTTAATTTGTTTATTTTCATATTTCTACTATTTCTTTTTTTATTAATACAATAAATCTAGTTTTAAAAAATAAAAATTTGACTGATCCAAATACCCATTGTTTTTCTAATTTGTTTTTGATTAATGAAAAAAAAAACAAAAGCCTCAACTCAACTCTGATTTAATTGATGTAGAAGAAGATATGGGTCATGTATTTATTTTGTTTACTTTCATTTTCTAATTTTTCTAATTTTATGAATACAAGAAATCTAATTTTAAAAATAAAAATTAGTTAAAACTGAAAATCTCGGTATCGGTCACCGTCTCGGTGATCACTAGTTCACATCAGTATTGGTGAGTCGGTCATTGTATTGGTTTATACAAAATTTTTTATATTTAATTTTAAAATGTTATTTAAATATATTTTTTCGAAAATAAATTATTTAAACAATATATATATATACAATAATTTTAATAATAATTAATATTTTTTAAAAATAAAAAATATAATGTGCATAATATATATATATTTTGTGTCCATAACTGTATATAATATTAATATATATGTATATATATATTAAAATATTAAATATTATGTAATATTATATATATATATATATAAAATTTTTGGATTTCCGTGCTATTTCTTTTTCCTCCTTCTTCTCTTCCTTCTCTTTCCTCCTCCTTCTTCTTCTTCTATGGTGATCAAGTCGTGACCGATTCATATCGAGTTAGGATGAATCGGACCGAATCAGGCCGATGTACGAACAATTCTGGTAGAATTGATATTATCTTAGATTTTATCTGTATTTTTGTTTCAGTGAACTTCGGGACGGAGACGACTCAGCTGAGACTTTTAACCATAGTGGGAATTAGAGACAAAAATTAACGGAAAATGTTTTAGTGAGACTTATTAAAAATTGGACGACATTCCATAAACGTTTTACTTCATGTGATAAACATGATTTCTCAAATCATCTTAATCAAAATTAGTTTTTATTATCGAATAAAATCTTTATTTTACTTTATTTTTCTTTTTCAAAAAAAGTAATATTTTTAAAGAAAATTACTGCAAAAATCGCAACACAAATTTATCATTAGCATTATTAGTGTAATGCATATACAAGATAGTGGCCGGTTATTTAATTTATTTATTTTAATGTCTGCGCTTTTTTAGATATTATTAATGTAAGGAATTTGTTTAAAAGAAATAAAAATTAAAACTTGAAATAGAACATCACGACAGAAATTAACGGCGTTACTTATAGTAAAATTTCTTAAAACTTGGAAAACACTTTTTTTCACTTTCAGGTGATAAATTTAGATTATGAAATCTAAAAGGTATTATTAATACTTTACACTTATAAAACTTAGTTATTAATTTAATGTAAAAATTTAATATAAAAATTTGAACACAATTTCATCATCAATATTAATTTAATGCATGTACAAGATAAAAAGTCGAGTATTTAATTTGTTTATTTTTTTTTCAAATTTTATTAATGCAAGGAATCTAGTTGAAAAAAAATTAAAACTTTGAAGTGGGACTTAACGACAAAAGTTAATAGAAGTACTTCTAATGGGACTTCTTAAAGCTTCGAAGATAACGATAAATGTTTTTCACTTTAACTAATAAACATAGATTCTGAAATCTGTGTTACTAGAATAAAATTAGTTATTATTATGAAACAAATATCTTTATTTTACTTTTTATTGTCCGAAATATAATTTTTAAAAAATATTTACTTCAAAAATGCCAACACAATTTCATCGATCATCATTTCAACATTAGTTTAATGCATGGACAAGATAGCAGATTACTATTGTTTTTTCATCTAGTTAAAGTGCCCACAACATAATGGAGACTGTAGCAACAATGTAACGACGGCCACAGTTACAATACAACGGCAACAACTAGAATCCGTGTATTTGTTGTCTTGGGAAAGAGGGGCTTGAATTTGTTTGAATTTTATTCAAACTAGGTGAGGAAAATTCTTGTTTTTGCTATTAAATAATTTATTTAATTTGTTTTGAGTGGATTTGTTTTCGTGGAACAGAGCTTTAATTTGAATGAATTTTGTTGGAGCCAAGAAAAATATTATCTTTGCTATTAAACAATTTATTTTATTTTGTTTAGAGAATTTGTTGTCGTGGAAGAAAGCTTGAATTCGAGTAAAAACTTTTTCAGCCTAATTAGAAAAGATCATGTCTTTATTATTAAATTTTTTATTATTTTTTATCTTTTTTATCGTTAAATCATATTTTCACTGTTTTGACATTAACAATTTTATCTATTATGTAAAAAGATAAATTAAATAAAAATAAACTCTCTTTGACAGGAGTCTTAATCTTCAATCGCTCCTCAGATGACATACTCTTTCTGCTCATGCGGATTTTTGTATTTATTCTGTGTCGATAATTACTTTAAACTCCAACTAAAATAGATTCGAGCTGCGTCGATCTCCTCTCCCTACACTGTTTTTTACAGTTGGAACTAAGACCTTGCGAATGAGAATCAAGCTCCTTCCACTTAGATTCGAGTTGTGTCGATCTCCTCTCCCTACACTATTTTTTACAGTTAGAACTAAGACCTTGCGAATGGGAATCAAGCTCCTTCCACTTGGACCAATTGTTAACCAATTGGACCAATTGGAGAGAGTTACTTTTGAAAAAGATGCAAATAATGTGATCCTAGCTTTAAAAGGTACCTCTGAGTTTGCAGACTGAAGAGACATATGGTTTTTGGTTTTTGTCGTTTACCCCGCTTGTTTGTAATTATGTAGCTCATGACATTGCTAAATGGGCTAATAGGTCATCTTTTTGTGGTGAAGTTAATTTGGAATCCTTCCCCAACATTATTAGGACTCTGAAAGAAGGGTGTCTTAAAAGCATCATTTGCTTGAATGTGTATGATAATATAATAATTAAAAAATGTAAATATAAGATTAGAATTTTTATTTTTATTTTTTGAATTTTTTTTAGGTATTCATGTTTGTACCATATTTCAAATTTATGATATCTTTAAATCATAAGTGAAGCTGTCACTAATTGAGCTACACTTTGTTGACAAGATTGAAATTTAAGTATTCTTTTTAATCAACTAATTGACTTATAATTATAAAATAAAAAAAACTTTAAAATTTAAAGAAAATTTATTTTTTTTTCAAATTTTAATTATATATTACATAATAATTTTTGTAAGGAATAGGTATAAAATTAAAAATGATAATAATATAAAGAAATAAAGTTGATTTATATTATTAAAGAGATGATTTTTAGGATTCAATAGCCCTAGGAACAGTTTTGAGGAAAATAATTTGACAGTTTTGAGGAAAATAATTTGGAAAATTTCTAATCCGACAACATCAATAACAAAGACAAAATTTTTTGTTCTGAGTCGAACAAAATTCACACAAATTATTGAAGCTCCTCTTTCCCATAGCTACAAAATCACAAATTCTAGCTATCTTGAGACTCTTAGAACTCTCTTCCCATTTGATTTTGTCACTGTTCCGTTGCTATACTTACTGCGTGGTTGTGCCGTTGTTTTCGGCACTTTAACTAGATGAAAGAACAATGATAATGAGATAATAATTATGGGGAGGATTTATTTTTCATTTTTATTTAATTTTTAAAATAATGACAAAAATGTCCTTAAATAAAACTGGAAAAAATGAGATTTAATGGCGAAATGTTGATCTAACTGACGAAATGGACAAAATGACAATTTGTGAGACGTTTTGAAAGTTGTAGCCAGCGCCAAAAACAAAATGTAAATGTTAAATTTGAATTGTCCAAAACTTTTGTTTACCCTTAATAAAATTTGAAAACGTACAAATATAAAAATAAATAAATTAAAAACCAACCCGCTATCTTATCCATGCATTAAATTAAATTAATGTTGATCCATGAAATTGTGTTTAGAATTTTAAAGTAAATGTTTTTGAAAATTATTTTTGCCGTAAACAAAAACTAAAATAAAAATATATTGTTTAATAATAATAACTAATTTTTATTAGGATAAAATATTACAATAATAATTGTTAGATTTTAGAATTCAAGTTTATCAGCTGAAGTGAAAAACGGTTCTCCAAATTAAAAAAGTCTCGCTATAAGCACCTATTTTATTTTTTCAATTAAAGGACTAGAAGCCAAACATTCTTCATTGGCAAAATGATATAAACAATTTTTCTTTTTTTTTTTAAAGAAAAAGTCATTTGAAATTAAAGTTTGGTTGACTTGCTTAAATATTTAGTTCTAATATATGTATAATAATATTATCACTTTAAATATCAAAATGGAAGATTGAATTGAAGTATAGTTTGATGAAATTAAGTCTTTTATTTTTCTTTTTGGTTTGAGAGAGATTGAAAATTAAATTGTTTTACGTACAATTATTAAAGCAATAAAAACTTCAATTTTTTTTTAAAACTTTTTCTGCTTGCTATTATTTAGATGCTTATTTATAAACTTTTTGGGTATAAACAAAGAACAACTAATAAATGAGAGAGAGAAACAAGTGGACCAAAAAACTAATGTTTCTAAACTATAAAGAAAACTTTATATATATATATATATACTAGTTAAGTAATTAATGCACTCAAACTTTAATTATTAATATAATATTACTTCCTCAAAATTTGTGTATAATATTAATATATATTTATTAAAATATTGAATTCTGTGCATAATATTATTATAATATATATATACATATTAATTTTTCGATTTGCGTGCCACTTTTCTCTTCCTCCTTCCTCATCTTTCTTCTTTCTTCTTTCTCCTACTTCCTCTTCTTTTTTCTTCTTCTCATAATTGAATTATGACCGAATCGTACAGAGTTATGGACTAGTCAGGCCAAATTGATATTATCTCAATTTTTGATTGTATCTTTGTCTTGATAAACTTCTCGACACTTTGAATCATAATACTGTTGTTACCTTAACAATGGGTTCGAGAATGACAAGAATTTTTGAAGAAGGGTGCAGATTTGCAGAATAACATATTGGGACAGACAACAATGAATTTTTTAATATTCAAATAACAACGTAAATCTCGCCTAAAGAATTGTGTTAGGTCAAAGCCAACATAGCCCTTGAGAGACTAAGTCCCAAGTTAACCCAATCCGAAGAGAAATTAAATTTATTTTTTTTAAAGGAAGAAATCCCTATTAAATTCAATCAATCTCCATTTTTCTGAACTTCTTGATACTTTATGTATATAAGTTTTTTTTTATTTGAATTATAATAAAGATGGAAAGTCTTTATAACAAAAAAGATACAAATATTAAAGGAACAAAATAAAATAGTCTAATTAATATTTTATTTAAATAAAACAAAAGGTGGAGAAAGAAATACAACAAGAGATAAACATAAACTATAGATTTCATTACATGAATTTCTCCTCTAATTTGAAGCTTAATTTAATACTTCCAATTACACCCCTTCGAGATCCTCCTCCCACAAATGCCCCATAGAGTGGTTGGTCAACATGTATAATTTCATTTGGTTTTAAAATAATGGAATTTTAGTCCTACCAATAACTGAGACACCATCAGAGGTTCCTAGATTACCACTTACCCGTTGTACTTTAATGACCTCCAAATCCAGAAATTCACCATCCGGAAAATATGGAAAATCCATCGCCGTATAATTATGCCATTCGATACGCGATTCTTCGCCATACATTTCCTCTTCTTTGCAAATAAAATTGGTCCAGGTTTGATTGCGTTGTCCAAGCCCACAAATTGATACACCATAAATTCTTTCGATATTAGCTTCTGGATCTACAACAGTAGCCGCATACACATGTATGCAGAGAATATAATAAGGATTTATTTTTCCTTTCAACTTCTCACCGCTGGTGTCCATCAAGAATGAAGCCTCTTTCTCTCACTATAAACAAAAAAGTGATTTAGTTTTTAATAAGATATTAGTGTTTTCAGATTTATTTATAGCGCGAGTTTCATTTATGATTTTTTTATTTTTTACAAATTTATAAAATTAGATTTCTTAATTTGTAAGCTTTCAAATTGTATTTTGTAATGTTTTGAACAATATTATATACGTTGACATTAATTCGTAGTATCTACGGGAAAAAAATATTTAAGATTTTTTAATCAGCATTGACGATTGAAGATTTTGATATTTGGATAAAGAATTAATATTTTGCAAGAATTTAGATTGTTACCTTATATAGTGATGTGATTGTTTTTATTGATTAAGCAGAATGGATGAATATTTTGAACCGATATGATTATATGGAATATTTTGATGGACTATTGAATAATTTAATAATATTTATAGTTAACATGCATTATTTGGTGGTAATTTCGCCTATGAATGTACATGATCATGTTTTTAAAGTAAAGTTAAAAGTAATATTTATCTTACAAATTTTGTGATGAAAATTTTTATATATTTAAATGTTAGTGTAAACTATGTGTTCATAAGACAAATTGTTCAAAATTAATTCAAATATCACATATGAAGATGAAGTCATAATTGTCTAATATATATATATCTATTTATATATATATATATATATATATATATATATATATATATATATATATATATATATGAGCATTTCTTTTCTTCTAATGCATTGGAGCCCAATTTTGTAGAGGCCCATTAAATTAGTTTCTTAATTTTGTAACATAAGGTTCAATGCTAAATTAATATTTAACTTTGAATTTAATACCACTTCAAATAACAATAAAATATTTTATATTTAATGTGTATATGTAAAAATTGTGACTTTTTATGGTGTGCTATCAAATTACCAATCTCATGTAAATTTCATATTGTTCCTTTGTTTATAATTATTTATGTAACAATATTAATATTAAATATTTATATTATTTACGAATTTGTTGATACTAATATCAAAGTTTATACAATTTATATATTATATACGATTTAATAAATTTATGATTTAATTTATGACTATTGAGAAATTAAATAAAATAGCAATTAATAGTTTATTTGTATTTTGTTTGGGAATAAAAATTAAAATTAAAGGATCAATATATAATATAAATATTAGAACTCCATACCCAATGGATAAGGCGCTAGTTTTCGAAACCAGAGATTCTGGGTTCGATCCCTAGTGTCCTTCAATTTTAAGGTACTAGAACCAAGAATCAACCCGGCATAGAAGCAAAGAGTATATAATAGCACCTTTCTATTCCAAGGAGGACTACTTGAAAGTGCTAAATGGAAGACCATGGACCATATTAGGGCATTATTTAAGTATATCAAAGTGGAGACCGAATTTTTGGCCATCGGAGGATGATATACGGACCACCCTAGCATGGGTACCTTTCCGTACGAGTGGATCTGAACACAGCTAACATGATCTGTGGGCTGTATACATCAACAAATGCACGTGCATAAACAGACCGGCAGAAAGAATACAACTCCGGTGAGTAGACAATCGAGGAGGAAACAATCTATTCGGAGCGATGGACTGGCACGTGGGGCCAATCCAGTTTCAGATGAGTCACCATCTTTTGAGTTTGGATCAGTCAACAACAATTGAGGTATGAGGTTGTTAGAAAACAAAAAAGTTACATGGGAAAGTGAGAAGAAGGACACAGTCGGCTGCATTGAGATTGGAAATCAAACAAAGGAAGAGTTGTCTTGCCAACAAGAAGAGCAAGTTGCAGTATTTGCACGGGTTGCCGAAACAGTAATGGAGGTAAGCAACGCTTCCCTATCCCTTTAAACTTCTCAATGATTAGTTCTATTATTTGGAATTATAGGGGAATAGGGAATAAAAATACTAGAATGCATCTTATGGAGATGATTAAAACCCACATACCAACTATTATATGTTTACTAGAAACTAGGGTACGTAGTAGCCAAGTTATGAATTCTTAGTTAGTACTGGTTTTACATACATGCTAGTGGTTGAAGCAGAGGGGTATGTAGGAGGCTTGTGGCTTCTTTTGGATTGTAACAAAGTGAATATAGAGCAAGTCTCAATGGGTGATCAAATTATCACAACAATTGTCCAAGAGCAATCCAAGGAAGTCTAGATATTGTCGGTGGTGTATGCATCACCTAGACCGTTTATCAGGGAGGAGTTATGAAATTACATAAGGTAATTGGGAAATATTGTGAATATACCATGGGTGGTTATCGTCGATGTCAACTAACCAGTTAATAGTTGCGATAAAGTAGATGGAAAACCGATCAATCTAGTACAAGATAGCTGGCTACAAGCTACAATTGACATATGCAGGTTGATTGATATGGGTTTCCATGGACTGAAGTTCACATGGACGAATGGTAGAGTCGGGAAAGCACTCATCTGGGAGAGATTTGACCGAGGCTGGTGTAACATACAATTCAGTTTAAAGTTTGAGAATGCCATAATCCAACATTTGATGAGATTCGCCTAGGATCATCACCCTCTGTTGCTCATGGAGAGAAGAACAGTCAATGCACCCGAGTTCTGTGGATTCCGTTTCCTTGAGGTGTGGTTCCACCATCCAGACTTCAGTAAGATAGTCAAGGATTTTTGGATGGGAGAACCAGACAATATTCTACATCAAATGGAGAAGTTCAAGGAGATGATATAGAGGTGGAACAAGGATGTATTTGAAAATATATTTTGGAGAAAGAAGAGATGTAAAGCCAGACTATTTGGGGTACAAAATGCCTTACAAGAGGAGTTCAAAACATCTCTCTAAAAGCTGGAAAAAAGATTATTAAGGGAATTAGATGAGATACTGGACCAAGAGGAGCTATACTGGAAGTAACAAGCCAGAGTTAAATGGATTATGGAAGGAGAAAGAAATACGAGGTTTTTTCATGAACAAGCAAAGCAGCAAAAAAAGCGAAGCCAAATTGTTCAACTGAATGATCATGAAGGAAAATGGTGCACAAATGGGGAGACATTACAGCAGATGGTTCGAAATTACTACGTGAGACTATATGACAAAGACCCCTTTGTCACAACAGTATGGAACACAGATGAGTGGCAATTCCCCAAACTCACGAGATCAGAGAAACAATGGTTGAATCTGAGTGTATCTAGCTACGAAACAAAACTAGTTATGTTCCAACTGGGAGTGAACAAGGCACTAGGACCTGATGGGATACCAGTAGCTTTCTTTCAAAAATACTAGGAACAAGTAGGACCAGCGGTGTGCGAGTTTGTACAAGAGGTGTTCCAAACTTGTTCCATCCCCGAAGAAGCCAATCACTCGGTAATATGCTTACTACCAAAACAAGAATATCCGGAGGACGTAGCTCAATTCTGACCGATTTGTTTTAGCAATGTACTGGTGAAGGTAGTAAGTAAAATTATTGCGAATAGAGTGAAACAATTTATGGATGAATTATCTGGAGCTTAGCAGTCTAGTTTCATACCGGGTAGACAAACAACGAATAATGTGGTCATAGCACAGGAGATCCTACACTCCATGCGTAAAAGAAAAGGAAAAAAGGGAGAAATGATAGCAAAGATAGACCTGGAGAAGGCGTATGACCGTGTAGATTGGGGTTTCTTGGAATGTGTCATGAGAACTGTAGGCTTTAAGGAACAACTGATCAGGGTGGTTAAAAGCTGTTTGGACTCAACAAACATGTTTGTTCTTTGGAATGGCACAAGACTAGTTGCTTTTATATTGGGAAGAGGACTTCATCACGGAGATCCATTGTCACTGTGTCTGTTTGTCCTATGCATGGATGTCCTAGGCAAACGTATACAACAAGCGGTTTTAGAGGGGCAATGGCGAGGAACAGTCTAAAGATACCCCACCTTTTTTTCGCTGATGACTTGTTGTTATTTGGTGAAGCTTTAGTATGACAAGCAAAGGTGATTTATGAGATTCTCCAAACCTTTTATGGAGAATCAGGTCATAAAGTAAACCAAAGCAAATCTAGGGTTTGATTTTCATCATCGACTACAACAAGTGAACGATCAAAGGTTAGCGAGACTTTTGGAATGAGAATAACGACATATTTGGGAAAATATTTGGGGGTTCTGCTAATCCATGGAAGGTTAAAAAGTTACCATTTTGGCTATCTTGTGGACAGAGTTCAGAAGAAGCTAGGAGGATGGTCTAGCCGTATGTTATCACAGGCAGCAAGGGTGCTTCTGATTCAAACAGTTTCGGCTACCATACCATCTTATGTCATGAATTCATGTCGGCTACCGAAGAGAACCATTGAAACACTTGAGAAAGTAAACCGAAGATTTCTATGGGGTGACACAGAGAATCAAAGCTCACTACATACAATTGAGTGGAAGACAGTATGCCAACCGAAAGGACAAGGGGGTCTAAATATTCAGTCACTAGCCAGTGTAAGAGCTATGAAGAAGCTGGATGCATTAAGGTCCTTGATCCTACGATCCAAATACGACGATATGGAGAGAGAAGATAACTGGGATCGTTTGAGGAATATATTAGTGGTTGGCAGAAGCTTGAGTTATGGTTGGGAAGTGCTGCGTCAAGGGCTAGAATGGCGAGGAGGAGAGATATGGTGGAAACCGACATCACATGGTCTATTCACCACAAAGACGGGATACGCACTCATCTCTCAGGGTCAACATACACAAAGTAATACCTTCAATTGGAAGGAAATCTAGAAATTTAAAGGTCCCACCAGGGGTTCATGTTTGTTATGGTTAATTACACATGATCAACTCAAAACGATGTCTCAATTATGGGAAAGAAAAATCACTGATAGCCCCCAGTGCTTAAGATGTGGATACTAATCCGAGACAAACCTTCACGTGACAAGAGAGTGTATGTCTAAAACAGTTTGGGAGATATTAGTGTCGCAGACACTAAAAAGTGAATTTTGGGTGACATGCAATATTCGCAGCAGAAATAGCACACGACTAGAAGAAAATCACTGGAAGTATGTATTTCGACAAGGCGTACAGACGCTGTGGAGATGACGGAACCTGGAACTATATCAATTGAAAATGCCCCCACATCCTAATATTTTGGCAACAATTATTCTTAGTATTACTTATGAATTTTTGTGTACCCTCAAATGAGGAAGATGAGATGGCGGAAGCTATCTCTGTTACCTAGGTAACATTTGTATACTGTTTACTGTGTTAATACAATATTCTCCATTAAAACATACATATAATATAAATAAATAATTAATAAATTTATGATTTAATTTATGACCATTAAAAATTAAATAAAATATCAACTAATAATAATTTATTTGTATTTTATTTGGGAGTAAAAATTAAAATTGAAGGATCAACATATAATATAAATATATAAGAAGATGTTTTGCTGCCAGGGATTTGAACTTGGATTTGTTTGATGCTTGTATTAAGGTGTTAATTTCCATTAAATTGTGTTATAGTGGAGTATATGTTAGATTGCAGCAGAATATCTAAAGTATTAATAGTCATAGAGACGAATTGAAAATTTTTATTTTTATGTTAGAGTGAAAGGTGAGAATTGTTTTTTAAATGTTTATTTAGTTATAATATCATCAAATTAATAGATTTTTATAGTGTTATAGGATATATATATATATATATATATATATATATATATATATATATTATATATATATATATAAAAGAAGAACATGTTATTGAGCAAATAATTATATATATATATTGATAAATAAATTTAGGACTTTAAAAGTTAAAAAATAAATATTTTAGAACTAAACTTAATAAACATAAAAAAAAAAAAATTGGACCAAATTCACCAGTTAATCAAAGAAAACTTATATTTTTTTCATATTTTTAATTAGATGTTACACAATAATTTTTTTAAAAAAATAAGTATAAAATTAAAAATGATAATAATATAAAGAAATAAAGCTGATTCATTTATGATTGAAAAGATATAAAAATGTATCACAAAATTGTACTTGGTGTACTAACAAGCACAATGACAAATACTTTTGCTACCTACGTTCTTGCAAAGACCTCCTCTCTCGCAGTCTGAAATACAAAAATTCCAACACTTTCCACTACTTTCTGGATTATCATCTTTGCATTTCAGGTCCTTGTTCCGGATGATCTTTGCAACATTTGTCTCCTTCAACAACATTCTTGCTACCTAAAAAGAGAACAAATCAAATAGGATAAAAAAAAATTCAACTAAACCTTATACTATATTTTTTTTTTGTATGCATAAAATACTTTTACTATTGTTTATACATATATTGTATGCATTTTTATAATGTAATAAAGTATACTATGAAGATTTTATATTGATTTTAAATACATAAAGAAAGAAAATATGAATGTATATTGTTTCATTTATATAATAAACGAAAACAAATGTAAAAGTATTATTTATTTAAAACTAACTTATAATAAAAACAAAGTAAAAAATAAATAGAATAAAGTAAAAAAATTTACCAATTGTTTTATGAGAGAATTTGTTAGTCAAAACTTATTATTAATAGGAAAATATAAAGATGTTGTGACATCTGATAAATTCAAATAAACAAAAAAAAAATGCATAAGAAAAAAAATATAAGTGGACCAAAGTTGTAAAAACTAATGTTTCATAAATTATGACATAAACTTTTCTATTTTATTTATTTTTATTAATTTTTTTGTTTACTAGTGAAGAATTTCTATGGATTTTTTTTATTTGTTTTTCTTATTTAATCAAATATGAGCAATTTATTATGTTATCCATAATTTTCTTCTGTATCAATTTATTACGTAAAAGTTTTTGATGAATTTTCTGAACACATTTTAATGAATTTTTTTTATTCTACAATTTATTCTATGTCACAGTTTCCATCTCAAAAAAATAATAAAAAAAATAAATAGAGAGAGAAAAACCAAGTGGACCAAAGTTGTACAAAGTAATCTTTCATAAACTAAAAAAGAAAAAAAAAAAAAAATATATATATTATATATATATATATATATATATATATTATAATTATTAAGTAGTGTAATAATGTGGATCATTAATGCATAAACCATAATTCATTACTTTCTAAATTCATAATAAATTTCGTCAGTTACAATACAGTTATAAGAAATATAAAGATGTCAATATCACCAAAAAAAATAAAAATAAAAAAATAAAAAAACACACACACATCCTATAAAATAAAATTTTAATAAGTTAAAAATAATAATAATAAAGAAAATTAGAAAAATTAAGTGGACCAAAATTATAAAAACTTATGTTTCATAGACTAGAATAAAAAGTTATGTTTTAAAGATTGTACAATAAAAGTAGTTGAGAATCATAAATGCTTTAGTAGAATTGTACATATTTTTTTTAAATAGTGTTTTAATTTCTTTGTTTCTAATCTTTAAATAGTTTCTTGAGTAATTGACAGTAAACCAATATTATTTTCTATTTAATTTTTCCGCTATATATTTACTATAAAAAATTGAAAACTTCATCTTCAGCTAATAATTGTATATAGAGGGAATAAAAATACATAAAAGTTTTCTAAAAGAAAAAAAACTTTTTAAAAAAAGCACGAACATTCCATCAAATAATAATTTATCTATAAATTAGTCAAAAAAATTAATGATTTATATTAACTGTGAGAATAATTTTATAAACAATTCATTCTAATATTTTTATAATTTAATAAAAAATTAGCTATTCATTATTTTAAAATATAATTTTTCCCTATGTAAAACTATTTTAGCAAAAATTTGATAAAATATTTTATATAGAGAATTATTTTTATTTAAAATTTTGTCTTTGTCACTATTCCGTTACAGATCAATAAAAATTAAAGAATTAGCTATAGAATACCAGTTAAATAGATGAATTTTATATAAATAAATTTTATATATTAAAGAATTAGAAATCAAAATCGTGTAGTAAATTTTATTTATCTTTTATCTTCACAAAGTATAATATTTTTTTACTATTGTTTTGTTTTAAAGTCATATTAAATTAAAGATAGATTTAGTTACATAAAGATATAACTTGAACATGTATGATAATATAATAATTAAAAAGCGTAAATATAAGATTGAAATTTTTATTTTTTTTTTTTGAATTTTTTTTAGGTATTTATGGTTTTATCATATTTTACACTTTGTTGACATGATTGGAATTAAGTATTCTTTTTAATCAACTAATTGACTTATAGTTATAAAATAAATAAAAACTTTAAAATTTAAAGAAAAATCATTTTTTTTCAATTTTTAATTAGATGTACATAATAATTTTTGTAAGGAATAGATATAAAATTAAAAATGATAATAATATAAAGATATAAATTCGTTTTTTTTTATGATTGAAAAGATACAAAAAAATGTATCACAAAATTGTACTTTCAATACTATTAATGAATAGGTGCACTAACAAGCACAGTGACATATACTTTTGCCACCTACATCCTTGCAAAGACCTCCTCTCTCATAGTCTGAAATGCAAAAATTCCAACACTTTCCACCACTTTCTGGATTATCATCTTTTCCCTTCAGACAAGGTCCTTGCTCGGGATGATCTTTGCAACATTTGTCTCCTTCAACAACATTCTTGCTACCTAAAAAGTGAACAAAATAAATAGAATATATTATGAAAATTTTATTTTGACTCTAAATACATAAAACAAGAAAATATGAATGTATATTGTTTTATTTATATAATAAACAAAATCAAATGTAAAAGTATTATTTATTTAAAAACTAACCTATGATAAGAACAAAGTAGAAAAGAAATAGAACAACAATTCTCTTTTCCATAGCTATTGTATTCTTAAAAGAATTTATCAATTAAATAGTGAGTTAAAACATATTCATAAGGAAAAACTAAAGATGTTGTGTACTAAAATTGAAGTGGACCAAAATTGCAAAAATTAATGTTTCATAGACTATAACAAATTTTTCTATTTTATTTATGATTATTAGCTTGCATAATTATTAATATTTAAATTAAAATTTATTATTTTTTTAAACTGTTACAACATATTTATAAGAAAAATAAAGATGGTGTACACAAAAAAGTATAACAAATACATAGAGAGAAAAATTAAGTAGACCAAAGTTGTATATACATAGAGAGAAAAATTAAGTGGACCAAAGTTGTAAAAACTAATGTTTCACAGACAATAATGTAAACTTTTTTCAATTATTATTTTATATATGATTATAATTTATAATAAATACATAGAGAGAGAAATTAAGTGGGCCAAGTTGTAAAAACTAATGTTTCACAACAACAACCTAAACTTTTTTCAATTATTATTTTATATATGATTATCAATTATTATTTTATATATGATTATTAATTTACGTGAAAATACAAACTCTTTAGTCAAAATTATAATTCATTATTTTTTTAATTTGTCTGTATTATTAATTCATGTCTACTTTTCAATGTTATCAACATTTTATAAATTAAATTCTGCATACAAACTCTTTAAATAAAAGTACTTTTTTAATACTAAAAGAATTTAAACTATACTATCAACATAAACAATTATATATATATATATATATATATATATATATATATATATAAATTCCAAAAATTTAATAAACAATCAAATTTTAATAATAAAAAAGCCCAACAAATACCTTTTTCACAATTTCACGGATCAACATTAGTTGAATGCATTAACAAGATAGTGGGTACAATTTTTCATTTGTTTATTTACAAATTTTATTAATAGGAAAACTGGCATGGTCTCCAAACTATAAAGGTTTAGTGTGTCCCTAAAGTAATTTTTTGGTACAATTGGCTCTCAAACTATAAAAAAATTGTGACATTAGTCATTCCCTTAAAAATTTCGTTAAATCATTCGTTAACTAAAAAAATTCTAAATATATTTATGTCACTATATTATTTAAATATATGTAATAAAAGGTAAATTGACATAAATAATCCATAATCTATAGATGTTTGGTAACATTGTCCCTAAATTATAATTTATTTTGGTGAAATTAGTCCCCAAACTATATCTAAATTAAAAATTATAAAATTATAAAATTATCCTTTATAAAAAAATTAAAGTTTATTTTTTAAAATAATGAACAAATATGCGTCTGCAAAAATTGTAAAAACAATTAACTAACGGTAAAACCTTACTTAACTATAGAAATTAAGGAAGTTGTTTCAAGTGGTGTAGAGTACTCATAAACATTTTTCACTTCATGTGTTACTATACTACATTACCCTAATAAAAATTATTTATTATTATTAATTAATATATCTTTATTTTACTTTTTATTTGCGAAAAAATAATTTTCAAAATAAAAAAATTTACTAAACAAATCTCAACACAATTTCATCATCAATACATTAGTTTGATGCATTTATAAGATAGGGGTCTGATTTTTAATTTGTTTATTTTTGTATTTCTACTATTTCTTTTTTTATTAATACAAGAAATCTAGTTTTAAGAAAAAATAAAAAATTGACTAATCCAAATACCCATTGTTTTTCTAATTTGTTTCTTATTAATGAAAAAAAAAACAAAAACCTCAACTCAACTCTGATTTAATTCATGTACAAGAAGATATTTATTTTGTTTATTTTCATTTTCTAATTTTTCAAATTTTATGAATACAAGAAATCCAATTTAAAAAAAATTAGTTAAAACTTGAAGTGGAAATTATGGTTGAAAGTCTCGATATCGGTCACCGTCTCGATGACCACTAGTCCACATCGGTCATTCTATTGATTCATACCAATTTTTTTATATTTAGTTTTAAAAAATTATTTAAATATATTTTTTCAGAATTAAATTATTTAAATTATATATATATATATATATAATAATTTTAATAATAATTAATATTTTTAAAAAATAAAAAATATAATTTGCATAATCTTTTTTTTTGTCCATAACTGTACATAATATTAATATATATATATATAGAGAATTTTTGGAATTCGTGCCATTTCTTTTTCCTCCTTATTTTCTTCCTTCTCTTTCCTCCTCCTCTTTCATCTTCAATGGTGATTGAGTTGTGACCGATTCATACCGAGTTAGACTGAATCAGACCGATGTACGAGCTATTCTGGCAAAGTTGATACTATCTTAGATTTTGTCTGTATTTTTCTTTGGGTGAGTTCTTGGACGGAGACGACTCAGCAAAGACTTTTAACCCTAGTGGGAATTAGAGACAAAAATTAACGAAAGTTCTTTACTGAGACTTTTTAAAAATTGGAGAATATTGTATAAACGTTTTACTTCATGTGATAAACATGGTTTTTCAAATCTAATATGTGTTATTACAGTATTTTATCGTAATAAAAATTAGTTTTTATTATCCAATAATATCTTTATTTTATTTTATTTTTTTAAAAAAAATTACTGTGAAAATGTCAACACAATTTTATGATTTTAATGCATAATAACGGTGACCAATTAATTAATTAATTTATTTTAATGTTTGTGCTTTTTAGATATTATTAATGTAAGGCATCTGGTATAAAAACAAATAAAATAAAACTTGAAATGAAATTTTCATGATAAAAATTAAGGGAGGTACTTCTACTGAAACTTCTTAAAAATTTGGAGAACATTCGTAAATATTTTTTCAAGGGATAAACATAGATTCTGAAATCTAACAGGTGTTATTAGAGTATTTGTAATTATAAAACATTAGTTATTATTATAAAACAATTTCATCGATCAATAATATTTAATGCATGGATAAGGTACTTTAATTTATTTATTTTGTATTTGTATTTTTTAGATTTTATTAAAGTTAAAAAATCTCATAACACTTAAACTTTTCAAAAATCTAAATTTAACTCCTAATTTTTTTTTTCACTCCAACTTTCAATATGTCTCACAAACTACGTACATTTTGACTGTAAAGTCAACGTATAGTTGTTAAATCTAATTTTTCATTTTTATTTAAGGCCATTTTTATCACTATTTTAAAAATTAAATAAAAATTAAATAAAAATTAAATAAAAATTAGAAATTTTAAAAATAATTCTAACTATAATTATTATCTCTCATTATTATTGTTCTTTCATTTCATGTAGTTCAGCTGAGACCGTAGCAACAATGACAATACAATGGTGAAAATAACAACGGAACAATGACAAAACACAACTCTATCAAACAAAAACTGATTTAGTTTGTTTATATTTGTAATTTTTTAGATTTTATTAATACAATGAATCTAGCTAAAAATAATTGTTAAAACTTAGAGTGAGACTTAACTGCATAAATTACTGAGGTGCTTTCTAATGGTACTTTTTTAAAAATTGGAGGACACACCTATTAACGTTTATTACTTCAAGTGATAAATCTGTATTTTGATACTTGAATTTTGAAATCTAATCAAGTGTTACTAAAATACTTTAACTTAATAAAAGTTAGTTATTATTTATTAAACATTATATCTTTATTTTTACTTTTTGTCTGCAAAACAAATTTCAAAAAAATTTACTATAAAATTTGAACACAATTTCATCATCAACATTATTTTAATGTATGTACAAGATAGTAGATTGGGTATTTAATTTATTTATTTTTATATTTCTATTTTTTCAAATTTTATTAATACAATGAATGTACTTAAATTTTTTAAAAAATACATGAAATGAGACTTAACAGCAGAAATTAGTAGAGGTGCTTCTGGGACATGAATTTTGAAATCTAACGGGTGTTACTAAAAATAGTTTACCCTAATAAAAATTAGTTGTTATTATCAAACAATATATTTTTATTTTAGTTTTTTTTTGAGGAAAAATAATTTTAAAAAACATATACTTCAAAAATCTCAACACAATTTCATGCATCAAGTTTAATGCATGAAGAAGATAGTGGTCGCGTTTTTAATTTGTTTATTTTCGTATTTGTACTTTTAAAAGTTGGATTCTGAGATTTAAGAAGTGTAAGTAAGATTGTTTACTCTTAATTTTATTGAATATAAAATAGAATTTCAATGTAAAATTATCATCATCAGAATCTGCAAGTTGAATGCAAACATAACATTCATGTTCAGACTTAACACTCTAATTAAACACCAACTACAAAATTAACACTTCATTTTGTATGTAGGCACAGTAAAAATCCTCACTTTATAGCATGAAGAACACAACAAAAATCTAATAATACACTAAAACACAGTACAAAACCTTCATTAAAACACTTAATCACATAACAAAACTTCAATTTAGAAGTAAAGTTATGATTATGAGAATGTGCAATGATGCGGCCTGATCCTAATTACTCTAATTCCCTTTCCATTCTTCCTCTTCTTTCCTGGGGGTCTTTAAGGTTTTCGTTCTTCTTCTTTGTTCTTGGTGAACTCCCTCTCTCGGCGTTCTCCCCTTGTGCCTTTCTTGCGTGCGTGTCTTATTGATTGTGTTAGATGCCTTTTCTTTCTTCTTAGGGGGGTATTTATCTACAATATGTGAGCTTTTTGTGTTATGGGCCGTTCTTAGATATTTTATATATGTGTGGGCTTTTTATGTTATGGGTCATTCTTAGATATTTTAGATTTCTCGGTTAATTTAATGATGAGATTTTTGGGATATTTTGTGTTGTGGAGATATGGTATATGTATGGGGTATGGTACATATACCATGCAAGTTCAATACAAACATAACATTCATGTTCAGACTCAACACTCCAATTAAACATTAAGTACATAATTAATCGATCCAAATACCAATTGTTTTTCTCATCACTATTAATTGATCGATCCAACTCTATCAATTAACATTGATTTAATTCATGTAGAAAATAGCGAGTCAGATATTTATTTATTTTTGTTTTCATTTTGTAATTTTTCAAATTTTATTAATATAATGAATCTAATTTTTTTTTTTAAAAAAAAGTTAAAGCTTGGGTGAGATTCAAAAACATTTTCGACATTATTTAATGCATGAATAAGAGAGGGGTCGGGTTATTTATTTATTTATTTTGTATTTGTATTTTTCAGATTTTATTAATGTTAAACTATCGCATGACACCTCAATTTTTTAAAATTTTTTTTTGTTAGCCTGACGACACTCTAACTTTCAATACATACGTTTCACGAACTACCATTCCATCCATTTTGGCCATTACATCAAGATATTGCCCTCAAATCTATTTTTTTTTTTCATTTTTGCCTAAGGATATTTTCGTCATTATTCTAAAAATTAAATAAAAATTAGAAATTTTGAAAATAAATGGTAACCATACTTATTATGTCACATTATTATTATTCTTTCATCTAGTTCACCACTCCGCATCAATAATGCAAGCACGGCAACAATGATAATACAACGACAATAACAAAACACAATTGTATCAATTGTTAAAAATTAGTTAAAACTTAGAGCGAGACTTAAGGTGAGGTGCTTCCAATGGCACTTTTTAAAAATTGGACGCCCATTAACGTTTTTCACTTAAGGTGATAAACTTGGATTTTGATACTTGGATTTTAAAATCTAGTATTAGTAGAATACTTTACCCTAATAAAAGTTAGTTATTATTTATCAAACATTATATCTTTATTTTAATTTTTTTTTGCCAAAAAATAAATTTCAAAATAATTTACTACAAAAATTTTAGCACAATTTCATCAGCCATTACAAGATAATAAGTCGAGTATTTAATTTGTTTATTTTTATGTTTCTATTTTTTAAAATTTTATTAACGCAACAAATCTAGTTGAAAAAAAAATATTAAAACTTGAAGTAGAATTTAACCGCAAAAATTAATGAGATTTCTTAAAACTTGGAGGACACCCATAAACATTTTTTACTTTATAGATTCTGACATCTAATAAATATTACTGCAATACTTTACCCTAATAAAATTTAGTTATTATTATCAAAACAATATATGTGAAAAAATAGTTTTCAAAAAAATTTAGTGCAAACAATTTGAACACAATTTCATCATCAACATTAGTTTAATGCGGGTCAAGTATTTAATTTGTTTATTTTCATGTTTGTATTTTTTAAAATTTTATTAATGCAATTAATCCGATTAAAAAAAATGAGTTAAAACTTGGAGTGGAACTTAATGGATGTACTTCTAGTGCGACTTTTTAAAAATTGAAGGACACCTCATAACTATTTTTCACTGTGATAAACCTGGATTTTGAAATGTTACTATAATATTTTACTTTAATAAATGTTAGTTATTATCATCAAACAATATTTATTTTATATTTTTATTTGAAAAAATAGTTTAAAAAAAATTTACTGCAAAAATTTGAACACAATTTCATCATCAACATCAGTTTATTGCGGGTCAAGTGTTTAATTTGTTTATTTTTATGTTTGTATATTTTCTTTTAATTTTATTAATGCAATCAATCCGATTAAAAAAATTAGTTAAAACTCCAACTTAATAAAGGTGCTTCTAGTGAGACTTTTTAAAAATTGAAGGACACTCCATAACTATTTTTCAGTGTGATAAACCTGGATTCTGAAATGTTAATATAATATTTTCCCTAATAAAAGTTAGTTATTATCATCAAACAATATATATTTTATATTTTTAATGTGAAAAAATAGTTTTCAATAAAATTTACTGCAAAAATTTAAACACCATTTCATCATCAACATTAGTTTAATGCGGGTCAAGTATTTAATTTGTTTATTTTCATGTTTGTATTTTTTTAAGATTTTATTACAGCAATCAATCCCATTAAAAAAATTTAGTTAAAACTTGGAGTGGAACTTAATGGATGTACTTCTAGTGGGACTTTTAAAAAATTAAAGGACACCTCATAACTATTTTGCACTGTGATAAACCTGGATTCTGAAATGTTACTATAATATTTTATCATAGGGCAAACTATCCCAGATGCACTTCTTAGATGCCAAAATCGAGCTTCTGCACGTCAAAAAGTTTTTGCACTTGTAGTGTCATTCACGTTTCAAAATATTTCACTACATGCACCTTTGTTAAGTCAAATCATTAGTGACTCAATTTTACCGTTATTCAACATTTTTCCACTGTTGAGGGCTGTTACGGGCAAGGGCATTTTGTCTAACCCGCACAAAAAATTTTCGCTATTTTTTTTCTCCAATGTCGTTTTACTTTTCCATTGTCGTTTTCCATCTCAACAAGTTTAAAAAGGGTAAAATTTCCAGCCATTTGTTTCTAAAAAAAATTGGAACTTGCCCATTGTATCGGCAAGTGCGGATTGAATCCAAATCAAGAACACCCATGAACAATAGTCCATTATTACCCGTGTGTAAGTGCAGAATCCGAAGTGTATTGAAGGCCTCTTTGACGGAGAGAAATGCTTCAAGGAGATTTGCCATCTGCGCTGGTGAAGAGGTAAGATTTGAAATGGTTTTCTATCTGATATGGATAGGGTTTGTTTGAAGTAATGGGTTACAATTGCTCATACAGGAAGATAATAAAAGATGCGGGTTTTTTGAATGGATAGATCCGGAAATGTGCAAATGATCTATTGAGGTTATGCCCGGATTACTTCGATGAATCCGTGTAATGGATGAAGAAATTGAAGAACAAAAGTAAAAGAGAACCTAATGCATAAGGGTAGAACGGTAAATTGCTCTTATTGGGACCACTTGACAGCTCATTCACTGAAGCCGTTTAGCAGTCGTTTTGGTGATTCTGATGCATTTGCTGTGACTGAGAGGCAGACTGCTGCTGCTGAACCACTGGACATGCTATTTTGCTGCACTTTTTCTTTCTGCCATTTTCGCATCTTCTGTACAAGATTGATCATCATGCATTGCTACATGTTTTGATCATATATACGTGGATAAATCTGCTACCATGTACTCTAGGTTTACCTAGCTATATATATATTGTTGTAACCTTTTGTCAATCATTGAATAAGAAACTTTTCTAAGTGACGGCTGGATTGTTTTCTGAGCATGATATCTTTCATTTTTCTTATATGGTATCAGAGCAATTGGGCTCCTACCATCTACTGCTAAAATTGTTTGTTTCTTTTGTTACTTAATCATGGTTGACACTTTGATCCTGCCTTAGCCTCAGCTCATTTCTATAAAGCTTAATGATGGTAATTATCTCCTTTGGAAACAGCAAATTTGGGCTGCAGCTGCAGGCTACGGGCTCGAGAGCTATCTCACTGGCAATTTCTTAGCACCTCCATAATTGATTCCTGAAGGTGTTCAAGGAAGATCAATCCCTAATCTAGAATACATCAAATGGAAGAGACAAGATCAAATCTTGGTCTCATGGTTTCTTTCTTCTTTGACAGAAAGCATGCTCATAACTACTGTTGGCCTGACTACAGCTGCTGAAATATGGAAAGCTATTGAGTCTATGTTTGCAAACCAAAATAAAGCAAAGGTTATGCAGATAAGACCCCAACTCCAGACCACCAAGAAAGGAGCTTTACCTATGAGGGAGTATTTGAACAAAGTGAAAGCCTGCTGTGATTTGTTGAGTGCAGCTGGAGAAAAAGTTAGTGAATCTGATCACTTACTTTATATTCTTGGAAGGTTAGGTTCTGAATACAACCCAGTGATGGTATCTCTTACATCAAGAGCTTCTACACAGCCTATTAGTATCACTGAGGCTCACTCCATCCTTTTGAGCTTAGAGAACATATTGGAATCTATGGATGGCTTTTTGGATCTAGTGAAGAAGGTAGTTTCTCTGTGAATCTAAGTAACAGAGGAGGAAGAGGTGGAGCTCACAACAACATAGGAAGAGGAAACTTTCAAAATTATTCCCCTTCAAGAGGTAGAGGATACACTTTTAGAGGAAGAGGAGGTAGAAACAATGGCTACAAGCCAAGATGCCAGATTTGCCATTATGTTGGACACACTGCTGATAAGTGTTTCCATAGACTTAATATGGATTTTTCATCTTTTGGAAGTTTGAACAACTCTCAGCAATCTGGTCAAAGGAGCAACAACTTCAGTGCTAACATGATCACATCAACTCCTCAAGATGGAAGGGAAGATGTGCAGTGGTACCCTGATTCAGGTGCTACAAACCACCTGACTTTTGACCTCAGCAACTTGAATCTTGCATCTGAGTATCAGGGAACTGAAAAGATTCACATGGGAGATGGCACAAGTTTGGCAATTTCTCATGTTGGCAATTCTATATTTAAATCACCTAATTGCAAGGATCATAGCTTTATACTAAAAAACCTCATGCATATTCCTTCCATTACTAAGAATCTCATAAGTGTCTCTCAGTTTGCAAAAGATAATGGTGTCTATTTTGAGTTTCACCCCTTTACTTGTCTTGTGAAGGATCCATTGACAGGGCAGGAACTTCTCAAAGGAACTCTTAAAAATGGCCTCTACACCTTTGATCTCAATAAAGCTGTTCCTACCCCTGGTGGACAGTGTTTCAATCTTTCTTCTTCTGTTAAAACTGTTGAGGGCAAGAATAAAGATAATCTAGATGTTTGGCACATTAGATTAGAACATGCCCCCTTGAGTATTGTCAAGCAAGCACTGCAAAGTTGCAATATTCAGTTTTTTGACAGTGAATCTGACATTTTGTGTTCTTCTTGTATGAAGGATAAGTTTCATAAATTGCCTTTTGTTGAATCTCAGTCCAATTACTCTAATCTTTTTGATGTGGTTCATAGTGATGTCTGGGGTCCTTCACCCATTATATCTTGCCATGGTTTCAGGTATTACATTAGCTTCATTGATCATATATCAAGATATACCTGGATATACTTGATGAAAAATAAATTTGAGAATTTTCAAGCTTTTGTCCAATTCAAGGCTTTAGTTGAAAATCAGTTCAACACTAAAATCAAATGTTTACAATCTTATGGAGGTGGAGAATTTGTTGCCTTAGCTAGGTACTTGAAAGATCATGGGATTCAACATAAGATTTCCTACCCTTACACCCCAAAGCAGAATGGAATGGCTGAAAGAAAACATAGACACTTGGTTGAGGTAGGCCTATCTCTTCTTGCTCATTCTAATGTAGCCATGAAGTACTGGGATAGTGCTTTTCAAAGTGCAGTTCACATCATTAATAGAACTCCCACCAAAGTGCTCGATTTCAAAACTCCAATAGAAATTCTGACCAAACAAAAGCCTACCCTTGATGAATTAAAATCTTTTGATTGTTTGTGTTACTCTCTTTTAAGACCATACAATAAAAACAAAATGCAATTCAGAAGTGTTGAGGCAACTTTCTTGGGATATAATCCAGGGTATAAGGGCTATAAAGTACTCCTTCTTGGAGGAAAAATCATAATAACAAGGCATGTTATTTTTGATGAAAAAAGTCTTTCCTTTTCAAGATATGGCAGCTCCAGTTCAAAATAACACACCTGTTCCTTTAAGTAGCATTACTGTAGGCAGTCTTGATGTTCCCATTATTCATAATCTTTCTGATCAACAAACTTCTATACAACAGCTTGACACATCCAGCTCTCATTTTAATCATAACAGCCCCACTTCCAATAGCTTAAATAATCCAGATAGTAACAATACTAGCCCTTTAGGATCCTTGCAAGGAGGTCATTCAATTGTCGATTTGCCTATTGAGAATACTGCATTGCCAAATGAAACTACTGATATTTGTGAAGTTGCAGGAAGACACCCCATGGTGACCAGATCCAAGGTAGGGATTTTTAAACGCAAAGTATTTGTTTCTGAATTTTTACAGGAACCAAATAATGATAAGAAGCCATATCCAATCCAGATTTGGAGGAGGCTATGAACAAAGAGTTTCAGGCTTTAATCAAGAACAAAACATGGACATTAACTGAACTGCCTCAAGGGAAGCAACCAATTGGATGCAGGTGGGTTTATAAAGTGAAGAGGAATGCAGATGGATCTCCTGCCAGATTGAAAGCAAGGTTGGTGGCAAAGGGTTATTCCCAGGTACCAGGTTTTGACTTCATTGATACATATAGCCCTGTTGTAAGGCCTGCAACTATAAGGACTATATTAAGCATTGCTTTATTTAATGGTTGGGAAATTAGATAGCTAGATGTTGACAATGCCTTTCTCAATGGAGACATTGATGTAGACTTTTACATGAAACAACCTCCACACTTTGAAGAACAAGGGAAATCTCATCTTGTTTGTAAACTTAAGAAGTCCCTTTATGGCTTGAAGCAAGCTTCAAGGGCATGGTTTGATAGGTTTGGACAGGCTATGACGAATCTGGGATTCAAAAATTCCTTGGCTGATACATCTTTGTTCAGTAAGCATGAGGGGCAAAACACTCTAATATTGCTGGTTTATGTGGATGATATAATCATCACTGGAAATAATAATAAGCTTGTTCAGAATACTATAGATGAGTTGAGCAGATTCTTTTCTCTCAAGGACTTAGGTAAATTGAGTTACTTCTTAGGCATTGAGGTGGTACCAGTAGAAGATGGTGTTGTGATTCATCAACAAAAGTACATAGAGGCTATTCTTGATAAAGCATGCATGAAAGGAGCTAAAGTTATATCAACACCCATGATATCCAGTCCACAGCTGTCCAAATTCAATGGGACTCCATTCACAGATGTGACAAAGTATAGAAGCATTATTGGAGCACTTCAATATGTTACTATCACCAGGCCAGATATTGCTTTTAGTGTGAACAAAGCGAGTCAATATATGCAATCTCCCCTTGATAACCATTGGAAAGCTGTGAAAAGAATTTTGAGGTATCTTGCTGGAACCAAGCAGCATGGTATTCATCTTATAAAGCCCAGAAATTTGAACATAATGGCATTTGCAGACTCAGATTGGGTAGCAGATATTGATGATAGGAGGTCAACAACTGGGAGTTGCATGTTTTTAGGATCAAATATCATCTCTTGAAGCTCCAAGAAGCAACCTACAATGTCTAGATCCAGCTGTGAAGCTGAATATAGAGCTCTTGCTCATGCAGCTTGTGATGTTGCTTGGCTCAAACAATTGCTAAAGGAATTAAAAATTGTTCAGTCACAAGAAGCAAAGATATGTCTTGACAATCAAAGTGTCATTGCATTGGCAAGCAATCCAATGCATCATCCAAGGTCCAGGCACTTCGAAATCGACCTTCACTTTGTGAGAGAAAAGGTTCAAAGAAAAGAGCTTGCTATTCATCACATTCCCTCTTGTGATATTGCTTGGCTCAAACAATAGCTAAAGGAATTAAAAATTGATCAGTCACAAGAAGCAAAGATATGTCTTGACAATCAAAGTGCCATTGCATTGGCAAGCAATCCAATGCATCATCCAAGGTCCAGGCACTTCGAAATCGACCTTCACTTTGTGAGAGAAAAGGTTCAAAGAAAAGAGCTTGTTGTTCATCACATTCCCTCTTGTGATCAAATTGCAAATATACTTACAAAGCCATTGTCTGGGCAATCCTTCTCGAATCTCAGAAGAAAGTTATATGTGGTGGAAAAAAAGAGAACCTAATGCATAAGGGTAGCATTGTAAATTACTCTTATTGGGACCACTTGACAACTCATTCATTGAAGCCGTTTAGCACTCGTTTTGGTGATTCTGCTGCATTTGCTGTGACTGAGAGGCAGACTGCTGCTGCTGAACCACTGGACATGCTATTTTGCTGCACCTTTTCTTTCTACCATTTTCGCATCTTTTGTACGAGATTGATCATCATGCATTGCTTCATGTTTTGATCATATATACGTGGATAAATCTACTACCATGTACTCTAGGCTTACCTAGCTATATATATCTTGTTGTAACCTTTTGTCAATCATTGAATAAGAAACTTTTCTAAGTGACGGCTGCATTGTTTTCTGAGCATGATATCTTTCATTTTTCTTATAAAAAGGCAACAATTGTCAAATTAAATGGCAAGAATATAGGATGAGATCAAGAAATGGGGTTATTAAGAAATAGAGTGAAAGATTGCACTGTTGGTGTTGGATTTTTTGTGTACTCACGGTGTTGAGCTGGAGTTTATGCATATTTACAATGGTGTTTTTGGTGGATTGTAGTGTTAGTGCAGAGGATCTGAAATATTTGTATAGAAATTAAAATTAGGGATTTTGATGTGTTTTATGTAACCGTTATTTGAATTGTATTTTTGGTAGTTAAAATTAGGAATGTTTTGTAGTGTTTTATGTAAGTGGTTACAATTGTTGTAGAAGTAAATGAACTCATGTATGTTAGTTCACTTATTTAATGCAATAATCAATACATTTTCCAAGACATATACAAGTGCACTCATTTAACATTTTTCAAAATATGTACAATTGTAGTAATTATAGTGCCAATTCAAATGTCATAACAACTCCAATTCCATTACAACTTGTCAACAAACAATTGCAACAACTCCAATTCCATTACAACTTGTCAACAAACAATTGCAACAACTCCAATTCCATTACAACTAGTCAACAAAGTAATTGACATAAAGACAAAATATAGTCCCCACTAAAGATTCCCTCACACAACAACAACATTAATATAATACAATACTTGTTCACATGTTCCCTACTATACATCAAACTTACCTTCTCCGAATGCTTCTCCCTCTTCCTCTCCCTCTTCCCCTTCCCCTCCCTCTTCCATTACCAGATCCAATATCAGCAGCAATTGTTTCAACATTTTCCAAATCACCATTTATGCTACTTTCATATCTAACAAGATTTATTTCTTCTTGGCCATGTACAGGTGCAACAGTAGCAGATGCATCAGCAGGCTCAATAGCAGGTTCAGTAGCATATGCTTGACCAGGTTCTTCAACAGGTGTAGCAACAGGTTCAACAAGTGCATCAACAGGTTCAACATGTGCTTGATTTAGTTCTTCAGCAGGTGCTTCAACAGTAGTGGAAGGACCAACTTGTTCTTCCTGTGCATGAACATCACCAAAGAGAACTAGGTGAGATTAAAAAAAACAAATAGAATAGAATCATTACCACATTTAAGTAATAGGTGTGAAATTTACAACTCTTCTCCTTTTCCTTTTCTGTTCTTGAGGTTGGGAATTATCATTCCGTAGTTGAGGACAACTTCTTCTGTTGTGCCCAACCTCCTTACAATGTCTACAAGTAACCATAAACTTCTTCTTTATTCTTCTTCCATCCTGGTTTTCATCAATTTGCCTCTTCCTTGCCTTCTTTAGCCTTCTAGGTTGTTTGTATGAAATAGGAGGGTCAAGCAAAACACCATCACCTGTAGGCCACATATCCTTGTCGTTGATTAGCATAAGCAAGTTATCATACAAAGTCACGTACGTGTCTACCTTGTAACAACTATCGGTTTTGTGATGAGGATCTAACCCTTTTTTTATGCAATGATGCTATGGAATGAACACAAGGGACTCCCGTTAAAGACCAATACTCACAACTACCCCAATCCTTTTGTAGATCAACTACAAACTACTGCTCATTTGGTCCCATGACTTGGAAACCATGACGATCATTCCAAATTGGTTTCCAAGATCTTGAAAAAATCATAGACTCCTCAATTTTGCTTCTAATCATTGGGCATACACTACCCCTCGGTTCTCTTCTCATCTTATTTCTCCTCCTAACTATCATCTCCATCAATGATACCCTAATGCTCTCCATCATGGAAATAATTAGTTTCTGCCTAGCCTCTAATATGAAAACATTAAATGATTTACATAAATTGTTGCACAACATATCTGACCTTACATATTTGGAGAAAAAAGCCTTAACCCAATGGTCCAGAGTCGGTCCATTAACAATCCATCTCCAAGCTTCTTCATTATACATCTCCAACTCCCTCAATCTTCTTTCATACAACTGTCTGTTTGTACTTGTTGCAATCTTCCACAACATATCTTTCATACAGAATCTTTCCTCGGTTTTCCTTCTTGAAGTTGTTGTACATGTGTTGAACACAGTACCTGTGTTCACACATAGGCAACACATCCGCCAGTGCAACATCTAATCCCTACAAAATCAGTTAAAAGAAACAAAGTCTTAGAATCATATTATTATTCTGTGCTTGGAAACTTAAAAAAAAACAAATATACCTTCTGTGTATCTGAAATGAAGGTGTATCCAAAACCTTGGAGACCTTCAATTTCCAAGTCAGATGCTAATAAGTTGAAGAACCATCTCCATTGCTCGGTTGCTTCTTTCTCGACAACTACCCATGCAATGGGCCACCACCCATTGTTACCATCCATTCCAACAGTTGTAAGCAGCTGACCTTTATAACAACCTCTAAGGTGGCAGCTATCTACCCCTATGAAGGGTCTACAGTGGTCTAGAAAATCCTTCTTCAATGGATGCAGACAAATGTACAACCTCTTAAACTGAGGTTGTCTACCCTCTTCCCTAAAATTTTCATGTTCTATTTCTACCGTGGAACCTGGGTGAGTCCGAAGTAACTCAGCCCGGTAGTCCTACAGTCGTTTGTACTGCTCAGAAATATCCCCAATTATCAACTTTTGAGCTATTCTCTTTGCATTGTAAGCTGCTTTCCTTGACATCTCTGCCTTGTATTCCTCATCAATGTTTTGCCTTATCAAAGTTGCAGACATATTTGGATTAACCTTTATTCTTTCCACATACCAACTTGCAACCCACTTAGCTGTAATGAACTTGTTTTTCCATTGATGATTACAGTTATTGTGTGTCAAGTTCATGTCTTCACTACCAAATCATTAGTATTGGTCAAACGTTCGACAGAAGCAAAAATGAACCACTTGCATTCCTTTATTCTGCAAACAACCTTTACTCTTTTGGACTTTGAAGGCCTAAACTTACATACTTTTCCTTCATTAATGCAGTAATTTTTTACTGCATCTTGGAACTTAATATTCCCAGTAAATCTCATCTCGAGTTCAAACTTTGGTCTTTCCATATTCTTTTCAGATTCAAAGTATAAATACCCACGTCGTAGTTCATCTCTGTCATTATCTGACTCATCATCACAGCTTTGTAGATTGTCTACCATAACAGTGTCATCAATGTCCTCAACATACTCATCCTCATTTTCATTCTCCCAATTATGCTCTGTTTCTAATCATCCTTCTGCAATTTGTTCAGTGGTTCTATCAAACATGTGACCATCATCAGCAGCATCATCACATCATCATCATCATCATCATCAGCAACAGCCACATCATCATTATCATGATCATGATCATTATCATTATCAGTTAAGTGTTCTTCTTCATAATCAACATCATTATCATCATCACTGTCATCACTATGACCATCATCAACATCATCATTAAGAGCAACCTCCTGCACCTCAACATTTTGAGTAGGTGCTTGAGCATCATCTTGGTTTTCTTGTGTTATTACTCATGGGTCCTCTACTTGTGTCATTACATCTTCAACCGAAGCTTACCAATCCACATCATTGTAAGCATTACCAAGTACTTGTGGTAAATCATTTTCAGTGCCATGTTCATTTACTATAGGTTCATCAACACGATAATCATCTGTGGTTTGTGCAGGTTCATCAGCAGCAGGTTCATCTGTGTTGAGTGATTGTTCATGAACAGGTTCATGAGCAGGTTCTTCGGCAAGTTCATCAGCAGATTCATGAGCATGTTCATGAGCAGCATTGTGCACACTAGTGGACATTGCAGGGTGAGCAGCAGTGTCAACATCATCCATTGCTTCAGCAGGTTCATTAGTAGGCTCAACTTTAGCCTGAACATCATTATCATCCCTTTTCCATTCCAATAACAGAGGTTTCCTTGCATTGAATTTTCTCTTTCGTGTTTTCACAGAGGTCTTACATGAGGTTTGCACTTCAAGCCCCTCAATCACAACAGTGCTCTTAGGTTTTTCAATTATGAACTCAGTCTGTCTTTTCAAAAACTAAACTATAGTTTCTCTATCTCTTACCTCTGTATAAAATTCTATGACCTTAAACCTAGGTATCCATTCACACATGGCCACTATATCCTCATCCTTATTAACTAACTTGAGCCCTGTTTTAAAATCCCCAACTGTTTCTAGGTAGCAGTAAATCATACAATCTTTATCTCTTTTCAAAAGTTTCAACATGAAATTAATCTCCAACATGCTCATCTTATCCTTCACACAATAATCCACATACTTCCAAGTCTCATTCTTATAGTTCCTATACTCGTTCTCCTCCCAGAATATACCATCAAAATAGAATTTTAATGTAAAATTATCATCATCAGAATCTGCAAGTTGAATACAAGCATAACATTCATGTTCAAACTTAACACTCTAATTAAACACCAAGTACAAAAGTAACACTTCATTTTGTATCTAGGCACACTAAAAACCCTCATTTTATAGCATGAAGAACACAACAAAAATCCAATAATACACTAAAACACAGTACAAAACCTTCATTAAAACACTTAATCACATAACAAAACTTCAATTTAGAAGTAAAGTTACCATCATCAGGATGTCCAAGTTCAATACAAACATAACATTCATGTTCAGACTCAACATTCCAATTAAACATTAAGTACATAATTAACACTCTATTTTGTATCCCACTACAGTAAAAACCCTCAAGCATGCAGCATAAAGAACACAACAAAAATCCATTAATACACTAAACTACAATACAAAACCTCCATTAAAACACTTAATCACATAACAAAATATCAATTTCAACACTTATTCACAGTACAGAAGAATAAGAAAGAAATCATTTTTCACAAAACATGAACTGAAAATTCAAACTTTTGCTCGACAATATGAAAAAAATTTGAATCATTACCATAGAGCGCGTACGGATCAATGTAGTTGTTCTTGCTTCACCTTATTACCCACTCATTGTACCTTTGAGCCATTTCAAAGACAACTTCGAACTGAAAATCGAGTTTGGAAAGAGATGGATATATGAAATTTCACTTGCCCTTGATAAAATTTTTGATGTCGCACACACAATTTCAGCAAAATGAACAAGTTTTGTACAGATTTTTGGGGCAAGAATCAGTATTACTTGCGTTAGGTTCTTTGAAGAAGAAGATAACGTTTCGGATTTTCAAACAGAAGATGGTCAAAAACGACAATAGAAAGGGTAAAACGACATTGGAGAAAAATAAAAAATAAAAACAGCTAAACTTTTTTGGGCAGGTTGGACAAAAATGCCCTTGTCCGTAACAGTACCCAACCGTGGAAAAATATTGACTAATGATAAAATTGAGTCATTAAGGGTTTGACTTAACAGAGGTGGTGGGACGTTTTGAAATGTGAATGACACTATAAGTGCAAAAAAAATTTGAGATGCAAACGTTGGATTTTGGCATCTAAAAAGTACATCTGTGATAGTTTATCCTTTCTCCTAATAAAAGTTAGTTATGATAATTAAACAATATTTATTTTATATTTTTATTTGAAAAAATAGTTTTCAAAAAAATTTAGTGCAAAAATTTGGACACAATTTTATCATCAACATTAGTTTAATGCGGGTCAAATATTTAATTTGTTTATTTTCATGTTTGTATTTTGTTTAGATTTTATTAATGCAATCAATCTCATTAAAAATATTAGTTAAAACTTTGGAGTGGGAGGTGCTTCTAGTGGGACTTTTTAAAATTAAAGGACATCCCATAACTATTTTTCACTCGGATAAACCTTGATTTTGAAATGTTAGTATAATATTTTACCCTAATAAAAGTTAGTTATTATCATGAAACAATATTTATTTTATATTTTGAATGTAAAAAAATAGTTTTCAATAAAATTTGAACACAATTTCATCATCACCTATGGAATCTCTAAAATTTTGTTGGGTCTCCACTTGTGGGTTTTCCAAATCTTTCTCCCCATCTGCAGTTGGAGTTGGAGAAGGTGGTGGGGTGATGGAGGGGCTAATGGAGAGAAAGATGGAAGAGAGAGAAAAAAATTAAGGAAAATGAAAAAAAAAATTGGACGCATTTTATTTTGGACATGTTGGACAAAATGCCTTGATTGGAACAATGACAAATATTAAAAAATGTTGACTAACGGCAAAATTAAACATATAATTGTTTGATTTAATGTAGTGGGACGTTTTAAAATTTGAATGACACTATAAGTGCAAAAAAAAATTTGAGGTGAAATTTTGAGATTTAACAAATGTAACTAGGATAGTTTACCCTAATTATTATCTCTTATTATTATTGTTTTTCAGTGTCGAAAACGTTAACAGTGCAACAGAAACGTTAGCAACAATGTCACGGCGGCGAAGTCACAATACAACGGCGTAACAATAGCAACATGACATTGACAAAATCAAATGAGAAGAGAGTTATGAAAGTCTCAAGATAGTTAGAATTCGTAGATTTGTTGCCTGGAAAAGAGGGGCTTCAATTTGGCTTTTCTTTATTATTTTTTTAAATTAAATTCTTACATTAAATTATTTTTCTAAAAAATCTAAATTTTTAAATTCAATTTCAAAGTGGATATGCTTGTGTGTGGTTCTCAAGAATTTTATTTGGAGTTTAGAATTCAATTGCAATTTCATTTGGGGTTTGGAATTCAATTAAAATGGTTGAGAATGCTACAAAATCCATATGGAGTTTGAGATTTAATTTTGAAATTCTATTTTTTTTTTAAAGAAAAAGAAAATTAACAGTAAGAATTTAGTTTTTTTAAAGTAATAAAAAGATAACCTAAGCATTAAGAACTGAGCTTTATCGAAATCTTACAACGCAATGGAATTTGAGATTTAATTTGAAAATTTACTTTATTTTTTTTAAAAAAACAATTAACTTAAGCATACAAAATTTGAAAAATTTAAAAGTTTCAACTATAAAAATTTAAGATTTATAAACTTTTGGAGTATATTAACATTTTTACCCTTTCAATATGAAATTATTTTTATTAAAAAGAATTAACTAACCATTGATTGTTAATAAAATTAATACAAGGATAAAATTGACCAAAATTATAAAAATAAGGATTCAAACTATCCAAAAATTTTAAAAAAGAATGAAATCATAGCAATTATATAATTTTAGGGATGAAATTTGCCAATAAAAAATTACAATATTTTTCTAAAGAAAAAAAATTAACAAAAAAAAAACTCGGATATTGAAAAAAAGTTATCCATCAAATAATAACGTATCTATGAATTAGTAAAAAATTAGTTTTGGAATAGCAGTTAAATAAATAAATTTTATAGGTCGAAAAGGAGTTGCTACGATAGTAACATAGGTATTTAAAAAAAAATTATAGTAATAAATTAGATATAAAAAAATTAGAAATCAAAAAAAGAGTGTAGAAGATTTCATCATTAAAAAGTATAATCAAGAATACATTGCTCTGATGCTAAACATCTTTACTTATGAGTCGCATAAGAATTTCAATTAATATTAAAAAAAATTTAAATATATGTTTGGAATTTATTTTTAATTTTTAAGTTTTTAAATTTTTTAATTTTTTTTTTAGATATTTGTGCTTCTTTTTAATCAACTAATTGACTTATAATTATAAAAGCAATAAAAACTTTAAATTTAAAGAAAAATCATATTTTTTTTCAATTTTTAATTAGATGTTACACAACAATTTTTGTAAGGAATATGTATAACATTAAAAATGATAATAATATAAAGATATAAAGTCGATTTTTTTTTAATGATTGAAAAAATAAAAAAAAATGTATCACAAAATTGTATTTTCAATACTAAGAATGAATGTAAAGCATCTGCTATAAAATATAAAAAAATTAAAAAAATGAAAATTTGATGATAAAAATTAAAGGAGGTAACTTCTTAAAAACTTGGAGAACATCCATAAATTGTTTTTCTTCTTAAACTTAGATTTTAACAGGTATTATTAGAATATTTGCAATTATAAAACATTAGTTATTATTATAAAATAATTTCATTGATCAACAATATTTAATGCATGGATAAGATAGTTTAATTTATTTATTTTGTATTTCTATTTTTCAAATTTTATTAAAGTTAAACTATCTCATAACACCTGAACTTTTCGAAAATCCAAGTTTAACTCCTAATTTTCTTTACTCCAACTTTCAATAGGGCTCACAAACTACGTACATTTTGGTTGTAAAGTCAACATATAAGTCGTTAAATCTATTTTTTCTATTTTTATTTAAGGTGATTTTTATCATTATTTTAAAAATTAAATAAAAATTAAAAATTTTAAAAATAATTCTAACTATAATTATTATCTCTCATTATTATTGTTTTTTCATCTAGTTCAGCGGAGACCATACCAACAATGTAAAGGCGGCAACAATGGCAATAAAATGGTAAAAATAACAACGGAACAATGACAAAACACAACTCTCAAACAAAAACTGATTTAATTCATTTACAAGATAGCGGGTTGAGGATTTAATTTCTTTCTATTTCTAATTTTTTAGATTTTATTAATACAATGAATCTAGTTTAAAAATATTTGTTAAAATTTAAAGTGAGACTTAACTATATAAATTAACTGAAGTGCTTCTAATGGTAGTTTTTAAAAAAAATTGGAGGACGCCTATTAACCTTTTTTATTTCAGGTGATAAATTGAATTTTGAAATCTAATCAAGTGTTATTAAAATACTTTAACCTAATAAAACTTAGTTATTATTTATTAAACATTATATCTTTAATTTTACTTTTTTTTTTGTCTGAAAAAACATTTACTATAAAAATTTGAACACAATTTCATCATCAATGTTATTTTAATGTAGGTACAAGACAGTAGATCGGGTATTTAATTTATTTATTTTTATATTTCTATTTTTTAAAATTTTATTAATACAATGAATCTACTTAAATTTTATTAAAGACTTCTTATGAAAATCAAATATAAAACATTATGCCAACATTATATAATATATTATTTTATTTATTATTTCATAAAAATAATATAATTAATTATATGTTAACAATATTTATTCATGATTTTATATTAATCACGATATTAATTCTATAAACATTAACATTTAAATATCTTTGAAATTTAATAAAACATTAGTGAATGATTAATTTAAATATAATTTTACCTATGTAAAACTATTTATCACAAAACTTTATACAATTTTTAAGATAAATAATATTCTATAATAATAGATATTAACTATGAAAAGTCTAGAAACAAAATACATACATACATACATACATATATATATATATATTATATATAATATATATATATATATATATATAATATATATATATATTTAAAGAATTAGAAACCAAGCACTTTTCAAATATATTATGGGAGTGTAGTAAAGACTATTTTTAAATTTTCATATTAACAAGTTAAAATTTTATTTTTATTTAGAAAGTAATATTAAATTAAAAGTAGATGCAATTAATTTTTTTATTTTGCAAAAAAGTAGATTCAATTATGCAAAGATTTAATTTATTTGTATATCATAATATCAATAATGAAAAAGTGCAAATATAAGATTGAAATTTAATAAATTCTTTTTTAATTAACTAATAGACTTATAATTATAAAAGAAATATTATACAAAAACACGTATAAAATTAATTTGATGAATTTTCTGCGCACATTTTAAAGAGAATTTTTTGATTTACAATTTATTTTATGTCACAATTCCATCACAAAACAAGAAAATAAAAGAATTAAACATTGAAAATAATTTTAAAAATTGTTCTTTTACATATTTAAAAAAAAAATCAATTAAAGGACTAGAAGCCAAACATTCTTCATTGGCATCATGATATAAACAATGTTTCCTTTTTTTTAAAGAAAAAGTCATGTGAAATTAAAGTTTGGTTGACTTGCTTAAATATTTAGTTCTAATATATGTATAATAATATTATCACTTTAAATATCAAAATGGAAGATTGAATTGAAGTATAGTTTGATGAAATTAAGTCATTTACTTTTTTTTTCTTTTTAGTTTGAGAGATATTGAAAAATAAGTTGTTTTACATACAATTATTAAAGCAATAAAATTTCAATTTTTTTTTTAAAAAAAACTTTTTTTGCTTGCTATTATTTAGATGCTTATTTATAAACTTTTTAGGTATAAACAAAGAACATCTAATAAATGAGAGAGAGAAACAAGTGGACCGAAGTTGTAAAAACTAATGTTTCTAAACTATAAAGAAAACTTTATATATATATCCTAGTTAAGTAATTAATGCACTCAAACTTTAATTATTGATATAATATTATTTCCTCAAAATTTGTGCATAATATTAATGTATATTTATTAAAATATTAAATTCTGTGCATAATATTAATGTATATTTATTAAAATATTGAATTCTGTGCATAATATTAATATAATATATATATATATATATATATATTAATTTTTTGATTTGCGTGCCACTCTTCTTTTTCCCTTTCTTCTTCTTTCTATTTTTTCTTTTCTTCCATAGTTAGGTGAGTCATGATTGAATTATGATCGAGTCATATTTTCTTCCATAGTTAGGTGAGTCATGATTGAATTATGATCGAGTCGTACTGAGTTACAGACGAGTCAAGCTAAATTGATATCATCTCAATTTTTGATTGTATCTTTGTCATGATAAACTCTTCGACACTTTGAATCATAATACTGTTGGTACTTTAACAATGTGTTCGAGAATGACAAGAATTTCTAAGGAAGGGTGCAGATTTGGAGAATAATATATTGAAATAGACAACAATGAATTTTCTAATATTGAAATAACAACGTTAATCTCGCCTAAAAGAATTGTGTTAGGTCAAAGCCAACATAGCCCTTGAGAGCCTAAGTCCCAAGTTAACCCAATCCGAAGAGAAATTAATTTTATTTTTTTTAAAGGAAGAAATCCCTATTAAATTTAATCAATCTCCATTTTTCTAAACTTCTTGATACTTTATGCATATAAGTTTTTTTTATTTGAATTATAATAAAGATGGAAAATCTTTATAACAAAAAAGATACAAATATTAAAGGAACAAAATAAAATAATCTAATTAATATTTTATTTAAATAAAATAAAAGGTGGAGAAAGAAATACAACAAGAGATAAACATAAACTATAGATTTTATTACATAAATTTCTCCTCTAATTTGAAGCTTAATTTATTACTTCCAATTACACCCCTTCGAGATCCTCCACCCACAAATGCCCCATAGAGTGGTTGGTCAACATGTATAATTTCATTTGGTTTTAAAAATAATGGAATTTTAGTCCTACCAATAACTGAGACACCATTAGAGGTTCCTGGATTACCACTTACCCATTGTATTTTAATGACCTCCAAATCCAGAAATTCACTATCCGGAAAATATGGAAAATCCATCGCCGTATAATTACGCCATTCGATACGCGATTCTTCGCCAAATATTTCCTCTTCTTTGCAAATAAAATTGGTCCAGGTTTGATTGCGTTGTCCAAACCCACAAATTGATACACCATAAATTCCTTCGATGTTGGCTTCTGGATCTACAACAGTAGCTGCATACACATGTATGCAGAGAATATAATAAGAATTTATTTTTCCTTTCAACTTCTCACCGCCGGCGTCCATCAAGAATGAAGCCTCTTTCTCTCACTATAAACGAAAAAGTGATTTAGTTTTTAATAGGATATTAGTGTTTTTAGATTTATTTATAGCACGAGTTTCATTTATGACTTCTTTATTTTTAAAAAATTTATAAAAAAATTAGATTTCTTAATTTGCAAGCTTTCAAATTGCATTTTGTAAAGTTTTGAACAATATTATATACGTTGACATTAATTCATAGTATTCATGGAAAAAATATTTAAGATTTTTTAATCAGTAATGACGTTTGAAGATTTTGATATTTGGATAAAGAATTAATATTTTGCAAAAATTTAGATTGTTACCATTTATAGCGATGTGATTGTTCTTATTGATTAAGCAGAATGGATGAATATTTTGAACCGATATGAAATATTTTGATGGACTATCGAATAATTTAATAATATTTATAGTTAACATGCATTAATTGGTAATAATTTCGCCTATGAACGTACATGATCATGTTTTCAAAGTAAAGTTAAAAGTAATCTTTATCTTACAAATTTTGTAATGAAAAGTTTTGTATATGTAAATGTTAGTGTAAATTATGTGTTCAGGAGACAAATTCTTCAAAATGAATTCAAATCTCATATATGAAGATGAAATGAGAATTGTGTAATATTAATATATATGTGCATTTCTTTTGGGCCTTTTGAAAATGTTTGAGTTAGGTAAGATTGGAGCCCAATTTTGTAGAAGGCCCATTAAATTAGTTTCTTAATTTTGGAACATAAGGTTCACATGCTAAATTAATATTTAACTTTAAATTTAATACCACTTCAAATAACAATAAAATATTTTATATTTGATGTGTTTATGTAAAAATTGTGACTTTTTATGGTGTCCTATCAAATTAGGAATCTCATGTAAATTTCATATTGTTCCTTTGTTTATAATTATTTGTGTAACAATATTAATATTAAATATTTATATTATTTACGAATGTGTTGATATTAATATCAAAGTTTATACAATTTATATATTATATGAGATTTAATAAATTTATGATTTAATTTATGATTATTGAGAAATTAAATAAAATAGCAACTAATAGTTTATTTGTATTTTGTTTGGGAATAAAAATAAAAATCAAAGTGGAGACCAAATTTTCGGCCATCGAAGGATGATATATGGACCACCCTAGCGTGGGTACCTTTTCAAGGCGTGCCATTGGAAGTATTTGAGGATCTCTCACTATTAGACTTGGGGAATGCAGTCAGGAAGGCAATACGAGTGTGTCTAAACACAGCTGACATGATCTATGGGCGGTATGCAAGGGTGCAACCAGTGATAAAGGACCCCTTTTGAGTTCGGATTAGTCAACAACAACTGAGGTATGAGGTTGTCAGAAAATAGAAAAGTTGAAAAAGAAGATTAAGGAGATAACATAATAAAGCTCACATCAAATTGGGAAAAGGGTTGGGTCAAGTGGTAGAATGGGTTGGGCCAAGTAGACTTGGGCCTTTAAAAGTGGTGAACAATAACCGTATAACTTTGAATGTAATTCGACAAGGCATGGATGAAAGAAACCTTCCTCGTAGGAGCAAAGGTGATAGTGGAGGTAGTATGGAATGCATCTTATGGAGATGATTCCAAAAGTCTCATGTAGTAATTTCGAACCATCTACTATAATGTCTCCCCATCTATGCACCATTTTCCTTCGTGATCTTTCAGTTGAACAATTTGGCTTCGCTTTTTTCGCTACTTTGCTTGTGCATGAAAAAACCTCGTATTCCTTTCTCCTTCCATAATCCATTTAACTCTAGCTTGTTGCTTCCAGTATAGCTCCTCTTGGTCTAGTATCTCATCTAATTCCCTTAATAATCTTTTTTACAGCTTATAGAGAGATGTTTTGAACCCCTCTAGTAAGGTATTTTATACCCCAAACAACCTGGCTTTACATCTCTTCTTTCTCCAAAATATATTTTCAAATACATCCTTGTTCCACCTCCAAATCATCTCCTTGAACTTCTCCATTTGATGTAGAATATTGTCTGGTTCTCCCATCTAGAAATCCTTGACTATCTTACTGAAGTCTGGATGGCGAAACCACACCTCAAGGAAACGGAATCCACAGAACTCGAGTGCATTGACTGTTCTTCTCTCCATGAGCAACAGAGGGTGATGATCCGAGGCGGATCTCATCAAATATTGGATTATGGCATTCTCAAACTTTAAACTGAATTGTATGTGTCACCAACCTCGGTCAAATCTCTCCCGGATGAGTGCTTTCCTGACTCTACCATTTGTCCATGTGAACTTCGGTCCATGGAAACCCATATCAATCAGACTGCAACTGTCAATTGTAGCTTGTAGTCGACTAGAAGAAAACCATTGAAAGTATGTATTTTGACAAAGCGTACATACGCTGTAGAGATGGCGGAACTTGGAACTATATCAGTAGAAAATACCTCCACATCCTAATATTTTGGCAACAATTATTCTTAGAATTACTTATGAATTTTTGTGTACCCTCAAATGAGGAAGATGAGATGGCGGAAGCTATCTCTGTTACCTAGGTAACATTTGTATAGTGTTTATTGTGTTAGTAAAATATTCTCCATTAAAAAAACATATAATATGAATAAATAATTAATAAATTTATGATTTAATTTATGACCATTGAAAAATTAAATAAAATATCAACTAATACTTTATTTGTATTTTATTTGGGAGTAAAAATTGAAATTAAAGGATCAACATATAATATAAATAAATAAGAAGATGTTTTGCTGCCAGGGATTTGAACTTGGATTTGTTTGATGCTTGTATTAAGCTGTTAATTTCCATTAAATTGTGTTATAGTGGAGTATATGTTAGATTGCAGCATAATATCTAAAGTATTAATAGACATAGAGACGAATTGAAAAATTTTATTTTTATATTAGAGTGAAAGGTGAGAATTTTTTTAAATGTTTATTTAGTTATAATATCATCAAATTAATAGAATTTTTTATAGTGTTATAGGATATATATATATATATACAAGAAGAACATGATATTGAGCAAATAATTGTATATATAGATAAATAAATTTAGGACTTTAAAAATTAAAAAATAAATATTTTAGAATTAAATTTGATAAACATAAAAAAAAAAAATTGGACCAAATTCACTAGTTAATCAAAGAAAACTTATATTTGTTTTCATATTTTTAATTAGATGTTACACAATAATGTTTTTTAAAAAATAAGTATAAAATTAAAAATGATAATAATATAAAGAAATAAAGCTGATTCATTTATGATTGAAAAGATATAAAAATGTATCACAAAATTGTACTTGGTGTACTAACAAGCACAATGACAAATACTTTTGCTACCTACGTTCTTGCAAAGACCTCCTCTCCCGCAGTCTGAAATACAAAAATTCCAACACTGTCCACTACTTTCTGGATCATCATCTTTGCCTGTCAGACAAGGTCCTTATTCCGGATGATCTTTGCAACATTTGTCTCCTTCAACAACATTCTTGCTACCTAAAAAGAGAACAAATCAAATAGGATAAAAAAAAAATCGACTAAACCTTATACTATATATTTTTTTTTGTATGCATAAAATACTTTTACTATTGTTTACACATATATTGTATGCATTTTTATAATGTAATAAAGTATACTATGAAGATTTTATATTGATTTTAAATACATAAAGAAAGAAAATATGAATGTATATTGTTTCATTTATATAATAAATGAAAACAAATGCAAAAGTATTATTTATTTAAAACTAACCTATAATAAAAACAAAGTAAAAAATAAATAGAATAAAGTAAAAAAATTTACCAATTGTTTTATGAGAGAATTTGTTAGTCAAAACTTATTATTAATAGGAAAAAATAAAGATATTGTGACATCTGATAAATTCAAATAAATAAAAAAAAATGCATAAAAAAAATATACGTGGACCAAAGTTGTAAAAACTAATGTTTCATAAATTATGACATAAACTTTTCTATTTTATTTATTTTTATTAGTTTTTTTTGTTTACTAGTGAAGAATTTCTATGGATTTTTTATTTGTTTTTCTTATTTAATAAAATATGAGCAATTGATTATGTTATCCATAATTTTCTTCTGTATCAATTTATTACGTAAAAGTTTTTGATGAATTTTCTGCACACATTTTAATGAATTTTGTTTTTATTCTACAATTTATTCTATGTCACAGTTTCCATCTCAAAAAAATAAATAAATAAATAAATAGAGAGAGAAAAACCAAGTAGACCAAAGTTGTACAAAGTAACCTGTCATAAACTAAAAAAGAAAAAAAATATATATTGAGAGGTATGAAAATACCCTCACGATGACAAGGTAAATACACTAAGCAAATGGGACCCACCAGACACACATGTCAGTCCAGCTGGCATGACATGACAGCTCCCACTTCGCCATACACCAAGCTGGACCATGGGCTGCAGGGTCACTCCGACTTGCCTCGTGCCGAAGTCACTACACTTCAGTACTTTGATCAAACTCCTTGATCAACCGCATTTCTAATGGTCAACATTTGACTTAATCACAGTCAAATATTCCCCTAACAACTTACTAAAAAGGGGGGATCTCATATCTTTCCACAAAATCCGGTAACCATCAGATTTCACTAACGAATCACCCAAGCTACTTGACAAGGGCGGTAAAATCCCTATAAATACCACCCCCGTACAGGTAACGAGGGTAAGACCAGATTATTCTACTCATCTCTCTGAATTATCCATCTCACAGTCACACCGCTGACTTCTCTCATAGTCACGTCACTGACTTAACCATCGGAGGGTTTACCGGAGACCTTCCACCCTCCGGATAAACTTTATTGTTTTGCAGGCCTAGCATTGCAAGACAACGATCCTTCTACGACACGTAGACAACCAAGATACGGGTACTTTGCAGAGAGAGACCATCAAACGACGTCGGATCACTGACACGTGGCATCAGACTATTTTTTGACGAATCAGTTTGGTTCCATTACCGGGAAACATAAAACATTTTACATTCCTATTTATGAAACTCAGAATGTCACGACAATCAAGTGAACGGAGGAGCCGCCCTGACACCACTGTCCCCACGTCTCGTCATGAGACTCTGCGCGCGGCTCAGTCCTCCGCCCCCGACCGACCACAACCACGATAAGTCGTGGAACGCTTAGGCCCCCACGGCTCACCTCGCAAATTGCCTGACCTACGCGAACACCTCAATGGAAATAGGGCTATGGACGATAACGGACAGGCTGAGGAAGTCGAGGACTTACTGATGCGATTCCGGTTGACGTGCTAAATAGGTGTTATTTACCATATGTTGATTATGAATAATTAAGGACTGTGATTGACTAATTGTCACATTTAGTCTCTATGTTGTCACTTAATCAGCCAGAACCTAAGGCAGAGTACCTATCGCGTAGCTAGTCTATTGGAAAGTATCTACGATTTTATTAATTTAATTATCGTACTCCCAGGGAAGTGGCAACGGCTTAGTAGTAACTAGCCTTTTATCCTAATTCCTATCTTATAATCCAGTTATGCAATCTTCATCAAATACTTTGATGAGAGGGTGATCCATTCTCCACTAGGTTTAAGTCTAATTAATCCTAAAAGTGTTTTAAAGATGAGTTCTGATTCTATGTTATACTGTTCCTATATGTTGATTGACCTATATTCGAGTGTTTTAGATATATCTTAGCCTGGAATGCAACTATGTTCTGTGTCTAAAGGTGTACCACATCTGAGGTCTCTACGCTACCACCCCATCGTTAAGGTAAACGGCCCTACTCACGGCCCGGACTAAAGTCAGCAATGAACGGTACCCTATGTCACTTCGGGGTCATGCTGCTCATCGCAAAACCGCCGGCATAACTCTCTACTCAGCCTACCTAGACTACTCTAACAAACAAGGTGTTCCGTTGGTTATTTTATCTAGTATGGCAGACACCAATACTAATTGATGTCTGTTAAACTAAACAAGTTATGAATAGACCGAGGTTAGGAATTGTCTATAACCCTAGTTTTAGTTTAAAAGAGACTTACATTAGACATGCAGACATAATGAATATTTAGCAGGTGGCTATTTCCGGAAAAACATAAAAACTTCAACATATAACACAACTATTCATAAAATCGTAATATGATATTCATAATTCATATTTAGAACAAAGCAATAACACATATAAGAGAGGGACATGGGGACCGATGCCATAAAGAAATCACCCTTTACGAAGTCTCGCCTACGGAGCGTACTGCTGTATATGTCGTATTGCTCGCCCTGACTCTGCTCACCAAAACCTTCGGAGGACGCTTCTTCAGCCTAGTAGCTAGACTTTACCTTACGTCCTGGGCTTAAGCCTAGCCCTGTGGACTGACTCTTCGAACGCCTAGAGCTCTCTTAGGATCTCCTAACGAAATCCCGGGTATTCTATGAATACCAGAAACGAACCTATCTATAGAAACCTAAGATCTGAGACTATTTCTCAGAAACTAAAACAAACACTAATGAGAAAGAAAACTGAGATCCGAGTCTCTGAGTGAGTTGTGTACTGGAAAATTGTACACTGGAAACCACTTAATGACTCAGATCGAGTGGAGAGGGATGAATTCAACTGCTGGAGGCCTGGGGTATTTATAGCAGCTTCCCGGAGTGAAAATCTCTGAAAAATTCGATGTGGGACAGCTTCTGGCGGATCGGGACGCCCGTCCTAATTCATTGACCAGGTTTGGGACGCCCGTCCTGGTTCAGGACGCCCGTCCTGGCGGTTTGACTGGGTCGGGACTCCCGTCCTGGGTTCGGGACGCCCGTCCCGGACCTTTGACCGGGTCAACATTTCCAAAAATTGCGTTTTTGCCCCAGAATTTGCTGTTTTCGTCTACTTTTCACCTGACACTTCCAAAATCATAAAAACCGTGAAATCAAGTAAATAGTAAACAATTAATGTCAATTTACTCTCAATTTCACATTAAAACATATATAAAAACATGCTAAAAATGTGATACGATTTTCGCGTATCACTTACGAAAGGAACTTGATCGACTCCGAGAAGAGCGTGATCTTTCAAAGCAATGGAGATAACTCCGCGCTGCGTACCGACGTCGAGGCCTTTCGTCTCCTCACTCCTCCGACGACGACCGAGATCCTACCGAGAGCTAACTCCAGAGATCTCGGAACGGCGCGAGCCGACGGACCAGGGGCCCGACTACTAAGCCACTTCGCGCTGTGAGAGAAATTGGGGAGAGTTAGCCGTCCAGCCAACCGAGTAAAGAGAAGCGACACCGTAACGAACACCGATCGAAACGGGATCGACGGGAACAAAGTCCGGAGCCAACATGCAATTACGAACCAAAGAAGATCTGAGCAACCTATGAAGGACCCTTCGCGGAGTGGATCCACCGCACTATGGCGGACCCACAATTGAAGCTCCCCACATTTTCCTAGTATACTGGTCAAAGCAAGCCCGAAGAGAACATTACCAGATACAGATCATCCATGGACCTCGTAACAACTGATGAGGCGATACTGTGCAAAGCTTTCCCCAACACCCTCGGTGAAAGAGCCATGACCTGGTATTCTTCCCTGAAACCAGGTTCAATAGAATCCTGGAAGATGCTAAAAAAAGCCTTTGTGGACAAATTCAGTACAGCGAAAATAATCCCCAAGAACAGTAGCGACCTCGCCAACGTCAAACAAGGGGATGATGAATCCCTGCTCGAGTATCTAGAACGTTTCAAGAAGGTGCACGACCAGATCGATGGAATTTCCCAAGATACTGCCATCATTTGCTTCGAGAGCGGCTTCCGGTCAAAATCACTGTACACGGAGCTCCAACTCCGCAAGCCAGACAGCATCGGCGAAGTGTTCAATGTTGCCCGGAAGGTTGCTCTACCCGTAAGAAACTCCACGGAGTGGAACTATCGGAGAAAGGAAAAACATAGAGAAGCATCCCCCCCAAGGCTGTCGAGGCAAGAACAGGACGCGGAGAATCGAGGTTGCCGCTCCGACGAAGTCCAAGGAACACCTCATCTCCACCGTCCGGGAGAAGCTCGGAGGAAGGGAGCCCCCATCGGCGCGAACCGTCGGACGATCTACCCGCGACAAGACGAAGTTCTGTGGCTTCCACCAGGACTACGGGCACTCCACCGAAGACTGTTACCAGTTCAAAAAGTTGATTGAAAAGCTAGCACGTGAAGGGCAGCAGAAGGACCGCGAGCCAGACAAACCGGCCGGCAGAAGGCCTGACCGAGTGATCGAAGTCATAACTCTTCGGTATGAATCCATCAAAAAGATAAAAAGGAAAATCTATAATCTGAGTAAGCCTTCCCCGGAGGTGAACTTCGACGCATTCCCACATGAGCCGATCATCTTCTCTGACCAAGACCTCGAGCTGAACGAAGAAGCTCGCATCTCCCCCATCGTTCTCGAAGTAGGCATGGTGAGACAAGGAATCGACAGATGCAGAGTCAGGAGAGTACTAATCGACACCGGAGCCACAAAAAACATCTTCTATCACAAGTGTTTTAAAGAAATGGGGATGAATGATAGTCACTTGAAACCCGGCAATACGGTCCTCGAAGGTTTCACTGCTCATAAAATCAACGTCAAGGGAACTATCAAGGTTAAAGTCACTCTTGACTCCGACACCTGCACCCGCGAAGAGGAGATTAAGTTCTATGTAGTGGACATCGACTCCCCTTACAACGCTATTCTTGGAACTCCGGCGCACGCCGCCTTCGAACTCGTCATCTCCACATCACACCAGCAAGTCAGATTCGCCACCAGTGGCGGAGTGGGGTAAGTTAAAAGCAGCCCCAGGAGCCCGCTAGCCTACTTGGTGAAGTCTCGGAAACACCCTGAACTCGAGCCACCACCGGTAATAGTCGGGTCAGTCCTAACAACCAGAGAGCATGCGGGAACCAACGCCTCTGATCAGTTGACACCCCTATCGGACACAGGCACACCCGAGGTAAAGGAGTTCGATGAAGTCGCCATACATCCCGACTATCCCGATCAAAAGGTCCAGATCAGGAGCGAGATGCCGCAATCGATGAAGGAAGAGATGACCCACTTCCTTTCCTCTCACCTCGACAACTTCGCCTGGAGCACACAAGATATGCCCGGGATCTCTCCCGACATCGCCGAACACAGACTTAACATCGACCCCACGTTCAAACCGGTGAGGCAGAAGCCAAGATGATTTGGAGATAACAAAAACGAGGGAATGCAATCCGAAGTCCAAAAACTCTTGGACTCGAAATTTATCCGCGAAGTCGAGTACCCTACGTGGCTCGCCAACATAGTGATGGTCAAGAAAGCCAGTGGGAAGTGGAGAATGTGTGTGGACTACACGGACTTGAACAAAGCTTGTTCAAAAGACTGTTATCCGCTACCTCGCATAGATGCCCTTGTGGACTCCACCTCGGGGTACGAGTTCCTCAGCTTCATGGATGCTTTTTCTGGCTATCATCAAATCCGGATGAAACCAGAGGACCAAATCCACACATCCTTCCGAGCCGCCGGAGCTATCTACTGTTACAATATGATGTCGTTCGGACTGAAGAACGCGGGTGCCACCTACCAAAGGATGATGAACAAGATCTTGCGAAGTCACATCGGCCGAAATGTCGAGACCTATGTGGACGACATGGTCGTCAAGACCAAGCGGGGTCTTTCTCACTTAGATGACCTGAGCGAAACGTTCACCACCCTTTCAGAATATGGACTCAAGCTCAACTCGGCGAAGTGCACGTTTGGAGTAAAATTAGGGAAATTCCTCAGCTTCATGACGTCCAAACGAGGGATCGAAGCTAACCCCCAAAAAATAGAGGCAATACGAAACCTAGCTGAGCCCCGGTGTGTTAAGGATATACAACGCCTCAACAGCTGCATAGCCACTCTGGGACGGTTTGTGTCGAAGTCCGCTGAGAGGTGTTTGCCATTCTTTAAAGCCTTGAAGGCCGCTGGAAAGACTTTTCGGTGGGACGAAGAATGCACAAAGGCTTGGGAGGATTTGATGAACTACCTGGCAGACCCACCATTGCTGAGTGCTCCCACTCATAGCGAAGTCCTGTACCTATACTTATCAGCCGCACAACAAGCCATCGCAACGGCCCTAATTAGGGAGACGAATGGCCAGCAGCTTCCAGTATACTTCGTTAGCCGAGTACTGAGGGATGCCGAAGTACACTACTCGTACATCGAGAAACTGGCTTACGCCTTGGTCATCACTACACGGAAACTCCAGGCGTACTTTGAATCCCACTCCGTGGTGGTATACACCAACCATCCCCTGAAACATATCTTTCACAAGCTGGACCAGTCGGGAAGGATGCTTCGGTGGTCTATCGAAGTATGCGGCCTGGACCTCACCTTCGCACCCCACGCTGCGATCAAAGCCCAAGCCCTCTCAGATTTCTTGGCCGAGTTATCATTCTCCGAGGCCGCCCCCGACGAAGAAACATTCTTCGCACTCCCGGCTGACGAAGTGTGGACGATGATGGTGGACGGAGAGGTGAACGCAAGCGGCATCGGAGTAGGGGACACCATTGAATCCCCCTCCGGTCAATACAAGGAAGTTTGCTGCGTCCGCCTCGACTACCCCTTGTCCAACAACCAAGCGGAGTACGAGGCCTTGGTGATAGGATGCAATGGGCTCTGGACTCGGGAGTCAGATCGCTCGAAGTATTCAGCGACTCCCAAGTTGTGGTCGGATAGGTCAACAATGAATTCGTGGTCAACTCCGACAACCTCAAAGTCTATGCGGAAAAGATGTTTCAGCTGGCCGCTCAGTTCCGCCACTTCGTCCTTACCAAGGTTGACCGCAACAACAACGAGGTGGCGGATAAACTGGCAAAAATGGCGTCTGGCGAAGCCCCTAACGACCTCGACGTCCAGATAATTCAAATCTCCACCCCGGAACATATCTCGCCGATTCTGACTTCAACACACGACTCCCCCACATGGATTGACGAACTGAAGAACTTCATAACCACAGGCACCCTACCAGCAGACAAGGCCAAAGCCAGGCAAATCCACCAACGCACGGCCCGATACACTGTACTCAACGATATCCTGTACCGAAGTTCCTTCTCCAAACCGCTTCTCCGCTGTGTACCGCCCGACCTAACCCAAACAATTCTGGAGGAGTTACATGAAGGGATTTGTGGTGGACACCCCGGATCGAGGCCCTTGGCGGAGAAGGTAATAAACCAGGGATATTATTGGACGACACTACGGAGGGATGCAGCGAACTACGTGAAGCACTGTGATACGTGCCAAAAGTTTAGCAGCGTTCCCCGCCTACCATCGGTCCCGCAAACGCCCGTGCCGGTAGCCTGGCCCTTCGATATGTGGGGAATCGACCTTATAGGCAAGTTCCCCAAAGCCCGTGGACATCACGAAATTTTGATCGTGGTCGTCGACTACTTCTCCAAATGGATCAAAGCGAAGCCATTGGCCACCCCAACGGAGGAGAACACGCTCAACTTCCTCTACGACTTCGTCCTCTGCCGATATGGAGTTCCACGGGCCATCGTGTCCGACCACAATACTCAGTTCGCCACTAAGTTCACGGCGGAGTGCAACCGCCTAGGGATCAAACACGGGAAGTCATCTGTTGTGCACCCGCAAGGAAACGGACAAGCCGAAGCAGCCAACAAATTGATCCTTACCGCACTGAGAAAAAATCTGGAGGGAAAGTTCAACAAGTGGGTCGACGAACTCCCGACCGCATTATGGGCAGTGCAGACTTCGGCTAGGGGCCCCATAGGAGAAATAACCTACGCCCTGGTATACGGCTCAGAGGAAGTCTCACCAGCCGAACTCGCACTCTCATCATACAGGATCTTTACGTATGACGAAGAGGGAAATAAACGCCAACGCTGTTTGGACTTGGACTTGATAGAAGAGAAGCGTATAACTGCCCGCCTTAGAGCAGACAAGTTCAAGTTGGCAACCAAACACACCCATGATAAAAATTTGGTCAACAGGCCACTAGGAGTCGGAGACTAGGTACTCCGCAAAATAGTGGGAACAATAAGGCATATCACAACAAACAAACTCACTCCGAACTGGGAAGACCCATATTTGATCAAAGACGAAGTCCGCCGGGGAACATTCCGCCTCATGGACCAAGAAGGAACAGTACTTTCCAAACTCTGGCACGCCAACCATTTGAAGAAATACTTCGTCTGAGATATTCTAGCGGAGTAAAAACTACACCCAATAAGCACCCCACCGCAACCAGTTGCGAGCTAGGTACCCGGCGAGGTCATCACACTATTGATCGCTATAATTATTCGAAGTCATCACAGTTAAGATCCTTCGAAGTCATCACAGTTATTCAAGAAAGGTTCCTCGAAGTCATTTCAGTTATTCAGGATTAAGGTTTTCAAGTTAAAGTTCTTCAAGTTATTAAAGTTATTCGGAGTCAACTTATCTTTCGAGTTAAGGTTCTTCGAAGTTATTACAGTTTATGGTCTCAAATTTATCATCACCTATCATAAGTTCAAGTTATTATGAGAAGTTCAAGTGTTCTTAACCTACGAAGTACAACGCGTAAATATTCGAAGTAAGAAGGAGATAAAAATAGCGAACTTCATTAACTTACAAAAATTTTTCCAAAAGGCAAAAATATTTATACATCTGGGGGATCTTCGACTGAAGGGGGAGCAACATCGGCCAAAGGGGGAGCCACTTCGGGCTGAACATCTACAATTATTATGGCCCGATCCCCCACTTCGGGCTCTCCCTCCTCAGGAACCTCCACCGGCTCCGCAGCAATGTCAACCAGGACAGCATCAAAAATTGGAGTCGCATCGGCCCCGGCAACCTCGCCCTCTTCAGCCTCACTCCGCAGCTGGAGGAACAGCTCGTCCAAGTTTGGATGTACTGGTGCGGGCAGACTTCAATGCCTTCCCTCCTTTTCATCACCTTCAGTGATCTCCTCCAGTTCGTTGTCATTGAACGGGACGAAGTCACATCCACTTCTGAACTCGGGGTTGTCATAGGAACCCTTGAAAATCCTGCACAGCAGCATCTTGTCAGGCACGAGGTGGTGGAGGTAGCGAAGTGCATGGGCGCATCCTCTATCGAAATATCCACTTGCCAGCACATACACTTCCCGTTGGCACCTCTCGGAGTTGCGGAACTCCTCCACCACTTGCGAAGTGTGGTCCTCCGACTCCAGGAAAGCCACCCTCGACTCCGCTACCCGCCGCTTCGAGCTCTCCTCCTTCAGCCTTTTGTCAAGGTCGCGGAGTTTGGCCTTCAGTTCCTCGTGAGCCCGCTGGAGGGACTCCAGGTGTGAGGATTCTTTGTCCTTCTCCGCGACCGCCATCTCCACGGTCTCTTCGGCTGAGCGGAGTTTGCCTTCTGCGGCAACCAATGTAGCATCCTTGGCGGAGAGCTTGTTCTCCAACTCCACATGCTTCTTCTCCAAGTCTACCAGCTCGGCCCGCGAAGCCAAACCCTCGGAAGCATGCTTGAAGAGGTGGGCAATGAAGGAAGTAACCTGAGAGACAAACGACAAAGGAATAAGTCAAAAGAGAAACAAAAAAAAAATATGCAAGTACCAACACTTCGGTTTGACGAACTACCTGAGACAGCCCGACCCCGATTTGCCCGAACGCATTCTCTGGACTGACGGGCGCCTCCTCCAATCTCCGGTTCAAGATGAAGTCCATGGCCCGGTGTATAACCGCTCCCCCGTAGAACCTCCCAGTCCGGTGATCATGCGGAGGCAGGTTCACCAGGGGAGGCGAAGCGCAAATAATCTCGTGGGCCAAGGACTCGTGCTCCTGCCTTGACTCTGGCGCTTTAAACCCCTCCTGGATCCAGGAGTAGGACGAAGACCCAGAGGGGCCAGCACCTTGCTCATCCCGGGATGCCAGCCGGTCCGCCGTAGTCGGAGCCACCTCCCTTAACTCCGAGGATGCCGCCAGCCTTTGCCGCTTTGCCGGAGGAGGGCGGAGTGTCTCTTTCCCCTTGGGCTGGGATGACGGTGGCGAGATCACGGCTGGGGAGTGCGTTGAAGTATCCGGGCTGCCCACGCCCGCAGTCGACGCCCCTGGCAGAGTAATGGTGGAACGGTCAACAGCCCGGGGCGGGTTCACATCAGTCCGCCTCTCCGAACCCTGAGTCTCCACCTTGCGGTGTGCCATAAAGTTCAGCTTCATACCTGCCACAACACAACAAAATCGGAGTTAGCAAGATAAAAAAAAAGAAAAAATGACAAAGTCAAATGACTCCGACAACTGTTCTACCCTTTGAAACTGGGCACCCCGCACTACGGGGATTCTGGCACACCGAGCATTCAGAAGAAAACCCTCCCTCGGGATGCAACCTCCACATTGGGTACTCCGACAGATCCTCGAGCCCCAGCTCTCTCCGCCGCTCATCTGCCGCCGGCCAGCCTATCCCACAGGCGTGGCGACTCTCATCAGTGATAAGTTCGCTGGTCAGGAAAACCTTTGACTGAGTTTTGGGACTCTCACCCAACTCACTCCAGACAAAATCTAAAAACCTCTTATTCAAATCGGAGTACTTGGTGTTCCTTTTTAGGGAAAACCAAGGACGAAGTGACCTACACTTCGGGTAAAATGCGAAGCCTGTTCTGGACTCCACACAAACCCACTTCTCCCTCCACTGACTCAACTTATTGGGAGGGGGTTCAAAAAGGGTAACTACGCTAGGACGCGGGCGAAGTGACAACGTAAGGTTATTCATGCGGAGGACGGTGAAGAAAGTCCTCAACAAATTTTCGGAGACCTCTACACCTATTATCCTACACAACACTGTAAGGGTGACGAAGTACCTAACTCCGTTTGGATGGACATAGGCGGGTTGGCATCTAACTAAGTGCAGAAAATCGCAAAATGCGGGGTCTAAAGGCAAACTGAGGCCAGAAACGAAGTGGTCATAGGGGATGTGGACGTAGGAGTCAGACATAGCCCCACACTCTCGAAGATAGATTAACCTAAATCTACTCCGGTCAATCTCACTGGACAAAAGGGGAAGATCTATGCTAAGGGTATTCCTCTTAAGGGCGAAGTCCCCCTCCAACCTATTTTTGGTTTTTGGGAGATCCTCGGAGTGGGTGGAGTCCGCATCCTCGCCTTCGAGGACACTGGAGTCGTGCAAGTCTTCGGACGAGAAGCCCGCGACTGTTACTCCACCCCCATGTGCCTAGACAGCCTATGGGCTAAGGGGATCACCTCAAGGATACTCGGGCCGGTGTCAGACTCTTCGGCACTCTCATGGTTTGCAGGGCTGGATCTATCAGGGCTTGTCTGCTAAGTGGAGCTGGAAGAGCTAGACTCCACCTCGACTACTGGGACCTTGAGACTCTCTGAATCAGATATATCTACAAACACAAGACAAACAAATTCCTATCAGAAAAATTAAAGTCCATCCACTCCGGTTACAACCAGATTATCATAAAAAATAAAAACTGAAGGTCCTCTCACTCCGCCTTCAACCAGTTCATCAGTCCCCAAACAGTTTTCACCCAGAAAACCCATCCTAAGGTCACTACAAGCGTTTATAACCACCCCTTTCCCCAGAAAAGGCCACTCCACAGAGACAAAAATGTCCAAAATCACCCTCAGAAACACACTAAAATTCTCAGAAATACACTGAAAGTCTCAAAAAAAAACACACAGAAGTGGAAACAAAAGAAGCAAACCGAGGCGACAATGTCCTCTCTTACCTGAAGTAGTGTGGATGATGGAGGAAGACTTGAGATAATCACAGGAGAAGGGTGAATCACCAGAGGAAATTAAAGGAAACAGAGGGATTTCTGGAAGGTTTGGGAAGAAAATGCAGAGAGTTTCGAGTTTGACAAAGAAAACGGCAAAGATGAAGAAGGAATGGTAAAAAGAATCTCACTAAGGAAGGCGAACTATTTATAGAAGGAGGGAAATTTCAAAAAACTGTCAAAATTCCCCGACTAGCTTCACCCGACCCGACTCCAGCCGGGTCGAGGTCAAACCAGAGGTCACTTCTCTGACAGCTCATGTGCGGCGCCATCATTGCACGCGCGTGGGGAAGCACAAAAGATGCCACCTCTGGACACGCAAAATAGCTAGCTGCCCTCTCGGTAACCGAACCGCCATCATAGGAATCCGATCCAGCTCCAGAAAAGCAATCGTCACCAGAGACTTCGGTTACCCCGCCAACATGTCCCAGCTCGACTCACAATGAAGACACTCCGCCAGGTCACACCTCCTTGCTAGGTGTTACACCGCTTCGCCAGGTTACACCTCTTCAGGTGTTACACCACCTTGCCAGGTCAGACCTCTTCGACAGGTTACACCTCATCACCGGGTGTTACACCATTCGCCAGCTTACACCTCTTCAGGTGTTACACCACTTCGCCAGGTTGGACCTCTTCGCCAGGACGCACCCACTCGGGTTGCTCACACCCACTCCGGGTTGCTCACACCCTCTCGGGTCACTTTCACTATGGGTTATACCCTCTCGGGTTACACCTCCTCAGGTTACACCCTCTCGGGATACACCTCCTCAGGTTACACCCTCTCGGGATACACCTCCTCAGGTTACACGCCCTCGGCTCACACCTGTTCGGAAACTAATAATGACAAAACAAGCAACCCGGAGAACAAGGGATTTCTAGTACCGTCGAAGAGAAAGAAGGATCATTCTTCCACTTCGACGAGGGGCCACTGAGAGGTATGAAAATACCCTCACGCTGACAATGCAAATACACTAAGAAAACGGGACCCACCAGACACACATGTCAGTCCAGCTGGCATGACATGGCAGCTCCCACTTCGCCATACACCAAGCTGGACCATGGGCTACAGGGTCACTCCGACTTGCCTCGTGCCGAAGTCACTACACTTTAGTACTTTGATCAACCTCATTTCTGATGGTCAACGTTTGACTCAATCACAGTCAAATATTCCCCTAACAACCTACTAAAAAGGGGGGATCTCATATCTTTCTACAAAATCCGGTAACCATCAGATTTCACTAACGAATCACCCAAGCTACTTGAGAAGGGCGGTAAAATCCCTATAAATACCACCCCCGTACAGGTAACGAGGGTAAGACCAAATTATTCTACTCATCTCTCTGAATTATCCATCTTACAGTCATACCACTGACTTCTCTCATAGTCACGTCACTGACTTAACCATCGGAGGGTTTACCGGAGACCGTCCACCCTCCGGATAAACTTTATTGTTTTGCAGGCCTAGCATTGCAAGACAACGATCCTTCTACGACACGTAGACAACCAAAATACGGGTACTTTGCAGAGAGAGACCATCAAACGATGTCGGATCACTGACACGTGCCATCAGACCATTTTTGACGAATCAATATATATATATATATATATATATATATATATATATATATATTATAATTATTAAGTAGTGTAATAATGTGGATCATTAATGCATAAACCATAATTCATTACTTTCTAAATTCATAATAAATTTCGTTAGTTGCAATACAGTTATAAGAAATATAAAGATGTCAATATTACAAAAAAAATAAAATAAAATAATAATAAAAAAATAAAAAAACACACACACATCCTATAAAATAAAATTTTAATAAGTTAATAATAATAATAATAAAGAAATTTAGAAAAATTAAGTGGACCAAAATTATAAAAACTTATGTTTCATAGACTAGAATAAAAACTTATGTTTTAAAGATTGTACAATAAAAGTAGTTGAGAATCATAAATGCTTTAGTAGAATTGTACATATTTCTTTTAAATAGTGTTTTAATTTATTTGCTTCTAATCTTTAAATAGTTTCTTGAGTAATTGACAGTAAACCAATATTATTTTCTATTTAATTTTTCCGTTATATATTTACTATAAAAAATTGAAAACTTCATCTTCAGCTAATAATTGTATATAGAGGGAATAAAAATACATAAAATTTTTCTAAAAGAAAAAAAACTTTTTAAAAAAAGCACGAACATTCCATCAAATAATAATTTATCTATAAATTAGTCAAAATAATTCATGATTTATATTAACTGTGAGAATAATTTTATAAACAATTCATTCTAATATTTTTATAATTTAATAAAAAATTAGCTATTTATTATTTTAAAATATAATTTTTCCCTATGTAAAACAATTTTAGCAAAACATTTGATAAAATATTTTATATAGAGAATTATTTTTATTTAAAATTTTGTCTTTGTCACTATTCCGTTACAGATCAATAGAAATCACCATTTCTTCTTTCTTCTTCCTCCTACTTCTTCCTCTTTTTTTCTTCTTCTTCCATAGTTAGTTGAGTCAGGATTGAATTATGACTGAATCGTACCGAGTTACAGACGAGTCAAGCCAAATTGACAACATCTCAATTTTTGATCGTATCTTTATTTAGGTAAACTCCGACACTTTGAATCATGATCCAATTGCTAGTTTAACAATGGGTTCGAGAATGACAACAATTTCTGAGGAAGGGTACAGATTTGGAGAATAATATATTGGGACAGGCAACAATAAATCTTCTAATATTGAAATGATAACATTAATCCCGCCTAAAAAAATTGTGTTAGGTCAAACTCAACATAGCCCCTGAGAGCCTAAGTCCCAAGTTAACCCAATCTGAGGAGAAATTAATTATATTTTTTTAAAAGGAAGAAATCCTTATAAAATTTATTCAATCTCCATTTTTCTAAACTTCTTGATACTTTATTTATATAAGTTATTTTATTTGAATTATAATAAAGATGGAAAATCATTATAACAAAAAATATACAAATATCAAAGGAACAAAATAAAATAGTCTAATTAATATTTTATTTAAATAAAACAAAAGGTGGAGAAAGAAATACAACAAAAGATAAGCATAAACTATAGATTTCATTACATGAATTTCTCCTCCAATTTGAAGCTTAATTTAATACTTCCAATTACACCCCTTCGAGATCCTCCACCCACAAATGCCCTATAGAGTGGTTGGTCAACATGTATAATTTCATTTGGTGTTAAAAATAATGGAATTTTAGTCCTACCAATAACTGAGACACCATCAGAGGTTCCTCAATTACCACTTACCCGTTGTACTTTAATGACCTCCAAATCCAGAAATTCACCATCTGGAAAATATGGAAAATCCATCGCTGTATAATTACGCCATTCAATACGCGATTCTTTGCCAAACATTTCCTCTTCTTTGCAAATAAAATTGGTCCAGGTTTGATTGCGTTGTCCAATCCCATAAATTGATACACCATAAATTCCTTCGATATTGGCTTCTGGATCTACAACAGTAGCCGCATACACATGTATGCAGAGAATATAATAAGGATTTATTTTTCCTTTCAACTTCTCACCACTGGCGTCCATCAAGAATGAACCCTCTTTCTCTCACTATAAACAAAAAAGTGATTTAATTTTTAATATGATATTAGTGTTTTTAGATTTATTTATAGCGCGAGTTTCATTTATGACTTCTTTATTTTTTAAAAATTTATAAAATTAGATTTCTTAATTTCAAGCTTTCAAATTGTATTTTGTAAAATTTTGAACAATATTATATACGTTGACATTAATTCATAGTATCCACGGAAAAAAATATTTAAGATTTTTGAATCAGTAATGACGTTTGAAGATTTTGATATTTGGATAAAGAATTAATATTTTGTAAGAATTTAGATTGTTACCTTTTATAGTGATGCGATTGTTCTTATTGATTAAGCAGAATGGATAAATATTTTGAACCCATATAATTATATGGAATATTTTGATGGACTATCGAATAATTTAATAATGTTTATAGTTAACATGCATTAATTGCTAGTAATTTCGCCTATGAATGTATATGATCATGTTTTCAAAGTAAAGTTAAAAGTAATGTTTATCTTACAAATTTTGTAATGAAAATTTTTGTATATTTAAATGTTAGTGTAAACTATGTGTTAATGAGACAAATTGTTCAAAATTAATTCAAATATCACATATGAAGATAAAGTCAGAATTATCTAATATTAATATATATATATATATATATATATATATATATATATATATATATATGAGCATTTCTTTTCTTGTAATGCAGTGGGCCTTTTGAAAAGGTTGGGTTAGGTAAGATTGGAGCCCAATTTTGTAGAAGGCCCATTAAATTAGTTTCTTAATTTTGTAACATAAGTTGACATACTAAATTAATATTTAACTTTAAATTTAATACCACTTCAAATAACAATAAAATATTTTATATTTGATGTGTATATGTAAAAATTGTAACTTTTTATAGTGTCCTATCAAATTACGAATCTCATGTAAATTTCATATTGTTCCTTTGTTTATAATTATTTATGCAACAATATTAATATTAAAGCTTTATATTATTTACGAATGTGTTGATACTAATATCAAAGTTTATACAATTTATATATTACATGTGATTTAATAAATTTATGATTTAATTTATGACCATTGAGAAATTAAATAAAATAGCAACTAATAGTTTATTTGTATTTTGTTTGGGAATAAAAATTAAAATTAAAGGAGCAACATATAATATAAATATTAGGACTCACATGGCCCAATGGATAAGGCGCTGGTCTTCGAAACCAGAGATTCTATAGTAGCACCAGGCATGGAAGCAAGGGGTATATAGTAGCACGTTTCTATTCCAAGGAGGACTACCTGAAAGTATTAAATGGAGGACCATGGACCATATTAGGGCATTATTTAAGTAATCAAAGTGGAGATTGAATTTTTGGCCATCTGAGGATGATATATAGACCACCCTAGCGTGGATACTTTTTCAAGGTGTGTCATTGGAAGTATTTGAGGATCTCTCACTATTAGACTTGGGGGATGCAGTCAGGAAGGCAATACGAGTGAATTTGAACACAACTGACATGATCTGTGGGCGGTATGCAACGGTTTGCGTGAAAATTGATTTAGCAACACCCTTCATACCGACAGTCGTAGTCTGGGCCAAGAAGTATTTAGTTGAATACGAAGGCTTACTGTATTTGTTCAAATATGATAAATACTGTCATAAGATGGAAGGATGTAAAATGAATGCGCCTGCGACTGAAAATGTTGACATGCAACAACAAATGATTAAGGACCCTAATCGTGCAACGACAGCACAACCCTATGGTCTTTGGTTACTCCCCGCACATGTACGATGCCGACAAATGCACATGTAGAAATAGATCGGCAGAAAGAATACAACTTCGGTGAGTAGACAATCAAGGAGGGAACAATATGTTTAGAGCGATGGACTGACACATGGGGCCAATCTAGTTTCGGATGGGTCACCAACTTTTGAGTTCAGATAAGTCAACAACAACTGAGGTATGAGGTTGTCAGAAAATAGAAAAGTTACATGGGAAAGTGAGAAGAGGGACACAGTAGGCTAGAATTCCACCTTTGCCGTACTCTCTGATCTAAGGGAAGGAGTGATACAGGATCTGGAAAAGTTGAAAAAGAAGATTCAGGAGATACCAAATGGAGTTAATGGGCCAAAACACAATAAAGCCCACATCAAATTGGAAAAAGGGTTGGACTCAAAGATACACAGAAGCCCTACATCTGTTAAACCAAAAGAGGGCCACCATAATGGGAAATAGAAAACTTAAGGATAAGGGTCAAGTGGTAGAACGGGTTGGACCAAGTAGACCTGGGCCTTTAAAAGTGGTGGACAATAACCGTATGACCCAACAACCAAATAATCATACAGAAATAATGGAAATTACAGCGGGGAAAAAGGCAGTACCGTTACTTATGACTCTGATTGTAATTCGACAAGGCATGGATGGAAGAAACTTTCCTGGTAGGAGCAAAGGTGACAGTGGAGGTAGTATGGATATTGACTGCATTGAGGTTGGAAATCAAACAAAGGAAGAGTTGTCTTGCTGACGAGAAGAGCAACTTGCAGTATTTGCAGGGGCTGCCGAAACAGTAATGGAGGTAAGCTATGCTTCCCTATCCCTTTAAACTTTCTCAATGATTAGTTTTATTATTTGGAATTGTAGGGGAATAGGGAATAAAAACACCATAATACATCTTATGGAGATGATTAAAACCCACAGACCAGCTATTATATGTTTACTAGAAACTAGGATACATAGAAGCCAAGTTATGAATTTCCTAGTTAGTACTGGTTTTACAGACATGCTAGTGGTTGAAGCAGAGGGGTACGTAGGAAGCTTGTGGCTCCTTTTGGATTGTAACAAAGTGAATATAGAGCTAGTCTCAATGAGTGATCAAATTATCAAAGCAATTGTCCAAGAGCAATCCAAGGAAGACTGGATGTTGTCGGTGGTGTATGCATCACCTAGACAGTTTATCAGGGAGGAGTTATGAAATTACATAAGGCAATTGGGAAATATTGTGAATATACCATGGGTGGCTATCGTTGCCACCTACTAAGCCATTGCAAATTACAACCGAAATTTATTTTTATATATATAATCACATATTATCTATATTATTATTTTTATAAAAAAAACATAAATTATTTATTTAATTAGAATAAAAAATGTAATTAATTATTTAAGTTTTAAATCAAAATTAATCTATTAATATATATATATTTAATTATTTTCTACTTTAAATTTACAATTATATTAATTTATATATATATATATATCATTATAATATATAATATATACTATATGATATTATAATATATATAGAGAGAGAGAAACTCATTATATTATATAGAGAGAGACTCATCTCAGCTATATCCACCATGCATTGGCCCAACACTCATGTGGCCAAGGAAAAGGCCCAAAGGCTAAATCCATTAATTTTCCTATTGATTGACTTGGAATTGATACACTAAGGAATTAATCAAAAGACTAGTTTTTTAAGAAGAAGATATATATATATATATATATATATATATATATATATCTATATATTAAGTAGTTTGTAACAAAAGTATAGGATTTGAATCGTTTAAAACAAATATATTGGCAATGTATTGATTATTTTACCATTATCTATGAATGAAGGAACCAATACAAATTTAATGCATCAAATATATATATATATATATATATATATATTAGATAGAGTACTGCAAAAAGCATATTTATTAAGTCTTGAGAAATAAAAACTACTGGAAAGATAAAAAGGGGAACTCTTGAGTTCCAACAAAACTGTTTATTACAAAGTCCTAATACATACAAACTTACATAGAAATTAAACCCTAAAATCAAGACTTGTTTCCACCTCCTCAAACACTTCCATTCCTCCTGCGAAAAAATAAATCAAAAAAGAAATAAATTTCAATACATACATATATATATATATATATATATATATATATATATATATATATATATCTATTATATATATATATATATTCTAGGGTAAAAAACATACCTGTTTCTCTCAAAGGTAAAAGGGAGCAAGAGCCACCTCAATGTTATGCATTATATACTGCAGAAGCTTACTAACATTATCGAGAGCCTGATCAGAAACATTGGCTAAAGGATTAGAATCCACAACAATTTGCAAAGAAATTGTGAGAAGAGTTCCATTTTGAAGATCAGCATCACAAATAGCAGCAGCAGCAGCAGGATGATCCAAGGGAGGTCCACTGGGAATAATGGTGAAACCAGAAGGAAGAAGTTGATTAATCTCAGGATCTCCACCGCCGAATAACACTTTCGCCGCCGTAACGTCCAACGATGCATAAACTATGAATGAAGTTGTTGGTTCACAGCTGCTTTCTTGAAAGATGAACACACCTCCATGATCTGTTCTTGGACCCTTTTCCAATATAAACAAAAAAATTAGATTTTCCATGCCCTAATTTGAACAAATTCACTAAAAAAAACAAGATGAAATTTAGGGTTGATATATATCTTACTGTAACTTGTAAGATAGATACACAATTGCCATCTTCTGATCCACTTCCCATGTAAAGAATTTCTTTCACATAACCATTAAAGCTTATAATGTCCCACTAAAACAAAAAAAAAAAAAAATTTACTCGTTATAATATCACAAGAAATTATACTGTGTGTTTATCAAAAAAAACTAAAATATGGATATAATAGTATTGAATAAAAGCATCAAGTTGTACCTCGGATCGATTCTTGTAATTACGCAAATACTCGAATACGATTTTAGGCAAAGTTGGAAGCCAAGAACAAAAAGAAGCACTTATTGTAAGACCAGTTGGTACACCAATATTTCTGAGATTTTCCTTCTCATAATCCTTACATCAGCAATGCCATTTCCAGAAATTGGTGTCCAAAGATCGCCACCAGAAGCAGAGACACCACCAGAGAAACCCAACACCATTCTTTCAGCAAGGATTCGGAAATTCTGGTGTGCTTCAAGATGTAGAGCTACATCTATAGCAAAAAAAAAAGTATATATATAGATAGTATGAATATTTTGTAAATAATTTTGAAAAATATAAATAAAAGAGATAAATATTTCACCCATGTCATTGAGGGATTCACAATATTGGTAATCTGATATTCCCATTGCACATCCAAGACGTTCGCATTGTAGATCATCCATGTTGTTGTCGCGTCCGGCAAAACCCACTGCTGCTCATTTGGTTGTTGTTCATCGTGACAAGAAACATAAATTTGTTCCACTACTGAATTATCATTATTACTGAAAAGTAGTGGATTGGAGAAATTGGAAATCATATTTTCAAATTGGTGATGCATCCCTGAATTTTCTGATTGAAACCAACCATACTGATGAAGAAGATCTTGTGGAAGATACTTATTAGGGTTTGTATTGTTTGTACCATTTATATTTATTCTACACTGAGCTGCTGCTGCTGCTGCTGCTACTGCTGCTTGTTCCTTTAGTGATGCTAGTTGTGTTTGTAGATTCACTACCTGTGGACATTACACGAAATCGCGAGTTTGATTATATATATCTATATATATATATATATATATATATATGTATATATTTATTGGGGGTTGGAATTAATGAAGGAAGTATATATATTTATATATACCTGTTGTTGGAGGGAAACGATTTCTGAGACACAGCCATAAATGGGATCTTGAAGTCTGGCTTGAGCTTCATAAGCGATGGTAACAGCAGCTTCACAACGATCAGTGATGGGAACATGAGCAAGGTGTTTGGAGAAATTACTGGCTCCAAAAACTTTATGAATGGCTGCAAAATTGCATGCTCCATCCATAAAGCAGAAGTAAGGTGCAAATACACAACCTCTAACACATTTTCTTCTCAGAAATTTACACGCACCACAAGGTGAACCAGATCCTGTCATCTTCTTCTTAAATTTTAATTCTATATATTCTTCCTTAATTTCTAGCTAGAAGAATGAATGGATGGATGAATTCAGGGTTAGAACTAAAAGAAAAAAAAACATAGACCAGAGTTTTAGGGTTTATAGTTAATTAGGTTTAATTAGAGAATATTTTTTTATGACCCCACATCCTTAATTTAGGGTTTATGACCCTACTTCCATCCTCAATTATAATTACATTAACTTTTATATTAACTTTATTTATATTTATACTATATTTATATACTATATTTATATTAACTTTTATACTATATTTATATTAACTTATATATATATATATTATTATATATATATTATATATATATATATATATGGGAAAGGAAAGACCAACATGTATATATATATATATATATATATATATATGGGAAAGGAAAAGACCAACATGTAGACTTTTTTCCGTCAAATGTGTTTAAATTTATGACCCCACTTCTATCCTCAATAATAATGACTCCTCAACTATATATCTCCTCCCTTTCTTTTATATATATATTGACATTAAATTATAAATTTTTTTAGATAAATTTTTTTTAATTTTGAGGTATATTATATTTTAATTATAATTTTTTAAAGTTACAAATGAGACTGTTAATAATTTTGATAGATAAAATTTTTTTAATTAAATTATGTGTCTTTTTCCTTTAAAAGGAAGAAGAGAGAGATATTGCATTATTTGTATATTAATATTTAATTTACTTTCTAAAGATCTCTTCCAATTCTTAAAGGGACATTAATGACACTAAGCACACGTGGCATGGCTTGACATGCCCCACTTCGATAAACACATCCGACTATATCAGGGATGTCGAGGCCACTTCGCCTTTTTCAATCAACTTTAACTCCACTTTAACTCACTTCCATCACCTCCCTCGTTCTGTTCTATATTTATATATATATATTGTAATCTCCATCATTTTTTTCTGCTCATTTCACTAGCTAATTAATGTGTATGTAATTAAATGGATATATGTAATTGAGTATATATATATATTAAATATAATATTATATAAGATATAATATTATAATATATATTATATAAAAGTTTCATTTGAACTTTAAAAAAATTGTAATATTTTTTTTAAAATATATATAATATTACATATGTGTAAATCTTAGGGCTGTTAACGATCCGAGTCGAACCGAACATCGAATAATTAGAGTTTGTTTGTTTATTATTCGAGCCCTATTTGAGTTCGCTCGTTAAACATTTCGAACAGAAAAAACTGTTCGAATTTGTTTGATTAATTTTTTTTATTGTTCGAATTCGAGCTCGGGTTCGCTCGAATAATTTAAAAAATTTTTAAAATTTAAATTTGAATTTAAATATTAATTGTTTTTTCAAAATTTCAAATTTATAAAATAAGAAAAAATAGAATTTAAATATTTAACTATTTAATAATAATAATAATAATAATAAAAGATTCTTTTAAAGAGTAAATCTAAATATAATAATTAAAATATTAAATTTCAAACTAAGATAAAACAATTTCTTCAAAAGATAGTTCATCATTCTCTGTCTGCAAAAAAAAAGTTAAATATATAAAGAATATTTTTAAATAAATAAATTATTATTTTTATATATACAAATTAAATGAGAAGAAAAAAACAAAGAACAAACCTGTTTTCAAACTAAGATAAAACAATTTTTTAAAAGATAGTTTATCATCCTCTCTCTGCAAAAAACAAAAAAAAAGTTAAATATATAAAGAATATTTTTAAATAAATTAATTATTTTTTATATATACAAATTAAATGAGAAGAAAAAACAAAGAACAAACCTGTTTTCAAACTAAGATAAAACAATTTCTTCAAAATAGTTCATCATCCTCTCTCTGCAAAAACAAATGTTAAATAATAAAGATATTTTTTATATACAAATTAAATGAGAAGAAAAAACAAAGAACAAACCTATTTCTTATCTTTTTTAAGTCCATGAAGATTACGCACCCAATCAGATGCACATAAAATCATTTCAACTGTATCAATAGACATTGAAGCACGACGATTATCAATCACTCTACCTCCTGCACTGAAAGCAGATTCTGAAGCCACAGTAGTAATTGGAATAGATAATATATCACGTGCCATTTTAGATAATCTACTGTACTTGAACTGATTCACTCTCCACCATTCTAATGCATCAAAATGAGCTTCAGAATCACATATATATACATTTTCTTCGAGATAAATATCCAAATCTGATTTTACAGGCTGAATAAAATCTGATTGTCTGATAAAGAATCAAATTTAGCCTTTCCAGTAATAACATTTCTTCCAATTCTATGAACTTCAGAACTACCACTGCCAGACTGATTGATATCCATTCTTGCCCTTGTTGAACCTTGTTCTTGACTCAATTGACACTCATTATATGCACTTTCATAACTTGCATAAAGGTCATACAATGATTTCTTAACCAATTCAATATTTGCATGAGAATCATCTTTATAAAGCACAGGAAAAACAAACTCAACAAGTTTCATTTTATACCTTGGATCCAAAATTGCACTAAAAGAAAATAACATGTTACATTCACCCCAATACTTATCAAATTTTGCAGCCATTTTTCCAGCCATGACTCTCATATAATCAAAATGACTCAAAGATTTTTCATTTAGTATTTCTTTGATCCTATAAAGCTCTGGAAGAAACAAATTCGAAGTAGGATATTCAGAACCAGATATCATATTGGTAATTTCGTGAAAAATAGCTAAAAATTGGGTTACTTCTTCAACTTTCATCCAATCATAGCTATTAGGAACATAACAAAAACCAGGATCAATATCATGATAACGAGAGAAAGCATCCTTAACTTCCAAAGCCGCTGCCAACATCAAATATGTTCCATTCCATCTAGTAGGACAATCCAAAATCAACTTTTTACAAGACAATTGAAGTTGTTTCACAATTTTAGCAAATTCATTAATTCGAGCCTCAGAATTCTTCAAGTACTTTATACCATCCCGAACAACATCAACTATACTTCCAATTTCACCAAGTCCATCTTGAACAAGCAAATTCAAAATATGAGCACAACATCTCACATGAAATAACTTTCCATCAATTGGCAAACTTTTCCTCAATAAAAGATGGCTTTTCAATCTTCGAATACAAACATCATTGTATGACGCATTATCAACAGTAATAGAGGCCAATTTATTTTCGACATTTACTAAGTGCATCAGCAACAATAACACCCGTATGTGGAGGTGGGACATTTTTAAAACTCAATACACGTTTTTGTAATACCCAGTTAGAATCAACAAAATGTCCAGTGACAACCATGTATTGAATACTTTGTCCACTTTTCCACAAATCAGTAGTGATGTTAATCTTATCAACTTTATGTAATAATGTCTTCAACTCTTTCTTTTCTTGATCATAAACTAACATACAATCTTGTTTCACACAATGACGACTAATGTTTTTATAAAATGGAGAAGCAGCTTTCATAAATTTATTGAACAAAACATGTTCCATCATCAAAAAAGGATACTCATGAACTAATACCATATGTGCAGCAAGTTCTCTAACTTTAGAATGATCATATGTAAAGTTAGAAATAGAACTTACCCTCTACATCTAATCCAGTTTCAGTAATGAAAGAACCTGTTGTTTCAATGTCAAATTTTGACCAAGAGCTAATTTTCGTTGCAAACAAGTCTTCAAATGTCGATTGAATGTAGTGGTAGTGCTGTGTTTATTCACTGCCCATGAGTCCTTGCAATAGGAACACCTTGCCATTTTGCAGCCTTTGTCATCTGTCCATTCTTCCATTTCTTTCCAACAACTAGCTGTTTTTTTTCTTTTCTTTCGCTTAAATGCAATATTTTCTTGAATGTTGTCATTATCATTGTCTTCAGTATCATCTAAATTAATATGATTATTTAATGTCTCAATACTTACTGAGTTTATTTCATCCACAGCACGACATGAAGAAGATTCTTGAAATGAATTTGAGAATGGTATTGACATATCTGCTTAAATAAATAAATAATAATTATAAAATTAGTTAAATACAATCAAAATTTTGAATTTGAACCTAAAAATTTAGAATTCAGTAAAAAAATTTAAATAGATAAATATTTCAAATTTCACCTACAAATTAGCATATTTATTCTATTTAATATTAAATATCTTATTATTATCTATATTTTCTTATAATGTATAAAATAAAAACAAAAACATGGAATAAACATGGTTACTTATCTCTTTCAAATATATATATATAACAATTTAAATAAAATCTGATAACGATAAAGAATAATATAATTTTTAAAAATTAATATATCAAACAAATATAATCTAATTATCTCAATAAAATAAAATAAATATAATAAAAAAATAATATACTTACCTTTAAACTTATTTTTTCAGTTGAGTCTTGAGTTTGAGAAAGTAAATGAAATAGAACGATTAACTTTTTAGGGTTTGTATAGAAAGAAAGTTGATTGAGTTAAAACTTAGAAGTAGAACTCAAAAGTCTTTTTATGGTTATGAGAGAAATAAATTACTTCAGCATTTTGAATAATGTTAGGACTTGGGAGAAGTTGAATCATCTCTAGAAAAAATATGTAATTTAAATATTAAATATTATTTTTAATAATATATATAAATATTTATAATTTGTTCGCGAACGCTCGGTATGTTCGCGAACAATGTTTGAATAAGCTTGAAATATAATCGAGCTTAAAATTTTGTTCGGTGTTTGTTTATTTAATAAACAAACGAGCTCGAACCGAGTATAAACGAGCTCAAACGAGCTTTGTTCGCGAACAGCTCGGCTCGTTAACAGCTCTATGTGTAATATAGCATATTTATTACTATTAACATATTTATTACTATTATAACATAAGTGGTTTCAGAGGGGCAATGACGAGGAATTAGTGTGGCGAGGAACAGTCTAAAGATATCCCACCTTTTTTCGCTGATGACTTGTTGTTATTTGGTGAAGCTTCAGTATGACAATCAAAGGTGATTTATGAGATTCTCCAAAACTTTTATGGAGAATCAGGTCAAAAAGAAAACCAAAGCAAATCTAGGGTTTGATTTTCATCGTCGACTACAACAAGTGAACGATCAAAGGTTAGCGAGAATTTTGGAATGAGAATAACATCATATTTGGGAAAATATTTGGGGGTTCTGCTAATCCATGGAAGGTTAAAAATTCACCATTTTGGCTATCTTGTGGACAGAGTTCAGAAGAAGCTGGGAGGATGATCTAGCCGTATGTTATCACAGGCAGCAAGGGTGCTTCTGATTCAAACAGTTTCAGCTACCATACCATCTTATGTCATGAATTCTTGTCGACTGCCGAAGAGAACCATTGAAACACTTGAGAAAGTAAATTGACGATTTCTATTGGGTGACACAGAGAATCAAAGCTCACTACATACAATTGCGTGGAAGACAGTATGCCAACTAAAAGGACAAGGGGGTCTAAATATTCAGTCACTAGCCAGTGTAAATAAGATTCTATTGGCAAAGCTTGCGTGAAGAGCCATGAAGAAGCCGGATGCATTATGGGCCTTAATCCTATGATCCAAATACGGCGATATGGAGACAGAAGAGAACTGGGATCGTTTGATGAATATATCAGTGGTTGGTAGAAGCTTGAGGTATGGTTGGGAAGTGCTGCGTCAAGGTCTAGAACTGCGAGGAGGAGAGATATGGTGGAAACCGACATCACATGGTCTATTCACCACAAAGACGGCATACACACTCATCTCTCAGGGTCAACATACACAAAGTAATACTTTCAATTGGAAGGAAATTTTGAAATTTAAAGGTCCCACTAGGGGTTCGTGTTTGTTATGGATGATAACACATGATCAACTCAAAACGATGTCTCCATTATGGGAAAGAAAAATTATTGATAGCCCCTAGTGCTTAAGATGTGGATACCAATCCGAGACAACCCTTCACGTGATAAGAGACTGTATGTCTAAAACAGTTTGGGAGATATTAGTGTCGTAGACACTGAGAAGTGAATTTTGGGCTTCATAGGAAATTGGTCAATGGGTGATATGCAATATCCGTAGTAGAAATAGCACACGACTAGAAGAAAACCACTAGAAGTATGTATTTCGACAAGGCGTACTGACGCTGTGGAGATGGCGGAACCTGGAACTATATCAGTAGAAAATACCCCCACATCCTAATATTTTGGCAACAATTATTCTTAGAATTACTTATGAATTTTTGTGTACCTTCAAATGAGGAAGATGAGATGGCTGAAGCTATCTCTGTTACCTAGGTAACATTTGTATACTGTTTATTGTGTTAATACAATATTGTCCATTTAAAAAAACATATAATATGAATAAATAATTAATAAATTTATGATTTAATTTATGACCATTGAGAAATTTAATAAAATATCAACTAATAATTTATTTGTATTTTATTTGGGAGTAAAAATTAAAATTAAAGGATCAACATATAATATAAATAAATAAGAAGATGTTTTGCTGCCAGGGATTTGAACTTGGATTTGTTTGTTGCTTGTATTAAGCTGTTAATTTCCATTAAATTGTGTTATAGTGGAGTATATGATAGATTGCAGCAGAATATCTAAAGTATTAATAGACATAGAGACGAATTGAAAATTTTTATTTTTATATTAGAGTGAAAGGTGAGAATTGTTTTTAAAAAATGTTTATTTAGTTATAATATCATCAAATTAATAGATTTTTTTATAGTGTTATAAGATATATATATATATATATATATATATATATATATATATATATATATATAAGACTTTAAAAGTCAAAAAAATAAATATTTTAGAACTAAACTTGATAAACATTAAAAACATTTGGACCAAATTCATCAGTTAATCAAAGAAAACTTATATTTTTTTTTCAAATTTTTAATTAGATGTTACACAATAATTGTTTTTAAGAAATAAGCATAAAATTAAAAATGATAATAATATAAAGAAATAAAGTTGATTTATTTATGATTGAAAAGATACAAAAATGTATCACAAAATTGTACTTGGTGTACTAACAAGCGCAATGACATATGCTTTTGCTACCTACGTTCTTGCAAAGACCTCCTCTCTCGCAGTATGAAATACAAAAATTCCAACACTTTCCACTACTTTCTGGATTATCATCTTTGCCTTTCAGACAAGTTCCTTGTTCCGGATGATCTTTGCAACATTTGTCTCCTTCAACAACATTCTTGCTACCTGAAAAAGAGAACAAACCAAATAGGACAAAATTGTTTTTTTAAAAAAATCGACTAAACCTTATACTATATATTTTTTTTGTATGCATAAAATATTTTTATTATTCTTTATACATATATTGTATCTATTTTTATAATGTAATAAAGTATACAATGAAGATTTTATATTGATTTTAAATACATAAAGAAAGAAAATATGATTGTATATTGTTTTATTTATATAATAAACGAAAGCTAATGTAAAAGTATTATTTATTTAAAACTAACATATGATAAGAACAAAGTAAAAAAGAAATAGAACAAAGTAAAAAAAATTTACCAATTGTTTTATGAGAGAATTTGTCAGTCAAAACTTATTATTAATAGGAAAAAATAAAGATGTTGTGACATCTGATAAATTCAAATAAACAAAAAAAAAATGCATAAGAAAAAAAATATAAGTGGATCAAAGTTGTAAAAACTAATGTTTCATAAATTATGACATAAACTTTTCTATTTTATTTATTTTTATTAGTTTTTTTTTTGTTTCCTAGTGAAGAATTTCTATGGATTTGTTTTATTTGTTTTTCTTATTTAATAAAATATGAGCAATTGATTATGTTATCCATAATTTTCTTCTGTATCAATTTATTACGTAAAAGTTTTTGATGAATTTTCTACACACATTTTAATGATTTTTTTTATTCTTCAATTTATTCTATGTCACAGTTTCCATCTAAAAAATAATAATATTAAATAAAAAAATAAATAGAGAGAGAGAGAAAAACCAAGTGGACCAAAATTGTACAAAGTAACCTTTCATAAACTAAAAAATATATATATATATATATATATATATTATAATTATTAAGTAGTGTAATAATGTGGATCATTAATGCATAAACCATAATTCATTACTTTCTTAATTCATAATAAATTTCGTCAGTTACAATACAGTTATAAGAAATATAAAGATGTCAATATCACAACAAAATAAAAAATAAAATAAAAACTAAAAAAAACACACACACATCCTATAAAATAAAATTTTAACAAGTTAAAAATAATAATAATAAAGAAAATTATAAAAATTAAGTGGACCAAAATTGTAAAAACTTATGTTTCATAGACTAGAATAAAAACTTATGTTTTAAAGATTGTACAATAAAAGTAGTTGAGAATCATAAATGCTTTAGTAGAATTGTACATATTTCTTTTAAATAGTGTTTTAATTTCTTTGCTTCTAATCTTTAAACAGTTTCTTGAGTAATTGACACTAAACCAATATTATTTTATATTTAATTTTTCTGTTAATATTCATCCATCTTGTTAGAAATTTTAAAAAAAATTCAAAAATTGATTTATTATAACTTTTTGGTTAAAAAAAATGAAGGTCAGTGGTGTGGTGGAAGAGTTGAAACTATAGCCTACCATTGACCTTGGGAGGGCAGGGTCATCCCCGCAAAGTCACTCGATATATATAAAAATTAGGGTTTATATTTTAGGTTTCGATGTGTTTTGAATGGAAAAATTAGGATTTATATTTTAGGGTATGATATGTTTTGAATGAATGTCAATTGTAAGATAACACTTTTAAATTAATTCACATCTAAATTAATTTTTGTTTCAACCGGATTAATCTTTTACAGGGAAAACGTTATGGCTCGAAATTTTAAGTTAATCCATATTTAAATTAATTCTTATTCTAACTGGATTGATTTTTTACGGAAAAATGTTTAAATTCTTACTTACTAACTCATATAGAGTTATCTTATTATTTTTTCTTTTCATTATATCATTATCTTTAATAATTTCGTAACACATTTTAGTATACTCTCACCAAACAAACATGGAAGTCTTGATAAGATCAGGTAAATTAGTATTTGGTATCATTGCACCCAATGTTCTAAATAGTACTAAGTGACTATGCAATATATATATATATATATTATATATATATATATATATATATATTGTACGTATTTCTTGTCATTTCTTTTCCTTTTTTTCTTAAATGATTCAGAATTCTTATCCGATCATCGAATGGATCATAGATATGTTTTTGTCATGTTAGAAATTAATTCACAAAGAGATTGACCATAACCAGAATTGTACATATTTCTTTTAAATAGTGTTTTAATTTCTTTGCTTCTAATCTTTAAGTTATCCATCAAATAATAATTTATCTATAAATTAGTCAAAAAAAATTCATGATTTATATTAACTGTGAGAATAACTTTATAAACAATTCATTCTAATATCTTTATAATTTAATAAAAAATTAGCTATTCATTATTTTAAAATATAATTTTTCCCTATGTAAAACTATTTTAGCAAAAAATTTGATAAAATATTTTATATAGAGAATTATTTTTATTTAAAATTTTGTCTTTGTCACTATTCCGTTACAGATGAATAAAAATTAAAGAATTAGCTATAGAATACCAGTTAAATAGATGAATTTTATATAATATTATATATATATATATATATAATATATATATATATATATATATATATTAAAGAATTAGAAATTAAAATCCACTACTAGTAAAATCAATTTTAGCGACGGAAATTTGCGACGGCCTCATAGCCGTCGCAAATTGCAACCAAATTTGCGACCGCGTACTAAGCCGTCGCAAATTGCAACCAAATTTGCGACCGCATACTAAGCCGTCGCAAATTGCAACCAAATTTGCGACAGACTACTATGCCGTCGCAAATTGCAACCAAATTTGCGACAGACTACTAAGCCGTCGCAAATTGCAACCAAATTTGCGACCGCCTACTAAGCCGTCGCAAATTGCAACCAAAATTTGCGACCGCCTACTAAGCCGTCGCAAATTGCAACCAAATTTGCGACCGCCTACTAAGCGTCGCAAATTGCAACCAAATTTGCGACCGCCTACTAAGCGTCGCAAATTACAACCGAATTTGCGACCGCCTAATAAGCCATCACAAATTGCAACCAAAATTTGCGACCGACTACTCAGCCGTTGCAAATTGCAACCGAATTTGCGACCGACTACTCAGCCGTCGCAAATTGTAACCAAAATTTGCGACCGCCTACTAAGCCGTTGTAAATTGCAACCGAAATTTGCGACCACCTACTAAGCCATTGCAAATTGCAACTGAATTTGCGACCGACTACTAAGCCGTTCCAAATTGCAACCGAATTTGCGACTTCAAACTAAGTCGTTGCAAATTACAACCGAAAATTATTTTTATATATATAATCACATATTATCTATATTATTATTTTTATAAAAAAAACATAAATTATTTATTTAATTAGAATAAAAAATGTAATTAATTATTTAAGTTTTAAATCAAAATTAATCTATTAATATATATATATAATTAATTATTTTCTACTTTAAATTTACAATTATATTAATTTATATATATATATATATATATTATATATATATATATTATCATTATAATATATAATATATACTATATGATATTATATATATATAGAGAGAGAGAAACTCATTATATTATATAGAGAGAGACTCATCTCTATATCCATCATGCATTGGCCCAAAGACTCACGTGGCCAAGGAATAAAGGCCCAAAGACTAAATCCATTAATTTTCCTATTGATTGACTTGGAATTGATACACTAAGGAATTAATCAAAAGACTAGTTTTGTTAAGACTAAGGAATTAAGTAGTTTGTAACAAAAGTATAGGATTTGAATCGTTTAAACAAATATATATTTGGCAATGTATTGATTATTTTACCATTATCTATGAATGAAGGAACCAATACAAATCTAATGCATCATATATATATATATATATGATATATATATATATATATATATATATATATTAGATAGAGTACTGCAAAAAAGCATATTTATTAAGTCTTAAGAAATAAAAAACTACTGGAAAGATAAAAAGGGGAACTCTTGAGTTCCAACAAAACTGTTTATTACAAAGTCCTAATACATACAAACTTTACATAGAAATTAAACCCTAAAATCAGACTTGTTTCCACCTCCTCAACACTTCCATTCCCGCGAAAAAATAAATCAAAAAAGAAAAAAATAATTCAACACATACAAACATACATCATACATATATAGATATACATACATATATATATATATATATATATATATATATATATATATATATTCTAGGGTTAAAAAAACATACCGTTTCTCTCAAAGGTAAAGGGAGCAGAGCCCTCATGTTATGCATGTATACTGCAGAAGCTTACTAACATTATCGAGAGCCTGATCAGAAACATTGGCTAAGGATTAGAATCCACAACAATTTGCAAAGAAATTGTGAGAAGAGTTCCATTTGAAGATCAGCATCACAAATAGCAGCAGCAGCAGATGATCCAAGGGAGGTCCACTGGGAATAATGGTGAAACCAGAAAGGAAGAAGTGAATAATCTCAGGATCTCCACCGCCGAATAACACTTTCGCTGCCGTCACGTCCAACGGTGCATAAACTATGAATGAAGTGTTGGTTCACAGCTGCTTTCTTGAAAGATGAACACACCCTCCATGATCTGTTCTTGGACCTTTTCCAATATAACAAAAAAATTAGATTTTCCATGCCCTAATTTGAACAAATTCACTAAAAAAAACAAGATGAAATTTAGGGTTGATATATATCTTACTGTAACTTGTAAGATAGATACACAATTGCCATCTTCTGATCCACTTCCCATGTAAAGAATTTCTTTCACATAACCATTAAAGCTTATAATGTCCCACTAAAAAAAAAAAAAAATTTACTCGTATAAATCACAAGAAATTATACTGTGTGTTTATCAAAAAAACTAAAATATGGATATAATAGTATTGAATAAAAGCATCAAGTTACCTCGGATCGATTCTTGTAATTACGCAAATACTCGAATACGATTTTAGGCAAAGTTGGAAGCCAAGAACAAAAAGAAGCACTTATTGTAAGACCAGTTGGTACACCAATATTTCTGAGATTTTCCTTCTCATAATCCTTACATCAGCAATGCCATTTCCAGAAATTGGTGTCCAAAGATCGCCACCAGAAGCAGAGACACCACCAGAGAAACCCAACACCATTCTTTCAGCAAGGATTCGGAAATTCTGGTGTGCTTCAGGATGTAGAGCTACATCTATAGCAAAAAAAAAAGTATATATATAGATAGTATGAATATTTTGTAAATAATTTTGAAAAATATAAATAAAAGAGATAAATATTTCACCCATGTCATTGAGGGATTCACAATATTGGTAATCTGATATTCCCATTGCACATCCAAGACGTTCGCATTGTAGATCATCCATGTTGTTGTCGTCGTCCGGCAAAACCCACTGCTGCTCATTTGGTTGTTGTTCATCGTGACAAGAAACATAAATTTGTTCCACTGCTGAATTATCATTATTACTGAAAAGTAGTGGATTGGAGAAATGGGAAATCATATTTTCAAATTGGTGATGCATCCCTGAATTTTCTGATTGAAACCAACCATACTGATGAAGAAGATCTTGTGAAAGATATTTATTAGGGTTTGTATTGTTTGTACCATTTATATTTATTCTACACTGAGCTGCTGCTGCTGCTACTGCTGCTTGTTCCTTTAGTGATGCTAGTTGTGCTTGTAGATTCACTACCTGTGGACGTTACACGAAATCACGAGTTTGATTATATATATATATATATGTATGTATATGTATATATTTATTGGGGGTTTGGAATTAATGAAGGAAGTATATATATATATATATATATACCTGTTGTTGGAGGGAAACGATTTCTGAGACACAGCCATAAATGGGATCTTGAAGTCTGGCTTGAGCTTCATAAGCGATGGTAACAACAGCTTCACAACGATCAGTGATGGGAACATGAGCAAGGTGTTTGGAGAAATTACTGGCTCCAAAATCTTTATGAATGGCTGCAAAATTGCATGCTCCATCCATAAAGCAGAAGTAAGGTGCAAATACACAACCTCTAACACATTTTCTTCTTAGAAATTTACACGCACCACAAGGTGAACCAGATCCTGTCATCTTCTTCTTAAATTTTAATTCTATATATTCTTCCTTAATTTCTAGCTAGAAGAATGAATGGATGGATGAATTCAGGGTTAGAACTAAAAAGAAAAAAAAACACAGACCAGAGTTTTAGGGTTTATAGTTAATTAGGTTTAATTAGAGAATATTGTTTTATGACCCCACGTTCTTAATTTAGGGTTTATGACCCCACTTCCATCCTCAATTATAATTATATTAACTTTTATATTAACTTTATTTATATTTATACTATATTTATATACTATATTTATATTAACTTATATATATATATATATATGGGAAAGGAAAAGACCAACATGTAGACTTTTTTCCGTCAAATGTGTTTAAATTTATGACCCCACTTCCATCCTCAATAATAATGACTCCTCAACTATATATCTCCTCCCTTTCTTTTATATATATATTGACATTAAATTATAAATATTTTTAGATAATTATTTTTTTAATTTTGAGGTATATTATATTTTAATTATAATTTTTTAAAGTTACAAATGAGACTGTTAATAATTTTGATAGATAAAACTTTTTAAATTAAATTATGTGTCTTTTTCCTTTAAAAGGAAGAAGAGAGAGATATTGCATTATTTGTATATTAATATTTAATTTACTTTCTAAAGATCTCTTCCAATTCTTAAAGGGACATTAATGACACTAAGCACACGTGGCATGGCTTGACATGCCCCACTTCGATAAACACATCCGACTATATCAGGGATGTCGAGGCCACTTCGCCTTTTTCAATCAACTTTAACTCCACTTTAACTCACTTCCATCACCTCCCTCGTTTTTGTTCTATATTTATATATATATATTGTAATCTCCATCATTTTTTTCTGCTCATTTCACTAGCTAATTAATGTGTATGTAATTAAATGGATATATGTAATTGAGTATATATATATATTAAATATAATATTATATAAGATATAATATTATAATATATATTATATAAAAGTTTCATTTTAACTTTAAAAAAATTATAATATTTTTTTTAAAATATATATAATATTACATATGTGTAATATAACATATTTATTACTATTAACATATTTATTACTATTATAACATAAGTGGTTTCAGAGGGGCAATGACGAGGAATTAGTGTGGCGAGGAACAGTCTAAAGATATCCCACCTTTTTTCGCTGATGACTTGTTGTTATTTGGTGAAGCTTCAGTATGACAATCAAAGGTGATTTATGAGATTCTCCAAAACTTTTATGGAGAATCAGGTCAAAAAGAAAACCAAAGCAAATCTAGGGTTTGATTTTCATCGTCGACTACAACAAGTGAACGATCAAAGGTTAGCGAGAATTTTGGAATGAGAATAACAACATATTTGGGAAAATATTTGGGGGTTCTGCTAATCCATGGAAGGTTAAAAATTCACCATTTTGGCTATCTTGTGGACAGAGTTCAGAAGAAGCTGGGAGGATGATCTAGCCGTATGTTATCACAGGCAGCAAGGGTGCTTCTGATTCAAACAGTTTCAGCTACCATACCATCTTATGTCATGAATGCATGTCGACTGCCGAAGAGAACCATTGAAACACTTGAGAAAGTAAATTGAAGATTTCTATGGGGTGACACAGAGAATCAAAGCTCACTACATACAATTGCGTGGAAGACAGTATGCCAACTAAAAGGACAAGGGGGTCTATTTTATTTATTTATATTTTATCTTCTCAAAGTATAATATTTTTTTACTATTGTTTAGTTTTAAAGTCATATTAAATTAAAGATAGATTTAGTTACATAAAGATATAACTTGAACGTGTATGATAATATAATAATTAAAAAGTGTAAATATAAGAATGAAATTTTTATTTTTTTTGAATTGTTTTAGGTATTTATGGTTTTACCATATTTTACACTTTGTTGACATGATTGGAATTTAAGTATTCTTTCTAATCAACTAATTGACTTATAGTTATAAAATAAATAAAAACTTTAAAATTTAAAGAAAAATCATTTTTTTTCAATTTTTAATTAGATGTTACATAATAATTTTTGTAAGGAATAGGTATAAAATTAAAAATGATAATAATATAAAGATATAAAGTCATTTTTTTATGATTGAAAAGATACAAAAAAATGTTTCACAAAATTGTACTTTCAATACTATTAATGAATAGGTGCACTAACAAGCACAGTGACATGTACTTTTGCCACCTACATCCTTGCAAAGACCTCCTCTCTCACAGTCTGAAATGCAAAAACTCCAACACTTTCCACCACTTTCTGGATTATCATCTTTTCCCTTCAGACAAGGTCCTTGCTCGGGATGATCTTTGCAACATTTGTCTCCTTCAACAACATTCTTGCTACCTAAAAAGTGAACAAAATAAATAGGATATATTATGAAAATTTTATTTTGACTTTAAATACATAAAACAAGAAAATATAAATGTATATTGTTTCATTTATATAATAAACAAAATCAAATGTAAAAGTATTATTTATTTAAAACTAACCTATGATAAGAACAAAGTAGAAAAGAAATAGAACATCAATTCTCTTTTCCATAGCTATTGTATTCTTAAAAGAATTTATCAATTAAATTGTGAGTTAAAACATATTTATAAGGAAAAACTAAAGATGTTGTGTACTAAAATTAAAGTGGACCAAAATTGCAAAAATTAATGTTTCATAGACAATAACAAATTTTTCTATTTTATTTATGATTATTAGCTTGCGTAATTATTAATATTTAAATTAAAATTTATTATTATTTTTAAACTGTTACAACATATTTATAAGAAAAATAAAGATGGTGTGGACCAAACAGTATAACAAATACATAGAGAGAAAAATTATGTGGACCAACGTTGTAAAAACTAATATTTCATGGACAACAACGTAAACGTTTTTCAATTATTAATTTATAATAAATACATAGAGAAAGAAATTAAGTGGACCAAGTTGTAAAAACTAATGTTTCACAACAACAACGTAAACTTTTTTCGATTATTATTTTATATATGATTATTAATTTATAATAGATACATAGAGAGACAAATTAAGTGGACCAAGTTGTAAAAACTAATGTTTCACAACAACAACGTAAAATGTTTTCAATTATTATTTTATATATGATTATTAATTTATAATAAATGCATAGAGAGAGAAATTAAGTGGATCAAGTTGTAAAAACTAATGTTTCACAATAACAACGTAAATTTTTTTCAATTATTATTTTATATATGATTATTAATTTACGTAAAAATACAAATTCTTTAGTCAAAATTATAATTCATTATTTTCTTAATTTGTTTGTATTATTAATTCATGTCTACTTTTCAATGTTATCAACATTTTATAATTTAAATTCTGCATACAAAGTCTTTAAATGAAAATACTTTTTCAATACTAAAAGAATTTAAACTATGCTATCAACATAAACAATTATATATATATAATATATATATATATACCCAATTATTCTACCTAAAAAACCCAATATATATATAAATTCTAAAAATTTAATAAACAACCAAATTTTAATAATAAAAAAAGCCCAATAATTACATTTTTTCACAATTTCATGGATCAATATTAGTTTAATGCATTGACAATAGTGGCTACAATTTTTTATTTGTTTATTTTCAAATTTTATTAATAGGAAAATTGGCATAGTTTCCGAACTATAGAGGTTTGGTGACATTGGTCCTAAAGTATTCTTTTTGGTAGAATTGGTTTCCGAACTATAAAAAAATTGTGACATTAGTCTTTCGCTTAAAAAATTCCGTTACATTATTCGTTAACTAGAAACAACTCTAAAGATATTTATGTCAGTACATTATTTAAATATATGTAATAATAGGCAGATTGACATAAATAGTCCCCAAACTATAGATGTTTGGTGACATTGGTCCCTAAATTATAATATTTTGGGTGAAATTAGTCCCCAAACTATATCTAAATTAAAAATTTATAAAAGTATCCTTTATAAAAAAAATTAAGGTTTATTTTTTAAAATAATGAACAAATATGCGGCTGCAAAAAATTGTAAAAACAGTTAACTAACGGTAACACATCTTACTTAACTATAGAAATTAATGAAGTTGCTTCAAGTGAGACTTTTTAAAATTTGTAGGATACTCATAAACATTTTTCACTTCATGTGTTACTACACTACTTTACCCTAATAAAAATTAGTTATTATTATTAATCCATATATTTTTATTTTACTTTTTATTTGCAAAAAATAATTTTCAAAATAAAAAAAATTTACTAAACAAATCTCAGCACAATTTCATCATCAATACATTAGTTTAATACATTTATAAGATAGGGGTCTGATTTTTAATTTGTTTATTTTCGTATTTCTACTATTTCTTTTTTTATTAATACAAGAAATCTAATTTTAAAAAATAAAAATTTGACTGATCCAAATACCCATTGTTTTTCTAATTTGTTTCTCATTAATGAAAAAAAAAAACAAAAGCCTCAACTCAACTCTTATTTAATTGATGTAGAAGAAGATATGGGTCAGGTATTTATTTTGTTTATTTTCATTTTCTAATTTTTCAAATTTTATGAATACAAGAAATCTAGTTTTAAAAAAAAAATTAGTTAAAACTGAAAGTCTCGGTATCGGTCACTGTCTCGGTGATCACTAGTTCACATCAGTATGAGTGAGTCGGTCATTGTATTGGTTTATACGAATTTTTTATATTTAATTTAAAAATATTATTTAAATATATTTTTTCGAAAATAAATTATTTAAATATATATATATATATATATTTATACAATAATTTTAATAATAATTAATATTTTTTAAAAATAAAAAATATAATGTGCATAATATATATATTGTTTGTCCATAACTGTATATAATATTAATATATATGTATATATATATTAAAATATTAAATATTATGTAATATTATATATTTATATATATATATATATAATTTTTGGATTTTCGTGCTATTTCTTTTTCCACCTTCTTCTCTTCCTTCTCTTTTCTCCTCCTTCTTCTTCCATGGTGATCAAGTCGTGACCGATTCATATCGAGTTAGGTTGAATCGGACCGAATCAGGCCGATGTACGAACGATTCTGGCAGAGTTGATATTATCTTAGATTTTGTCTGTATTTTTGTTTCGGTGAACTTTGGAACGGAGACGACTCAGCCGAGAATTTTAACCATAGTGGGAATTAGAGACAAAAATTAACAGGAAATATTTTAGTGAGACTTATTAAAAATTGGATGACATTCCATAAACGTTTTACTTCATGTGATAAACATGGTTTCTCAAATCATCTTAATCAAAATTAGTTTTTATTATCGAATAATATCTTTATTTTACTTTATTTTTCTTTTTCAAAAAAGTAATTTTTTTAAAGAAAATTACTGCAAAAATCGCAACACAAATTTATCATTAGCATTATTAGTGTAATGCATATACAAGATAGTGGCCAGTTATTTAATTTATTTATTTTAATGTCTGCACTTTTTTAGATATTATTAATGTAAGGAATTTGTTTAAAAGAAATAAAAATTAAAACTTGAAATAGAACATCACAACAGAAATTAACGGAGTTACTTATAGTAAAATTTCTTAAAATTTGGAGAACACATTTTTTCACTTTCAAGTGATAAATTTAGATTCTGAAATCTAAAAGGTATTATTAATACTTTACACTTATAAAACTTAGTTATTAATTTAATGTAAAAATTTAATATAAAAATTTGAACACAATTTCATCATCAATATTAATTTAATGCATGTACAAGATAATAAGTCGAGTATTTAATTTGTTTATTTTTATGTTTATTTTTTTTTCAAATTTTATTAATGCAAGGAATCTAGTTGAAAAAAAATTAAAACTTTGAAGTGGGACTTAATGACAAAAATTAACAGAAGTACTTCTAATGGGACTTCTTAAAGCTTCGAAGATAATGATAAATGTTTTTCACTTTAACTAATAAACTTAGATTCTGACATCTGTGTTACTAGAATAAAATTATTTATTATTATGAAACAAATATCTTTATTTTACTTTTTGTTGTCCGAAAAATAATTTTTAAAAAATATTTACTTCAAAAATGCCAACACAATTTCATCGATCAACATTTCAACATTAGTTTAATGCATCGACAAGATAGCAGATTACTATTGTTTTTTCATCTAGTTAAAGTGCCCACAACATAATTGAGACTGTAGCAACAATGTAACGACGACCACAGTTACAATACAACGGCAACAACTAGAATCCGTGTATTTGTTGTTTTGGGAAAGATGGGCTTGAATTTGTTTGAATTTTATTCAAACTAGGTGAGGAAAATTCTTGTTTTTGCTATTAAATAATTTATTTAATTTGTTTTTGAGTGGATTTGTTTTCGTGGAACAGAGCTTTAATTTGAATGAATTTTGTTGGAGCCAAGAAAAATATTATCTTTGCTATTAAACAATTTATTTTATTTTGTTCAGAGAATTTGTTGTCGTGGAAGAAAGCTTGAATTCGAGTAAATGTTTTTCAACCTAATTAGAAAAAATCATGTCTTTATTATTAATTTTTTTATTATTTTTTTATCATTTTGATCCTTAAATCATATTTTCACTGTTTTGACATTAACAATTTTATCTATTATGTAAAAAGATAAATTAAATAAAAATAAACTCTCTTTGACAGGAGTCTTAATATTCAATCGCTCCTCAGATAACATACTCTTTCTGCTCATGCGGATTTTTGTATTTATTCTGTGTCAATAATTAATTTAAACTCCAACTAAATTAGATTTGAGCTGCATCGATCTCCTCTCCCTACACTGTTTTTTACAATTGGAACTAAGACCTTGCGAATGGGAATCGAACTCCTTCCACTTAGATTCAAGCTGCGTCGATCTCCTCTCCCTACACTGTTTTTAATAGTTAGAACTAAGACCTTGCGAATGGGAATCAAGCTCCTTCCACTTGGACCAATTGTTAACCAATTGGACCAATTGGAGAGAGAGTTACTTTTGAAAAAGATGCAAATAATGTGATTCTAGCTTTAAAAGGTGCCTCTGAGTTTGCAGACTGAAGAGACATGATTTTTGGTTTTTATCGTTTACCCCTCTTGTTTGTAATTATGTAGCTCATGACATTGCTAATTGCAGCTCATGACATTGCTAAATGGGCTAATAGGTCATCTTTTTGTGGTGAAGTTAATTTGGAATCCTTCCCCAACATTATTGGGACTCTGATAGAAGGGTGTCTTAAAAGCCTCATTTGCTTGAATGTGTATGATAATATAATAATTAAAAAATGTAAATATAAGATTAGAATTTTTTTTTGAATTTTTTTAGGTATTCATGTTTGTACCATATTTCAAATTTATGATATCTTTAAATCATAAGTGAAGCTGTCACTAATTGAGCTACACTTTGTTGACAAGATTGAAATTTAAGTATTCTTTTTAATCAACTAATTGACTTATAATTATAAAATAAATAAAAACTTTAAAATTTAAAGAAAAATCATTTTTTTCAATTTTTAATTGGATATTACATAATAAGTTTTGTAAGGAATAGGTATAAAATTAAAAATGATAATAATATAAAGAAATAAAGTTGATTTATATTATTAAAGAGATGGTTTTTAGGATTCAATAGCCCTAGGAACAGTTTTGAGGAAAATAATTTGACAGTTTTGAGGAAAATAATTTGGAAAATTTCTAATCCAGCAACATCAATAACAAAGACAAGATTTTTTGTTCTGAGTCGAACAAAATTCACACAAATTATTGAAGCTCCTCTTTCCCATAGCTACAAATTCACGAATTCTAGCTATCTTGAGACTCTTAGAACTCTCTTCCCATTTGATTTTGTCACTGTTCCGTTGCTATACTTACTGCGTGGTTGTGCCGTTGTTTTCGGCACTTTAACTAGATGAAAGAACAATGATAATGAGATAATAATTATGGGGAGGATTAATTTTTCATTTTTATTTAATTTTTAAAATAATGACGAAAATGTCCTTAAATAAAACTGGAAAAAATGAGATTTAATGGCAAAATATTGTTCTAACTGGCGAAATGGACAAAATGACAATTTGTGAGACGTTTTGAAAGTTGTAGCTAGCGCCAAAAACAAAATGTAAATGTTAAATTTGAATTGTGCAAAACTTTTGTTTACCCTTAATAAAATTTGAAAACGTACAAATATAAAAATAAACAAATTAAAAACCAACCCGCTATCTTATCCATGCATTAAATTAAATTAATGTTGATCCATGAAATTGTGTTTAGAATTTTAAAGTAAATGTTTTTGAAAATTATTTTTCCGTAAACAAAAACTAAAATAAAAATATATTGTTTAATAGTAATAACTAATTTTTATTAGGATAAAGTATTACAATAATAATTGTTAGATTTTAGAATTCAAGTTTATCAGCTGAAGTGAAAAACGGTTCTCCAAATTTAAAAAGTCTCTCTATAAGCACCTATTTTATTTTTTCAATTAAAGGACTAGAAGCCAAACATTCTTCATTGGCATCATGATATAAACAATTTTTCTTTTTTTATTAAAAAAGAAAAAGTCATATGAAATTAAAGTTTGGTTGACTTGCTTAAATATTTAGTTGTAATATATGTGTAATAATATTATCACTTTAAATATCAAAATGGAAGATTGAATTTAAGTATAGTTTGATGAAATTAAGTCATTAAGTTGTTTTACAAACAATTTTTAAAGCAATAAAAATTTCAATTTTGTTTTTAAAAAAAACTTTTTTTGCTTGCTATTATTTAGATGCCTATTTATAAACTTTTTAGGTATAAACAAAGAACAACTAATAAATGAGAGAGAGAAACAAGTGGACCAAAGTTGTAAAAACTAATGTTTCTAAACTATAAAGAAAACTTTATATATATATACTAGTTCTTATAAGCCTCCTTCTTCTTCTCCTTCTTCTCCTCCTTCTTCTCCTTCTTCTTCTTCTCCTTCTTCTTCTCCTTCTTCTTCTCCTTCTTCTCCTTCTTCTTCTCCTTCTCCTTCTTCTCCTTCTTCTTCTCCTCCTTCTTCTTCTCCTTCTTCTTCTCCTCCTTCTTCTTCTCCTTCTTCTTCTCCTCCTTCTTCTCCTGCTTCTTCTTCTCCTTCTTCTTCTTCTTCTCCTGCTTCTTCTCCTCCTGCTTCTTCTCCTCCTGCTTCTTCTCCTCCTGCTTCTTCTCCTGCTGCTACTCCTCCCGCTTCTGCTCCTTCTTCTTCTTCTTCTTCTTCTTTAGGATTGAATTATGATCGAGTCGTACTGAGTTATAGACGAGTCAAGCCAAATTGATATCATCTCAATTTTTGATTGTATCTTTGTCTTGATAAACTCTTCGACACTTTGAATCATAATACTGTTGTTACATTAACAATGAGTTCGAGAATGACAAGAATTTCTGAGGAAGGGGTGCAGATTTGGAGAATAGTATATTGGGACAGACAACAATGAATTTTCTAATATTGAAATAACAACGTTAATCTCGCCTAAAAGAATTTTGTTAGGTCAAAGCCAACATAGCCCTTGAGAGCCTAAGTCCCAAGTTAACCCAATCCGAAGAGAAATTAATTTTATTTTTTTAAAAGAAAGAAATCCCTATTAAATTTAATCAATCTTCATTTGTCTAAACTTCTTGATACTTTGTGTATATAAGTTTTTTTTATTTGAATTATAATAAAGATGGAAAATCTTTATAACAAAAAAGATACAAATATTAAAGGAACAAAATAAAATAGTCTAATTAATATTTTATTTAAATAAAACAAAAGGTGGAGAAAGAAATACAACAAGAGATAAACATAAACTATAGATTTCATTACATGAATTTCTCCTCTAATTTGAAGCTTAATTGAATACTTCCAATTACACCCCTTCGAGATCCTCCACCCACAAATGCCCCATAGAGTGGTTGGTCAACATGTATAATTTCATTTGGTGTTAAAAACAATGGAGTTTTAGTCCTACCAATAACTGAGACACCATCAGAGGTTCCTGGATTACCACTTACCTGTTGTACTTTAATGACCTCCAAATCTAGAAATTCACCATCCGGAAAATATGGAAAATCCATCGCCGTATAATTACGCCATTCGATATGTGATTCTTCGCCAAACATTTCCTCTTCTTTGCAAATAAAATTGGTCCAGGTTTGAATGCGTTGTCCAAGCCCACAAATTGATACACCATAAATTCATTTGATGTTGGCTTCTGGATCTATAACAGTAGCCGCATACACATGTATGCAGAGAATATAATAAGGATTTATTTTTCCTTTCAACTTCTCACCGCCGGCGTCCATCAAGAATGAACCCTCTTTCTCTCACTATAAACAAAAAAGTGATTTAGTTTTTAGTAGGATATTAGTGTTTTTAGATTTATTTATAGCGCGAGTTTCATTTATAACTTCTTTATTTTAAATTTTTTTTATAAAATTAGATTTCTTAATTTGTAAACTTTCAAATTGCATTTTGTAAAGTTTTGAACAATATTATACGTTGACATTAATTCGTAGTATCCAGGGGAAAAAATATTTAAGATTTTTTAATTAGTAATAATGTTTGAAGATTTTGATATTTGGATAAAGAATTAATATTTTACAAGAATTTAGATTGTTACCTTTTATAGTGAAGTGATTGTTCTTATTGATTAAGCAGAATGGATGAATATTTTGAACGGATATGAAATATTTTGATGGACTGTCGAATAATTTAATAATATTTATAGTTAACATGCATTAATTGGTAATAATTTCACCTATGAATGTACATGATCTTGTTTTCAAAGTAAAGTTAAAAGTAATGTTTATCTTACAAATTTTGTAATGAAAAGTTTTGTATATTTAGATGTTAGTTTAAAATATGTGTTCATGAGACAAATTGTTCAAAATTAATTCAAATCTCACATATGAAGATGAAGTCCGAATTGTCTAATTAATATATACATATATATATATATATATATGAGCATTTCTTTTCTTCTAATGCATTGGGCCTTTTGAAAAAGTTGAGTTAGGTAAGATTGGAGCCCAATTTTGTGAAGGCCCATTCAATTAGTTTCTTAATTTTGGAACATAAGGTTCACATACTAAATTAATATTTAACTTTAAATTTAATACCACTTCAAATAACAATAAAATATTTTATATTTAATGTGTATATGTAAAAATTGTGATTTTTATGGTGTCCTATCAAATTACCAATCTCATGTAAATTTCATATTGTTCCTTTGTTTATAATTATTTATGTAACAATATTTATATTATTTACGAATGTATTGATACTAATATCAAAGTTTATACAATTTATATATTATATGTGACTTAATAAATTTATGATTTAATTTATGATTTAATTTATGACTATTGAGAAATTAAATAAAATAGCAACTAATAGTTTATTTGTATTTTGTTTGGGAATAAAAATAAAAATTAAATGATCAATATATAATATAAATATCAGGACTCCATGACCTAATGGATAAGGCGCTGGTTCTCGAAGGGTTCGATCCCCAGTAGAATCGTTTCAATTAAATTTTTTTACATCTTATTAGACTTTGGGTAAATCCTTCAGTTTTAAGGTACTAGAACCAAGAATCAACCAGGCATGGAAACAAGGGGTATATAGTAGCACGTTTATATTCCCAGGAGGACTACCTGAAACTGCTAAATGGAGGACCATATTAGGGCATTATTTAAGTATATCAAAGTGGAGTCAGAATTTTCGGCCATCGGAGGATGATATACGGACCACCCTAGCGTGGGTACGTTTTCAAGGTGTGCCATTGGAAGTATTTGAGGATCTCTCACTATTAGACTTGGGGAATTCAAGAAGGCAATACGAGTGGATCTGAACACAGCTGACATGATCTGTGGGCGGTATGCAACAATTTGCTTGAAAATTGATTTAGCAACACCCTTCATACCAACAATCGTAGTCTGGGGCAAGAAGTATTCAGTTGAATACGAAGGCTTACACTGTATTTGTTTCAAATGTGGTAAATACGGTCATAAGATGGAAGGATGTAGAATGAATGCGTCTGCGACTGAAAATGCTAACATGTAGCAACCGGTGATAAAGGACCCTAATCGTGCAACGACAGCACAACCCTATGGTCCTTGGTTACTCCTCGCACATGTACGATGTCGACAAATGCACATGCAGAAATAGACTGGCAAAAAGAATACAACTCCGGTGAGTAGACAATCTAGGAGGGAACAATATGTTCGGAGTGATGGACTGACACGTGGGGCCAATCCAGTTTCGGACGGGTCACCAACTTTTGAGTTTGGATAAGTCAACAACAACTGAGGTATGAGATTGTTAGAAAACAGAAAAGTTACATGGGAAAGTGAGAAGGGGGACACAGTCGACGGGAATTCCAGCTTTGCCGTAATTACTGATCTAAGGGAAGGAGTGATACAGGATCTGGAAAAATTGAAAAAGAAGATTCAGGAGATACCAAATGGAGTTAATGAGCCAAAACACAATAAAGCCCACATCAAATTGGAAAAATGGTTGGACTCAAAGATACACAGAAGCCCTACATCTGTTAAACCAAAAGAGGACCACCATAATGGGAAATAGAAAAATTATAAGGATAAGGGTCAAGTGGTAGAACAGGTTGGACCAAGTAGACATGAGCCTTTAAAAGTGGTGGATAATAATCGTATGACCCAACAGCTAAATAATCATACAGAAATAATAGAAATTGTAGCGGGGAAAAAGGCAATACCATTAGTTATGACTCTGAATGTAATTCGACAAGGCATGGATGGAAGAAACCTTCCTGGTAGGAGCAAAGGTGACAGTGGAGGCAGTATGAATACTGACTACATTGAGGTTGGAAATCAAAAAAAGGAAGAGTTGTCTTGTCGACGATAAGAGCAAGTTGCAGTATTTGTATGGGTTTCCGAAACAGTAATGAAGGTAAGCAACGCTTCCCTATCCCTTTAAACTTTCTCAATGATTAGTTCTATTATTTGGAATTGTAGGGAAATAGGAAATAAAATTACCATAATGTATATTATGGAGATGATTAAAACCCACAGACCAGCTATTATATGTTTACTAGAAACTAGGGTACATAGCAGCCAAGTTATGAATTTTCTAGTTAGGACTGGTTTTACACACATGCTAGTGGTTGAAGCAGAGGGGTATTTAGGAGGCTTGTGGCTCCTTTTGGATTGTAACAAAGTGAATATAGAGCTAGTCTCAATAAGTGATCAAACTATCACAACAATTGTCCAAGAGCAATCCAAGGAAGTCTGGATGTTGTCGGTGGTGTATGCATCACCTAGACCGTTTATCAGGGAGGAGATATGAAATTACATAAGGCAATTGGGAAATATTGTGAATATACCATGGGTGGTTATCGTCGATGTCAACTAACTAGTTAATTGTTGCGATAAAGTAGATGGAAAACCGATCAATCTAGTACAAGCTAGCCGGCTACAAGCTACAATTGACAGATGCAGGTTGATTGATATGCATTTCCATGGACTGATTGATATGGGTTTCCATGGGCCGAAGTTCACATGGACGAATGGTAGAGTTGGGAAAGCACTCATCCGGGAGAGATTTGACCGAGACTGGTGTAACATACAATTCAATTTAAAGTTTGAGAATGCTATAATCCAACATTTGATGAGATCCGCCTCAGATCATCACCTCTGTTGCTCATGAAGAGAAGAACAGTCAATGCACCCGAGTTCTGTGGATTTTGTTTCCTTGAGGTGTGGTTCCGCCATCCAGACTTCAGTAAGATAGTCAAGGATTTCTAGATGGGAGAACCAGACAATCTTCTACATCAAATGGAGAAGTTCAAGGAGATGATTTGGAGGTGGAACAAGGATGTATTTGAAAATATATTTTGGAGAAAGAAGAGATGTAAAGCCAGGCTGTTTGGGGTACAAAATGCCTTATAAGAGGGGTTCAAAACATCTCTCTATAAGCTAGAAAAAATATTATTAAGGGAATTAGATGAGATACTAGACCAAGAAGAGCTATACTGGAAGCAACAAACTAGAGTTACATGGATTATGGAAGGAGAAAGAAATACGAGGTTTTTTCATGAACAAGCAAAGCAGCGAAAAAAGCAAATCCAAATTGTTCAACTGAATGATCATGAAGGAAAATGGTGCACAGATGGGGAGACATTACAACAGATGGTTCGAAATTACTACGTGAGACTATATGACAAAGACCCCTTTGTCACAATAGTATGGAATACAGATGAGTGGCAATTCCCCAAACTCACGAGATCACAGAGACAATGGTTGAATCGGAGTGTATCTAGCTACGAAACAAAACTAGTTATGTTCCAACTAGGAGTGAACAAGGCACTAGGATCTGATGGGATACCAGTAGCTTTCTTTCAAAAATACTAGGAATAGGTAGGACCAGCGGTGTGCGAGTTTGTACAGGAGGTGTTCCAAACTTGTTCCATCCCCGAAGAAGCAAATCACTCTGTAATATGCTTACTACCAAAATAAGAATATCCGGAGGAGGTAGCTCAATTTCGACCGATTTGTTTTAGCAATGTACTGGTGAAGGTAGTAAGTAAAATTATTGCGAATAGAGTGAAACAATTTATGGATGAATTATCTAGAGCTTAGCAGTCTAGTATTATACCGGGTAGATAAACAACGGATAATGTGGTCATAGCATAGAAGATCCTACACTCCATGCGTAAAAGAAAAGGAAAAAAGGGAGAAATGATAGCAAAGATAGACCTGGAGAAGGCATATGACCGTGTAGATTGGGGTTTCTTGGAATGTGTCATGAGAACTGTAGGCTTTAAGGAACAACTAACCAGGGTGGTTAAAAGTTGTTTGGACTCAACAAACATGTATGTTCTCTGGAATGGCACAAGACTAGTTGCTTTTAAATCGGGAAGAGGACTTCGTCACGGAGATCCATTGTCACCGTATCTATTTGTCCTATGCATGGAAGTCCTAGGCAAACGTATACAACAAGCGGTTTCAGAGGGGCAATGGCGATGAGCAGTCTAAAGATATCCCACATCTTTTCGCTGATGACTTGTTGTTATTTGGTGAAGCTTTAGTATGACAAGCAAAGGTGATTTATGAGATTCTCCAAACCTTTTATGGAGAATCAGGTCAAAAAGTAAACCAAAGCAAATCTAGGGTTTGATTTTCATCATCGACTACAACAAGTGAACGATCAAAGGTTAGTGAGACTTTTGGAATGAGAATAACGGCATATTTGGGAAAATATTTGGGGGTTCTGCTAATCCATGGAAGGTTAAAAAGTTACCATTTTGGCTATCTTGTGGACAGAGTTCAGAAGAAGCTAGGAGGATGGTCAAGCCGTATGTTATCACAGGCAGCAAGGGTGCTTCTGATTCAAACAGTTTCAGCTACAATACCATCTTATGTCATGAATTCATGTCGGCTGCCGAAGAGAACCTTTGAAACACTTGAGAAAGTAAACCGAAGATTTTTATGGGGTGACACAGAGAATCAAAGCTCACTACATACAATTGCATGGAAGACAGTATGCCAATCGAAAGGACAAGGGGGTCTAAATATTCAGTCACTAGCCAGTGTAAATAAGATTCTATTGACAAAGCTTGCGTGGAGAGCCATGAAGAAGCCGGATGCATTATGTGCCTTGATCCTACGATCCAAATACGGTGATATGGAGAGAGAATATAATTGGGATAGTTTGAGGAATATATTAGTGGTTGGCAGAAGCTTGAGTTATGGTTGGGAAGTGCTGCGTCAAGGGCTAGAACGGCGAGGAGGAGAGATATGGTGGAAACCGACATCACATGGTCTATTCACCACAAAGACGGGATACGCATTCATTTCTCAGGGTCAACATACACAAAGTAATACCTTTAATTGGAAGGAAATCTGGAAATTTAAAGGTCTCACCAGGGGTTCGTGTTTGTTATGGTTAATAACACATGATCAACTCAAAACGATGTCTCAATTATGGGAAAGAAAAATCACTGATAGCCCCCAGTGCTTAAGATGTGGATACCAATCTGAGACAAACCTTCACGTGATAAGATATTGTATGACTAAAACAGTTTGGGAGATATTAGTGTCGTAGACACTAAAAAGTGAATTTTGGACTTCACAGAAAATTAGTCAATGGGTGACATGCAATATCCGTAGCAGAAATAGCACACGACTAGAAGAAAACCACTGGAAGTATGTATTTCGACAAGGTGTACAGACGCTGTGGAGATGACGGAACCAGGAACTATATCAATTGAAAATACCCCCACATCCTAATATTTTGGCAACAATTATTCTTAGTATTACTTATGAATTTTTGTGTACCCTCAAATGAGGAAGATGAGATGGCGGAAGCTATCTCTGTTACCTAGGTAACATTTGTATATTGTTTATTGTGTTAATACAATATTTTCTATTAAAAAAAACATATAATATAAATAAATAATTAATAAATTTATGATTTAATTTGTGACCATTGAAAAATTAAATAAAATATCAGCTAATACTTTATTTGTATTTTATTTGGGAGTAAAAATTAAAATTGAAGGATCAACATATAATATAAATAAATAAGAAGATGTTTTGCTGCCAGGGATTTGAACTTGTATTTGTTTGATGCTTGTATTAAGCTGTCAATTTCCATTAAATTGTGTTATAGTGAAGTATATGTTAGATTGCAGGAGAATATCTAAAGTATTAATAGACATAGAGAAGAATTGAAATTTTTTATTTTTACATTAGAGTGAAAGGTGAGAATTTTTTTTTAAATGTTTATTTAGTTATAATATCATCAAATTAATAGAATTGTTTATAGTGTTATAGGATATATATATATATAAAAAAAAGAGGAACATGTTATTGAGCAAATAATTATATATATGTAGATAAATAAATTTAGGACTTTAAAAGTCAAAAAATAAATATTTTAGAACTAAACTTGATAAATATAAAAAAAAATTTAGACCAAATTTATCAGTTAATCAAAGAAATTTTTTTTTTCAAATTTTTAATTAGATTTTACACAATAAATTTTTTAAGGAATAAGTATAAAATTAAAAATGATAATAATATAAAGAAATAAAGTTGATTTATTTATGATTGAAAAGATATATAAATGTATCACAAAATTGTACTTGGTGTACTAACAAGCGCAATGACATATACTTTTGCTACCTATGTTCTTGGAAAGACCTCCTCTCTCGCAGTCTGAAATACAAAAATTCCAATACTTTCCACTACTTTCTGGATTATCATCTTTGCCTTTCAGACAAGGTCCTTGTTCCGGATGATCTTTGCAACATTTGTCTCCTTGAACAACATTCTTGCTACCTAAAAAGAGAACAAATCAAGTAGGATAAAATTAAAAAAAAAATAAAATCAACTAAACCTTATACTATATATTTTTTTGTATGCATAAAATACTTTTACTATTCTTTATACATATATTGTATGCATTTTTATAATGTAATAAAGTATACTATGAAGATTTTATATTGATTTTAAATACATAAAGAAAGAAAATATGAATGTATATTGTTTCATTTATATAATAAACGAAAATAAATGTAAAAGTATTATTTATTTAAAACTAACCTAGGATAAGAACAAAGTAAAAAAATTTACCAATTGTTTTATGAGAGAATTTTGTCAGTCAAAACTTATTATTAATAGGTAAAAATAAAGATGTTGTGACATATGATAAATTCAAATAAACAAAAGAAAAAAATATAAGTGGACCAAAGTTATAAAAACTAATGTTTCATAAATTATGACATAAACTTTTCTATTTTATTTATTTTTATTAGTTTTTTTTTGTTTACTAGTGAAGAATTTCTATGGATTTTTTTATTTGTTTTTCTTATTTAATAAAATATGAGCAATTGATTATGTTATCCATAATTTTCTTCTGTATCAATTTATTACATAAATTTTTTTGATGAATTTTCTGCACACATTTTAATGAATTCTTTTTATTCTACAATTTATTCTATGTCACAGTTTTCATCTCAAATAAAAATAATAATAATAATAATAAATAAAAAAATAAATAGAGAGAGAAAAACCAAGTGGACCAAAATTGTACAAAGTAACCTTTCATAAACTAAAAAAAAAAAAACAAATAATATATATATATATATATATATATATATATTATAATTATTAAGTAGTGTAATAATGTGGATCATTAATGCATAAACCATAATTCATTACTTTTTTAATTCATAATAATTTCGTCAGTTACAATACAGTTATAAGAAATATAAAGATGTCAATATCACAAAAAAAAACACACACACACACACACATCCTATTAAATAAAATTTTAATAAGTTAAAAATAATAATAATAAAGAAAATTAAAAAAATTAAGTGGACCAAAATTGTAAAAACTTATGTTTCATAGACTAGAATAAAAATTTATGTTTTAAAAATTGTACAATAAAAGTAGTTGAGAATCATAAATGCTTTAGTAGAATTGTGCATATTTCTTTTAAATAGTGTTTTAATTTCTTTGCTTCTAATCTTTAAATAGTTTCTTGAGTAATTAACAGTAAACCAATATTATTTTCTATTCAATGTTTTCGTTATATATTTACTATAAAACATTGAAAACTTTATCTTCAGCTAATAATTGTATATAGAGGGAATAAAAATACATAAAAATTTTTTAAAAGAAAAAAAAGTTTTAAAAAAAAAGCACAGACATTGAAAATAAGTTATCCATCAAATAATAATTTATCTATAAATTAGTCAAAAAATTCATGATTTATATTAACCGTGAGAATAATTTTATAAACAATTCATTCTAATATTTTTATAATTTAATAAAAAATTAGCTATTCATTATTTTAAAATATAATTTTTCCCTATGTAAGACTATTTTAGCAAAAACATTTAATAAAATATTTTATATAGAGACTTATTTTTATTTAAAATTTTGTCTTTGTCACTATTCCGTTACAGATCAATAAAAATCACTATTTCTCCTTTCTTCTTCCTCCTACTTCTTCCTCTTTTTTCTTCTTCTTCCATAGTTAGCTGAGTTAGGATTGAATTATGACCGAATCGTATCGAGTTACAGACGAGTCAAGCCAAATTGACATCATCTCAATTTTTTATCGTATATTTATCTCGGTAAACTCCGACACTTTGAATCATGATACGATTGCTAGCTTAACAATGGGTTCGAGAATGACAAGAATTTCTGAGGAAGGGTACAGATTTGGAGAATAACATATTGGGACAGGCAACAATGAATCTTCTAATATTGAAATGACAACATTAATCCTGCCTAAAACAATTATGTTAGGTCATACTCAACATAGCCCCTGAGAGCCTAAGTCCCAAGTTACCCCAATTTGAGGAGAAATTAATTTTATTTTTTTAAATGGAAGAAATCCTTATAAAATTTAATCAATCTCCATTTTTCTAAACTTCTTGATACTTTATTTATATAAGTTTTTTTATTTGAATTATAATAAAGATGGAAAATCATTATAACAAAAAAGATACAAATATCAAAGGAACAAAATAAAATAGTCTAATTAATATTTTATTTAAATAAAACAAAAGGTGGAGAAAGAAATACAACAAAAGATAAGCATAAACTATAGATTTCATTACATGAATTTCTCCTCCAATTTGAAGCTTAATTTTATACTTCCAATTACACCCCTTCGAGATCCTCCACCCACAAATGCCCTATAGAGTGGTTGGTCAACATGTATAATTTCATTTCGTGTTAAAAATAATGGAATTTTAGTTCTACCAATAGCTGAGACACCATCAGAGGTTCTTGGATTACCACTTACCCGTTGTACTTTAATGACCTCCAAATCCAGAAATTCACCATCCGGAAAATATGGAAAATCCATCACCGTATAATTACGCCATTCGATACGCGATTCTTCGCCAAACATTTCCTCTTCTTTGCAAATAAAATTGGTCCAGGTTTGATTGCGTTGTCCAAGCCCACAAATTGATACACCATAAATTACTTCGATGTTGGCTTCTGGATTTACAACAGTAGCCGCATACACATATATGCAGAGAATATAATAAGGATTTATTTTTCCTTTCAACTTCTCACCGCCGGCGTCCATCAAGAATGAACCCTCTTTCTCTCACTATAAACAAAAAAGTGATTTAGTTTTTAATAGGATATTAGTGTTTTTAGATTTATTTATAGCGCGAGTTTCATTTATGACTTTTTTATTTTTAAAAAATTTATAAAATTAGATTTCTTAATTTGTAAGCTTTCAAATTGTATTTTGTATAGTTTTGAACAATATTATATACGTTGACATTAATTCGTAGTATCTACGGAAAAAAAGTATTTAAGATTTTTTAATCAGCAATGACGTTTGAAGATTTTGATATTTGGATAAAGAATTAATATTTTGCAAGAATTTAGATTGTTACCTTTTATAGTGATGTGATTGTTTTTATTGATTAAATAGAATGGATGAATATTTTGAACCGATATAATTATATGGAATATTTTGATGGACTATCGAATAATTTAATAATATTTATAGTTAACATGCATTAATTGGTAGTAATTTCGCCTATAAATGTACATGATCATGTTTTCAAAGTAAAGTTAAAGTAATATTTATCTTACAAATTTTGTGATGAAAATTTTGTATATTTAAATGTTAGTGTAAACTATGTGTTCATAAGACAAATTGTTTAAAATTAATTCAAATTTCACATATGGAGATGAAGTCAGAATTGTCTTTTATATATATATATATATATATATATATATATATATATATATATGAGCATTTCTTTTCTTCTAATGCATTGGAGCCCAATTTTGTAGAAGGCCCATTAAATTAGTTTCTTAATTTTGTAACATAAGGTTCACATGCTAAATTAATATTTAACTTTGAATTTAATACTACTTCAAATAACAATAAAATATTTTATATTTAGTGTGTGTATATGTAAAAATTGTGACTTTTTATGGTGTCCTATCAAATTACCAATCTCGTGTAAATTTCATATTGTTCCTTTGTTTATAATTATTTATGTAACAATATTAATATTAAATATTTATATTATTTACGAATGTGTTGATACTAATATCAAAGGTTATACAATTTATATATTATATACGATTTAATAAATTTATGATTTAATTTATGACTATTGAGAAATTAAATAAAATAGCAACTAATAGTTTATTTGTATTTTGTTTGGGAATAAAAATTAAAATTAAAGGATCAATATATAATATAAATATTAGAACTGCATACCCAATGGATAAGGCGCTAGTTTTCGAAATCAGAGATTCTGGGTTCGATCCCTAGTGTCCTTCAATTTTAAGGTACTAGAACCAAGAATCAACCCGGCATAGAAGCAAGGGGTATATAGTAGCACGTTTCTATTCCAAGGAGGACTACTTGAAAGTGCTAAATGGAGGACCATGGACCATATTAGGGCATTATTTAAGTATATCAAAGTGGATACCAAATTTTCGGTCATCGAAGGATGATATACGGACCAAGGAAGTCAATACGAGTGGATTTGAACTAAATGCTCAAGTAAAAGAGGATGAAATTGAGCAAAGGGAGAATATCTTTCATTCAAGATGCTTAGTGAATGGGAAGATTTGTAGCATTATAATTGATGGTGGGAGCTGCACAAATGTAGCTAGCACATTAATGGTGGAGAAGCTAGGGCTGGATTGTTTGAGGCACCCTAGGCCATATAAGCTGCAATGGCTTAATGATATGGGAGAAATCAAGGTGAATAAACAAGTTATTGTATCTTTCTCCATTGGTAAGTATTCTGATCAAGTTCTTTGTGATGTTGTGCCTATGCATGCTAGTCATTTATTGCTTGGAAGACCTTGGCAATATGATAGGAAGGTGTTGCATGATGGTTTTAAGAATAGGTACACATTCTTTATGGGAGATCAGAAAGTTATTCTTGCTCCTCTAGCTCCAAGCGAGGTGTATGAAGACCAAATGCAATTAAAAAGGAGTATTGAAGCTATGCATCAAAGAGGGACAGAAACACCTCAGAAAAAACAAGTGGAATCAAATTTTGAAGGAAAGGCTGAGAGCCTTGCAAAAGAAGAGCTGAGATCAAAAATAGAGGGGAAGGCTGATAACCTTGCAAAAGGAGAGTTGAGCTCAAAAATACAAGAAAAAAGAGTGAGTGAGGTTGAGAGTGTGAAAAGAAAAGAGGAGAAAGAGGCCTTAAAAGAAAGTCAATTTAAGGGCCCAAATGAGAGAGAGGGCAAAAAGAAACAAAACTTTTATGCAAAAATGAGAGATGCGAGGATTGCTTGTGAGGAAGGGAGATGCTTAGTTGCACTTTTTTACAAAGAAGCTTATCTTAATGAATCTGACCTTAACCCTTGTTTGCCTAGTGTTGTTGTTTCTCTTTTGCAGGAATATGGTGATGTCTTCCCTGAAGAATTACCTAAGGAGTTACCGCCTATTAGAGGGATAGAGCATCAAATTGATTTCATTCCAGGAGCACAAATTCCAAATAGGCCAGCCTATAGAGCAAATCTAGAAGAGACAAAGGAACTCCAAAAGCAAGTGGAAGAGTTACTACAAAAGGGACACATAAGAGAAAGCTTGAGTCCGTGTGTCGTGCCAGTCATTTTGGTCCCACAGAAGGATGGGAGTTGCCAGTCATAACATGCAACAGAATACAACTCCGGTGAGTAGACAATCGAGGAGGAAACAATCTATTCGGAGACATGGATTGACACATGGGGCCAATCCAGTTTCGGACGGGTCACCATCTTTTGAGTTTGGATCAGTCAACAACAATTGAGGTATGAGGTCCAAAAATTATAAGGATAAGGGTCAAGTGGTAGAACGGGTTGGACCAAGTAGACATGAGCCTTTAAAAGTGGTGGACAATAACCGTATGACCCAACAACCAAATAATCATACAGAAATAATGGAAATTGCAGCGGGGAAAAAGGTAGTACTATTAGTTATGACTCTGAATGTAATTCGACAAGGCATGGATGGAAGAAACCTTCCTCGTAGGAGCAAAGGTGACAGTGGAGGCAGTATGGATATTGACTGCATTGAGATTAGAAATCAAACAAAGGAAGAGTTGTCTTGCCGACAAGAAGAGCAAGTTGCAGTATTTGCAGGGATTGCCGAACAGTAATGGAGGTAAGCAATGCTTCCCTATCCCTTTAAACTTTCTCAATGATTAGTTCTATTATTTGGAATTGTAGGGGAATAGGGAATAAAAATACCAGAATGCATCTTATGCAGATGATTAAAACCCACAGACCAGCTATTATATGTTTACTAGAAACTAGGGTACGTAGCAGCCAAGTTATGAATTCTTAGCTAGTACTGGTTTTACATACATGCTAGTGGTTGAAGCAGAGGGGTATGTAGCAGGCTTGTGGCTTCTTTTGGATTGTAACAAAGTGAATATAGTGTCAGTCTCAATGAGTGATCAAACTATCACAACAATTATCCAAGAGCAATAGAAAGAAGTCTAGATGTTGTCGGTGGTGTATGCATCACCTAGACCGTTTATCAGGGAGGAGATATGAAATTACATAAGGCAATTGGGAAATATTGTGAATATACCATGGGTGGTTATCGTCGATGTCAACTAACTAGTTAACAGTTGCGATAAAGTAGATGGAAAACCGATCAATCTAGTACAAGCTAGCCGGCTACAAGCTACAATTGACAGATGCAGGTTGATTGATATGGGTTTCCATGGACTGAAGTTCACATGGACGAATGGTAGAGTCGGGAAAGCACTCATCTGGAAGAGATTTGACCGAGACTGGTGTAACATACAATCAGTTTAAAGTTTGAGATTACCATAATCCAACATTTGATAAGATTCGCCTAGGATCATCACCCTCTGTTGCTCATGGAGAGAAGAACAGTCACTGCACCCGAGTTCCGTGGATTCCATTTCCTTGAGGTGTGGTTCCGCCATCCAGACTTCAGAAAGATAGTCAAGGATTTTTGGATGGGAGAACCAGACAATATTCTACATCAAATGGAGAAGTTCAAGGAGATGATTTAGGGGTGGAACAAGGATGTATTTGAAAATATATTTTGGAGAAAGAAGAGATGTAAAGCCAGACTGTTTGGGGTACAAAATCCCTTACAAGAGGGGTTCAAAACATCTCTCTATAAGCTGGAAAAACGATTATTAGGGGAATTAGATGAGATACTGGACCAAGAGGAGCTATACTAGAAGCAACAAGCTAGAGTTAAATGGAATATGGAAGGAGAAAGAAATACGAGGTTTTTTCATGAACAAGCAAAGCAGCAAAAAAAGCGAAGCCAAATTGTTCAACTGAATGATCATGAAGGAAAATGGTGCACAGATGGGGAGACATTACAACAGATGGTTCGAAATTACTACGTGAGACTATATGACAAAGACCCCTTTGTCACCACAGTATGGAACACAGATGAGTGGCAATTCCCCAAACTCACGAGATCACAGAAACAATGGTTGAATATGAGTGTATCTAGCTACGAAACAAAACTAGTTATGTTCCAACTGGGAATGAACAAGGCACTAGGATCTAATGGGATACCAGTAGCTTTCTTTCAAAAATACTAGGAACAGGTAGGACCAGCGTTGTGCGAGTTTGTACAGGAGGTGTTCCAAACTTGTTTCATCCCTAAAGAAGCTAATCACTCTATAATATGCTTACTACCAAAATAAGAATATCCGGAGGAGGTAGCTCAATTCTGACCGATTTGTTTTAGCAATGTACTGGTGAAGGTAGTAAGTAAAATTATTGCGAATAGAGTGAAACAATTTATGGATGAATTATCTAGAGCTTAGGAGTCTAGATTTATACCGGGTAGACAAACAACGATAATGTGGTCATAGCACAGGAGATCCTACACTCCATGCGTAAAAGAAAAGGAAAAAAGGGAGAAATGATAGCAAAGATAGACCTGGAGAAGGCGTATGACCGTGTAGATTGGGGTTTCTTGGAATGTGTCATGAGAACTGTAGGCTTTAAGGAACAACTGATCAGGGTGGTTAAAAGCTGTTTGGACTCAACAAACATGTCTGTTCTCTGGAATGGCACAAGACTAGTTGCTTTTAAATCGGGAAGAGGACTTCGTCACGGAGATCCATTTTCACCATATCTGTTTCTCCTATGTATGGAAGTCCTAGGCAAACGTATACAACAAGCGATTTCAGAGGGGCAATGGCGAGGAACAGTCTAAAGATATCCCACCTTTTTTTCGTTGATGACTTGTTGTTATTTGGTGAAGCTTTAGTATGACAAGGAAAGGTGATTTATGAGATTCTCCAAACCTTTTATGGAGAATCAGGTCAAAAAGTAAACCAAAGCAAATCTAGGGTTTGATTTCCATCATCGACTACAACAAGTGAACGATCAAAGCTAAGTGAGACTTATGGAATGAGAATAACGGCATATTTGGGAAAATATTTGCGGGTTCTGCTAATCCATGGAAGGTTAAAAAGTTACCATTTTGGCTATCTTGTGGACAGAGTTCAGAAGAAGCTAGGAGGATGGTCTAGCCGTATGTTATCATAGGCAGCAAGGGTGCTTCTGATTCAAACAGTTTCAGCTACCATACCATCTTATGTCATGAATTCACGTCGGCTGCCGAAGAGAACCATTGAAACACTTGAGAAAGTAAACCGAAGATTTTTATGGGGTGACATAGAGAATCAAAGCTCACTACATACAATTGCGTGGAAGACAGTATGCCAACCGAAAGGACAAGGGGGTCTAAAACAGTTTGGGAGATATTAGTGTCGCAGACACTAAAAAGTGAATTTTGAACTTCACAGAAAATTAGTCAATGGGTGACATGCAATATCCGTAGCAGAAATAGCACACGACTAGAAGAAAACCACTGGATGTATGTATTTCGACAAGGCGTAGAGACACTGTGGAGATGACGGAACCTAGAACTATATCAATTGAAAATACCCCCACATCCTAATATTTTGGCAACAATTATTCTTAGTATTACTTATGAAGTTTTGTGTACCCTCAAATGAGGAAGATGAGATGGCGGAAGCTATCTCTGTTACCTAGGTAACATTTGTATACTGTTTTGTTGTGTTAATACAATATTTTCTATTAAAAAAACATATAATATAAATAATTAATTAATAAATTTATGATTTAATTTATGACCATTGAAAAATTAAATAAAATATCAACTAATACTTTATTTGTATTTTATTTGGGAGTAAAAATTAAAATTGAAGGATCAACATATAATATAAATAAATAAGAAGATGTTTTGCTGCCAAGGATTTGAACTTGTATTTGTTTGATGCTTGTATTAAGCTGTCAATTTCCATTAAATTGTGTTATAGTGAAGTATATGTTAGATTGCAGGAGAATATCTAAAGTATTAATAGACATAGAGAAGAATTGAAAAATTTTATTTTTACATTAGAGTGAAAGGTGAGAATTTTTTTAAAATGTTTATTTAGTTATAATATCATCAAATTAATAGAATTTTTTATAGTGTTATAGGATATATATATATATATATATATATAAAAGAAGAACATGTTATTGAGCAAATAATTATATATATGTAGATAAATAAATTTAGGACTTTAAAAGTCAAAAAATAAATATTTTAGAACTAAACTTGATAAATATAAAAAAAAACAATTGGACCAAATTCATCAGTTAATCAAAGAAAACTTTTTTTTTCAAATTTTTAATTAGATTTTACACAATAATTTTTTAAGGAATAAGTATAAAATTAAAAATGATAATAATATAAAGAAATAAAGTTGATTTATTTATGATTGAAAAGATATAAAAATGTATTACAAAATTGTACTTGGTGTACTAACAAGCGCAATGACATATACTTTTGCTACCTACGTTCTTGCAAAGACCTCCTCTATCGCAGTCTAAAATACAAAAATTCTAACACTTTCCACTACTTTCTGGACTATCATCTTTGCCTTTTAGACAAGGTCCTTGTTCCGGATGATCTTTGCAATATTTGTCTCCAACATCCTTGCTACCTAAAAAGAGAACAAATCAAATAGGATAAAATTAAAAAACAAAATTGACTAAACCTTATACTATATATTTGTTTGTATGCATAAAATACTTTTATTATTCTTTATACATATATTGTATGCATTTTTATAATGTAATAAAGTATACTATGAAGATTTTATATTGATTTTAAATACATAAAGAAAGAAAATATGAATGTATATTGTTTCATTTATATAATAAACAAAAACAAATGTAAAAGTATTATTTATTTAAAATTAACCAGTGATAAGAATAAAGTAAAAAAGAAATAGAACATCAATTCTCCTTTCCATAACCATTGACTTCTTAAAAAAAATTACCAATTGTTTTATGAGAGAATTTGTAAGTTAAAACTTATTATTTATAGAAAAAAATAAAGATGTTGTGACATCTGATAAATTCAAATAAACAAAAATGCATAAGAAAAAAATATAAGTGGAACAAAGTTGTAAAAACTAATGTTTCATAAATTATGACCTAAACTTTTCTATTTTATTTATTTTTCTTAGTTTTTTTTTTTTTGTTCCTAGTGAAGAATTTCTATGGATTTTTTTATTTGTTTTTCTTATTTAATAAAATATGAGCAATTGATTATGTTATTCATAATTTTCTTCTGTATCAATTTATTACGTAAAACTTTTTGATGAATTTTCTGCACACATTTTAATGAATTTGTTTTATTCTACAATTTATTCTATGTCACAGTTTCCATCTCAAAAAAATAAAAAAATAAATAGAGAGAGAGAGAAAAACCAAATGGACCAAAGTTGTACAAATTAACATTTCATAAACTAAAAAAGAAATATATATATATATATTATAATTATTAAGTAGTGTAATAATGTGGATCATTAATGCATAAACCATAATTCATTATTTTCTAAATTCATAATAAATTTTGTCAGTTACAATACAGTTATAAGAAATATAAAGATGTCAATATCACAAAAAAATAATAATAATAATAAAAAAAACACACACATCCTATTAAATAAAATTTTAATAAGTTAAAAATAATAATTATTATTATAATAATTATAATTATAATAATAATAAAGAAAATTAGAAAAATCAAGTGAATCAAAATTGTAAAAACTTATGTTTTAAAGATTGTACAATAAAAGTAGTTGAGAATCATAAATGCTTTAGTAGAATTGTACATATTTCTTTTAAATAGTGTTTTAATTTCTTTGCTTCTAATATTTAAATAGTTTCTTGAGTAATTGTCAGTAAACCAATATTATTTTCTATTCAATTTTTACGTTATATATTTAATATAAAAAATTGAAAACTTCATCTTCAACTAATAATTGTATATAGAGAGAATAAAAATACATAACTTTTTTCTAAAAGAAAAAAAAGTTTAAAAAAAAAGCAGGGACATTAAAAATAAGTTATCCATCAAATAATAATTTATCTATAAATTAGTCAAAAAAATTCATGATTTATATTAACTGTGAGAATAATTTTATAAACAATCCATTCTAATATTTTTATAATTTAATAAAAAAATTAGCTATTCATTATTTTAAAATATAATTTTTCCCTATGTAAAACTATTTTAGCAAAAAATTTGATAAAATATTTTATATAGAGAATTATTTTTATTTAAAATTTTTCCTTTGTCACTATTCTGTTACAGATCAATAAAAATTAAAGAATTAGCTATAGAATACCAGTTAAATAGATGAATTTTATATAAATAAATTATATATATTAAAGAATTAGAAATTAAAATCGTGTAGTAAATTTTATTTATTTATCTTTTATCTTCACAAAGTATAATATTTTTTTACTATTGTTTTGTTTTAAAGTCATATTAAATTAAAGATAGATTTAGTTACATAAAGATATAACTTGAACGTGTATGATAATATAATAATTAAAAAGTGTAAATATAAGTATTCTTTTTAGGTATTTATGGTTTTACCATATTTTACACTTTGTTGACATGATTGGAATTTAAGTATTCTTTTTAATCAACTAATTGACTTATAGTTATAAAATAAATAAAAACTTTAAAATTTAAAGAAAATTTATTTTTTTTTCAATTTTCAATTAGATGTTACATAATAATTTTTGTAAGGAATAGGTATAAAATTAAAAATGATAATAATATAAAGATATAAAGTCGTTTTTTTATGATTGAAAAGATACAAAAACATGTATCACAAAATTGTACTTTCAATACTAGTAATGAATAGGTGCACTAACAAGCACAATGCCATGTACTTTTGCCACCTACATCATTGCAAAGACCTCCTCTCTCACGGTCTGAAATGCAAAAATTCCAACACTTTCCACCACTTTCTAGATTATCATCTTTTCTCTTCAGACAAGGTCCTTGCCCGGATGATCTTTGCAACATTTGTCTCCTTTAACAACATTCTTGCTACCTAAAAAGTGAACAAAATAAATAGAATATATTATGAAAATTTTATTTTGACTTTAAATACATAAAACAAGAAAATATGAATGTATATTGTTTCATTTATATAATAAACAAAATCAAATGTAAAAGGATTATTTATTTAAAACTAACCTATGATAAGAACAAAGTAGAAAAGAAATAGAACAACAATTCTCTTTTCCATAGCTATTGTATTCTTAAAAGAATTTATCAATTAAATTGTGAGTTAAAACATATTTATAAGGAAAAACTAAAGATGTTGTGTACTAAAATTGAAGTGGACCAAAATTGCAAAAATTAATGTTTCATAGACTATAACAAAATTTTCTATTTTATTTATGATTATTATCTTGCATAATTATTAATATTTAAATTAAATTTTATTATTTTTTAAAACTGCTACAACATATTTATAAGAAAAATAAAGATGGTGTGGACCAAACAGTATAACAAATACATAGAGAGAAAAATTAAGTGGACCAAAGTTGTAAAAACTAATGTTTCACAGACAACAACGTAAAATTTTTTTCAATTATTATTTTATATATGATTATTAATTTATAATAAATACATAGAGAGAGAAATTAAGTGGACCAAGTTGTAAAAATTAATGTTTAACAACAACAACCTAAACTTTTTTCAATTATTATTTTATATATGATTATTAATTTACGTGAAAATACAAACTCTTTAGTCAAAATTATAATTCATTATTTTTTTAATTTGTCTGTATTATTAATTCATGTCTACTTTTCAATGTTATCAACATTTTATAAATTAAATTCTGCATACAAACTTTTTAAATGAAAATACTTTTTCAATACTAAAAGAATTTAAATTATGCTATCAACATAAACAATTATATATATATATACCCAATTATTCTATCTAAAAACCCCAATATATATATATATTCCAAAAATGTAATAAACAACCAAATTGTAATAATAAAAAAAAGCCCAATAATTACATTTTTTCACAATTTCATGGATCAACATTAGTTTAATGCATTGACAAGATAGTGGCTACAATTTTTTATTTGTTTATTTTCAAATTTTATTAATAGGAAAATTGGCATAGTCTCCGAATTATAGAGGTTTGATGACATTAGTCCTAAAGTATTGTTTTTTGGTAGAATTGGTTCCCGGACTATAAAAAAATTGTGACATCAGTCATTCGCTTAAAAAATTTCGTTACATTATTCGTTAACTAAAAACAACTCTAAAGATATTTATGTCAGTACATTATTTAAATATATGTAATAATAGACAGATTGACATAAATAGTCCACAAACTATAGATGTTTGGTGACATTGGTCCCTAAATTATAATTTGTTTTTGTGAAATTAGTCTCCAAACTATATCTAAATTAAAAATTTATAAAATTATCCTTTATAAAAAAAAATTAAGGTTTATTTTTTAAAATAATGAACAAATATGCGGCTGCAAAAAATTGTAAAAACAGTTAACTAACGGTAAAACATCTTACTTCTCCTTCTTCTTCTCCTTCTTCTTCTTCTCCTTCTTCTTCTCCTTCTTCTTCTTCTCCTTCTTCTTCTTCTTCTTCTTCTTCTTCTTCTTCTCCTTCTTCTTCTCCTTCTTCTCCTTCTTCTTCTTCTCCTTCTTCTTCTTCTCCTTCTTCTTCTCCTTCTTCTTCTCCTTCTTTTTCTCCTTCTTCTCCTTCTTCTTCTCCTCCTTTTTCTCCTTCTTCTTCTCCTTCTTCTTCTCCTTCTTCTCCTTCTTCTTCTCCTTCTTCTCCTTCTTCTTCTCCTTCTTCTTCTTCTCCTTCTTCTCCTTCTTCTTCTCCTTCTTCTTCTCCTTCTTCTTCTCCTTCTTCTTCTTCTCCTTTTTCTTCTTCTCCTTCTTCTTCTTCTCCTGCTTCTTCTTCTCCTACTTCTTCTTCTGCTTCTTCTTCTCCTGCTTCTTCTTCTCCTTCTTCTTCTCCTTCTTCTTCTCCTTCTTCTTCTCCTTCTTCTTCTTCTCCTTCTTCTTCTTCTTCTTCTTCTTCTTCTTCTTCTTCTTCTTTAGGATTGAATTATGATCGAGTCGTACTGAGTTATAAACGAGTCAAGCCAAATTGATATCATCTCAATTTTTGATTGTATCTTTATCTTGATAAACTCTTCGACACTTTGAATCATAATACTGTTGTTACCTTAACAATGGGTTCGAGAATGACAAGAATTTCTAAGGAAGGGTGCAGATTTGGAGAATAATATATTGGGACAGACAACAATGAATTTTCTAATATTGAAATAACAACTTTAATCTCGCCTAAAAGAATTGTGTTAGGTCAAAGCCAACATAACCCTGGAGAGCCTAAGTCCCAAGTTAACCCAATCCGAAGAAAAATTAATTTTATTTTTTTAAAAGAAAGAAATCCCTATTAAATTTAATCAATCATCATTTTTCTAAACTTCTTGATACTTTATGTATATAAGTTTTTTTTATTCGAATTATAATAAAGATGGAAAATCTTTATAACAAAAAAGATACAAATATTAAAGGAACAAAATAAAATAGTCTAATTAATATTTTATTTAAATAAAACAAAAGGTGGAGAAAGAAATACAACAAGAGATAAACATAAACTATTGATTTTATTACATGAATTTCTCCTCTAATTTGAAGCTTAATTTTATACTTCCAATTACACCCCTTCGAGATCCTCCACCCACAAATGCCCTATAGAGTGGTTGGTCAACATGTATAATTTCATTTGGTGTTAAAAATAATGGCATTTTAGTCCTACCAATAACTGAGACACCATCAGAGGTTCCTGGATTACCACTTACCCGTTGTACTTTAATGACCTCCAAATCTAGAAATTCACCATCCGGAATATATGGAAAATCCACCGTCGTATAATTACGCCATTCGATACGTGATTCTTCGCCAAACATTTCCTCTTCTTTGCAAATAAAATTGGTCCAGGTTTGAATGCGTTGTCCAAGCCCACAAATTGATACACCATAAATTCCTTTGATGTTGGCTTCTGGATCTATAACAGTAGCCGCATACACATGTATGGAGAGAATATAATAAAGATTTATTTTTCCTTTCAACTTCTCACCGCCGGCGTCCATCAAGAATGAACCCTCTTTCTCTCACTATAAACAAAAAAGTGATTTAGTTTTTAGTAGGATATTAGTGTTTTTAGATTTATTTATAGCGCGAGTTTCATTTATAATTTCTTTATTTTAAAAAAAATTATAAAATTAGATTTCTTAATTTGTAAGCTTTCAAATTGCATTTTGTAAAGTTTTGAACAATATTATACGTTGACATTAATTCGTAGTATCCACGGGAAAAATATTTAAGATTTTTTAATCAGTAATAACATTTGAAGATTTTGATATTTGGATAAAGAATTAATATTTTGCAAGAATTTAGATTGTTACCTTTTATAGTGAAGTGATTGTTCTTATTGATTAAGCAGAATGGATGAATATTTTGAACGGATATGAAATATTTTGATGGACTGTCGAATAATTTAATAATATTTATAGTTAACATGCATTAATTGGTAATAATTTCACCTATGAATGTACATGATCATGTTTTCAAAGTAAAGTTAAAAGTAATGTTTATCTTACAAATTTTGTAATGAAAATTTTTGTATATTTAAATGTTAGTTTAAAATATGTGTTTATGAGACAAATTGTTCAAAATTAATTCAAATCTCACATATGAAGATGAAGTCCGAATTGTCTAATTAATATATATATATATATATATATGAGCATTTCTTTTCTTCTAATGCATTGGGCCTTTTGAAAAAGTTGAGTTAGGTAAGATTGGAGCCCAATTTTGTGAAGGCCCATTCAATTAGTTTCTTAATTTTGGAACATAAGGTTCACATACTAAATTAATATTTAACTTTAAATTTAATATTTAACTTCAAATAACAATAAAATATTTTATATTTAATGTGTATATGTAAAAATTGTGATTTTTTATGGTGTCCTATCAAATTACCAATCTCATGTAAATTTCATATTGTTCCTTTGTTTATAATTATTTATGTAACAATATTTATATTATTTACGAATGTATTGATACTAATATCAAAGTTTATACAATTTATATATTATATGTGATTTAATAAATTTATGATTTAATTTATGACTATTGAGAAATTAAATAAAATAGCAACTAATAGTTTATTTGTATTTTGGTTGGGAATAAAAATAAAAATTAAATGATCAATATATAATATAAATATCAGGACTCCATGACCTAATGGATAAGGCGCTGGTTCTCGAAAGGTTCGATCCCCAGTAGAATAGTTTCAATTAAAAATTTTTACATCTTATTAGACTTTGGGTAAATCCTTCAGTTTTAAGCTACTAGAACCAAGAATCAACCAGGCATGGAAGCAAGGGGTATATAGTAGCACGTTTATATTGCAAGGAGGACTACCTGAAACTGCTAAATGGAGGACCATATTAGGGCATTATTTTTAAGTATATCAAAGTGGAGTCCGAATTTTCGGCCATCGGAGGATGATATACGGACCACCCTACCGTGGGTACGTTTTCAAGGTGTGCCATTGGAAGTATTTGAGGATCTCTCACTATTAGACTTGGGGAATTCAAGAAGGAAATACGAGTGGATCTGAACACAGCTGACATGATCTGTGGGCGGTATGCAACAGTTTGCTTGAAAATTGATTTAGCAACACCCTTCATACCAAGGCTTACACTGTATTTGTTTCAAATGTGGTAAATACGGTCATAAGGTGGAAGGATGTAGAATGAATGCATCTACGACTGAAAATGCTGACATGCAGCAACCAGTGATAAAGGACCCTAATCGTGCAACGACAGCACAACCCTATGGTCCTTGGTTACTCCCCGCACATGTATGATGTCGACAAATGCACATGCAGAAATAGACTGGCAAAAAGAATACAACTCCGGTGAGTAGACAATCTAGGAGGGAACAATCTGTTCGGAGCAATGGACTGACACATGGGGCCAATCCAGTTTCGGACGGGTCACCAACTTTTGAGTTCAGATCAGTCAACAACAACTGAGGTATGAGGTTGTTAGAAAATAGAAAAGTTACATGGGAAAGTGAGAAGAGGGACACAGTCGGCGGGAATTCCAACTTTGTCGTACTTACTGATCTAAGGGAAGGAGTGATATAGGATCTGGAAAAGTTGAAAAAGAAGATTCAGGAGATACCAAATGGAGTTAATGAGCCAAAACACAATAAAGCCCACATCAAATTGGAAAAATGGTTGGACTCAAAGATACAGAGAAGCCCTACCCAAAAGAGGGCCACCATAATGGGAAATAGAAAAATTATAAGGATAAGGGTCAAGTGGTAGAACGGGTTGGACCAAGTAGACTTGGGCCTTTAAAAGTGGTGGACAATAATCGTATGACCCAACAACTAAATAATCATACAGAACTAATAGAAATTGCAGCGGGGAAAAAGGCAGTACCGTTAGTTATGACTCTGAATGTACTTCGACAAGGCATGGATGGAAGAAACCTTCCTGGTAGGAGCAAAGGTGACAGTGGAGGCAGTATGAATACTGACTACATTGAGGTTGGAAATCAAAAAAAGGAAGAGTTGTCTTGTCGATGATAAGAGCAAGTTGCAGTATTTGTAGGGGTTGCCGAAACAGTAATGGAGGTAAGCAACGCTTCCCTATCCCTTTAAACTTTCTCAATGATTAGTTCTATTATTTGGAATTGTAGGGAAATAGGAAATAAAAATACCATAATGTATCTTATGGAGATGATTAAAACCCACAGACCAGCTATTATATGTTTACTAGAAACTAGGGTACATAGCAGCCAAGTTATGAATTTTCTAGTTAGGACTGGTTTTACAGACATGCTAGTGGTTGAAGCAGAGGGGTATTTAGGAGGCTTGTGGCTCCTTTTGGATTGTAACAAAGTGAATATAGAGCCAGTCTTAATGAGTGATCAAATTATCACAGCAATTGTCCAAGATCAATCCAAGGAAGTCTGGATGTTGTCGGTGGTGTATGCATCACCTAGACCGTTTATCAGGGAGGAGTTATGAAATTACATAACACAATTGGGAAACATTGTCAATATACCATGGGTGGTTCTCGTCAATGTCAACTAACCAGTTAATAGTTGCGATAAAGTAGGTGGAAAATCGATCAATCTAGTGCAAGCTAGCCGGCTACAAGCTACAATTGACAGCTGCTGTCTGATTGATATGGGTTTCCATGGACCGAAGTTCACATGGATGAATGGTAGAGTCGGAAAAGCACTCATCCGGGAGAGATTTGACCGAGGCTGGTGTAACATACAATTCAATTTAAAGTTTGAGAATTCCATAATCCAACATTTGATGAGATCCGCCTCAGATCATCACCTCTGTTGCTCATGAAGAGAAGAACAATCAATGCACCAGAGTTCTGTGGATTTTGTTTCCTTGAGGTGTGGTTCCGCCATCCAGACTTTAGTAAGATAGTCAAGGATTTCTAGATGGGAGAACCAGACAATCTTCTACATCAAATGGAGAAGTTCAAGGAGATGATTTGGAGGTGGAACCAGGATGTATTTGAAAATATATTTTGGAGAAAGAAGAGATGTAAAGCCAGGTTGTTTGGGGTACAAAATGCCTTACAAGAGGAGTTCAAAACATCTCTCTATAAACTAGAAAAAATATTATTAAGGGAATTAGATGAGATACTGGACCAAGAAGAGCTATACTGGAAGCAACAAACTAGAGTTAAATGGATTATGGAAGGAGAAAGGAATACGAGGTCTTTTCATGAACAAGCAAAGTAGCAAAAAAAGCAAAGTCAAATTGTTCAACTGAAAGATCACGAAGGAAAATGGTGCACAGATGGGGAGACATTACAGTAGATTGTTTGAAATTACTACGTGAGACTATATGACAAAGACCCCTTTATCACAACAGTATGGAACACAGATGAGTGGCAATTCCCCAAACTCACTAGATCACAGAAACAATGGCTGAATCGGAGTGTATCTAGCTACGAAACAAAACTAGTTATGTTCCAACTAGAGCTGTTAACGAGTCGAGTCAAACTGAGCATCAGATATTTTGAGTTTGTTTGATTATTATTCGAGCATGTTTGAGTTAGCTCGTTTAATATTTCGAACAGAAAAATTTGTTCGAGTTTGTTCGATTTTTTTTATTGTTCGAGTTCGAGCTCGAGTTCGCTCGATTAAGTTTAAATTTTTTTTCAAATTTGAATTTGAATTTAAATTTGATTTTTTTTTTCAAAATTTCAAATTTATATTAAAACAAATAGAATTTAAATATTTAACTATTTAATAATAATAATAATAAAAGTGAGCATTCTTTTAAATAATAAATCTAAATATAATAATTAAAATGATAAAATTTTAAACTAAGATAAAACAATTTCTTCGAAAGATAGATCATCATCCTCTATCTGCAAAAAGTTTTTTAAATATATAAAGAATATTTTTAAATATATTAATCATTATTTTATATATACAAATTAGAGGACAAGAAAAAAAACAATTCAAATAAAATCTGATAGTGATCAAGAATAATATAATTTTAAAAATTTAAAATATCAAACAAATATAATCTAATTATTCCAATAAAATAAAATAAATATGGTAAAAAAATAATATATTTACCTTTAAACTTATTTTTTCAGTTGAGTTTAGACTTTGAGAAGGTAAGAGAAGGAGAATGGTCAACTTTTTAGGGTTTGTATAGAAAGAAAGTTGATTGAGTTAGAATTCAAGAGTCTTTTTATGGTTATGAGAGAAACAAATTGCTTTAACACTTTGAAGAACGTTGGGGAAGTTGAATCACCTCTAGAAATCAGGGAAAACAATTTAAAAATTTTCTAATTTAAATATTAAATATTATTTTTAATAATATATATAAATATTTATAATTTGTTCGTGAACGCTTGGTATGTTAGCGAATAATGTTTGAACAAGCTTAAAATTTAATCGAGCTTAAAATTTAATCGAGCTTAAAATTTAATCGAGCTTAAAATTTTATTCGTGTTTGTTTGTTTAATAAATGAACGAGCTCGAACCGAGTATAAACGAGCTCGAACGAGCTTTGCTCGCGAACATTTTGGTTCGTTTACAGCTCTAGTTCCAATTGGGAGTGAACAAGGCACTAGGACCTGATGGGATACCAGTAGCTTTCTTTCAAAAATATTAGGAACAGGTAGGACCAGCAGTGTGCGAGTTTGTACAGGAGGTGTTCCAAACTGGTTCCATCCCCGAAGAAGTCAATCACTCTGTAATATGCTTACTACCAAAACAAGAATATCCGGATGACGTAGCTCAATTCCGACCAATTTGTTTTAGCAATGTACTAGTGAGGTAGTAAGCAAAATTATTGCGAATAGAGTGAAATGATTTATGGATGAATTATCCGGAGCTTATCAGTCTAGTTTCATACCAGGTAGACAAACAACGAATAATGTGGTCATAGAATAGGAGATCTTGCATTCCATGCGTAAAAGAAAAGGAAAAAAGGGAGAAATGCTAGTAAAGATAGACGTGGAGAAGGCGTATGACCGTGTAGATTAGGGTTTCTTGGAATGTGTCATGAGAACTGTAGGCTTTAAGGAACAACTGATCAGGGTGGTTAAAAGTTGTCTGGACTCAGCAAACATGTCTATTCTCTGGAATGGCACAAGACTAGCTACTTTAAAATCGGGAAGAGGACTTCGTCACGGAGATCCATTGTCACCGTATTTGTTTCTCCTATGCATGGAAGTCCTAGGCAAACGTATACAATAGGCGGTTTCAGAGGGACAATGGTGAGGAATTAGTGTGGCGAGGAACAGTCTAAAGATATCCCTCCTTTTTTTTGCTGATGACTTGTTGTTATTTGGTGAAGCTTCAGTATGACAAGCAAAGGTGATTTATGAGATTCTCCAAACCTTTTATGGAGAATCAGGTCAAAAAGTAAACCAAAGAAAATCTAGGGTTTAATTTTCATCGTCGACTACAAGTGAACGATCAAAGGTTAGTGAGACTTTTGGAATGAGAATAACAACTTATTTTGGAAAATATTTGGGGGTTCTGCTAATCCATAGAAGGCTAAAAAGTCACCATTTTGGCTATCTTGTGGATAGAGTTCAGAAGAAGATGGGAGGATGGTCTAGCTGTATGTTATCACAGGCAGCAATGGTGCTTCTGATTCAAACAGTTTTAGGTACCATACCATCTTATGTCATGAATTCATGTCGGCTGCCGAAGAGAACCATTGAAATACTTGAGAAAGTAAACCGAAGATTTCTATGGGGTGACACAGAGAATCAAAGCTCACTACATACAATTGCGTGGAAGACAGTATGCCAACCGAAAGGACAAGGGGGGTCTAAATATTCAATCACTAGCCAGCGTAAATAAGATTCTATTGGCAAAGCTTACGTGGAGAGCCATGAAGAAGCCGGATGCATTATGGGCCTTGATCCTACGATCCAAATACGACGATATGGAGAGAGAAGATAACTAGGATCGTTTGAGGAATATATCAGTGGTTGGTAGAAGCTTGAGGTATGGTTGGGAAGTGCTGCGTCAAGGGCTAGAACGGCGAGAAGGGGAGATATGGTGGAAACTGACATCACATGGTCTATTCACCACAAAGACGGCATACACACTCATCTCTCAGGGTTAACATACACAAAGTAATACCCTCAATTGGAAGGAAATTTGGAAATTTAAAGGTCCCACCAGGGGTTCATGTTTGTTATGGATGATAACACATGATCAACTCAAAACGATGTCTCTATTATGGGAAAGAAAAATCAATGATAGCCCCCAGTGCTTAAGATGTGGATACCAATCCGAGACAACCCTCCACGTGATAAGAGACTGTATGTCTAAAATAGTTTGGGAGATATTAGTGTCGTAGACACTAAGAAGTGAATTTTGGGCTTCACAAGAAATTAGTCAATGGGTGACATGCAATATCCGTAGCACACGGCTAGAAGAAAACCATTGAAAGTATGTATTTCGACAAAGCGTACAGACGTTGTAGAGATGGCGGAACCTGGAACTATATCAGTAGAAAATACCTCCACATCCTAATATTTTGGCAACAATTATTCTTAGAATTACTTATGAATTTTTGTGTACCCTCAAATGAGGAAGATGAGATGGTGGAAGCTATCTCTCTTACCTAGGTAACATTTGTATACTGTTTATTGTGTTAATAAAATATTCTCCATTAAAAAAACATATAATATAAATAAATATTTAATAAATTTATGATTTAATTTATGACCATTGAAAAATTAAATAAAATATCAACTAATACTTTATTTGTATTTTATTTGGGAGTAAAAATTGAAATTAAAGGATCAACATATAATATAAATAAATAAGAAGATGTTTTGCTGCCAGGGATTTGAACTTGGATTTGTTTGATGCTTGTATTTAGCTGTTAATTTTCATTAAATTGTGTTATAGTGGAGTATATGATAGATTGCAGCAGAATATCTAAAGTATTAATACACATAGAGATGAATTGAAAAATTTTATTTTTATATTAGAGTGAAAGGTGAGAATTTTTTTTAAATGTTTATTTAGTTATAATATCATCAAATTAATAGAATTTTTTATAGTGTTATAAGAGATATATATATATATATATATATATATATATATATAAGAGAGAGAGAGAGAGAGAGAGAGATAAATAAATTTAGGACTTTAAAAGTCAAAAAATAAATATTTTAGAACTAAACTTGATAAACATAAAAAACAATTTGAACCAAATTCATCAGTTAATCAAAGAAAACTTATATTTTTTTTCAAATTTTTAATTAGATGTTACACAATAATTTTTTTAAGGAATAAGCATAAAATTAAAAATGATAATAATATAAAGAAATAAAGTTGATTTATTTATGATTGAAAAGATACAAAAATGTATCACAAAATTGTACTTGGTGTACTAACAAGCGCAATGACATATGCTTTTGCTACCTACGTTCTTGCAAAGACCTCTTCTCTCGCAGTCTGAAATACAAAAATTCTAACACTTTCCACTACTTTCTGGATTATCATCTTTGCCTTTCAGACAAGTTCCTTGTTCCGGATGATCTTTGCAATATTTGTCTACTTCAACAACATTCTTGCTACATAAAAAAGAGAACAAACCAAATAGGACAAAAAATGTTTTAAAAAAAATCGACTAAACCTTATACTATATACATTTTTTTGTATGCATAAAATATTTTTATTATTCTTTATACATATATTGTATGTATTTTTATAATGTAATAAAGTATACTATGAGGATTTTATATTGATTTTAAATACATAAAGAAAGAAAATATGAATGTATATTGTTTTATTTATATAAGAAACTAAAGCAAATGTAAAAGTATTATTTATTTAAAACTAACATATGATAAGAACAAAGTAAAAAAGAAATAGAACAAAGTAAAAATATTTTACCAATTGTTTTATGAGAAAATTTGTCAATCAAAACTTATTATTAATAAGAAAAAATAAAGATGTTGTGACATCTGATAAATTCAAATAAACAAAAAAAAAATGCGTAAGAAAAAAAAAGTGGATCAAAGTTGTAAAAACTAATGTTTCATAAATTATGACATAAACTTTTCTATTTTATTTATTTTTATTAGTTTTTTTTTTGTTTACTAGTGAAGAATTTCTATGGATTTTTTTTATTTGTTTTTCTTATTTAATAAAATATGGGCAATTGATTATGTTATCCATAATTTTCTTCTGTATCAATTTATTACGTAAAAGTTTTTGATGAATTTTCTGAACACATTTTAATGAATTTGTTTTATTCTATAATTTATTCTATGTCACAGTTTCCATCTCAAAAAACAAATATTAAATAAAAAAATAAATAGAGAGAGAGAAAAACCAAGTGGACCAAAATTGTACAAAGTAACCTTTCATAAACTAAAAAAGAAAAACAAAAAATATATATATATATTATAATTATTAAGTAGTGTAATAATGTGGATCATTAATGCATAAACCATAATTCATTACTTTCTAAATTCATAATAAATTTCGTCAATTACAATATAGTTATAAGAAATAATAATAAAATAAAATTTTAACAAGTTAAAAATAATAATAATAAAGAAAATTAGAAAAATTCAGTGGACCAAAATTGTAAAAACTTATGTTTCATAGACTAGAATAAAAACTTATGTTTTAAAGATTGTACAATAAAAGTAGTTGAGAATCATAAATGCTTTAGTAGAATTGTACATATTTCTTTTAAATAGTGTTTTAATTTCTTTACTTCTAATCTTTAAATAGTTTCTTGAGTAATTGACAGTAAGCCAATATTATTTTCTTGAGTAAATAGTTCCTTTATAATAAAGATGGAAAATCATTATAACAAAAAAGATACAAATATCAAAGGAACAAAATAAAATAGTCTAATTAATATTTTATTTAAATAAAACAAAAGGTAGAGAAAGAAATACAACAAAAGATAAGCATAAACTATAGATTTCATTACATGAATTTCTCCTCCAATTTGAAGCTTAATTTAATACTTCCAATTACACCCCTTCGAGATCCTCCACCCACAAATGCCCTATAGAGTGGTTGGTCAACATGTATAATTTCATTTGGTGTTAAAAATAATGGCATTTTAGTCCTACCAATAACTGAGACACCATCAGAGGTTCCTGGATTACCACTTACCCGTTGTACTTTAATGACCTCCAAATCCAAAAATTCACAATCCGGAAAATATGGAAAATATGTCGCTGTATAATTACACCATTTGATACGCGATTCTTCGCCAAACATTTCCTCTTCTTTGCAAATAAAATTGGTCCAGGTTTGATTGCGTTGTCCAATCCCACAAATTGATAGACCATAAATTCCTTCGATGTTGGCTTCTGGATCTACAACAGTAGCCGCATACACATGTATGCAGAGAATATAATAAGGATTTATTTTTTCTTTCAACTTCTCACTGCCGGCGTCCATCAAGAATGAACCCTCTTTCTCTCACTATAAACAAAAAAGTGATTTAGTTTTTAATAGGATATTAGTGTTTTCAGATTTATTTATAGCGCGAGTGTCATTTTTGACTTTTTTATTTTTTAAAAATTTATAAAATTAGATTTCTTAATTTGTAAGCTTTCAAATTGTATTTTGTAAAGTTTTGAATAATATTATATACGTTGACATTAATTAGTAGTATCTACGGAAAAATAGTATTTAAGATTTTTTAATCAGCAAAGACGTTTGAAGATTTTGATATTTGGATAAAGAATTAATATTTTGCAAGAATTTAGATTGTTACCTTTTATAGTGAAGTGATTGTTCTTATTGATTAAGCAGAATGGATGAATATTTTGAACCGATATGAAATATTTTGATGGACTATCGAATAATTTAATAATATTTATAGTTAACATGCATTAATTGGTAGTAATTTCGCCTATGAATGTACATGATCATGTTTTCAAAGTAAAGTTAAAGTAATATTTATCTTACAAATTTTGTGATGAAAATTTTGTATATTTAAATGTTAGTGTAAACTATGTGTTCATAAGACAAATTGTTCAAAATTAATTCAAATATCACATATGAAAATGAAGTCGGAATTGTCTAATATATATATATATATATATTGATTCGTCAAAAAATGGTCTGATGTCACGTGTCGAGGAACCGACGTCGTTTGATGGTCTCTCTCAACAACATACCCGTATCTTGGTTGTCTACGTGTCGTAGAAGGATCGTTGTCTTGCAATGTTTGGCATGCAAAACAATAAAGTTTATCCGGAGGGTGGAAGGTCTCCGGTAAACCCTCCGATGATTAAGTCAGTGACGTGACTATGAGAGAAGTCAGTGGTGTGACTGTGAGATGGATAATTTAAAGAGAAATGAGTTGTGTTATCTCCCCTTACCCTCGTTACCTATACGGGGTGGTATTTATAGGGATTTTACCGCCCTTGTTAAGTAGCTAGGGTGATTTAGTAGTAAGATCTGATGGTTACCGGATTTTGTGGGGAGATATGAGATCCCTCCTCTTTCGTAGGTTGTTAGGAGAATCTTTGACTGTGATCGAGTCAAACGTTGACCATCAGAAATGTGGTTGATCAATGAGTTTGATCAAAGTACTGAAGTGTAGTGACTTCGGCATGAGGCAAGTCGGAGTGACCATGCAGCCCATGGTCTCGCATGTGTATGGCGAAGTGGGAGCTGCCATGTCGTGCCAGCTGGACTAACATGTGTATCTGGTGGGTCCCGTATGTTTAGTATACTTGCCTTGTCAGCGTGAGGGTATTTTCATACCTCTCAGTGGCCCCTCGTCAAAGTGGAAGAATGATCCAACTTTCTCTTCGACGGTACTAGAAATCCCTTGTTCTCCGGGCTGCTTGTTTGGCCATTGATAGTTTCCGGACAGGTGTGAGCCGACGGCGCGTAACCTAAGGAGGTGTAACCTGAGAGGGTGAAAGTGACCTGAGAGGGTGTGAGCAACCCGGAGTGGGAGTGAGCAACCCGAGTGGGTGCGTCCTGGCGAAGAGGTCCGACCTGGCGAAGTGGTGTAACACCCGATGAGGTGTAACCTGGCAAAAATGGTGTAACACCCGAAGAGGTGTAACCTGTCGAAGAGGTCCGACCTTGCGAGGTGGTGTGACACCTGAAGAGGTGTAACCTGGCGAGGTGGTGTAACACCTAGCAAGGAGGTATGACAAGGCAAAGCGGTGTAACACCTAGCAAGGAGGTGTGACCTGGCGGAGTGTCTTCATTGTGAGTCGAGCTGGGTCATGTTGGTGGGGTAGCCGAAGTCTCTGATTGCTCTTCTGGAGCAGAGTCGAATTCCTATGATGGCGGTTCGGTTACCGAGAGAGCGGCTAGCCATTTTGCGTGTCCAGAGGTGGCGTCTTTCGCACTTCTCCACGCGCATGCAATGATGGCGCTGCACGTGAGCTGTCAGAGAAGTGACCTCTGGTGTGAATTCGACCCGGCTGAGTCGGGTCGAGTGAAGCTTGTTGGGGAAGTTTCACTGTTTTTCAAATTTTTCCCCTTCTATAAATAGCTCACTTGCCTTCATTGTGAGCTTTTTACCGTTTCTTCCTCTTCTTTGCAAAATTCTGCCATTTTCTCTCAAAAAACTCTCTGCACTTTCATCCCGTTCTCAGCCTTTCTTTCCCGGCTTCCTTAGTTTGTTCCCGGTGATCCACACTTTCTGTAACTTTTCCAAGTTTCCTCCATTTTCTACATTACTGCAGGTAAGAGAGGTGTTATAGCCTCGGTTTTTTTCTTTTCCTGGCACTTTGTTCTGCATTTATTTGGGTGTTTTTTGAGTGTTTGAGAAAAATGGCCTTTTCTGGGAAAAAGGGTAGTTATAAGCTCTTGGAGTGACTTTTAGGATGGGCCTTCGGGGTAAGGATTGGTCTAAAATGATGAACTGATTGAAGGCGAAGCGAGCGGGATTTTAGTTTCTGAAATGATGATCAGAGTGAAAGGACTTTATTTTTGTGTTTGTAGATATGTCTGACTCAGAGAGTTCCGAGGTCCCAGTAGTTGCGGTGGAGTCTAGCTCTTCGAGCTCCACTTCACAGACCAGTTCTGAGAGATCCAACCCTGCAAACCATGAGAGTGCCGAAGTGTCTGACGTCGGCCCGAGTATCCCTGAGGCGGTCCCCTTAGGTCCTAGGCATCTGGGTGGCGGAGTCACGGTCGCGGGCCTCTCGTCCGAAGACTTGAACGACTCCAGCGTCCTCGAAGGCGAGGATGCAGACTCTGGCCACTCCGAAGATCTCCCGAAAACCAAGAACCGGTTGGAGGGGGACTTCACCCTTCAGAAGAACACCCTTAGCGTAGATCTTCCCCTGTTGTTCAGTGAGATTGACCGAAGTAGATTTAGGGTAATCTACCTTCGGGAGTGCGGGGCTATGTCTGACTCATACGTCCACATCCCCTATGACCACTTCGTTTCTGGCCTCAGTCTGCCTTTAGACCCCGCCTTTTGTGATTTTTTGAACTGAGTTAGATGTCAACCTGCCCATGTCCATCCAAACGGAGTTAGGTACTTCGTCGCCCTCACAGTGTTGTGTAGGAGAATAGGTGTAGAGGTCTCCAAAAACTTGTTGAGGACTTTCTTCACCGTCCTCCGCATGAATAACCTTACGTTGTCACTTAGCCCGCGTCCTAGCGTAGTTACCCTTTTTGAACCTCCTCCCAATAAGTTGAGTCAGTGGAGGGAGAAATGGGTTTGTGTGGAGTCCAGAATGGGCTTCGCATTTTACCCAAAGTGTAGGACACTTCGTCCTTGGCTTTCCCTGAAAAGGAACACCAAGTACTCCGATTCGGATCAGAGGTTTTTAGATTTTGTCCGGAGTGAGCTGGGTGAGAGTCCCAAAACTCAGTCCAAAGTTTTCCTGACCAGCGAACTTATCGCTGATGAGAGTCGCCATACCTGTGGGATAGGCGGGCCGGCGACGAACGAGCGGCGGAGAGAGCTGGGGCTTGAGGACCTGTTGGAGTACCCGATGTTGAGGTTGCACCCTGGGGGGGGGGGGTTTCTTCTGAATGCTCGGTGTGCCAGAACCCCCGTAGTGCGGGCTGCCTAGTTGCAAATGGTAGAGTAGTTGTCGGAGTGGTTTAACTTGCAGGATTTTTTTTATCTCATCTTGCTAACTCCGATTTTGTTGTGTTGTGGCAGGTATGAAGCTGAACTTCACGGCACTTCGCAAGGTGTTAGCCCAGGGTTCAGAGAGGCGGACTGACGTAAACCCGCCCCGGGCTGTTGACCGTTCCACCATTCCTCCGCCCGGGACCTCGGCTGCGGGTGTGGGCAGCTCGAATACCTCAACGCGCTCCCCAACTATGAACTTGTCCCCACCACCCCGGACCAAGGGGAAAGATACACTCCGCCCTCCCCCGGCGAAGCGTCAGAGGCGGGTAGAGTCCTCGGAGTTAAGGGACATGGCTCTGGCTACGGCGGCCCGACTGGAATCCCGGGAAGCTCAAGATGCTGGCCCTCTGGATCTCAGTCCTGGTCTTGGCTCTAGGAGGGATTTAAGGCGCCGGAGTCAAGGCAGGAGCACGAGTCCCTGGCCCGCGAGATCATTTGTGCTTCGCCTCCCCTAATGAACCTGCCTTTGCAAGATCGCTGGTATGGGAGGTTCTACGGGGGGGGGGGGGGTTATACACCGGGCCATGGACTTCGGCTTGAATTGGAAGTTGGAGGAGTCTCCCGTCAGTCCGGAGAATGCGTTAGGGCAAATCGGGGTCGGGCTGTCTCAGGTAGTTAGTCAAGCCGAAGTATTTATATTTATATATTTTTTTGTTTCTTCTTGACTTATCCCTTTGTCGTTTTTCTCTCAGGTTATTGCCTTCGTTGCCCACCTCTTCAAGCATGCTTCCGATGGTTCGGATTCGCAGGCCGAGCTGGCAGACTTGGAGAAGAAGCATGTGGAGTTGGAGAACCAGCCCTCCGCCAAGGATGCAGCCTTGGTTGTCGCAGAAGGCAAACTCCGCTCAGCTGAAGAGACCGTGGAGATGGCGGTCACGGAGAAGGACAAGGAGTCCTCACGCCTGGAGTCCCTTCAGCGGGCTCACAAGGAAATGAAGGCCAAACTCCGCGGCCTTGACAAAAAGCTGAAGGAGGAGAGCTCGAAGCGGCGGGCTGCAGAGTCGAAGGTGGAGTTCTTGAAGTCGGAGGACTACACTTCGCAAGTGGTGGAGGAGTTCCGCAACTCCGAGAGATGCCAACGGGAAGTGTTTGAGCTGGCAAGCAGATTCTACAACAGAGGATGCGTTCATGCACTTCGCTACCTTTATCACCTTGTCCCTGACAAGGCGTGGCTGTGCAGGATTTTCAAGGGCTCTTATGACAACCCCGAGTTCAGAAACGGATGCGACTTCGTCCCGTTCAATGAGAACGAACTGGAGGAGATCGCAGAAGAGGATGCAAAGGAGGGAAGGCATCGGAGTCCGCCTGCATCGATCCACCTGAATTTGGACTAGCTGTGTCTCCAGCTCCAGAGGGAGGATGATGGGGTCGAAGTCGTCGGGGTTGATGTTGCTCCTATCAGTTCTGCTACCCCCGACGAAGTTGATGCGGCCCCGGTGGAGGTGCCTGAGGAAGGAGAGCCCGAAGTGGGGGATCATCCTATAATTATTGTAGATGTTCAACCCGAAGTGGCTCCCCCTTCGGCCGAGGTTGCTCCTCCTTCGGTCGAAGATCCCCCATCTGTATAAATTTTTCCTTTTTGTAAATTTTACAAGTTAATGTAGTTTGCCATTTTTGTCTTCTTACTTCGAACTTTTGTTTGCTCATTGCACTTTGTCCAGTAAGTTAAGAAATTTTGAACTTATAATGTCTTGGATAATTCATGATAACTTCAAAAGATTTTAATCATAACTTGAAACCATGTCTTGAATAAGTGTGATGACTCCGAAACTTCAATGACTTGAAATTATAACCCGAAAACTTTAAATCGAAAACCTTATTCCTAAACAACTTAAATGACTTCGAAGGATCATTCTTGGATAACAGTGCTGACTTTGAAGGATCTTTCTTGAATAACCGCGGTGACTTCGAAGGATCTTTCTTGATTGGAAAACCAAAACTATAATGATAAATACTTTGAGGACCTCGCCGGGGACCTATCTCGCAATTGGTCGCGTCGGGGTGCTTATTTAATGTAGTCTTTACTCCTCTAGGATGTCTCAGACGAAGTATTTTGTCAAATGGTTGGCGTGCCAGGGTCTGGGAAGTATTGTTCCTTCTTGGTCCATGAGGCAGAATGTTCCCCGGCGGACTTCGTCTTTGATCAAATATGGGCCTTCCCAGTTCGGAGTGAGTTTGTTTGCTGTGATATGCCTTGTTGTTCCCTCTATTTTGCGGAGTACCCAGTCTCCGACTCCTGGTGGCCTGTTGACCAAATTTTTGTCATGGGTGAGTTTGGTTGCCAACTTGAACTTGTCTGCTCTTAGGCGGGCAGTTATTCGCTTCTCTTCTAGTAAGTCCAGGTCTAATTGGCGTTGGCGCTTATTGCTCTCTTCGTCGTACGTAGAGATCCTATATGATGGGAGTGCGAGTTTGGCTGGTGAGACTGCCTCTGAACCGTAAACCAGGGCGTAGGCTGTTTCTCCTGTGGGCCCCCTAGCCGAATTCCGTACTACCCATAATGCGGCTGGGAGTTCGTCGACCCATTTGTTGGACTTGCCCTCCAGATTTTTCCTCAGTGCGGTAAGGATCAATTTATTGGCTGCTTCGGCTTGTCCGTTTCCTTGCGGGTGTGTCACAGATGACTTCCAGTGTTTGATCCCTAGGCGGTTGCATTTCGCCGTGAATTTAGTAGCGAACTGTGTACTGTGGTCGGAGACGATGGCCCGTGGAACTGAGTATCGACAGAGGACGAAGTCGTGGAGGAAGTTGAGCGTGTTCTCCTCTGTTGGGGCGGCCAATGGCTTCGCTTTGATCCATTTGGAGAAGTAGTCGACGGCCACGATCAAATATTCGTGATGTCCACGGGCTTTGGGGAATTTGCCCATGAGGTCGATTCCCCACATATCGAAGGGCCAGGCTGCCAGCACAAGTGTTTGCGGGACCGATGGCAGGCGGGGAACGTTGCTGAACTTTTGGCACGTATCACAGTGCTTTACATAGTTCGCTGCATCCCTCCGTAGTGTCGTCCAATAATATCCCTGGTTTATCACCTTCTCCGCCAAGGGCCTCGATCCGGGGTGTCCACCACAGATCCCCTCATGTAACTCCTCCAGAATTGTCTCGGTTAGGTCGGGCGGTACACAGCGGAGAAGCGGCTTGGAGAAGGAGCGCCGGTATAGGATATCATTGAGCACAGTGTATCGGGTCGCACGCTGGCAGATTTACCTGGCTTTGGCCTTGTCTGCTGATAGGATGTCTGAGGTTATGAAGTTCTTCAGTTCGTCAATCCATGTGGGGGAGTCGGGTGTCGAAGTTAGAATCGGTGAGACATGTTCTGGGGTGGAGATTTGAATTATCTGGACGTCGAGGTCGTTGGGGGCCTCGCCAGACGCTATCTTTGCCAGTTTATCTGCCACTTCGTTGTTGTTGCGGTCAACTTTGTTAAGGGCGAAGTGGCGAAACCGAGCGGACAGCTGACACACCTTTTCCGCGTAGGCTTTGAGGTTGTCGGAGTTTACCGCGAATTCATTGTTGACCTATCCTACCACAACTTGGGAGTCGCTGAATACTTCGAGCGATCTGACTCCCGAGTCCAGAGCCCATTGCATTTCGATCACCAAGGCCTCGTACTCTGCTTGGTTGTTGGATAGGGGGTAGTCAAGGCGGACGCAGCGGACTTCCTTGTGCTGACCGGAGGGGGATTCAATGGTGGCACCTACTCCGACTCCACTTGCGTTTACTGCTCCGTCCACCATCATCGTCCACACTTCGTCAGCCGGGAGTGCGAGGGGTGTTTCTTCGTCGGGGGCGGCCTCGGAGAAAGATAACTCGGCCAAGAAATCTGAGAGGGCTTGGGCTTTGATCGCAGCGCGGGGTGCGAAGGTGAGGTCCAAGCCGCATACTTCGATGGACCACCGAAGCATCCTCCCCGACTGGTCTAGTTTGTGAAAGATTTGTTTCAGGCGATGGTTGGTGTATACCACCACGGAGTGGGATTCGAAGTACGCCCGGAGTTTCCGTGTAGTGATAACTAAGGCGTAAGCCAGTTTCTCGATGTACGAGTAGCGTACTTCGGCATCCCTCAGTACTCGGCTAACGAAGTATACTGGAAGCTGCTGGCCGTTCACCTCCCGAATTAGGGCCGCTGCGATGGCTTGTTGTGCGGCTGATAGGTATAGGTACAGGACTTCACCGGGAGTGGGAGCACTCAGCAATGGTGGGTCTGCCAGGTAGTTCATCAAATCTTCCCAAGCCTTTGTGCATTCTTCGTCCCACCGAAAAGTCTTTCCAGAGGTTTTTAAAGCCTTGAAGAATGGCATACACCTCTTGGCGGACTTCGACACAAACCTTCCCAGAGCGGCTATGCAGTCGTTGAGGTGTTGTATATCCTTAACATACCGGGGCTCGGCCAGGTTTCGTATTGCCTCTATTTTTTGGGGATTAGCTTCTACCCTCGTTCGAACGTCATAAAGCCAAGGAATTTCCCTGATTTTACCCCAAACGTGCACTTCACCAGGTTGAGCTTGAGTCCATACTCTGAAAGGGTGGTGAACATTTCGCTCAGGTCATCTAAGTGAGAATGACCCCGTTTGGTCTTGACGACCATGTCATCCACATAGGTCTCGACATTCCGACCTATGTGACTTCGCAGGATCTTGTTCATCATCCTTTGATAGGTGACACCTGCGTTCTTCAGTCCGAACGGTATCATATTGTAACAGTAGATAGCTTCCGCGGCTCGGAAGGATGTGTGGATTTGGTCCTCTGGTTTCATCAGGATTTGATGATAGCCGGAAAAGGCATCCATGAAGCTGAGGAACTCGTACCTCCAGGTGGAGTCCACAAAGGCATCTATGCGAGGTAGCGGATAACAGTCTTTTGGACAAGCTTTGTTCAAGTCCGTGTAGTCCACACACATTCTCCACTTCCCGCTGGCTTTCTTGACCATCACTACATTGGCGAGCCACGTAGGGTACTCGACCTCGCGGATGAATTTCGAGTCCAGGAGTTTTTGGACTTCGGATTGGATTCCCTCCTTTTTGTCATCTCCGAATTGTCTTGGCTTCTGCCTCACCTGTTTGAACGTGGGGTCAATGTTGAGTCTGTGTTCGGCGATGTCGGGAAAGATCCCTGGCATGTCTTGTGTGCTCCAGGCGAAGTTGTCGAGGTGGGTGGAGAGGAAGTAGGTCATCTCTTCCTTCATCGATTGCGACATCTCGCTCCCAATCTGGACCTTTTGATCGGGATAATCAGGATGTATGGCGACTTCGTCGAACTCCTTTGCCTCGGGTGTGTCTGTATTCGATGGGGGTGTCAACTGATCAGGGGCGTTGGTTCCTGCATGTTCCCTGGTCGTTAGGACTGACCCGACTGTTGCCAGTGGTGGCTCGAGTTCGGGGTTCTGTCGGGACTTCATCATGTAGGCGAGTAAGCTCCTGGGGCTGCTTTTGATGTACCCCACTCCGCCGCGGGTGGCGAACCGGACTTTCTGATGTGATATGGAGATGACGAGTTCGAAGGCGGCGTGCGCCGGAGTTCCAAGAATAGCGTTGTAAGGGGAGTCGATGTCCACTACGTAGAACTTAATCTCCTCTTCGCGGGTGCAGGTGTCGGAGCAAAGTGTGACTTTAACCTTGACAGTTCCCTTCACATTGATTTTATGAGCAGTGAAACTTTGGAGGACCGTATTGCTGGGTTTCAAGTGACTGTCATTCATCCCCATTTCTTTAAAACACTTGTGATAGAGGATGTTTTTTGTGGCTCCGGTATCGATTAGTACTCTCCTGACTCGGCATCTGTCGATTCCTTGTCTCACCATGCTTACTTCGAGAACGATGGGAGAGATGCGGGCATCTTTGTTCAACTCGAGGTCTTGGTCAGAGAAGATGATCGGCTCGTGTGGGAAGGCGTCGAAGCTCAACTCCGGGGAAGGCTTACTCAAATTATATATTTTCCTTTTTATCTTTTTGATGGATTCATACCGAGGAGTTATGACTTCAATCACTCGGTCAGGCCTTCCCCCTGCCGGTTTGTCCGGCTCGCGGTCCTTCTGTTGCCCTTCACGTGCTAGCTTTTTGAACTGGTAACAGTCTTCGGTGGAGTGCCTGTAGTCTTGGTGGAAACCACAGAACTTCGTCTTGTCCCGGGCAGATCGGCCGGAGGTTCGCGCCGACGGGGGCTTCCTTCCTCCGAGCTTCTCCCTGACGGTAGCGATGAGGTGCTCCTTGGACTTCGTCGGAGCGGCAGCTTCGGTTCTCCGCGTCCTGTTCTTGCCTCGACTACCTTGGGGGGATGATTCTCTATGTTTTTTCTTTCTCCGATAGTGTGACTCCGTAGAGTTTCTTTCGGCGAGAGCAACCTTCCGGGCAACATTGAACACTTCGTCGATGGTGTCTGGCTTGCGGAGTTGGAGCTCCGTGTACAGTGGTTTTGACCGGAAGCCGCTCTCGAAGCAGATGATGGTAGTGTCTTGGGAAATTCCGTCGATCTGGTCATGCACCTTCTTGAAGCGTTCTAGGTACTCGAGCAGAGTTTCATCATCCCCTTGTTTGACGTTGGCGAGGTCGCTACTGGTCTTGGGGATTATTCCCGTTGTACTGAATTTGTCCACAAAGGCTTTTTCGAGCATCTTCCAGGACTCTATTGAACCTGGTTTCAGGGCAGAATACCAGCTCATGGCTCTTCACCGAGGGTGCTAGGGAAAGCTTTGCATAGTATCGCCTCGTCAGTTGTTACAAGGTCCATGGATGATCTGTATCTAGTAATGTGCTCTTCGGGCTTGCTTTGACCGGTATACTGGGAAAATGTGGGGAGCTTCAGTTGTGGGTCCGCCATAGTGCGGTGGATCCACTCCGCGAAGGGCCTGACATAGGTTGCCCAGTTCTTCTTCGGTTCATCCTTGCGTGTTGTCTCCGGACTTCGCTCCCGCCGATCCCGCTTCGGCCGGTGTCCGTTACGGAGTCGCTTCTCTTTACTCGGTTGGCTGGACGGCTGACTTTCCCCCCACTTCGCTCACAGCGCGAAGTGGCTTAGTAGCCGGGCCCCTAGTCAGCCAGCTCGCGCCGTTCCTAGATCGCTGGAGTCGGCTCTCGGCGGGATCTCGGTCGTCGTCGGAGGAATGAGGAGGCGAAAGGCCTCGACGCCGGTACGCAGCGCGGAGTTGTCTCCATTGCTTTGAAAGATCACGCTCTGCTCGGACTCGATCAAGTTCCTTTCGTAAGTCCTCGACTTCTTCAGCATGTCCGTTGTCTGTAGCCCTCTTTCCATTGAGGTGTTCGCGTAGGTCAGGTGATTTTCTGGGTGAGCCGCGGGTGCCTAAGCGTTCCACGACGGATCGTGGTTGTGGTCGGTCGGGGACGGAGGACTGAGTCGCGCGCAGAGTCTCATGACGAGATGTGGGGACAGTGGTGCCAGGGCGGCTCCTCCGTTCGCTTGATTGTCGTGAAATTCTGAGTTTCAGCAATAGGAATGTAAAATGATTTACGTTCCCGGTAACAGAACCAAACTGATTCGTCAAAAAATGGTCTGATGCCACGTGTTGAGGAACCGACGTCGTTTGATGGTCTCTCTCAGCAACGTACCCGTATCTTGGTTGTCTACGTGTCGTAGAAGGATCATTGTCTTGCAATGCTTGGCCTGCAAAACAATAAAGTTTATCCGGAGGGTGGAAGGTCTCCGGTAAACCCTCCGATGATTAAGTCAGTGACGTGACTATGAGAGAAGTCAGTGGTGTGACTGTGAGATGGATAATTTAGAGAGAGATGAGTTGTGTTATCTGGCCTTACCCTTACCTGTGCGGGGGTGGTATTTATAGGGATTTTACCGCCCTTGTTAAGTAGCTAGGGTGATTTAGTAGTAAGATCTGATGGTTACCTGATTTTGTGGGGAGATATGAGATCCCCCCTCTTTCGTAGGTTGTTAGGAGAATCTTTGACTGTGATCGAGTCAAACGTTGACCATCAGAAATGTGGTTGATCAATGAGTTTGATTAAAGTACTGAAGTGTAGTGACTTCAGCACGAGGCAAGTCGGAGTGACCATGTAGCCCATGGTCTCGCTTGTGTATGGCGAAGTGGGAGCTGCCATGTCGTGCCAGCTGGACTGATATGTGTATCTGGTGGGTCCCGTATGTTTAGTGTACTTGCCTTGTCAGCGTGAGGGTATTTTCATACCTCTCAATATATATATATATATTGTATTTTCATATGATTTAATAAATTTATGATTTAATTTATGACTATTGAGAAATTAAATAAAATAGCAACTAATAGTTTATTTGTATTTTGTTTGGGAATAAAAATTAAAATTAAAGGATCAATATATAATATAAATATTAGAACTGCATACCCAATGGATAAGGCGCTAGTTTTCGAAATCAGAGATTCTGGGTTCGATCCCTAGTGTCCTTCAATTTTAAGGTACTAGAACCAAGAATCAACCCGGCATAGAAGCAAGGGGTATATAGTAGCACGTTTCTATTCCAAGGAGAACTACTTGAAAGTGCTAAATGGAGGACCATGGACCATATTAGGGCATTATTTAAGTATATCAAATTGGAGACCGAATTTTCGGCCATCGGAGGATGATATACGGACCACCCTAGCGTGGGTACCTTTCTAAGGTGTGCCATTGGAAGTATTTGAGGATCTCTCACTATTAGACTGGGGGAATGCAGTCAGGAAGGCAATACGAGTGGATTTGAACACAGCTAACAAGATCTGTGGGCCGTATACAACGATCTGCGTGGAAATTGATTTAGCAACACCCTTCATACCGACAGTCGTAGTCTGGGGCAAGAAGAAATGTGGTAAATACAGTCATAATATGGAAGGATGTAGAATTAAGTAGTGTAATAATGTGGATCATTAATGCATAAACCATAATTCATTATTTTCTAAATTCATAATAAATTTTGCCAGTTACAATAAAAGTAGTTGAGAATCATAAATGCTTTAGTAGAATTGTACACATTTCTTTTAAATACTGTTTTCATTTCTTTGCTTCTAATCTTTAAATAGTTTCTTGAGTAATTGACAGTAAACCAATATTATTTTCTATTCAATTTTTCCGTTATATATTTACTATAAAAAATTGTAAACTTCATCTTCAGCTAATAATTGCATATAGAGGGAATAAAAATACATAATATATTTCTAAAAGAAAAAAATGTTAAAAAAAAAAGCAGGGACATTGAAAATAAGTTATCCATCAAATAATAATGTATCTATAAATTAGTCAAAAAAATTCATGATTTATATTAACTGTGAGAATAATTTTATAAACAATCCATTCTAATATTTTTATAATTTAATAAAAAATTAGCTATTCATTATTTTAAAATATAATTTTTCCCTATGCAAAACTATTTTAGCAAAACAATTGATAAAATATTTTATATAGAGAATTATTTTTATTTAAAATTTTGTCTTGGTCACTATTCCGTTACAGATCAATAAAAATTAAAGAATTAGCTATAGAATACCAGTTAAATAGATGAATTTTATATAAATAAATTATATATATATATATATATATATTAAAGAATTAGAAATTAAAATCGTGTAGTAAATTTTATTTATTTATCTTTTATCTTCACAAAGTATAATTTTTTTTACTATTGTTCTGTTTTAAAGTCATATTAAATTAAAGATAAATTTAGTTACATAAAGATATAACTTGAACGTGTATGATAATATAATAAATAAAAAGTGTAAATATAAGTATTCTTTTTAGGTATTTATGGTTTTACCATATTTTACACTTTGTTGACATGATTGGAATTTAAGTATTCTTTTTAATCAACTAATTGACTTATAGTTATAAAATAAATAAAAATTTTAAAATTTAAAGAAAAATCATTTTTTTCAATTTTTAATTAGATGTTACATAATAATTTTTGTAAGGAATAGGTATAAAATTAAAAATTATAATAATATAAAGATATAAAGTCGTTCTTTTCTATGATAGAAAAGATACAAAAAAATGTATCACAAAATTGTACTTTCAATACTATTAATGAATAGGTGCACTAACAAGCACAGTGACATGTACTTTTGACACCTACATCCTTGCAAAGACCTCCTCTCTCACAGTCTGAAATGCAAAAATTCCAACACTTTCCACCACTTTCTGGATTATCATCTTTTCCCTTCAGACAAGGTCCTTGCTCGGGATGATCTTTGCAACATTTGTCTCCTTCAACAACATTCTTGCTACCTAAAAAGTGAACAAAATAAATAGGATATATTATGAAAATTTTATTTTGACTTTAAATACATAAAACAAGAAAATATGAATGTATATTGTTTCATTTATATATTAAACAAAATCAAATGTAAAAGTATTATTTATTTAAAACTAACCTATGATAAGAACAAAGTAGAAAAGAAATAGAACAGCAATTCTCTTTTCCATAGCTATTGTATTCTTAAAAGAATTTATCAATTAAATTGTGAGTTAAAACATATTTATAAGGAAAAACTAAAGATGTTGTGTACTAAAATTGAAGTGGACCAAAATTGCAAAAATTAATGTTTCATAGACTATAACAAATTTTTCTATTTTATTTATGATTATTAGCTTGCATAATTATTAATATTTAAATTAAAATTTATTATTTTTTTAAACCGTTACAACATATTTATAAGAAAAATAAAGATGGTGTGGACCAACAGTATAACAAATACATAGAGAGAAAAATTAAGTGGACCAAAGTTGTAAATACATAGAGAGAAAAATTAAGTGGACCAAAGTTGTAAATACATAGAGAAAAAAATTAAGTGGACCAAAGTTGTAAATACATAGAGAGAAAAATTAAGTGGACCAAAGTTGTATATACATAGAGAGAAAAATTAAGTGGACCAAAAGTTGTAAAAACTAATGTTTCACAGACAACAACGTTTTTTGAATTATTATTTTATATATGATTATTAATTTATAATAAATACATAGAGAGAGAGATTAAGTGGACCAAGTTGTAAAAACTAATGTTTCACAACAACAACCTAAACTTTTTTCAATTATTATTTTATATATGATTATTAATTTACGTGAAAATACAAACTCTTTAGTCAAAATTATAATTCATTACTTTTTTTATTTGTCTGTATTATTAATTCATGTCTACTTTTCAATGTTATCAACATTTTATAAATTAAATTCTGCATACAAACTCTTTAAATGAAAATACTTTTTCAATACTAAAAGAATTTAAATTATGCTATCAACATAAACAATTATATATATATATAAACCCAATTATTCTACCTAAAAAACCCAATATATATATAAATTCCAAAATTTTAATAAACAACCAAATTTTAATAATAAAAAATTACATTTTTTTCACAATTTCATGGATCAACATTAGTTTAATGCATTGACAAAATAGTGGCAACAATTTTTTATTTGTTTATTTTCAAATTTTATTAATAAGAAACTTTGTATAGTTTCCAAACTATAGAGGTTTGGTGATATTGGTCCTAAAGTATTTTTTTTAATAGAATTGGTTCCCAAATTATAAAAAAATTGTGACATTAGTCATTCGCTTAAAAATGTTTGTTACATTATTCGTTAACTAAAAACAACTCTAAAGATATTTATGTCAGTATATTATTTAAATATATGTAATAATAGGCATATTGACATAAATAGTCCTCAAATTATAGATGTTTGGTGACATTGATCCCTAAATTATAATGTTTTGGTGAAATTAGTCCCCAAACTATATCTAAATTAAAAATTTATAAAATTATCCTTTATAAATAAATTAAGGTTTATTTTTTAAAATAATGAACAAATATGCGGCTGCAAAAAATTGTAAAAACAGTTAACAAACGTAATACATCTTACTTAACTATAGAAATTAATGAAGTTGCTTCAAGTGAGACTTTTTAAAACTTGTAGGGTACTCATAAACATTTTTCACTTCATGTGTTACTACACTACTTTACCCTATTAAAAATTAGTTATTATTATCAATCCATATATTTTTATTTTACTTTTTATTTGCAAAAAAATAATTTTGAAAATAAAAAACAATTACTAAACAAATCTCAGCACAATTTCATCATCAATACATTAGTTTAATACATTTATAAGATAATGGTCTGATTTTTAATTTGTTTATTTTCGTATTTCTACTATTTCTTTTTTTATTAATACAAGAAATCTAGTTTTAAAAAATAAAAATTTGACAAATCCAAATACCCATTGTTTTTCTAATTTGTTTCTGATTAATGAAAAAAAAAACAAAAGCCTCAACTCAACTCTGATTTAATTGATGTAGAAGAAGATATGGGTCAGGTATTTATTTTGTTTACTTTCATTTTCTAATTTTTCTAATTTTATGAATACAAGAAATCTAGTTTAAAAAAAAAATTTAGTTAAAACTGAAAGTCTCGGTATCAGTCACCGTCTCGGTGATCACTAGTTCACATCAGTATCGGTGAGTCGGTCATTGTATTGGTTTATACAAAATTAATTTAAAAATATTATTTAAATATATTTTTTCAAAAATAAATTATTTAAACAATATATATATATATATATATATATATGTATATATTTTGTCCATAACTGTATATAATAAATATATATGTATATATATATTAAAATATTAAATATTATGTAATATTATATATATATATATATATAATTTTTGGATTTTCGTGCTATTTCTTTTTCCTCCTTCTTCTCTTCCTTCTCTTTCCTCCTTCTTCTTCTTCCATGGTGATCAAGTCGTGACCGATTCATACCGAGTTAGGATGAATCGGACCGAATCAGGCCTATGTACGAACAATTCTGGCAGAGTTGATATTATCTTAGATTTTGTCTGTATTTTTATTTCGGTGAACTTCGGGACGGAGACGACTCAGTCGAGACTTTTAACCATAGTGGGAATTAGAGACAAAAATTAACGGGAAATATTTTAGTGAGATTTATTAAAAATTGGACGACATTCCATAAACGTTTTACTTCATGTGATAAACATGATTTCTCAAATCATCTTAATCAAAATTAGTTTTTATTATCGAATAAAATCTTTATTTTACTTTCTTTTTCTTTTTCAAAAAAAGTAATTTTTTTAAAGAAAATTACTGCAAAAATCGCAACACAAATTTATCATTAGCATTATTAGTGTAATTCATATACAAGATAGTGGCCGGTTATTTAATTTATTTATTTTAATGTATGCGTTTTTTTAGATATTATTAATGTAAGGAATTTGTTTAAAAGAAATAAAAATTAAAACTTGAAATAGAATATCACGACAGTAATTAACGGCGTTACTTATAGTAAAATTTCTTAAAACTTGGAAAACACTTTTTCTCACTTTCAGATAATAAATTTAGATTCTGAAATCTAAAAGGTATTATTAATACTTTACACTTATAAAACTTAGTTATTAATTTAATGTAAAAATTTAATATAAAAATTTGAACACAATTTCATCATCAATATTAATTTAATGCATGTACAAGATAAAAAGTCGAGTATTTAATTTGTTTATTTTTATGTTTATTTTTTTTTTCAAATTTTATTAATGCAAGGAATCTAGTTGAAAAAAAAACTAAAACTTTGAAGTGGGACTTAACGACAAAAGTTAATAGAAGTACTTCTAATTGGACTTCTTAAAGCTTCGAAGATAACGATAAATGTTTTTCACTTTAACTAATAAACTTAGATTCTGAAATCTGTGTTACTAGAATAAAATTAGTTATTATTATGAAACAAATATCTTTATTTTACTTTTTGTTGTCCGAAAAATAATTTTTAAAAAATATTTACTTCAAAAATGCCAACACAATTTCATCGATCATCATTTCAACATTAGTTTAATGCATGGACAAGATAGCAGATTACTAATGTTTTTTCATCTAGTTAAAGTGCCCACAACATAATGGAGACTGTAGCAACAATGTAACGACGGCCACAGTTACAATACAACGGCAACAACTAGAATTCGTGTATTTGTTGTCTTGGGAAAGAGGGGCTTGAATTTGTTTGAATTTTATTCAAACTAGGTGAGGAAAATTCTTGTTTTTGCTATTAAATAATTTATTTAATTTTTTTGAGTGGATTTGTTTTCGTGGAACAGAGCTTTAATTTGAATGAATTTTGTTGGAGCCAAGAAAAATATTATCTTTGCTATTAAACAATTTATTTTATTTTGTTTAGAGAATTTGTTGTCGTGGAAGAAAGCTTGAATTCGAGTAAAAAAATTTTCAGCCTAATTAGAAAAAATCATGTCTTTATTATTAAAGTTTTTATTATTTTTTTATCTTTATGATCATTAAATCATATTTTCACTGTTTTGACATTAACAATTTTATCTATTATGTAAAAAGATAAACTAAATAAAAATAAGCTCTCTTTGACAGGAGTCTTAATCTTCAATTGCTCTTCAGATGACATACTCTTTCTGCTCATGCGGATTTTTGTATTTATTCTGTGTCGATAATTACTTTAAACTTCAACTAAAGTATATTCGAGTTGCGTCGATCTCCTCTCCCTACACTATTTTTTACAGTTGGAACTATGACCTTGCGAATGAGAATCAAACTCCTTCCACTTAGATTCGAGCTGTGTCGATTTCCTCTCCCTACACTATTTTTTACAGTTAGAACTAAGACCTTGCGAATGGGAATCAAGCTCCTTCCACTTGGACCAATTGTTAACCAATTGGACCAATTGGAGAGAGTTACTTTTGAAAAAGATGCAAATAATGTGATCCTAGCTTTAAAAGGTGCCTCTGAGTTTACCCTGCTTGTTTGTAATTATGTAGCTCATGACATTGCAAATTATGCAGCTCATGACATTGCTAAATGGGCTAATAGGTCATCTTTTTGTGGTGAAGTTAATTTGGAATCCTTCCCCAACATTATTGGGACTCTGATAGAAGGGTGTCTTAAAAGCATCATTTGCTTGAATGTGTATGATAATATAATAATTAAAAAATGTAAATATAAGATTAGAATTTTTATTTTTATTTTTTGAATTTTTTTTAGGTATTCATGTTTGTACCATATTTCGAATTTATGATATCTTTAAATCATAAGTGAAGTTGTCACTAATTGAGCTACACTTTGTTGACAATATTGAAATTCAAGTATTCTTTTTAATCAACTAATTGACTTATAATCATTGTTATTTTAATTTTTAATTATATATTACATAATAATTTTTGTAAGGAATAGGTATAAAATTAAAAATGATAATAATATAAAGAAATAAAGTTGATTTATATTATTAAAGAGATGATTTTTAGGATTCAATAGCCCTAGGAACAGTTTTGAGGAAACTAATTTGAAAAATTTCTAATCCGGCAACATCAATAACAAAGACAAGATTTTTTGTTTTGAGTCGAACAAAATTCACACAAATTATTGAAGCTCCTCTTTCCCATAGCTACAAAATCACGAATTCTAGCTATCTTGAGACTCTTAGAACTCTCTTCCCATTTGATTTTATCACTGTTCCGTTGCTATACTTATTGCGTGGTTGTGTCGTTGTTTTCGGCACTTTAACTAGATGAAAGAACAATGATAATGAGATAATAATTATGGGGAGGATTTATTTTTCATTTTTATTTAATTTTTAAAATAATGACAAAAATGTCCTTAAATAAAACTGGAAAAAATGAGATTTAATGGCAAAATGTTGATCTAACTGACGAAATGGACAAAATGACAATTTGCGAGACGTTTTGAAAGTTGTAGCCAGCGCCAAAAACAAAATGTAAATGTTAAATTTGAATTGTCCAAAACTTTTGTTTACCCTTAATAAATTTTGAAAATGTACAAATATAAAAATAAACAAATTAAAAACCAACCCGCTATCTTATCCATGCATTAAATTAAATTAATGTTGATCCATGAAATTGTGTTTAGAATTTTAAAGTAAATGTTTTTGAAAATTATTTTTCTGTAAACAAAAACTAAAATAAAAATATATTGTTTAATAATAATAACTAATTTTTATTAGGATAAAGTATTACAATAATAATTGTTAGATTTTAAAATTCAAATTTATCAGCTGAAGTGAAAAACGATTCTCCAAATTTAAAAAGTCTCGCTATAAGCACCTATTTTATTTTTTCAATTAAAGGATTAGAAGCCAACCATTCTTCATTGGCATCATGATATAAACAACTTTTCTTTTTTTAAAAGAAAAAGTCATATGAAATTAAAGTTTGGTTGACTTGCTTAAATATTTAGTTCTAATATATGTGTAATAATATTATCACTTTAAATATCAAAATGGAAGATTGAATTTAAGTATAGTTTGATGAAATTAAGTCATTTACTTTTTTTTCTTTTTGGTTTGAGAGATATTGAAAATTAAGTTGTTTACAAACAATTATTAAAGCAATAAAAATTTTAAAATTTTTTTTAAAAAAATGAAACTTTTTTTGCTTGCTATTATTTAGATGCTTATTTATAAACTTTTTAGGTATAAACAAAGAACAACTAATAAATGAGAGAGAGAAACAAGTGGACCAAAGTTGTAAAAACTAATGATTCTAAATTATAAAGAAAACTTTATATATATATACTAGTTAAGTAATTAATGCACTCAAACTTTAATTATTGATATAATATTATTTCCTCAAACTTTGTGTATAATATTAATATATATTTATTAAAATATTGAATTCTGTGCATAATATTAATATATATTTATTAAAATATTGAATTCTGTGCATAATATTAATATATATTTATTAAAATATTGAATTCTATGCATAATATTAATATATATTTATTAAAATATTGAATTCTGTGCATAATATTAATATATATATATATATATAAATTTTTCGATTTGCGTGCCACTATTCTTTTTCAGTTTCTTCTTACTTCTTCTTCCTCTTTTTTTTTCTTCTTCCATAGTTAGGTGAGTCAAGATTAAATTATGATGGAGTCGTACTGAGTTATAGACGAGTCAAGCCAAATTGATATAATCTCAATTTTTGATTGTATCTTTGTCTTGATAAACTCTTCGACACTTTGAATCATAATATTATTGTTACCTTAACAATGGGTTCGAGAATGACAAGAATTTCTGAGAAAGGGTGCAGATTTGGAGAATAATATATTGGGACAGACAACAATAAATTTTCTAATATTGAAATAACAACGTTAATCTTGCCTAAAAGAATTGTGTTAGGTCAAAGCCAACATAGCTCTTGAGAGCCTAAGTCCCAAGTTAACCCAATCCGAAGAGAAATTAATTTTATTTTTTTAAAAGGAAGAAATCCCTATTAAATTTTATCAATCTCCATTTTCCTAAACTTCTTGATACTTTATGTATATAAGTTTTTTTATTTGAATTATAATAAAGATGGAAAATCTTTATAACAAAAAAGATACAAATATTAAAGGAACAAAATAAAATAGTCTAATTAATATTTTATTTAAATAAACCAAAAGGTGGAGAAAGAAATACAACAAGAGATAAACATAAACTATAGATTTCATTACATGAATTTCTCCTCTAATTTGAAGCTTAATTTAATACTTCCAATTACACCCCTTCGAGATCCTCCACCCACAAATGCCCAATAGAGTGGTTGGTCAACATGTATAATTTTATTTGGTTTTAGAAATAATGGAATTTTAGTCCTACCAATAACTGAGACACCATCAGAGGTTCCTGGATTACCACTTACCCGTTGTACTTTAATGACCTCCAAATTCAGAAATTCACCATCCGAAAAATATGGAAAATCCATCGCCATATAATTACGCCATTCGATACGCGATTCTTCGCCAAACATTTCCTCTTCTTTGCAAATAAAATTGGTCCAGGTTTGATTGCGTTGTTCAAGCCCACAAATTGATACACCATAAATTCCTTCGATGTTGGCTTCTGGATCTACAACAGTAGCCGCATACACATGTATGTAGAGAATATAATAACAATTTATTTTTCCTTTCAACTTCTCACCGTCGGCGTCCATCAAGAATGTAGCCTCTTTCTCTCACTATAAACGAAAAAGTGATTTAGTTTTTAATAGGATATTAGTGTTTTTAGATTTATTTATAGCGCGAGTTTCATTTATAACTTCTTTATTTTTAAAACAACTTGGGAGTTATTAGTGTTGCAAACACTAAGAAGTGAATTTTGGGCTTCACAGGAAATTGGTCAATGGGTGAAATGCAATATCCGTAGCAGAAATAGCACACGACTAGAAGAAAATCACTGGAAGTATGTATTTCGACAAGGCGTACAAACGCTGTGGAGATGGCAGAACCTAGAACTATATCAGTAGAAAATACCCCCACATCCTAATATTTTGACAACAATTATTCTTAGGATTACTTATGAATTTTTGTGTACCCTCAAATGAGGAAGATGAGATGGCGGAAGCTATCTATGTTACCTAGGTAACATTTGTATACTGTTTATTGTGTTAAATACAATATTCTTCATTAAAAAAACATATAATATAAATAAATAATTAATAAATTTATGATTTAATTTATGACCATTGAGAAATTAAATAAAATATCAATTAATAATTTATTTGTATTTTATTTGGGAGTAAAAATTAAAATTAATGGATCAACATATAATATAAATAAATAAGAAGATGTTTTGCTGCTGGGGATTTGAACTTGGATTTGTTTGATGCTTGTATTAAGCTGTTAATTTCCTTTAAATTGTGTTATAGTGGAGTATATGTTAGATTGCAGCAGAATATCTAAAGTATTAATAGATATAGAGACCAATTGAAAATTTTATTTTTATATTAGAGTGAAAGGTGAGAATGTTTTTTTTTTTTAAAATGTTTATTTAGTTATAATATCATCAAATTAATAGAATTTTTTATAGTGTTATAGGATATATATATATATAAGAACATGTTATTGAGCAAATAATTATATATATGTAGATAAATAAATTTAGGACTTTAAAATCAAAAAATAAATATTTTAGAACTAAACTTGATAAATATAAAAAAAACAAATTGAACCAAAATCATCAGTTAATCAAAGAAAACTTATATTATTTTCAAATTTTTAATTAGATTTTACACAATAATTTTTTTAAGGAATAAGTATAAAATTAAAAATGATAATAATATAAAGAAATAAAGTTGATTTATTTATGATTGAAAAGATATAAAAATGTATCACAAAATTGTACTTGGTGTACTAACAAGCGCAATGACATATACTTTTGCTACCTACATTCTTGCAAAGACCTCCTCTCTCGCAGTCTGAAATACAAAAATTCTAACACTTTCCACTACTTTCTGGACTATCATCTTTACCTTTCAGACAAGTTTCTTGTTCTGGATGATCTTTGCAACATTTGTCTCCTTCAACAACATTCTTGCTACCTAAAAAGAGAACAAATCAAATAGTATAAAATTAAAAAAATAAAAAATCGACTAAACCTTATACTATATATTTTTTTGTATGCATAAAATACTTTTATTATTCTTTATACATATATTGTATGCATTTTTATAATGTAATAAAGTATACTATGAAGATTTTATATTGATTTTAAATACATAAAGAAAAAAAATATGAATGTATATTGTTTCATATATATAATAAATGAAAACAAATGTAAAAGTATTATTTATTTAAAATTAACCAATGATAAGAATAAGGTAAAAAAATAAAAATAGAACAGCAATTCTCCTTTCCATAACCATTGATTTCTTAAAAAAATTACCAATTGTTTTATGAGAGAATTTGTCAGTTAAAACTTATTATTTACAGGAAAAAATAAAGATGTTGTGACATCTGATAAATTCAAATAAACAAAAAAAGAAAAAAAAAGTGCATAAGAAAAAAAATATAAGCGGACCAAAGTTGTAAAAATTAATGTTTCATAAATTATGACATAAACATTTCTATTTTATTTATTTTTATTAGGTTTTTTTAGTTTCCTAGTGAAGAATTTCTATGGATTAATTTTTATTTGTTTTTCTTATTTAATAAAATATGAGGAATTGATTATGTTATCCATAATTTTCTTCTGTATCAATTTATTAAGTAAAATTTTGATGAATTTTCTGCACACATTTTAATGATTTTTTTCTTATTCTACAATTTATTTTATGTCGCAATTCCATCTCAAAATAATAATAATAATAATAAAATAAAAAAATAAATAGAAAGGGAAAAAAATCAAGTGGATCAAAGTTGTACAAACTAACATTTCATAAACTAAAAATATATATATTGATTCGTCAAAAAATGGTTTGATGCCACGTGTCAGTGATCCGATGTCGTTTGATGATCTCCCTTTGTCAAATACCCGTATCTTGACTGACTACGTGTCGTAGAAGGTTCGTCGTCTTGCAATGCTGGGCTTGCAAAACAATGAAGTTTATCCGGAGGGTGGAAGGTCTCCGGTAAACCCTCCGATGCTTAAGTCAGTAACGTGACTGTGAGAGAAGTCAGTGGTGTAACTGTGAGCTGGGTAATTTAGAGAGAGATTAGTAGAATAATCTGGCCTTACCCTCGTTACCTGTACGGGGTGGTATTTATAGGGATTTTTCCAACCTTGTCAAGTAGCTCGGGTGATTTCGTTAGTGAAGTCTGATGGTTACCGGATTTTGTGGAAAGATATGAGATCCCCCTTTTTAGTAGGTTGTTAGGGGAACATTTGACTGTGATTGAGTCAAATGTTGACCATCAGAAATGCGGTTGATCAATGAGTTTGATCAAAGTACTGAAGTGTAGTGACTTCGGCACGAGACAAGTCGGAGTGACCATGTAGCCCATGGTCCCGGTTGGTATATGGCCAAGTGGGAGCTGCCATGTCATGCCAGCTGGACTGACATGTGTGTCTAGTGGGTCCGGTTTGCTTAGTATACTTGTCTTGTCAGTGTGAGGGTATTTTCACACCTCTCAATATATATATATATATATATTATATATATATATATATATATATATAATTATTAAGTAGTGTAATAATGTGGATCATTAATGCATAAACCATAATTCATTACTTTCTAAATTCATAATAAATTTCGTCAGTTACAATACAGTTATAAGAAATATAAAGATGTCAATATCACACAAAAAAAAAACACACACACACACATCCTATTAAATAAAATTTTAATAAGTTAAAAATAATAATAATAAAGAAAATTAGAAAAATCAAGTGGACCAAAATTGTAAAAACTTATGTTTTAAAGATTGTACAATAAAAGTAGTTGAGAATCATAAATGTTTTAGTAGAATTGTGCATATTTCTTTTAAATAGTGTTTTAATTTCTTTGCTTCTAATCTTTAAATAGTTTCTTGAGTACTTGACAGTAAACCAATATTATTTTCTATTCAATTTTTCCGTTATATATTTACTATAAAAAATTGAAAACTTCATCTTCAGCTAATAATTGTATATAGAGGGAATAAAAATACATAAAATTTTTCTAAAAGAAAAAAAAAGTTTTTTAAAAAAAGCACGGACATTGAAAATAAGTTATCCATCAAATAATAATTTATCTATAAATTAGTCAAAAAAATTCATGATTTATTGATTCTGCACGAATCTGTCAAAGGGTAAAAAGGTAATTTAGAGTGCTGGGAACTCAGAGATATTCGTAATTTGGCTCGTTAAGAAGGCTTTTCGGAGGGGCGAAGTATGAGTGTCAGGATGTTATACTTCGCTGAGCGTGTGTGATACTTCGGGGGGCACACTTAGCCTCTGATCAACCTGCAAAACAAGTAAGTTCAATGGGGAGTTTGTACCCCGTGAACTCTCCGATGCTTAAGTCAGTAGAGTGTATTTAGGATATCTGGAAATTAGGAATCGTCTTACCTTATCTTCAGATTTCTCTTTTATAGGAATCTGATATTGATTGCGCTGTTATGATTTTGGACCGTTTTGACCGTTATAGATAATGAGTATCTGTTTTGACCGTTTAAGAATAACGGAGTATAAATGGGGGAATAAATGTGTAACGTCCCCACTTTATGAGGCCCATAAAGTGGTATTTATGTTACTATGGTGGTCCACGGGTCAGTTATATTCCCTGGAGGAATTTGTCGGTTCAGTGGCCCCTCGTCAAAGTATCAAGGAGCAATTCGGAAGATGCTTCGGCGTAATGTTTACACTTACGATTTTCTGGATGCTGGATGAGTTAGGGTTTCTGACGTGGAGTAGCTGTCTTCTCGATTGGCTGCCTTTTCGTCTGTCTTCCGTCATAAATGTCAGAATGTCAGACGGCAGAAAGCCTTTTCTCTTCCCCATGTCTTGATTCTGGTAAGTAATCATTACAAAGACTTTACCAAAGCCTTTTGGTTTTCTTCCTTCCCTATATTTTTCATTTACACTTACTCGCATAACCTTTTCTACCATTAACGCTCTGAAGATTCCTCTGTTTTCTGATATCTTCATCTTTTCTTCGGTTTTCTTCTCAGATTCAGACACTTAAAAAAGGTAAACTTTGTTTGTTTATGGCTTTTAATACTGTAAGGTTTATGGCTTTGGGTTTAATACTATATGGTTCTGCATTTTTGTAAGGTTTTAAGGGGTTTTAGGATGTTAGTTTCGGGTGGCTTTGTACTTGCATGGGGTTCTAAATATTGGGCTTCCATTCGCAGGTAGGATATGGCTACTCGAAAGGGAAATAATAGGGAGGTTGAGGACTTAATGGAGGACGGTTTTGGGAGCCCTCGACCTGTTGGACCAAAAGTGACAGTGGCCAAGAGGGCGACCCGGGGTGAAGTTCCGGAAGGGGTTCCATTTCAACCGCCCATGTCTGGTCCTCCTTCATCTGATTTTCCTTTAAATAGAAATAGAGTTACTAGGGAACAAGCCGAATCTTTTGCCCGTAAGTATAGTCTCGACCCTAGAGTTTATAGAGTTTTTGTTGAGCCCTTAGCCGGGAAAATGTCTCTTCATCATATTCCCGTTCCCCTATCCCATTTTGAATTGGGGTTCCATCTTCCTATGGACCATGCTTTTGCAGACTTTCTGACTTTTGCTCGAGTCCAACCTGGACAGGTTCATCCGAACACCGTCTGGACCATGTTTTATTTAATTTGTCTTTGTCGTCGTCTAGGCTTTGAATTAACTGACAACATTCTTAGTATGTTTTTTTCTTCACTTCGGATGTCAGACAACATTCTTTCTATTCATCCTCGTAAGAATAGAGTTTTGCTTTTTGACTCTCCTCCTAATAAAGTAGAATTTAAGGAGAGATAGATCATGGTAGAATCTCGCATTGGCTTCCCCTTCCGTCCATTCGTAAATGAGAACTTCCAATGGCCTCAAATCCAATATCCCTCTACTCTTAGTCACTCTGAGAAGTCTTTTTTAGAGATCATTATGCGAGACTTAGGAGATGACTGTCAGAAACAGACCCGGGTGTATTCTTCCGCCGACTTACTTAGTGAGTCGAGTCTAAGATGGTGTGGGATAGGGCCCGGTCTGTCGGAGAGGAAAAGGGAATTAGGCTTCACGAAGGAGGAGCCAAATGAAGATTGGACTATACACCCTGGGGGTGTTTTCTCTTTTCAATGTGATGCATGTTCCCTTGCTCGGGGTTGTCGAACTAGCAAGGGTATACTTTGTGCATTTTTCCTTTCTTGCTTTCTCTTTACTTTGGTATTGACTTCTATTTGTGTTCGCAGGTCCAACGATGTTCAAGACTGTATGGGGAGAGCGAGAGGAGGAGAGAGACGTTCGCCAAACCCATTTGAATTCTCTTCCTCGATTTCCTCCGAAACTCATAGACTGGGGTGCTTCTGGCAACACTCCGCTGACCTATGCTTCCTCTGCTAAAATTCCCAAGCGGAGTAGAGGAGTGCGTCGGCCCCGGGAGGAGACTCCTCGTTCGGCCCCTGAACCTCGCAGGGAAGCTTCTCCGGAGGAGATGGAGGATGAAGAGCAGCTTCGTCCTCGCCAAAAATGAAGAGTTTCACCTCGGCGTTCTACTGAAGATTCGTCTCGGCGCCTTGCTGAGGACTTACCTCGGGACTTCCTTGAAGACTTGCCTACTCCCCTTTCACCTACCTCGCCTGCTTCTGAGGATGTCTTGGACGCAGTTCCGCTGGCAACTCGTCGGGCTTCTGGGTCTGCTCCAGCTGAGCCTTCTCCTGCTAACGACTTGGGGGATGCTCCTGCGACTGAACCCGAGGTAAGCTCTAAGTCCCCTGGCCCTTCTTGGCTTCAACTGTAATACATGCTGCCCACTGAAGAGGAGGGTTTCAAATCCCTAGCTTTGGAGATTGTTGAGAAGACTCCGCCCCTCACCAACCTTCGGTTCAATAATTCTTACGTCGCGGCTTTGGTTGGTGGAGCCATTTTGGAGCGGGCTCATGATCAGAGTAGCTTGGCTGGGATGAGTGAAATGGGGGTGGAAGAGGCTACCAATCGTCTTGGGGCTTTGTTTGCTCGGGTATGCTTTTTTATTTTTCTTTGTTTCTTGAGTTTTCCCTGGAAACGACTTCTGACTTGCTGCTTTTTATAGGCTTCTTCTTTAGCACTTCATATATCTAGGTCCCGAGTGACAAAACAGACTGAGCAAGCAGCGGCAGATGCGGAGTGGAGAAGTGTCAATGAACCCCGTCTGCTTTCGTTGGAGCAAGAGGTTAACAAGCAAGTAGCACTTGTAGAATCATTGACTGCTGAAAAGTAGTACTATGCCAACGAGGCGGAGGAGGTGAGAAGATTGTTGGCTGGCTTGAAGAAGCAAGTTTATGATTTGAGAGTTGATAAAAGGCTGCTGCTGGAGGAGAGGACTAAGTTGAGCTCGACTAGAGAAGAGGCTGTTGCTGGCCGGATTTCTCTGCAGGAAGAACTTGATCGCTGCCGCTCAGAAGAATTTAAGAAGAAAATCATTGATGACTTCAAGAATTCTTCTGAGTATCAAAAGGAGGTTAGCCGTGAAGCTAGTTCTTTCCTGGACAAGGGATGTGTCCATGTCATAAGGCAGCTGCATCCGTACTTTGAAGATAAGTTTGTTCTCCTTCAGGCCTTCAAGTCCAACTTTGACAATAACTTCTGCCGCCAGGGAGCAGACTTTGTCCCCTACACTCCTGAAGAGTTAGAGGCACTTCGGGAAAGGGATGAAAGGAGAGGTAAACCTATTTGGACCCCACCACAGCCTTCTACTCCTACTTTTTGGGATTTGTTGGGTGAAGGGCCTAGTTCTGCTGCTCCGGGCTCCAGCTCTGCTGCCCCTTGAACTTGTAATTATTTTTTGTAGCTGAGACTGGTTTTTGTTTCAATATCATGAATTTTACCAAGTGTTGTTTATTTTGAATCTTCGATCTTGATAGTTTCATAGTAATAAAATCTACCAAGTAATAAGTCTGAACCTGATACTTCAAACCACGACACATTTATTAAGTAAAAACTTAAACAAAATACTTCGTGAGAGACATTGTACTTCAAATTTCATTGCCTGACTTTATACCTCGTACTAGTAAGTATCTCACATGCTTACCGTGACTCTCGGTAGTAGAAGATTACTTCGTACTTCAGCATTCCGAGTACGCTTTTAATTCGGTGTTTATGTGCAACCTTCCAAGCCTTGACTTGGTACTTCGTAACCACAACAATTTATGTGGATTTCTTTCAAGCCTTAGCCTGATTTTCTTACTGCGACCTTGCTCGCAGGTTTTTGTGTCTTCGAGATCGTGCTCGAGTTTGAATAATAACTGAGATCATGCTCGAAGTAAAATTTAAATAATAAACTTCGCTTTTTGGAAATTTAAGGACTTGCCTTAGTAGACGATTTGATATTTAGGACAGTTTGTCCAAACGTATTTCATACAAAGTACCTTTTTAGGTGATTTACATGCCATGGATTTGGAAGAAGAATGCCATCCTTGATCATGAGCTTGTAGGTGTCGGGTCTTACTTCGTGCTTCACGAGGTACGGGCCTTCCCAATTTGGGGTCAGTTTGTTTGCTTGTATATGCCGTGCTGTGCCTTCAATTTTTCGAAGTACCCAGTCTCCGACCTTTATGGGTCATTCGAACAGCCTTTTGTCGTGAACTTTTTTGTTCTTCTCATTGAATGATTGTGACCTTAGGCGACTTGCTATCCTTCTCTCCTCTAGTAGGTCTAGCTCCAGGCTTCTTCTTTCTTTATTAGCATCCTCGTTGTACATGGCTACTCTGGCTGTGGGCAGTGCTACTTCAGTTGGTGCTACTACTTCTGATCCGTACACCAAAGCGTAAGCTGTTTCTCCGGTGGGGCCCCTAGTCGAAGTACGTACTGCCCATAGAGCAGAGTTCAATTCATCAGTCCACTTGTTAGACTTTCCTTCTAAATTCTTCTTTAGCGCTGCTAATACCAACCTATTAGCAGCCTCGGCTTGTCCGTTCCCCTGAGGGTGTGCTACGGATGACTTCCAATGCTTGATGTGCAACCGCTGGCATTCTGCTGTGAATTTGGCATAGAATTGTACTCCGTGATCTATGATTACTGCTCTGGGTATCCCGAAGCGACATAAGACAAGCTCTCGGAAGAATTTAGAAATATTTTCTTCCGTGGGATTCGTGAGTGCCCTCGCTTCAATCCACTTCGAAAAATAGTCTACTACTACCACCAAATATTCATAGTCGTTCCCTGTCTTTGGGAACTTTCCCATTAAATTCATGCCCCACATGTCGAATGGCCAGGCCGCCACAACCGGGATTTGTTCAACCGAGGGTAGATGAGGTACTGTGCCAAAAATTTGACAAGTGTCACATTTTTTAACGTACTTCTTGGCATCTTCTCGAAGTGTTGGCCAATAATAACCTTGGTTAATTACTCGTTCTGCCAGAGCTCGGGCCCCTGGGTGTCCTCCACACACTCCCTCGTGTACTTCGGCTAGCAGGTCTTCTACTTGAGATTGAGGGACACAACGAAGTAGAGGTCTTGTGAAGGACCGTCTATATAATATATCTTCGTGAATTGTGTACCTTGCAGATTGTCTTTTGATCTGTCGTGCCCGGGTAGCATCGTTTGGAAGAGTCTCGTGTTGGATGAAGCTTTTTATTTCTTCATCCTAGCTCACCGAGGTAGGATGTAGGCACTGGATAACTCCGGATTCTGTGGGTGCTTCTTCAATAGGAATGTCCTCTTCATTCGCCGTTTCCCCTGAAGCTATTTTTGCTAGCCTGTCTGCTTGTTGATTGTCTTCCCTGCTGATTAGGGACAACGAGAAAGAAGGAAATTTATCTCTCCAATTCCTGGCCTTGTCTACATAAGGCTGCAGCCCTTCTGATTGTACTGCGTAAGTTCCTTGAACTTGGTTCACCACCAGCTATGAATCGTTGTATACTTTCAGGGCTCGGATGTTTGCCTCATGTGCACACTCCAATCCCTTCAGCAGTGCTTCGTACTCTGCTTGGTTGTTTGAAATATCGGGCTTCAGTTTGATAGCCCGCATTTCCGAGTACTCCTTGTTTGGTGATGTCAATACCAGTCCAGCCCCGACTCCGCTAGAGTTTACTGCTCCGTCAACTTTGAGCTCCCACGGTTCTCTGGTAGATCCAGCGATCTCCAAGTCTTCTGTAAATGAGCCTTCTGCGAGGAAATCCGCTAGAGCTTGTGCTTTGATGGTTGTACGAAGTTTGAATGTAATGTCTTAGGTGCACAGCTCGATGGACCAGCGTAGCATCCTTCCAGATTGGTCCAGCTTATGAAAAACTTGCTTTAACGGAGCGTTGGTGTATACCACGATATGGTGAGACTCGAAGTACGACCTCAGTTTCCGTGCTGAAATGACTAAGGCATACGCCAACTTTTCAATGTTAGAGTATCTGGACTCCGCTTCATTTAAAACTTTGCTGACGAAGTATACAGGATGCTACTTCGTCCCATCCTCTTTGATTAAAACCGATGCTACGATCACATCTGAAAATGACAGATATAGGAAGAGCGTTTCTCCGCAGCTCGGAGGTCGTAACAAAGGAAGATTTAGCAAGTAATCTTTTAAATTTTTCTAGGCTTGGCTGCACTCCGAGGTCCATACAAAGCCATTCTTTGAATTCTTCAAAGCCTTGAAGAATGGGAGGCACCTTTCTGCTGATTTTGAGACAAATCCTCCTAGTGCTGCGATGCATCCATTCAGCCTTTGGATGTCTTTTACACATTTGGGCTCAGTGAGCCGGGCTATGGCCTCCAATTTTTCTGGGTTAGCCTCGATCCCTCGTTCGGATGTCATGAAGCCTAAAAACTTACCGGATTTTACCCCAAACGTGCACTTTGTGGGATTGAGCTTGAGGTTGTACTTCGCCAGGTTGGAGAATGTTTCCTCTAAATCTTCTAAGTGTGAAGTGCCATGCTTTGTCTTCACCACCATGTCATCAACATATGCCTCTATATTTCTTCCGATTTGACTTCAGAGGATATAATTCATCATTCGCTGATACGTTGCCCCTGCATTCTTTAATCCGAAGGGTATGACATTATAGCAGTAAACGGCCCCTGCAGCTCGGAACGATGTATGTACTTGATCGCTGGGTTTCATTTTAATCTGATGGTACCCAGAGAAAGCATCCATAAAGCTTAAGTACTCATATCCTGCTATTGAGTCCACTAGTGCATCGATCCGAGGTAGGGGGTAGCAATCTTTAGGGCAAACCTTGTTGAGATTTGTATAGTCTACGCACATTCTCCATTTGCCCGTAGACTTTTTCACCATTACCACGTTGGCTAGCCATGTGGAATATTTCACTTCGCGAATGAACTTTGCTTGCAAAAGCTTATTTACCTCTTCCTTCATGCATTGTATTTTGTCTTTGCCAAATTGTCTAGACTTTTGTTTAATAGGGCGATACGTCGGGTCAATGTTCAAGGCATGCTCTGACACCGAGGGGTCGATTCCAGGCATATCCTCTGTGCACCATACAAAGCTTTGTTGATGCTCTTTGAGAAATTTGATGAGGTCTTGCCTGAGTTGATCTGGCATGTCTTTCCCGATTTTGACGAGCTGTTTAGGATAAGCGGAATTTATTTCTACCTCGTCATATTCCTTATCCTGTGATACTTCGGGGGCAGGATTGGAACTTTGTTTCTCTGCATTTCCTTGTTCCCCTGGATCGCGGTCCTCAGTCACTACATGGTTGCGCTCTTCTGTCACCATGTTGACTCTTTCAATCTTTTCGAGAGAGTCTCTCTTTCTTTTTATCTTCATTATCTGCCCTAGTAAACTCTGAGGGCTGCTTCTCACAAATCCAATACCTCGTGAGGTGTTAAACTTTACCTGCTGATGTGAGGTGGAGATCACCAAGTCAAAGGTCGCGTGGAAAGGTGTTCCCACTATGGCATTGTAGGGAGACTCTAAATCCACCACGTAGAATTTTACTTCCTCTGTTCGTGCTTTGTCCCCTTCACCAAGGGTGACATGCAATCTTACTGTTCCTCTCACCGGTACTTTCTGAGGTGTGAACCCCTCCAACACCATTCTACTCGTCTTGAAATGTTCTTTTCTCAGGCCCATTTCTTCGAAACATCGCCAGTACATGATGTTTCTTGTGGCTCCAGTGTCGACAAGAACCCTCCTTACTATACACTTATCAATCCCTTCTCTGGTCATCCGTGTCTCGATGACTATGGGACTAACTTTTGCCTCCTCATTACTTTCCAGCGCTTCGTTGGTGAAAGTAATGACCTCTTGATGCTCGAATTCATACTTCGGGACGAGGTATGATTTGGTGAGGTTGTAGATCTTTTTCTTTATTTTCCTCACCGAGCCCAACTCCGAGTTAGTCATGTTGATTACTCTTTCTCCCTTATCCTTCTGCTGTTGTACACCCGCGATGTATTCCTTCAAACATCCCTCCTGAATGAGCTTTTCGATGGCTCGTTTCAGCTGGAAACATTCATCCGTAGTGTGACCATAGTCTATGTGGAATCCACAGAACTTGGTCTTATCCCGTGAAGCGTATGTTTGGGCTTTCATCAGTGCGGGGTCCCGAACTCCGTGCTTCTCCTTTAGGACTGCAATTAAACTTTCCTTTGGAACATTCAAAGGAGTAAACGCTTCAGTTTTCTTACCTCGATTCTTGTCCCTCCGTTCTTGAAAATTTGAGGCTGCCTATTTCGGTTGTTCAGGCTGTTTGTCTTTTCTTCGCCAAGTTGGCTCAGTCGCGCTGCCTTCAGCCAGGGCTACTTTCCTGGCTACGTTGAACATTTCTCCAATCGTCTCCGGCCTGCGGAGTTGGAGTTCGGTATATAACATTCGCGACCTGAACCCTCCTTCGAAACATGTGATCACCGTGTCTTGGCTGATCCCTTCAATCTCCTCATAGGTTTTCTTGAACCTATCTAAAAATGAAAGCAATGACTCACCTTCCCGTAGCTTGATGTTAGCCAAATCCCCCCTAGTTTTTGGAATTGTTCCTGCGGTGCTAAATTTGTCCAGGAACATTTTTTCCAAGGTATCCCACGAATTAATGGAATCTTTTTTAAGGGATGTGAACCAGGTTACTACCTTATCTGATAAAGTAGTCGGAAAAGCCCGACATAGAATAGCTTCGTCGCTGGAGACTAATCCCATGGCTGACTTGTACCGGCAAATGTGCTCAATGGGCTTTGAGGAGCCTGAATACAGGACAAACTGAGGGAGCTTAAGATTAAGATTTGAATCAGGAGTAACATCTCGGATCCATTTGACGAAAGGCCCCAGTTCAATTGACCTGGACTTGTGAACTTTGGTGGGATTCTTTGCGGTCTCCGGGCTACCTTCTGGGGATCGCTTCTTGACAGTCTTTTTATGCACTGGTTTAGAGGAATGGTGACTTTCTCCTACTTCGCTAACGGCTGGTTTTCTGCTCGTGCGCGCTCCACGCTTGTCGTCCTTCCTAGTTGCCATGTGAGATCGTTGTGGAAGCTCCGAGGCCCCAGACAATCTTGGTGGGGGAAGTTCTGCTCCGGCTTGCCTGAAATCGGCTCTCAACTTTAGCCATTTTTGTGAGAACTCCTGATCTCGTTTTGCTTCCTGATCTTGCTTGAGCTGCTGCAGCCTTCTCAATTCTCTCTCTGTATCTTCTATCCGCTTGGAATTGAGTTGGTCTCGTAAGTCTGGGGAATGCATGGATATCCCTGGCTGTGGCCCCAACCTTTCCGATATCGGACGGCGACTGGAACTTGAACCAGAGGAGACGGACATTCTCGTCCTCTCTTGTCGATGAGAAGATTAGCGAATAGTGTGTCCTTCGGATCGAGACATGATGATTGGATATTAGTGAATGAGGATGAGAGTAAATAAAGTTCCCGGTAACGGAACCAAACTGATTCTGCACGAATCTGTCAAAGGGTAAAAAGGTAATTTAGAGTGTCGGGAACTCAGAGATATTCGTAATTTGGCTCGTTAAGAAGGCTTTTCGGAGGGGCGAAGTATGAGTGTCAGGATGTGATACTTCGATCAGCGTGTGTGATACTTCGGGGGGGGGGGGGGCACACTTAGCCTCTGATCAACCTGCAAAACAAGTAAGTTCAATGGGAAGTTTGTACCCCGTGAACTCTCCGATGCTTAAGTCAGTAAAGTGTATTTAGGATATCTGGAAATTAGGAATCGTCCTTACCTTATCTTCAGATTTCTCTTTTATAGGAATCTGATATTGATTACGCTGTTATGATTTTGGACCGTTTTGACCGTTACAGATAATGAGTATCCGTTTTGACCGTTTAAGAATAACGGAGTATAAATGGGGGAATAAATGTGTAACGTCCCCACTTTATGAGGCCCATAAAGTGGTATTTATGTTACTATGGTGGTCCACGGGTCAGTTATATTCCCTGGAGGTATTTGTCGGTTCATTATATTAACTGTGAGAATAATTTTATAAACAATTCATTCTAATATTTTTATAATTTAATAAAAAATTAGCTATTCATTATTTTAAAATATAATTTTCCCTATGTAAAACTATTTTAGCAAAAAATGTGATAAAATATTTTATATAGAGAATTATTTTTATTTAAAATTTTGTCTTTGTCACTATTCCGTTACAGATCAATAAAAATCACTATTTCTTCTTTCTTCTTCCTCTTTTTTCTTCTTCTTCCATAGTTAGCTGAGTCAGGATTGAATTATGATCGAATCGTACTGAGTTACAGATGAGTCAAGCCAAATTGACATCATCTCAATTTTTGATCGTATCTTTATCTCGATAAACTCCGACACTTTGAATCATGATATGGTTGCTAGCTTAACAATGGGTTCGAGAATGACAAGAATTTCTGAGGAAGGGTACAGATTTGGAGAATAACATATTGGGACATGCAACAATGAATCTTCTAATATTGAAATGACAACATTAATCCCGCCTAAAAAAATTGTGTTAGGTCAAACTCAACATAGCCCCTGAGAGCCTAAGTTAACCTAATATGAGGAGAAATTAATTTTATTTTTTAAAAAGGAAGAAATCCTTATAAAATTTAATCAATCTCCATTTTTCTAAACTTCTTGATACTTTATTTATATAAGCTTTTTTATTTGAATTATAATAAAGATGGAAAATCATTATAACAAAAAAGATACAAATATCAAAGGAACAAAATAAAATAGTCTAATTCATATTTTATTTAAATAAAACAAAAGGTGGAGAAAGAAATACAACAAAAGATAAGCATAAACTATAGATTTCATTACATGAATTTCTCCTCCAATTTGAAGCTTAATTTAATACTTCCAATTACACCCCTTCGAGATCCTCCACCCACAAATGCCCTATAGAGTGGTTGGTCAACATGTATAATTTCATTTGGTGTTAAAAATAATGGAATTTTAGTCCTACCAATAACTGAGACATCATCAGAGGTTCCTGGATTACCACTTACTCGTTGTACTTTAATGACATCCAAATCCAGAAATTCACCATCCGGAAAATATGGAAAATCCATCGCCGTATAATTACGCCATTCGATACGTGATTCTTCACCAAACATTTCCTCTTCTTTGCAAATAAAATTGGTCCAGGTTTGATTGCGTTGTCCAAGCCCACAAATTGATACACCATAAATTCCTTCGATGTTGGCTTCTAGATCTACAACAGTAGCTGCATACACATGTATGTAGAGAATATAATAAGGATTTATTTTTCCTTTCAACTTCTCACCGCCGGCGTCCATCAAGAATGAACCCTCTTTCTCTCACTATAAACAAAAAAGTGATTTAGTTTTTAATAGGATATTAGTGTTTTCAGATTTATTTATAGCGCGAGTTTCATTTACAACTTTTTTATTTTTAAAAAATTTAAAAAATTAGATTTCTTAATTTGTAAGCTTTCAAATTGTATTTTGTAAAGTTTTGAACAATATTATATACGTTGACATTAATTCGTAGTATCTACAGAAAAAAGTATTTAAGATTTTTTAATCAGCAATGACGTTTGAAGATTTTGATATTTGGATAAAGAATTAATATTTTGCAAGAATTTAGATTGTTACCTTTTATAGTGATGTGATTGTTTTTATTGATTAAGCAGAATGGATGAATATTTTGAACCGATATAATTATATGGAATATTTTGATGGACTATCGAATAATTTAATAATATTTATAGTTAACATGCATTAATTGGTAGTAATTTCGCCTATGAATGTACATGATCATGTTTTCAAAGTAAAGTTAAAGTAATATTTATCTTACAAATTTTGTGATAAAAATTTTGTATATTTAAATGTTAGTGTAAACTATGTGTTCATAAAAGAAATTGTTTAAAATTAATTCAAATATCACATATGAAGATGAAGTCAGAATTGTCTAATATATATATATATATAAGTATTTCTTTTCTTCTAATGCATTGGAGCCCAATTTTGTAGAAGACCCATTAAATTAGTTTCTTAATTTTGTAACATAAGGTTCACATGCTAAATTAATATTTAACTTTGAATTTAATACTACATCAAATAACAATAAAATATTTTATATTTAATGTGTGTATATGTAAAAATTGTGACTTTTTATGGTGTCCTATCAAATTACCAATCTCTTGTAAATTTCATATTATTCCTTTGTTTATAATTATTTATGTAATAATATTAATATTAAATATTTATATTATTTACTAATGTGTTGATACTAATATCAAAGGTTATACAATTTATATATTATATACGATTTAATAAATTTATGATTTAATTTATGACTATTGAGAAATTAAATAAAATAGCAACTAATAGTTTATTTGTATTTTGTTTGGGAATAAAAATTAAAATTAAAGGATTAATATATAATATAAATATTAGAATTGCATACCCAATGGATAAGGCGCTAGTTTTCGAAACCAGAGATTTTGGGTTCGATCCCTGGTGTCCTTCAATTTTAAGGTACTAGAACCAAGAATCAACCAGACATAGAAGCAAGAGGTATATAGTAGGACCACTTGAAAGTGCTAAATGGAGGACCATGGACCATATTAGGGCATTATTTAAGTATATCAAAGTGGAGACTGAATTTTCGTCCGACCATTAGAGGATGATATAAAGACCACCCTAGTGTGGGTACCTTTCTAAGGTGTGTCATTGGAAGTATTTGAGGATCTCTCAGTATTAGAACAACAATTCTCCTTTCCATAACCATTGATTTCTTTAAAAAAGAGAAAAAATAAAGATGTTGTGACATCTGATAAATTCAAATAAACAAAAGAAAAAAAATGCATAAGAAAAAAAATATAAGTGGACAAAAGTTGTAAAAACTAATGTTTCATAAATTATGACATAAACTTTTCTATTTTATTTATTTTTATTAGTTTTTTTTTGTTTACTAGTGAAGAATTTCTATGGATTTTTTTATTTGTTTTTCTTATTTAATAAAATATGAGCAATTTATTATGTTATCCATAATTTTCTTGTGTATCAATTTATTACGTAAAAGTTTTTGATGAATTTTCTGCACGCATTTTAATGAATTTTTTTATTCTACAAATTATTCTATGTCACAGTTTCCATCTCAAAAAATAAAATAAAATAAAAAATAAAATAAAATAAATAGAGAGAGAAAAACCAAGTGGACCAAAGTTGTACAAAGTAACCTTTTATAAACTAGAAAAGAAAATAAAAAAAAAAATATATATATATATATATATATATATATTATAATTATTAAGTAGTGTAATAATGTGGATCATTAATGCATAAACCATAATAATAAGTTAAAAATAATAATAATAAAGAAAATTAGAAAAATCAAGTAGACCAAAATTGTAAAAATTCATGTTTCATAGACTAGAATAAAAACTTATGTTTTAAAGATTGTACAATAAAAATAGTTGAGAATCATAAATGTTTTAGTAGAATTGTGCATATTTCTTTTAAATAGTGTTTTAATTTCTTTGCTTCTAATCTTTAAATAGTTTTTTGAGTAATTGACAGTAAACCAATATTATTTTCTATTCAATTTTTCCATTATATATTTACTATAAAAAATTGAAAACTTCATCTTCAGCTAATAATTGTATATAGAGGGAATAAAAATACATCAAATATTTCTAAAAGAAAAAAAAAAGTTTTAAAAAAAAGCAGGGACATTGAAAATAAGTTATCCATCAAATAATAATTTATCTATAAATTAGTCAAAAAAATTCACGATTTATATTAACTGTGAGAATAATTTTATAAACAATTCATTCTAATATTTTTATAATTTAATAAAAAATTAGCTATTCATTATTTTAAAATATAATTTTCCCCTATGTAAAACTATTTTAGCAAAAAATTTGATAAAATATTTTATATAGAGAATTATTTTTATTTAAAATTTTGTCTTTATCACTATTCCGTTACAGATCAATAAAAATTAAAGAATTAGCTATAGAATACCAGTTAAATAGATGAATTTTATATAAATAAATTATATATATTAAAGAATTAGAAATTAAAATCGTGTAGTAAATTTTATTTATTTATCTTTTATCTTCACAAAGTATAATAGTTTTTTACTATTGTTTTGTTTTAAAGTCATATTAAATTAAAGATAGATTTAGTTACATAAAGATATAACTTGAACGTGTATGATAATATAATAATTAAAAAGTGTAAATATAAGATTGAAATTTTTTTTTGATTTTTTTTAGGTATTTATGGTTTTACCATATTTTACAGTTTGTTGACATGATTGGAATTTAAGTATTCTTTTTAATTAACTAATTGACTTATAGTTATAAAATAAATAAAAACTTTAAAATTTAAAGAAAAATCATTTTTTTCAATTTTTAATTAGATGTTACATAATAATTTTTGTAAGGAATAAATATAAAATTAAAATTATAATAATATAAAGATATAAAGTCATTTTTTTATGATTGAAAAGATACAAAAAAATGTATCACAAAATTGTACTTTCAATACTATTAATGAATAGGTGCACTAACAAGCACAATGACATGTACTTTTGCCACCTACATCCTTGCAAAGATCTCCTCTCTCACAGTCTGAAATGCAAAAATTCCAACACTTTCCACCACTTTCTGGATTATCATCTTTTCCCTTCAGACAAGGTCCTTGCTCGGGATGATCTTTGCAACATTTGTCTCCTTCAACAACATTCTTGCTACCTAAAAACTGAACAAAATAAATAGGATATATTATGAAAATTTTATTTTGAGTTTAAATACATAAAACAAGAAAATATGAATGTATATTGTTTCATTTATATAATAAACAAAATCAAATGTAAAAGTATTATTTATTTAAAACTAACCTATGAAAAGAACAAAGTAGAAAAGAAATAGAACAACAATTCTCTTTTCCATAGCTATTGTATTCTTAACAGAATTTATCAATTAAATTGTGAGTTAAACATATTTATAAGGAAAAACTAAAGATGTTGTGTACTAAAATTGAAGTGGACCAAAATTGCAAAAATTAATGTTTCATAGACTATAACAAATTTTTCTATTTTATTTATGATTATTAGCTTACATAATTATTAATATTTAAATTAAAATTTATTATTTTTTTAAACTGTTACAACATATTTATAAGAAAAATAAAGATGGTGTGGACCAAACAGTATAACAAATACATAGAGAGAAAAATTAAGTGGACCAAAGTTGTATATACATACAGAGAAAAATTAAGTTGACCAAAGTTGTAAAAACTAATGTTTCACAGACAACAACGTAAACTTTTTTTAATTATTATTTTATATATGATTATTAATTTATAATAAATACATAGAGAGAGAAATTAAGTGGACCAAGTTGTAAAAACTAATGTTTCACAACAACAACCTAAACTTTTTTCAATTATTATTTTATATATGATTATTAATTTACGTGGAAATACAAACTCTTTAGTCAAAATTATAATTCATTATTTTTTTAATTTGTCTGTATTATTAATTCATGTCTACTTTTCAATGTTATCAACATTTTATAAATTAAATTCTGCATACGAACTCTTTAAATGAAAATACTTTTTCAATACTAAAAGAATTTAAATTATGCTATCAACATAAACAATTATATATATATAAACCCAATTATTCTACCTAAAAAACCCAATATATATATAAATTCCAAAAATTTAATAAACAACCAAATTTTAATAATAAAAAAGCCCAATAATTACATTTTTTCACAATTTCATGGATCAACATTAGTTTAATGCATTGACAAGATAGTGGCAACAATTTTTTATTTGTTTATTTTCAAATTTTATTAATAGGAAAATTGGCATAGTCTCCGAGAACTATAGAGGTTTGGTGACATTGGTCCTAAAGTATTTTTTTTGGTAGAATTGGTTCCCGAATTATAAAAAAATTATGACATTAGTCATTCGCTTAAAAATTTTTGTTACATTATTCGTTAACTAAAAACAACTCTAAAGATATTTATGTCAGTACATTATTTAAATATATGTAATAATAGGAAGATTGACATAAATAGTCTCCAAACTATAGATGTTTGGTAACATTGGTCCCTAAATTATAATTTGTTTTGGTGAAATTAGTCCCAAACTATATCTAAATTAAAAATTTATAAAATTATCCTTTATAAAAAAAATTAAAGTTTATTTTTTAAAATAATGAACAAATATGCGGTTGTAAAAAATTGTAAAAACAGTTAACTAAAGGTAAAATATCTTACTTAACTATAGAAATTAATGAAGTTGCTTCAAGTGAGACTTTTTAAAACTTGTAGGGTACTCATAAACATTTTTCACTTCATGTGTTACTACACTACTTTACCCTAATAAAAATTAGTTAGTTATTATTAATCTATATATTTTTATTTTACTTTTTATTTACAAAAAAATAATTTTCAAAATAAAAAAAATTACTAAACAAATCTCAGCACAATTTCATCATCAATACATTAGTTTAATACATTTATAAGATAGGGGTCTGATTTTTAATTTGTTTATTTTCGTATTTCTACTCGTTTTTTTTATTAATACAAGAAATCTAGTTTTAAAAAATAAAAATTGGACTGATCCAAATACCCATTGTTTTTCTAATTTGTTTCTGATTAATGAAAAAAAAAACAAAAGACTCAACTCAACTCTGATTTAATTCATGTAGAAGAAGATATGGGTCAGGTATTTATTTTGTTTATTTTCATTTTCTAATTTTTCAAATTTTATGAATACAAGAAATCTAGTTTTAAAAAAAATTAGTTAAAACTGAAAGTTTCGGTATTGGTCACCGTCTCGGTGATCACTAGTTCACATCAGTATCGGTGAGTCGGTCATTGTATTGGTTTATACGAAATTTTTTATATTTAATTTAAATATTATTTAAATATATTTTTTCGAAAATAAATTATTTAAATAATATATATTATATATAATACAATAATATTAATAATAATTAATATAATAATATAATTAATATTTTTTAAAAATAAAAAATATAATGTGCATAATATATATATTTTTTGTCCAAACTGTATTATATTAATATATATGTATATATATTAAAATATTAAATATTATGTAAATTATATATAGATATATATATATATATATAATTTTTAGATTTTCTGTTATTTCTTTTTCCTCCTTCTTCTCTTCCTTCCTTCTTCTTCTTCCACGGTGATCAAGTCGTGACCGATTCATACCGAGTTAGGCTGAATCGGACCAAATCAGGTCGATGTATGAACGATTCTGGAAGAGTTGATATTATCTTAGATTTTGTCTGTATTTTTGTTTCGGTGAACTTCGGGACGGAGATGACTCAGCCGAGACTTTTAACCATAGTGGGAATTAGAGACAAAAATTAACGGGAAATATTTTAGTGAGACTTATTAAAAATTGGACGACATTCCATAAACGTTTTACTTCATGTGATAAACATGGTTTCTCAAATCATCTTAATCAAAATTAGTTTTTATTATCGAATAATATCTTTATTTTACATTATTTTTCTTTATTTTTCTTTTTCAAAAAAAGTAAATTTTTAAAGAAAATTACTGCAAAAATCGCAACACAAATTTATCGTTAGCATTATTAGTGTAATGCATATACAAGATAGTGGTCGGTTATTTAATTTATTTATTTTAATGTCTGCACTTTTTTAGATATTATTAATGTAAGGAATTTGTTTAAAAGAAATAAAAATTAAAACTTGAAATAGAACACAAAAATTAACGGAGTTACTTATAGTAAAATTTCTTAAAACTTGGAGAACACTTTCTTTCACTTTCAAGTGATAAATTTATATTCTGAAATCTAAAAGGTATTATTAATACTTTACACTTATAAAACTTAGTTATTAATTTAATGTAAAAATTTAATATAAAAATTTGAACACAATTTCATCATCAATATTAATTTAATGCATGTACAAGATAATAAGTCGAGTATTTAATTTGTTTATTTTTATGTTTATTTTTTTTTCAAATTTTATTAATGCAAGGAATCTAGTTGAAAAAAAATTAAAACTTTGAAGTGGGATTTAACGACAAAAATTAACAGAAGTACTTCTAATGGGACTTCTTAAAGCTTCGAAGATAATGATAAATGTTTTTCACTTTAACTAATAAACTTAGATTCTGAAATCTGTGTTACTAGAATAAATTAGTTATTATTATGAAACAAATATCTTTATTTTACTTTTTGTTGTCCGAAAAATAATTTTTAAAAAATATTTACTTAAAAAATGCCAACACAATTTCATCGATCAACATTAGTTTAATGCATGGACAAGATAGCAGATTACTAATGTTTTTTCATCTAGTTAAAGTGCCCACAACATAATGGAGATTGTAGCAACAATGTAACGACGGCCACAATTATAATACAACGGCAACAACTAGAATCCGTGTATTTGTTGTCTTGGGAAAGAGGGGCTTGAATTTGTTTGAATTTTATTCAAACTAGGTGAGGAAAATTCTTGTTTTTGCTATTAAATAATTTATTTAATTTTTTTTTGAGTGGATTTGTTTTCGTGGAACAGAGCTTTAATTTGAATGAATTTTGTTGGAGCCAAGAAAAATATTATCTTTGCTATTAAACAATTTATTTTATTTTGTTCAGAGAATTTGTTGTCGTGGAAGAAAGCTTGAATTCGAGTAAATGTTTTTCAACCTAATTAGAAAAAATCATGTCTTTATTATTAAATTTTTTATTATTTTTTTATCTTTTTGATCGTTAATCATATTTTCACTATTTTGATATTAACAATTTTATCTATTATGTAAAAAGATAAATTAAATAAAAATAAACTCTCTTTGACAGGAGTCTTAATATTCAATTGCTCTTCAGATGACATACTATTTCTGCTCATGCGAATTTTTGTATTTATTATGTGTCGATAATTACTTTAAACTCCAACTAAATTAAATTTGAGTTGCATTGATCTCCTCTCCCTACACTGTTTTTTACAGTTGGAACGAAGACCTTGCGAATGGGAATCAAGCTCCTTCCACTTAGATTCGAGCTACGTCGATCTCCTCTCCCTACACTGTTTTTAATAGTTAGAACTAAGACCTTGCGAATGGGAATTAAGCTCCTTCCACTTGGACCAATTGTTAACCAATTGGACCAATTGGAGAGAGAGTTACTTTTGAAAAAGATACAAATAATGTGATCCTAGCTTTAAAAGGTGCCTCTGAGTTTGCAGACTGAAGAGACATATGGTTTTTGGTTTTTGTCGTTTACCCCGCTCGTTTGTAATTATGTAGCTCATGACATTGCTAATTATGCAGCTCATGACATTGCTAAATGGGCTAATAGGTCATCTTTTTGTGGTGAAGTTAATTTGGAATCCTTCCCCAACATTATTGGGACTCTGATAGAAGGGTGTCTTAAAAGCCTCATTTGCTTGAATGTGCATGATAATATAATAATTAAAAAATGTAAATATAAGATTAGAATTTTTATTTTTTTTGATTTTTTTTAGGGATTCATGTTTGTACCATATTTCGAATTTATGATATCTTTAAATCATAAGTGAAGCTGTCACTAATTGAGCTACACTTTGTTGACAAGATTGAAATTTAAGTATTCTTTTTAATCAACTAATTGACTTATAATTATAAAATAAATAAAAACTTTAAAATTTAAAGAAAAATCATTTTTTTCAATTTTTAATTAGATATTACATAATAATTTTTGTAAGGAATAGGTATAAAATTAAAAATGATAATAATATAAAGAAATAAAGTTGATTTTGTTATGAAATTATATGATCTATATATATGTGTGTATATATTTAGTATAATATATATAATATAGTAATTGGTGTGGAGATATAGGGAGAGAGGGAGAGAGGAAGGTTGAGAGAATTGGTTCTCGGGAATGGTCTCGGGAAATTGGGAAATGAAGATGCAATTGTATCAAAATCAAAATCCTTTCTCTTTTTCATTACTTCATTCAAAACCTTACACCTATATATATACATACATATGAATATATAAATATATTCATCCATCATTACATCCATTAAATGAATATATAAATATATTTATCCATCATTACATCCATTATTTATACAACATCATTACACCCACTTACATTTATATATATATATATATACAATATTATAACTATTAGATGATATTTATCATCTTTCGTAATTTTCTGGGATGATGGACATCCATTAATGTAATGAATCTCCGGGATTCATAACACTCCCCCTTGGATGTCCATTACATAAAGAATAGGCCTCGTTAAAACCTTACTAGATAAAACCCAGTGGGAAAAAAATCTAGTGAAGGAAAAAGAGTACACTATTCTTCATGTGTAGATTTCTCCCCCTGATGAGATGATTTCTCGAAATCTTTAAATCGACGCAAACCAATTTTATATCTCAATTTTTCAAAGGTTGCTGTCGGAAGAGATTTAGTGAATATATCTGCAAGATTATCACGTGATCGAATCTGAATCACATCAATTTCACCGTTCTTTTGAAGTTCATGAGTAAAGAAGAATTTAGGTGAAATGTGTTTCGTCCTATCTCCCTTAATATATCCTCCTTTTAATTGAGCTATACAAGCTGCATTATCTTCATATAGAGGAGTTGGAATCTCTCTTCTGGAGGATAACCCACAACTCTCTCTAATATAATGTATCATTGACCTCAACCATACACATTCTCGACTTGCTTCATGAATGGCTATTATCTCAGCATGATTAGAAGAAGTTGCTGCTATTGTTTGCTTCGTGGAGCGCCATGATATAGCAGTATTACCATATGTAAATAAATAGCCATTTTGAGAACGTGCCTTATGCGGATCCGAAAGATAACCCGCATCTGCATATCCAATCAGTTCTGGATCATTTACATTTGAATAAAATAATCCGAGGTCAATTGTCCCTTGGAGGTATCTAAGGACGTGTTTAATACCATTCCAATGTCGTCGTGTTGGTGAAGAACTAAATCTTGCTAATAGATTTATAGCAAATGCTATATCCGGTCTAGTATTATTTGCAAGATACATCAGTGCACCAATAGCACTCAAATATGGTACTTCAGGACCAAGTAGTTTTTCACCATTTTCTCGAGGTCTAAATATATCTTTATTTATATCTAGTGACCTCACGACCATTGGAATACTCAATGGATATGCTTTATCCATGAAAAATCTTTTCAACACTTTTGCTGTATATGTTGACTGATGAACAAAAATTCCATCATTCATATGTTCAATTTGAAGTCCGAGACAAAACTTAGTTTTTCCAAAGTCTTTGACTTCAAATTCTCGTTTCAAACAATCTATAGCTTCTCGAAGCTCTTCTGGAGTTCCTATTAGATTGATATCGTCAACATATATAGCAAGAATCACAAAACCAAAATCTGTTTTCTTAATAAAAACACATGGACAGATTTGGTCATTCTTATATCCTGAATTCAACAAGAATTCACTAAGGCGATTGTACCACATGCGTCCAGACTGTTTAAGCCCATATAATGATTTCTGTAATTTGATAGAATAATTTTCATGAGGGCCTTTAGAAGCCTTTGGTAATTTGAATCCTTCAGGGATTTTCATATAAATTTCATTTTCGAGGCTTCCATAAAGATAAGCTGTAATAACATCCATTAGACGCATGTCCACCTTTTCATGAACTGCCATACTTATTAGATATCGGAGTGTAATAGCATCAATAACGGGTGAATAAGTTTGATCATAATCAATTCCTGGCTTTTGCGAAAAGCCTTGTGCGACGAGTCGTGCTTTATATTTTACGACTTCATTATTCTCATTTCGTTTTCGCACAAACACCCATTTATAGCCAACAGGTTTTATATCCTTTGGCGTTTGGACTACAGGTCCAAAAACTTCTCGCTTCGCAAGCGAATTTAACTCCGTTTGAATCGCATCTTTCCATTGAGGCCAATCAATTCTATGCCGACATTCTTCAACTGATAAAGGATCTAAATCCTCATTATCCTTGAAAATATCAAGGGCTATATTGTATGCAAAAGCATTATCAATAACAACGTTTTTTCGATCCCAACTTTGATTCGAACTGGAATAATTAATTGAGATTTCAGAATTCTCATCATTTATAGTTGGAATCTTTTCATCAGTTGTCCCTTGGTTTTCTTTTTCTATTTCATCAATATGATCTTCTGGATCATTTGTTCCTCTTTTCTTTCGAGGATTTTTATTTTTAGAACCAAGGGGTCGGCCACGCTTCTGGCGTGTTTTTGATTCGATAGCTATAGGATTAACTTTCTGTCCTTCAGGAACTTCTATTCGTATAGGAGCATCTAGTGACTCTGCTAGAGTCAGCAAAAGAATCTGGCAGTTGATTTGCAATTTGTTGCAAATGTATAATCTTTTGAACTTCAAGTTCACTGATATTTGTGCGTGGATCTAAATGATTCAAAGAAGTTTTCCACGCAAGTTCAATTTTATGCCATTTATTCTCTCCCCCTAATTTGGGAAACAAATTTTCATCAAAATGGCAATCAGCAAATCTTGCTGTAAATACATCCCCTGTCAAAGGTTCAAGATACCTTATAATGGACGGGGAGTCATACCCAACATATATCCCCAATCTTCTTTGCGGACCCATTTTTGTCCGTTGGGGTGGTTCAATTGGAACATATACAGCACACCCAAAAATTCTCAAATAAGAAATATTTGGCTCTGAACCAAAAGCCAATTGTATGGGAGAAAATTTATGATAACTCGATGGCCTTAAACGCACAAGTGCTGCAGCATGCAAAATTGCATGTCCCCAGACTGCTGTAGGGAGATTTGTTTTCATTAATAATGGTCTGGCAATTAATTGCAGTCTTTTAATAAATGATTCAGCTAGACCATTCTGTGTGTGAACATGAGCTACAGGATGTTCAACAATTATTCCAATCGACATGCAATAAGAATTAAATGCATGCGAAGTAAATTCACCAGCATTATCTAGACGGATTCGCTTAATAGGATAATCAGGAAATTGCGCTCTTAAGCGAATTATTTGGGCAAGTAATCTCGCAAACGCCAGGTTGCGAGTTGACAATAAACAAACATGCGACCATCGGGTCGATGCATCAATTAAAACCATAAAATATCGAAATTGCCCACATGGTGGACTAATCGGTCCACATATATCTCCATGAATCCGTTCTAGAAATGTAGGACTTTCAGCTCCTACTTTCAATGGTGCTGGTTTTATAATTATTTCCCTTTGGAACATGCAGCACATGAAAGTTTATCAGAAGTCAAAATCCTTTGATTTTTCAAAGGATGACCGTGCGTTGTTTCGATAATTTTTCGCATCATAATTGATCCCGGATGACCCAAACGGTCATGCCAAACTTTAAAAGTAACGGGATTAGTAAACTTCTGGTTTACTAAATGATGCCTCAATAGCATTTATTTTTGCATAATATAGGCCAGAGGATAGAGATGGTAGTTTTTCCAACAAAACTTTATTACCGGAGGTCATTTTTGTGATTCCAAATATTCATGACCATTTTCTTCTATAGTCTCAACATAATATCCATTTCGTCGGATATCTTTAAAACTCAATAAATTTCTTTGAGATTTTGAGGAATATAATGCTTTATCAATAGCAATCATAGTTCATCCCGGTAATATTATATTAGCTCTTCCAGAGCCTTCAATAAGTTTTGCAGTACCATTTATTGTGGTAACACACGTTTCTCCCACATTCAGGTGAGAAAAATACTTCTTGTATTTCAATATGGTGTGCGTAGTTCCACTGTCAATAAGACAGACACTTTCGATATCGTTGTTCACAGAAATTTGAACAACAGTCATCTGTCTGATAACAAAATTTTACATTAAAAAAAAAATTAAGCATATAATATTACAATAAAAGTAATACTAAAATATTACAATAATTAGATAATAATATTCTAATTATTTTTGGACACTTCCATCTCCAATTAAATGATCAATTCTTCCTTCTGGATGCTCGAAAAAATCAGCAACATCCAAGTGAGTTATACCAACATCATTATCTTCAAGATCTTCATCATTTCTTTCATGAGGTAAATTTTGAGAAGTAAAATTTGCCTCAACATTTTTACCTTTCCCTTCAATAGATGCTTGATATAAATCAACAAGATGTTTTGCAGTGCGACAAATACGAGACCAGTGACCTTTCATGCCACAACGATAACATATGTCCTCATAATTTTTCGGAACAGTATTTCTTTTCCCATTATGTTTTATCCACTTCGGGTGGTTATTAACATTTTTTGCACCTGAAGTATTATTACGATTGTAAGGGCCAAATTGATCACGGCGTCCATGATCATATTTTCGGCTATGACCACGGTAATGACCACGACCACGACCACGACCACGATCTCTTTTGGGATCATGATTTCTAACAGCATTCACTTCAGGGAATGGAGTAGAACCAGTAGGTCGAGTCTCGTGATTTTTCATTAATAATTCATTATTTTGTTCCGCAACAAGAAGACAAGAAATTAATTTAGAATATTTTTTAAAACCTTTCTCACGATATTGTTGCTGCAGGACAATATTCGTGGCATGAAAAGTGGAGTATGTTTTTTCCAGCATATCATCATCTGTTATATCAACTCCACATAGTTTCAATTGTGAAACTATTTTAAACATTGCGGAGTTATACTCGCTTATGGATCTGAAATCTTGCAACCTCAGGTGCAACCAGTCATACCGTGCCTTTGGGAGAACGACCATCTTCTGGTGGTCGAATCTTTCTTTCAAATTTTCCCACAAAATAAAAGGATCTTTCACGGTAAGATATTCATTTTTCAGATCTTCGTGAAGATGATGACGGAGAAATATTATAGCTTTGGCACGATCTTGTATTAATGATATATTATTTTGTACGATGGTGTCTGCCAGACCCATCGCAGCAAGATGCATCTCGGCATCTAGTGTCCATGACAAATAATTTTTTCCGATGACATCAAGAGCTACAAATTCCAATTTAGTTAAATTTGCCATAATAATAATAAACGTACCTGTCTGATAACGTACCGGTTGTAGATAATCGTGTTGTTGGTAGAGACTCGTGCTGATAACGTGTTATGAAATTATATGATCTATATATATGTGTGTATATATTTAGTATAATATATATAATATAGTGATTGGTGTGGAGATATAGGGAGAGAGGGAGAGAGGAAGGTTGAGAGAATTGGTTCTCGGGAATGGTCTCGGGAAATTGGGAAATGAAGATGCAATTGTATCAAAATCAAAATCCTTTCTCTTTTTCATTACTTCATTCAAAACCTTACACCTATATATATACATACATATGAATATATAAATATATTCATCCATCATTACATCCATTAAATGAATATATAAATATATTTATCCATCATTACATCCATTATTTATACAACATCATTACACCCACTTACACATATATATATATATATATATATATATACAATATTATAACTATTAGGTGATATTTATCATCTTTCGTAATTTTCTGGGATGATGGACATCCATTAATGTAATGAATCTCCGGGATTCATAACAGATTTATATTATTAAAGAGATGGTTTTTAGGATTCAATAGCCCTAGGAATAGTTTTGAGCAAAATAATTTGACTGTTTTGAGGAAACTAATTTAAAAAATTTCTAATCCGGCAACATCAATAACAAAGACAAGATTTTTTGTTCTTAGTCGAACAAAATTCACACAAATTATTGAAGCTCCTCTTTCCCATAGCTACAAATTCACGAAATCTAGCTATCTTGAGACTCTTAGAACTCTCTTCCCATTTGATTTTGTCATTGTTCCGTTGCTATACTTACTGCGTGGCTGTGTCGTTGTTTTCAGCACTTTAACTAGATGAAAGAACAATGATAATGAGATAATAATTATGGGGAGGATTTATTTTTCATTTTTATTTAATTTTTAAAATAATGACGAAAATGTCCTTAAATAAAACTGGAAAAAATGAGATTTAATGGCGAAATGTTGATCTAACTGACGAAATGGACAAAATAACAATTTGTGAGACGTTTTGAAAGTTGTAGTCAATGCCAAAAACAAAATGTAAATGTTAAATTTGAATTGTCCAAAACTTTTGTTTACCCTTAATAAAATTTGAAAACATACAAATATAAAAATAAACAAATTAAAAATCAACCCGCTATCTTATCCATGCATTAAATTAAATTAATATTGATCCATGAAATTGTGTTTAGAATTTTAAAGTAAATGTTTTTGAAAATTATTTTTCCGTAAACAAAAACTAAAATAAAAATATATTGTTTAATAATAATAACTAATTTTTATTAGGATAAAGTATTACAATAATAATTGTTAGATTTTAGAATTCAAGTTTATCAGCTGAAGTGAAAAACAGTTCTCCAAATTAAAAAAGTCTCGCTATAAGCACCTATTTTATTTTTTCAATTAAAGGACTAGAAGCCAAACATTTTTCATTGGCATCATGATATAAACAATTTTTCTTTTTTTTTTTTTGAAAGAAAAAGTCATATGAAATTAAAGTTTGGTTGACTTGCTTAAATATTTAGTTCTAATATATGTGTAATAATATTATCACCTTAAATATCAAAATGGAAGATTGAATTTAAGTATAGTTTGATGAAATTAAGTCATTTACTTTTGTTTTTCTTTTTGGTTTGAGAGAGATTGAAAATTAAGTTGTTTTACAAATAATTATTAAAGCAATAAAAATTTCAAAACTTTTTTTTTAAAAAAACTTTTTTTGCTTGCTATTATTTAGATGCTTATTTATAAACTTTTTAGATATAAACAAAGAACAACTAATAAATGAGAGAGAGAAACAAGTGGACCAAAGTGGTAAAAAGTAATCTTTATAAACTATAAAGAAAACTTTATATATATATACTAGTTAAGTAATTAATGCACTCAAACTTTAATTATTGATATAATATTATTTCCTCAAAATTTGTGCATAATATTAATATATATTTATTAAAATATTGAATTCTGTGCATAATATTAATATAATATATATATACATATTAATTTTTCCATTTGCGTGTCACTTTTCTTTTTCTTTTTCTCTTTCTTCTTCTTCCTCCTTCCTCATCTTTCTTCTTTCTTCTTTCTCCTACTTCCTCTTCTTTTTTCTTCTTCTTCCATAGTTAGCTGAGTCAGAATTGAATTATAACTGAATCGTACCGAGTTATGGATAAATCAAGCCAAATTAATATCATCTCAATTTTTGATTGTATTTTTGTCTTGATAAACTCCTCGACACTTTGAATCATAATATTGTTGTTACCTTAACAATGGGTTCGAGAATGACAAGAATTTCTGAGGAAGGGTGCATATTTGCAAAATAATATATTGGGACAAATAACAATGAATTTTCTAATATTGAAATAACAACGTTAATCTCGCCTAAAAGAATTGTATTAGGTCAAAGCCAACATAGCCCTTGAGAGCCTAAGTCCCAAGTTAACCCAATCTCAAAAGAAAATAATTCTATTTTTTTAAAAGGAAGAAATCCCTATTAAATTTAATCAATCTTCATTTTTCTAAACTTCTTGATACTTTATGTATATAAGCTTTTTTATTTGAATTATAATAAAGATGGAAAATCTTTATAACAAAAAAGATACAAATATCAAAAGAACAAAATAAAATAGTCTAATTAATATTTTATTTAAATAAAATAAAAGGTGGAGAAAGAAATACAACAAAAGATAAATATAAACTATAGATTTCATTACATGAATTTCTCCTCCAATTTGAAGCTTAATTTAATACTTCCAATTACACCCCTTCGAAATCCTCCACCCACAAATACCCCATAGAGTGGTTGGTCAACATGTTTAATTTCATTTGGTGTTAAAAATAAAGAAATTTTAGTCCTACCAATAACTGAGACACCATCAGAGGTTCCTGGATTACCACTTACCCGTTGTACTTTAATGACCTCCAAATCCAGAAATTCACCATTCGGAAAATATGGAAAATCTATCGCCGTATAATTACGCCATTCGATACGCGATTCTTCGCCAAACATTTCCTCTTCTTTGCAAATAAAATTGGTCCATGTTTGATTGCGTTGTCCAAACCCACAAATTGATACATCATAAATTCCTTCGATGTTGGCTTCTGGATCTACAATAGTAGCCGCATACACATGTATGCAGAGAATATAATAAGAATTTATTTCTCCTTTCAACTTCTCACCGCCGGCGTCCATCAAGAATGAAGTCTCTTTCTCTCACTATAAACGAAAAAGTGATTTAGTTTTTAATAGGATATTAGTGTTTTTTGATTTATTTATAGCGCGAGTTTCATTTATGACTTCTTTATTTTTAAAAAATTTATAAAAAAATTAGATTTCTTAATTTGCAAGCTTTCAAATTGCATTTTGTAAAGTTTTGAATAATATTATATACGTTGACATTAATTCGTAGTATCCATGGAAAAAAATATTTAAGATTTTTTAATCAGTAACGACGTTTGAAGATTTTGATATTTGGATAAAGAATTAATATTTTGCAAAAATTTAGATTGTTACCTTTTATAGTGATGTGATTGTTCTTATTGATTAAGCAGAATGGACTATCGAATAATTTAATAATATTTATAGTTAACATGCATTAATTGGTAGAAATTTCGCCTATGAATGTACATGATCATGCTTTTAAAGTAGAGTTAAAAGTAATGTTTATCTTACAAATTTTGTAATGAAAAGTTTTGTATATATAAATGTTAGTGTAAACTATGTGTTTATGAGACAAATTGTTCAAAATTAATTCAAATCTCATATATGAAGATGAAGTCAGAATTGTCTATATATATAATATATATATATATATATTATATATATATATATATATATATATATATATATATAGCATTGGGCCTTTTGAAAATGTTGAGTTAGGTAAGATTGGAGCCCAATTTTGTAGAAGGCCCATTAAATTAGTTTCTTAATTTTGGAACATAAGGTTCACATACTAAATTAATATTTAACTTTGAATTTAATACCACTTCAAATAACAATAAAATATTTTATATTTAATGTGTATATGTAAAAATTGTGACTTTTTATGGTGTCCTATCAAATTAGGAATTTCATGTAAATTTCATGTTATTCCTTTGTTTATAATTATTTATGTAATAATATTAATATTAAATATTTATATTATTTACGAATGTGTTGATACTAATATCAAAGTTTTTACAATTTATATATTATATGTGATTTAATAAATTTATGATTTCATTTATGATTATTGAGAAATTAAATAAAATAGCAACTAATAGTATAATTGTATTTTGTTTGGGAATAAAAATTAAAATTAAAGGATCAACATATAATATAAATATAAGGACTCCATGGCCCAATGGATAAGGAGCTAGTCTTTGAAATTAGAGATTTTGGGTTGGATCCCTCGTGGAGTCATTTCAATTAAATATTTTTACATCTTATATTAGACTCTAGGTAAATCCTTCAGTTTCAAGGTACTAGAACCAAGAGTCAACCAGGCATGGAAGCAAGGGGTATATAATAACACGTTTCTATTCCAAGGAGGACTACCTGAAAGTGCTAAATGGAGGACCATGGACCATATTAGGGCATTATTTAAGTATATCAAAGTGGAGACCGAATTTTCGGCCATCGAAGGATGATATACGGACCACCCTAGCATGGGTACATTTTCAAGGTGTGCCATTGGAAGTATTTAGGATCTCTCACTATTAGACTTGGGGAATGCAGTCATGAAGGCAATACAAGTGGATATGAACACATCTGACATGATCTACGGGCGGTATGCAAGGGTTTGCGTGGAAATTGATTTAGCAACACCCTTCATACCAACAGTCGTAGTCTGGGGCAAGAAGAAATGTGGTAAATACGGTCATAATATGGAAGGATGTAGAATGATTGCACCTGTGACTAGAAATGCTGACATGCAGCAACTAGTGATAAAGGGCACTGATCGTGCAATGGCAGCACAACCCTATGGTCCTTGGTTACTCCCCGCACATGTACAATGTCGATAAATGCACATGCGAAAACAGACCGACAGACAAAATAGAACTCCGGTGAGTAGATAATCTAGGAGGGAACAATCTGTTCGGAGCGATGGACTGACACGTGGGGCTAATCCAGTTTCGGACGGGTCACCAACTTTTGAGTTTGGATCAGTCAACAACAACTGAGGTATGAGATTGTCAGAAAATAGAAAAGTTACATGGGAAAGTGAGAAGAGGGACACAGTCGGCGGGAGTTCCAGCTTTGCCGTACTTGCTAATCTAAGGGAAGGAGTGATACAGGATCTGAAAAAGTTGAAAAAGAAGATTCAGGAGATACCAAATGGTGTTAATGAGCCAAAACACAATAAAGCCCACATCAAATTGGAAAAAGGGTTGGACTCAAAGATACACAGAAGCCTTACATCTGTTAAACCAAAAGAGGGCCACCATAATGGGAAATAGAAAAATTATAAGGATAAGGGTCAAGTGGTAGAACGGGTTGGACCAAGTAGACCTGGGCCTTTAAAAGTGGTGGACAATAATCGTATGATCCAAAAACAGAATAATCATACAGAAATAATAGAAATTGCAGCGGGGAAAAGGGCAGTACCGTTAGTTATGACTCTGAATGTAGAGACAAGGCATGGATGGAAGAAACCTTCCTGGTAGGAGCAAAGGTGATAGTGGAGGCAGTATGAATATTGACTGCATTGAGGCTGGAAATCAAACAAAGGAAGAGTTATCTTGTCGACGAGAAGAGCAAGTTGCAGTATTTGTAGGGGTTGCCGAAACAGTAAGGGAGGTAAGCAACGCTTCCCTATCCCTTTAAACTTTCTCAATGATTAGTTCTATTATTTGGAATTGTAGAGGAATAGGGAATAAAAATACCATAATGCATCTTATGGAGATGATTAAAACCCACAGACAAGCTATTATATGTTTACTAGAAACTAGGGTACATAGCAGCCAAGTTATGAATTTCCTAGTTAGTACTGGTTTTACAGACATGCTAGTGGTTGAAGCAGAGGGGTATGTAGGAGGCTTGTGGCTCCTTTTGGATTGTAACAAAGTGAATATAGAGCCAGTCTCAATGAGTGATCAAATTATCACAGCAATTGTCCAAGAGCAATCCAAGGAAGTCTGGATGTTGTCGGTGGTGTATGCATCACCTAGACCGTTTATCAGTGAGGACTTATGAAATTACATAACGCAATTGGGAAACATTGTGAATATACCATGGGTGGTTCTCGTCGATGTCAACTAACCAGTTAATAGTTGCGATAAAGTAGGTGGAAAATCGATCAATCTAGTACAAGCTAGCCTGCTACAAGCTACAATTGACAACTGCAGTCTGATTGATATGGGTTTCCATGGACCAAAGTTCACATGGACGAATGGTAGAGTCGGGAAAGCACTCATCTGGGAGAGATTTGACCGAGGCTGATGTAACATACAATTCAGTTTAAAGTTTGAGAATTCCATAATCCAACATTTGATGAGATACGCCTCGAATCATCACCTCTGTTGCTCATGGAGAGAAGAACAGTTAATGCACTCGAGTTCCGAGGATTCCGTTTCCTTGAGGTGTGGTTCTGCCATCCAGACTTCAGTAAGATAGTCAAGGATTTCTAGATGGGAGAACCAGACAATATTCTACATCAAATGGAGAAGTTCAAGGAGATGATTTGGAGGTGGAACAAGGATGTATTTGAAAATATATTTTGGAGAAAGAAGAGATGTAAAGCCAGGCTATTTGGGGTACAAAATGCCTTACAAGAGGAGTTTAAAACATCTCTCTATAAGTTAGAAAAAATATTATTAAGGGAATTAGATGAGATATTGGACCAAGAGGAGCTATACTGGAAGCAACAAGCTAGAGTTAAATGGATTATGGAAGGAGAAAGGAATACGAGGGCTTTTCATGCACAAGCAAAGTAGCGAAAAAGCGAAGTCAAATTGTTCAACTGAAAGATCACGAAGGAAAATGGTGCATAGATGGGGAGACATTACAGCAGATGGTTCGAAATTACTACGTGAGACTATATGACAAAGACCCTTTTGTCACAACAGTATGGAACACAGATGAGTGGCAATTCCCCAAACTCACGAGATCACACAAACAATGGCTGAATCGGTGTGTATCTAGCTATGAAACAAAATTAGTTATGTTCCAACTAGAGCTGTTAACGAGTCGAGTCGTACCGAGCATCAGATATTTTTAGTTTGTTTGATTATTATTCGAGCATGTTTGAGTTCGCTCGTTTAATATTTCGAACATAAAAAATTGTTCGAGTTTGTTCGATTATTTTTTTTATTGTTCGAGTTCGAGCTTGAGTTCGCTCGATTAAATTTAAAAAATTTTCAAATTTAAATTTAATTTGTTTTTCAAAATTTCAAATTTATATAAAAAATAGAATTTAAATATCTAACTATTTAATAATAATAATAATAATAATAATAATAATAATAATAATAATAATAAAAGTGAGCATTCTTTTAAATAATAAATCTAAATATAATAATTAAAATGAATAAATTTTAAACTAAGATAAAACAATTTCTTATCATCATCTTATATTTGAAAAAAATGTTAAATAAATAAAGAATATTTTTAAATATATTAATCATTATTTTTTATATATACAAATTAAAGGAGAAGAAAAAAATAATTCAAATAAAATCTGATAGCTATCAAGAATAATATAATTTTTAAAATTTAAAATATCAAACAAATATAATCTAATTATTCCAATAAAATAAAATAAATATGGTAAAAAAATAATATACTTACCTTTAAACTTATTTTTTCAGTTGAGTCTGGAATTTGAGAAGGTAAGGGAAGGAGAACGGTCAACTTTTTAGGGTTTGTATAGAAAGAAAGTTGAATGAGTTAGAATTCAAGAGTCTTTTTATGGTTATGAGATAAACAAATTTCTTTAACACTTTGAAGAACGTTGGGGAAGTTGAATCACCTCTAGAAATTAGGGGAAAAAATTTAAAATTTTTTTAATTTAAATATTAAATATTATTTTTAATAATATATATAAATATTTATAATTTGTTCGCGAACGCTCGGTATGTTCGCGAATAATGTTTCAATAAGCTTGAAATTTAATAAAGCTTAAAATTTTATTCGTGTTTGTTTGTTTAATAAATGAACGAGCTCGAACCGAGTATAAACGAGCTCGAACGAGCTTTGTTCGCGAACAGTTTTGTTCGTTTACAACTCTAGTTTCAATTGGGAGTGAACAAGGCACTAGGACCTGATGGGATACCAGTAGCTTTCTTTCAAAAACACTAGGAACACGTAGGACTAAAGGTGTGCAAGTTTGTACAAGAGGTGTTCCAAATTGGTTCCATCTCCGAAGAAGCCAATCACTCGGTAATATGCTTACTACCAAAACAAGAATATCCGGAGGACGTAGCTCAATTTTGACCGATTTGTTTTAGCAATGTACTAGTGAGGTAGTAAGCGAAATTATTGTGAATAGAGTGAAACAATTTATGGATGAATTATCCGGAGCTTAGTAGTCTAGTTTTATACCGAGTAGACAAACAACAAATAATGTGGTCATAGAACAAGAGATCCTACATTCCATGCGTAAAAGAAAAGGAAAAGAGGGAGAAATGCTAGTAAAGATAGACCTGGAGAAGGCGTATGACCATGTAGATTGGGGTTTCTTGGAATGTGTCATGAGAAATATAGGCTTTTAAGGAACAACTGATCACGGTGGTTAAAAGCTGTCTGGACTCAACAAACATGTTTGTTCTCTGGAATGGCACAAGACTAGCTGCTTTTAAATCGGGAAGAGGACTTCGTCACGAAGATCCATTGTCACATTATTTGTTTGTCCTATGCATGGAAGTCCTAGGCAAATGTATACAACAAGCGATTTCAGAGGAGCAATGGCAAGGAATTAGTGTGGCGAGGAACAGTCTAAATATATCCCACCTCTTTTTTTGCTGATGACTTGTTGTTATTTGGTGAAGCTTCAGTATGACAAGCAAAGGTGATTTATGAGATTCTCCAAACCGTTTATGGAGAATCAGGTCAAAAAGTAAACCACAGCAAATCTAGGGTTTGATTTTCATCGTCGACTACAACAAGTGAAAGATCAAAGGTTACTGAGACTTTTGGAATAAGAATAACAACATATTTGGGAAAATATTTGGGGGTTCAGCTAATCCATGGAAGGTTAAAAATTCACCATTTTGGCTATCTTGTGGACAGAGTTCAGAAGAAGCTGGGAGGATGGTCTAGCTGTATGTTATCACAGGTAGCAAGGGTACTTATGATTCAAACAGTTTCAGCTACCATACCATCTAATGTCATGAATTCATGTCGGCTGCCGAAGAGAACCATTGAAACACTTGAGAAAGTAAACCGAAGATTTCTATGGGGTGACACAAAAAATCAAAGCTCACTACATACAATTGCGTGGAAGACAGTATGCCAACCGAAAGGACAAGGGGGTCTAAATATTCAGTCACTAGCCAGTGTAAATAAGATTCTATTGGCAAAGCTTACGTGGAGAGCCATGAGGAAGCCGGATGCATTATGGGCCTTGATCCTACGATCCAAATACGAAGATATGGAGAGAGAAGATAACTGGGATCGTTTGAGGAATATATCAGGGGTTGGAAGAAGCTTGAGGTATGGTTGGGAAGTGCTGCGTCAAGGGCTAGAACGGCGAGTAGGGGAGATATGGTGGAAACCGACATCACATGGTCTATTCACCACAAAGATGGCAAACACACTCATCTCTCAGGGTCAACATACACAAAGTAATACCTTCAATTGGATGATAACACATGATCAACTTAAAACGATGTCTCTATTATGGGAAAGAAAAATCACTGATAGCCCCCAGTGCTTAAGATGTGGATACCAATCCGAGACAACCCTTCACGTGATAAGAGACTGTATGTCTAAAACAGTTTGGGAGATATTAGTATCGCAGACACTAAGAAGTGAATTTTGGGCTTCATAGGAAATTGGTCAATGGGTGACATGCAATATCCGTAGCAAAAATATCATACAGCTAGAAGAAAACCACTAGAAGTATGTATTTCGACAAGGCGTACAGAAGCGGTAGAGATGGCGGAACCTAGAACTATATCAGTAGAAAATACCTCCACATCCTAATATTTTGGCAACAATTATTCTTAGAATTACTTATGAATTTTTGTGTACCCTCAAATGAGGAAGATGAGATGGCGGAAGCTATCTCTTTTACCTAGGTAACATTTGTATACTGTTTATTGTGTTAATACAATATTCTCCATTAAAAAAAACATATAATATAAATAAATAATTAATAAATTTATGATTTAATTTATGACCATTGAGAAATTAAATAAAATATCAACTAATAATTTATTTGTATTTTATTTGGGAGTAAAAATTAAAATTAAAGGATCAACATATAATATAAATAAATAAGAAGATGTTTTGCTGCCAGGGATTTGAACTTGGATTTGTTTGATGCTTGTATTAAGCTGTTAATTTCCATTAAATTGTGTTATAGTGGAGTATATGTTTGATTGCAGCAGAATATCTAAAGTATTAATAGACATAGAGACGAATTGAAAATTTTTATTTTTATATTAGAGTGAAAGGTGAGAAATTGTTTTTTAAAAAATGTTTATTTAGTTATAATATCATCAAATTAATAGAATTTTTTAGTGTTATAGGATATATATATATATATATATGAAGAACATGTTATTGAGCAAATAATTATATATATATAGATAAATAAATTTAGGACTTTAAAAGTTAAAAAATAAATATTTTAGAACTTGATAAACATAAAAACAAATTTGGACCAAATTCATCCGATAATCAAAGAAAACTTATATTTGTTTTCAAATTTTTAATTAGATGTTACACAATAATTTTCTTTAAAGATAAAATGATAATAATATAAAAAAATAAAGTTGATTTATTTATGATTGAAAAGATACAAAAATGTATCACAAAAATTTTATTTATTTTTATTAGTTTTTTTTTTGTTTCCTAGTTTATAATTTCTATGGATTTATTTTTATTTTTTTTTCTTATTTAATAAAATATGAGCAATTGATTATGTTATCCATAATTTTCCTCTGTATCAATTTATTACGTAAAATGTTTTGATGAATTTTCTGCACACATTTTAGTGAACTTTTTTTTTTATTCTACAATTTATTCTATGCACAGTTTCCATGTCAAAAATAAAAAATAAAATAAATAAATAGAGAGAGAGAAAAACCAAGTGGACCAAAGTTGTACAAACTAACATTTCATAAACTAATATATAATATATTATATATATAATATATATAATATATATATATATAGATATAGATATATATATATATATAATTATTAAGTAATGTAATAATGTGGATCATTAATGCATAAACCATAATTCATTACTTTCTAAATTCATAATAAATTTCGTCAGTTACAATACAGTTATAAGAAATATAAAGATATTAATATCACAAAAAAAAACACACACACACATCCTATTAAATAAAATTTTAATAATTTAAAAATAATAATAATAAAGAAAATTAAAAAAATTAAGTGGACTAAAATTGTAAAAACTTATGTTTCATAGACTAGAATAAAAACTTATGTTTTAAAGATTGTACAAGTAGTTGAGAATCATAAATGCTTAAATAAAATTGTACATATTTCTTTTAAATAGTGTTTTAATTTCTTTACTTCTAATCTTTAAATAGTTTTTTGAGTAATTGACAGTAAACCAATATTATTTTCTGTTCAATTTTTCCGTTATATATTTACTATAAAAAATTGAAAACTTCATCTTCAGCTAATAATTGTATATAGAGAGAATAAAAATACATAACATTTTTCTAAAAGAAAAAAAAGTTTTTTAAAAAAAGTTGAGACATTGAAAATAAGTTGTCCATCAAATAATAATTTATTTATAAATTAGTCAAAACATTCATGATTTATATTAATTGTGAGAATAATTTTTATAAACAATTCATTCTAATATCTTTATAATTTAATAAAAAATTAGTTATTCATTATGTTAAAATATAATTTTTCCCTATTTAAAACTATTTTAGCAAAAACTTTGATAAAATATTTATTATAGAGAATTATTTTTATTCAAAATTTTGTCTTTGTCACTATTTTGTTACAAATCAATAAAAATCACTATTTCTTCTTTCTTCTTCCTCCTACTTTTTACTCTATTTTCTTCTTCTTCCATAGTTAGCTGAGTCAGGATTGAATTATGACCGAATCGTACCGAGTTACAGACGAGTCAAGCCAAATTGACATCATCTCAATTTTTGATCGTATCTTTGTCTCGGTAAACTCCGAGACTTTGAATCATGATACAGTTGCTAGCTTAACAATGGGTTCGAGAATGACAAGAATTCTAAGGAAGGGTGTAGATTTGGAGAATAACATATTGGGACAAGCAACAATGAATCTTCTAATATTGAAATGACAACAATAATCCCACCTAAAAAAATTGTATTAGGTCAAACTCAACATAGCCTCTGAGAGCCTAAGTCCCAAGTTAACCCAATCTGATGAGAAATTAATTTTATTTTTTTAAAAAGGAAGAAATCCTCATAAAATTTAATCAATCTCCATTTTTCTAAACTTCTTGATACTTTATTTATATAAGTTGTTTTATTTAAATTATAATAAAGATGGAAAATCTTTATAACAAAAAAGATACAAATATCAAAGGATCAAAATAAAATAGTCTAATTAATATTTTATTTAAATAAAACAAAAGGTGGAGAGAGAAATACAACAAAAGATAAACATAAACTATAGATTTCATGAATTTCTCCTCCAATTTAAAGCTTAATTTAATACTTCCAATTACACCCCTTCGAAATCCTCCACCCACAAATGCCCCATAGAGTGGTTGGTCAACATGTATAATTTCATTTGGTGTTAAAAACAATGGAATTTTAGTACTACCAATAACTGAGACACCATCAGAGGTTCCTGGATTACCACTTACCCGTTGTACTTTAATGACCTCCAAATCTAGAAATTCACCATCCGAAAAATATAGAAAATCCATTGTCGTATAATTACGCCATTCAATACGCGATTCTTCGCCAAACATTTCCTCTTCTTTGCAAATAAAATTGGTCCAGGTTTGATTGCGTTGTCCAATCCCACAAATTGATACACCATAAATTCCTTCGATGTTGGCTTCTGGATCTACAACAGTAGCCGCATACACATGTATGCAGAGAATATAATAAGGATTTATTTTTCCTTTCAACTTCTCACCGACGGTGTCCCTCAAGAATGAACCCTCTTTCTCTCACTATAAACAAAAAAGTGATTTAATTTTTAATAGGATATTAGTGTCTTTAGATTTATTTATAACGCGAGTTTCATTTATAACTTCTTTATTTTTAAAAAATTTATAAAATTAGATTTCTTAATTTGCAAGCTTTCAAATTGCATTTTGTAAAATTTTGAACAATATTATATACGTTGACATTAATTCGTAGTATCCACGGAAAAAAATATTTAAGATTTTTTAATCAGTAACGACGTTTGAAGATTTTGTTATTTGGATAAAGAATTAATATTTTGCAAGAATTTAGATTGTTACCTTTTATAGTGATGTGATTGTTCTTATTGATTAAGCAGAATGGATGAATATTTTGAACCCATATAATTATATGGAATATTTTGATGGACTATCGAATAATTTAATAATATTTATAGTTAACATGCATTAATTGGTAGTAATTTCGCCTATGAATGTACATGATCATGTTTTCAAAGTAAAGTTAAAAGTAATGTTTATCTTACAAATTTTATAATGAAAATTTTTGTATATTTAAATGTTAGTGTAAACTATGTGTTTATGAGACAAATTGTTCAAAATTAATTCAAATCTCACATATGAAGATGAAGTCAGAACTATCTAATATTAATATATATATGAGCATTTCTTTTCTTGTAATGCAGTGGGCCTTTTGAAAAGGTTGAGTTAGGTAAGATTGGAGACCTATTTTGTAGAAGGCCCATTAAATTAGTTTCTTAATTTTGGAACATAAGGTTCATATACTAAATTAATATTTAACTTTAAATTTAATACCACTTCAAATAACAATAAAATATTTTATATTTGATGTGTATATGTAAAAATTGTGACTTTTTATGGTGTCCTATCAAATTACAAATCTCATGTAAATTTTGTATTGTTCCTTTGTTTATAATTATTTATGTAACAACATTAATATTAAATATTTAATTATTTACGAATGTGTTGATACTAATATCAAAGTTTATACAATTTATATATTATATGTGATTTAATAAAATTATGATTTAATTTATGACCATTGAGAAATTAAATAAAATAGCAATTAATAGTTTATTTGTATTTTGTTTGGGAATAAAATTTAAAATTAAAGGATCAACATATAATATAAATATCAGGACTCACATGGCCCAATGGATAAGGCGCTGGTCTTCGAAATCATAGATTCTATAGTAGAACCAGGCATGGATGCAAGGGGTATATAGTAGCACGTTTCTATTCCAAAGAGGGCTACCTGAAAGTATTAAATGGAGGACCATGGACCATATTAGGGCATTATTTAAGTATATCAAAGTGGAGACTGAATTTTTGGCCATCGGAGGATGATATATAGACCACCCTAGCGTGGGTACGTTTTCAAGGTGTGCCATTGGAAGTATTTGAGGATCTCTCACTATTAGACTTGGGGGATGCAGTCAGGAAGGCAATACGAGTGAATTTGAACACAGCTGACATGATTTGTGGGCGGTATGCAACGGTTTGCGTGAAAATTGATTTAGCAACACCCTTCATACCGACAGTCATAGTCTGGGCCAAGAAGTATTTAGTTGAATACGAAGGCTTACACTGTATTTGTTCAAATATGATAAATACTGTCATAAGATGGAAGGATGTAAAATGAATGCGCCTGCGACTAAAAATGTTGACATGCAACAACCAATGATAAAGGACCCTAATCGTGCAACGACAGCACAACCCTATGGTCTTTGGTTACTCCCCGCACATGTACGATGTCGACAAATGCACATGTAGAAACAGACCGGCAGAAAGAATATAACTCTGGTGAGTAGACAATCAAGAAGGGAACAATATGTTTGAGTGATGGACTGACACGTGGGGCCAATCTAGTTTCGGATGGGTCACCAACTTTTGAGTTCAAATCAGTCAACAACAACTGAGGTATGAGGTTGTCAGAAAATAGAAAAGTTACATGGGAAAGTGAGAAAAGGGACGCAGTCGGTGAGAATTCCACATTTGCCGTACTCTCTGATCTAAGGGAAGGAGTGATACAGGATCTGGAAAAGTTGAAAAAGAAGATTCAGGAGATACCAAATAGAGTTAATGGGCCAAAATACAATAAAGCCCACATCAAATTGGAAAAAGGGTTGGACTCAAAGATACACAAAAGCCCTACACCTGTTAAACCAAAAGAGGGCCACCATAATGGGAAATAGAAAACTTAAGGATAAGGGTCAAGTGGTAGAACGGGTTGGACCAAGTAGACCTGGGCCTTTAAAAGTGGTGGACAATAACCGTATGACCCAACAACCAAATAATCATACAGAAATAAAGGAAATTGCAGCGGGGAAAAAGGCAGTACCGTTACTTATGACTCTGATTGTAATTCGACAAGGCATGGATGGAAGAAACTTTCCTGGTAGGAGCAAAGGTGACAGTGGAGGCAGTATAGATATTGACTGGATTGAGGTTGGAAATCAAACAAAGGAAGAGTTGTCTTGCTGACGAGAAGAGCAACTTGCAGTATTTGCAGGGGCTGCTGAAACAGTAATGGAGGTAAGTTATGCTTCCCTATCCCTTTAAACTTTCTCAATGATTAGTTTTATTATTTCGAATTGTAGAGGAATAGGGAATAAAAACACCATAATACATCTTATGGAGATGATTAAAACATACATACCAACTATTATATGTTTACTAGAAACTAGGATACATAGAAGCCAAGTTATGAATTTCCTAGTTAGTACTGGTTTTACAGACATGCTAGTGATTGAAGCAGAGGGGTACGTAGGAAGCTTGTGGCTCCTTTTGGATTGTAACAAAGTGAATATAAAGCTAGTCTCAATGAGTGATCAAATTATCAAAGCAATTGTCGTAGAGCAATCCAAGGAAGTCTGAATGTTGTCGGCGGTGTATGCATCACCTAGACAGTTAGTTTATCATGGAGGAGTTATGAAATTAAATAAGGCAATTGGGAAACATTCTGAATATACCATGGGTAGTTATCATCGATGTCAACTAACCAGTTAACAGTTGCGATAATGTAGGTGGACAACCGATCAATCTAGTACAAGCTAGCCGGCTACAAGCTACAATTGACATCTGTAGTCTGACTGATTTGGGTTTCCATGGACCAAAGTTCACATGGACGATTGGTAGAGTCGGGAAAGCACTCATCCTAGAGTGATTTGATCGAGGCTGGTGTAACATACAACACAGTTTAAAGTTTGAGAATGCCATAATACAACATTTAATGAGATCCGCCTCGAATCATCACCATCTGTTGCTCATGGAGAGAAGAACAGTCAATGCACTTGAGTTCCATGGATTCTGTTTCCTTGAGGTGTGGTTCCACCATCCAGATTTCAGTAAGATAGTCAAGGATTTATGGATGGGAGAACCAGACAATATTTTACATCAAATGGAGAAGTTCAAGGAGATGATTTGGAGGTTGAACAAGGATGTATTTGAAAATATATTTTGGAGAAAGAAGAGATGTAAAGCTAGGCTGTTTGGGGTACAAAATGCCTTACAAGAGGGGTTCAAAACATCTCTCTATAAGCTGGAAAAAAAGATTATTAAGGGAATTAGATGAGATACTAGACCAAGAGGAGCTATACTGGAAGCAACAAGCTAGAGTTAAATGGATTATGGAAGGAGAAAGGAATATGAGGTTTTTTCATGCACAAGAAAAGCAGCAAAAAAAAGTGAAGCCAAATTGTTCAACTGAAAGATCACGAAGGAAAATGGTGCATAGATGGGGAGACATTACAGCAGATGGTTCGAAATTACTACGTGAGACTATATGATAAAGACACTTTTGTCACAACAGTATGGAACACAGATGAGTGGAAATTCCCCAAATTCATGAGATCACAGAAACAATGGTTGAATCGGAGTGTATCTAGCTACGAAACAAAACTAATTATGTTCCAACTGGGAGTGAACAAGGCACCAGGTCCAGATGGAATACTAGTAGCTTTCTTTCAAAAATACTAGGAACAGGTAGGACCAGCGGTGTGCGAGTTTGTACAGGAGGTGTTCCAAACTGGTTTCATCCCCGAAGAAGTCAATCACTCGGTAATATGCTTACTACCAAAGCAAGAATATCTGGAGGACGTAGCTCAATTCTGACCGATTTGTTTTAGCAATGTACTGGTGAAGGTAGTAAGTAAAATTATTGCGAATAGAGTGAAACAATTTATGGATGAATTATTCAGAGCTTAGCAGTCTAGTTTCATACCGGGTAGACAAACAACGAATAATGTGGTCATAGCACAGGAGATCCTACACTCCATGCATAAAAGAAAAGGAAAAAAGGGAGAAATTATAGTAAAGATAGACATAGAGAAGGCGTATGACCGTGTAGATTGGGGTTTCTTGGAATGTGTCATGAGAATTGTAGGCCTTAAGGAACAACTGATCAGGGTGGTTAAAAGCTGTCTGGACTCAACAAATATGTATGTTCTTTGGAATGGCACAAGACTAGCTACTTTTAAATCGGGAAGAGGACTTCATCATGGAAATCCATTGTCACCATATATGTTTGTCCTATGCATGGAAGACTTAGGAAAATGAATACAACAAGCGATTTCAGAGGGGCAATGACGAGGAATTAGTGTGGCGAGGAACAGTCTAAAGATATCCCACCTTTTTTCGCTGATGACTTGTTGTTATTTGGTGAAGCTTCAGTATGACAATCAAAGGTGATTTATGAGATTCTCCAAAACGTTTATGGAGAATCAGGTCAAAAAGAAAACCAAAGCAAATCTAGGGTTTGATTTTCATAATCGACTACAACAAGTGAACGATCAAAGGTTAGTGAGACTTTTGGAATGAGAATAACAATATATTTGGGAAAATATTTGGGATTCTGCTAATCCATGGAAGGTTAAAAATTCACCATTTTGGCTATCTTGTGGACAGAGTTTAGAAGAAGCTGGGAGGATGATCTAGTCGTATGTTATCACAGGCATCAAGGGTGCTTCTGATTCAAACAGTTTCAGCTACCATACCATCTTATGTCATGAATTCATGTTGACTGCCGAAGAGAACCATTGAAAAACTTGAGAAAGTAAATCGAAGATTTCTATGGGGTGACACAAAGAATCAAAGCTCACTACATACAATTGCGTGGAAGACAGTATGCCAATCGAAAGGACAAGGGTGTGTAAATATTCAGTCACTAGCCAGTGTAAATAAGATTTTATTGGCAAAGCTTGCGTGAAGAGCCATGAAAAAGCCGGATGCATTATGGGCCTTGATCCTACGATCCAAATACGGCGATATGGAGACAGAAGAGAACTGGGATCGTTTGAGGAATATATCAGTGGTTGGCAGAAGCTTGAGGTATGGTTGGGAAGTGCTACGTCAAGGGCTAGAACGGCGAGGAGGAGAGATATGGTGGAAACCGACATCACATGGTCTATTCACCACAAAGACGACATACACACTCATCTCTCAGGGTCAACATACACAAAGTAATACTTTCAATTGGAAGGAAATCTTAAAACTTAAAGGTCCCACCAGGGGTTCGTGTTTGTTATGGATGATAAGACATGATCAACTCAAAACGATGTCTCTATTATGGGAAAGAAAAATCATTGATAGCCCCTAGTGCTTAAGATGTGGATACCAATCCGAGACAATCCTTCACGTGATAAGAGACTGTATGTCTAAAACAGTTTGGGAGATATTAGTGTCGTAGACACTGAGAAGTGAATTTTGGGCTTCACAGGAAATTGGTCAATGGGTGATATGCAATATCCGTAGCAGAAATAGCACACGGCTAGAAGAAAATCACTAGAAGTATGTATTTCGACAAGGCGTACTGACGCTGTGGAGATGGGGGAACCTGGAACTATATCAGTAGAAAATACCCCCACATCTTAATATTTTGGCAATAATTATTCTTAGAATTACTTATGAATTTTTGTGTACCTTCAAATGAGGAAGATGAGATGGCGGAAGCTATCTCTGTTACCTTGGTAACATTTGTATACTGTTTATTGTGTTAATACAATATTCTCCATTAAAAAAAACATATAATATAAATAAATAATTAATAAATTTATGATTTAATTTATGACCATTGAGAAATTAAATAAAATATCAACTAATAATTTATTTTTATTTTATTTGGGAGTAAAAATTAAAATTAAAGGATCAACATATAATATAAATAAATAAGAAGATGTTTTGCTGCCAGGGATTTGAACTTGGATTTGTTTGATGCTTGTATTAATCTGTTAATTTCCATTAAATTGTGTTATAGTGGAGTATATGTTAGATTGCAGCAGAATATGTAAAGTATTAATAGACATAGAGACGAATTGAAAAATTTTATTTTTATATTAGAGTGAAAGGTGAGAATATTTTTTTAAAAAATGTTTATTTAGTTATAATATCATCAAATTAATAGAATTTTTTATAGTGTTACAAGATTTATATATATATATATAGATAAATAAATTTAAGACTTTAAAAGTCAAAAAATAAATATTTTAGTACTAAACTTGATAAACATTAAAAAACAATTTGGACCAAATTCATCAGTTAATCAAAGAAAACTTATATTTATTTTGTTTCAAATTTTTAATTAGATGTTACATAATAATGTTTTTTTAAGGAATAAGCATAAAATTAAAAATGATAATAATATAAAGAAATAAAGTTGATTTATTTATGATTGAAAAGATAAAAAAATGTATCACAAAATTGTACTTGGTGTACTAACAAGCGCAATGACATATACTTTTGCTACCTAAGTTCTTGCAAAGACCTCCTCTCTCGCAGTCTGAAATACAAAAATTCCAGCACTTTCCACTACTTTCTAGATTATCATCTTTGCCTTTCAGACAAGTTCCTTGTTCCGGATGATCTTTGCAACATTTGTTTCCTTGAACAACATTCTTGCTACCTAAAAAAGAGAACAAACCAAATAGGACAACATTTTTTTAAAAAAAAAAATCGACTAAACCTTATACTATTTTTTTTTTTTGTATGCATAAAATACTTTTACTATTCTTTATACATATATTGTATGCATTTTTATAATGTAATCAAGTATACTATGAAAATTTTATATTGATTTTAAATACATAAAGAAAGAAAATATGAATGTATATTGTTTCATTTATATAATAAACGAAAACAAATGTAAAAGTATTATTTATTTAAAACTAACTTATGATAAGAACAAAGTAAAAAAGAAATAGAACAAAGTAAAAAAATTTACCAATTGTTTTATGAGAGAATTTGTCAGTCAAAACTTATTATTAATAAGAAAAAATAAAATATGAGCAATTGATTATGTTATCCATAATTTTCTTCTGTATCAATTTATTACGTAAAAGTTTTTGATGAATTTTCTGCACACATTTTAATGAATTGTTTTTATTCTACAATTTATTCTATGTCACAGTTTCCATCTCAAAAAAAAAATAAAAATAAAAAATAAAAAATAAAAAATAAAAAAATAAATAGAGAGAGAAAAACCAAGTGGAACAAAGTTGTACAAAGTAACCTTTCATAAACTAAAAAAGAAAAAAAAAATATATATATCTATATATATATATATATATATATTAATATTATAATTGTTAAGTAGTGTAATAATGTGGATCATTAATGCATAAACCATAATTCATTACTTTCTAAATTCATAATAAATTTCGTCAGTTACAATCCAGTTATAAGAAATATAAAGATGTCAATATTACAAAAAAAATAATAAAAAAATAAAAAAACACACACACATCTAATAAAATAAAATTTTAATAAGTTAAAAATAATAATAATAAAGAAAATTAGAAAAATCAAGTGGACCAAAATTGTAAAAACTTATGTTTTATAGACTAGAATAAAAACTTATGTTTTAAAGATTGTACAATAAAAGTAGTTGAGAATCATAAATGCTTTAGTAGAATTGTACATATTTCTTTTAAATAGTGTTTTAATTTTTTTGCTTCTAATCTTTAAATAGTTTTTTGAGTAATTGACAATAAACCAATATTATTTTCTATTCAATTCTTCCGTTATATATTTACTATAAAAAATTGAAAACTTCATCTTCAGCTAATAATTATATATAGAGGGAATAAAAATACATAAAATGTTTTTAAGAGAAAAAAAAGTTTTCAAAAAAAGCAGGGACATTGAAAATATGTTATCCATCAAATAATAATTTATCTATAAATTAGTCCACAAGATTCATGATTTATATTAACTGTGAGAATAATTTTATAAACAATTCATTCTAATATTTTTATAATTTAATAAAAATTAGTTATTCATTATGTTAAAATATAATTTTTCCCTATGTAAAACTATTTTACCAAAAAATTTGATAAAATATTTTATATAGACAATTAATTTTATTCAAAATTTTGTCTTTGTCACTATTCCGTTACAAATCAATCAAAATTAAAGAATTAGCTATAGAATACCAGTTAAATAGATGAATTTTATATAAAAAAATTATGTATATATATATATATATATTAAAGAATTAGAAATTAAAATCGTGTAGTAAATTTTATTTATTTATCTTTTATCTTCACAAATATAATATTTTTTATTATTGTTTTGTTTTAATGTCATATTAAATTAAAGATAAATTTAGTTACATAGAGATATAACTTGAACGTGTATGATAATATAATAATTAAAAAGTGTAAATATAAGATTGAAATTTTGAATTTTTTTTTGAATTTTTTTAGGTATTTATGGTTTTACCGTATTTGGAATTCATGACATCTTTAAATCATAAGTGAAGCTGCTACCTACACTTTGTTGACAAGATTGGAATTTAAGTATTCTTTTTAATCAACTAATTGACTTATAATTATAAAATAAATAAAAACTTTAAAAGTTAAAGAAAAATTATTTTTTTTAATTTTTAATTAGATGTTACATAATAATTTTTGTAAGGAATCGGTATAAAATTAAAAATGAGAATAATATAAAAATATAAAATCGCTTTTTTTTATGATTAAAAAGATACAAAAAAATGTATCACAAAATTGTACTTTCAATACTATGAATGATACTATGAATGAATAGGTGCCCTAACAAGCCGAGTGACATATACTTTTGCTACCTACATCATTGAAATACTTTTGCTACCTACATCTTTCGCAGTCTGAAATGCAAAAAATTCCAACACTTTTCACTACTTTCTGGATTATCATCTTTTCCCTTCAGACAAGGTCCTTGCTCTGGATGATCTTTGCAACATTTGTCTCCTTCAACAACATTCTTGCTACCTAAAAAGTGAACAAAATAAATAGACTAAATCTTAGTCTATATATTTTTTTATATGCATAAAATCTTTTTATTATTCTTTTTATATATATTGTATGTTTTTTTTGTAATGTAATAAAGTATAATATAAAGATTTTATTTTGATTTTAAATACATAAAACAAGAAAATATGAATGTATATTGTTTCATTTATATAATAAACAAAAATAAATGTAAAAATATTATTTATCTAAAACTAACCTATGATAAGAACAAAGTAGAAAAGAAATAGAACAACAATTCTCTTTTCCATAGCTATTGTTTTCTTAAAAGAATTTATCAATTAAATTGTTTATGACAAAGGAAAAACTAAACATGTTGTGTACTAAAATTGAAGTGGACCAAAATTGCAAAAATTAATGTTTCATAGACTATAACAAACTTTTCTATTTTATTTATGATTATTAATATTTAAATTAAATTTTTTTTTAAACTGTTACAACATATTTATAAGAAAAATAAAGACGTGTGGACCAAACAGTATAACAAATACATAGAGAGAAAATTTAAGTGGGCCAAAGTTGTAAAAACTAATGTTTCACAGCGTAAATTGTTTTCAATTATTATTTTATATATGATTATTAATTTATAATAAATACATAGAGAGAGAAATTAAGTGGACCAAGTTGTAAAAACTAATGTTTCACAACAACAACCTAAACTTTTTTCAATTATTATTTTATATATGATTATTAATTTAGGTGAAAATACAAACTCTTTAGTCAAAATTATAATTCATTATTTTTTAAATTTGTCCGTATTATTAATTCATATCTACTTTTCAATGTTATCAACATTTTATAAATTAAATTCTGCATAAAAACTCTTTAAATGAAAATACTTCTTTAATACTAAAAGAATTTAAACTATGCTATCAACATAAACAATTATATATATATATTCTAAAAATTTAATAAACAATTAAATTTTAATAATAAAAAAAGCCCAACAAATACATTTTTTTCACAATTTCATGGATCAACATTAGTTTAATGCATGAACAAGATAGTGGGTACAGTTTTTCATTTGTTTATTTTCAAATTTTATTAATAGGAAAATTGGCATAGTATCCAAACTATAAAAGTTTGGTGTGTCGCTAAAGTAATATTTTTTGGTAGAATTGGTTTCGAACTATAAAAAAATTGTGACATTAGTCATTTTCTTCAAAATTTCGTTAAATCATTCGTTAACTAAAAAAAATTCTAAGAATATTTATGTCACTATATTATTTAAATATATGTAATAATAGGTAAATTGACATAAATAGTCTCCAATCTATAGATGTTTGGTGACATTTTCCCTAAATTATAATTTATTTTGGTGAAATTAGTCCCCAAACTATATCTAAATTAAAAATTATAAAATTATGCTTCATAAAAAAAATTAAAGTATATTTTTAAAATAATGAACAAATATGCGACTGCAAAAAACTGTAAAAACAGTTAACTAAGGGTAAAAAATCTTACTTAACTATAGAAATTAATGAAGTTGCTTCAAGTGAGACTTTTTTTTTTTTGACTTCATGTGTTACTACACTACTTTATCCTAATAAAAAATTAGTTATTATTATTAATCCATATATTTTTATTTTACTTTTTATTTGCAAAAAAATAATTTTCAAAATAAAAAAATTTACTAAACAAATCTCAGCACAATTTCATCATCAATACATTAGTTTAATACATTTATAAGATAGGAGTCTGATTTTTAATTTGTTTATTTTCGTATTTCTACTATTTCTTTTTTTTATTAATACAAGAAATCTAGTTTTAAAAAATAAAAATTTGACTGATCCAAATACCCATTGTTTTTCTAATTTGTTTCTGATTAATGAAAAAAAAAACAAAAGCCTCAACTCAACTCTGATTTAATTCATGTAGAAGAAGATATGGGTCAGGTATTTATTTTGTTTATTTTCATTTTCTAATTTTTCAAATTTTATGAATACAAGAAATTTAGTTTAAAAAAAAAAATTAGTTAAAACTGAAAGTTTCGGTATCGATCACCGTTTCGGTGATCACTAGTTCACATCAGTATCGGTGAGTCGGTCATTGTATTGTTTTATACGAAATTTTTAATATTTAATTTAAAAATATTATTTAAATATATTTTTTCGAAAATAAATTATTTAAATTATATATATATAATACAATAATTTTAATAATAATTAATATTTTTTAAAAATAAAAAATATAATGTGCATAATATATATATATATATTTTTTTTTCCATAACTGTATATAATATTAATATATATGTATATATATATTAAAATATTAAATATTATGTAATATTATATATATATATATAATTTTTGGATTTTCGTGCTCTTCCTTCTCTTTCCTCCTCCTTCTTCTTCTTCCATGGTGATCAAGTCGTGACCGATTCATACCGAGTTAGATTGAATCCGATCGAATTAGGCCGATATACGAACGATTCTGGCATAGTTGATATTATCTTAAATTTTGTCTGTATTTTTGTTTCGGTGAACTTTGGGACGGAGACGACTCAACCGAGACTTTTAACCATAGTGGGAATTAAAAACAAAAATTAACGGGAAATGTTTTGGTGAGCCTTATTAAAAATTGGACGACATTCCATAAACGTTTTACTTCATGTGATAAACATGGTTTCTCAAATCAGCTTAATCAAAATTAGTTTTTATTATGGAATAATATCTTTATTTTACTTTCTTTTTCTTTTTTTTTTAAAAAGTAATTTTTTAAAGAAAATTACTACAAAAATCGCATCACAAATTTATCATTAGCATTATTAGTGTAATGCATATACAAGATAGTGGCCGGTTATTTAATTTATTTATTTTAATGTCTGCACTTTTTTAGATATTATTAATGTAAGGAATTTGTTTAAAAGAAATAAAAATTTAAACTTGAAATAGAACATCACCACAGAAATTAACGGAGTTATTTATAGTAAAATTTCTTAAAACTTGGAGAACACTTTTTTTCACTTTCAGGTGATAAATTTAAATTCTGAAATCTAAAAGGTATTATTAATACTTTACACTTATAAAACTTAGTTATTAATTTAATGTAAAAATTTAATATAAAAAATTGAACACAATTTCATCATCAATATTAATTTAATGCATGTACAAGATAATAAGTCGAGTATTTAATTTGTTTATTTTTTTTTCAAATTATATTAATGCAAGGAAAATAGTTGAAAAAAAATTAAAACTTTGAAGTGGGACTTAACGACAAAAATTAACAGGAGTACTTCTAATGGGACTTCTTAAAGCTTCAAAGATAACGATAAATGTTTTTCGCTTTAACTAATAAACTTAGATTCTGAAATCTGTGTTACTAGAATAAAATTAATTATTATTATGAAACAAATATCTTTATTTTACTTTTTGTAGTTCAAAAAATAATTTTTAAATAAATATTTACTTCAAAAATGCCAACACAATTTTATCGATCAACATTTCAACATTAGTTTAATGCATGGACAAGATAGCAGATTACTATTGTTTTTTCATCTAGTTAAAGTGCCCACAACATAATGGAGACTGTAGCAACAATGTACCGACGACCAAAGTTACAATACAACGGCAACAACTAGAATCTGTGTATTTGTTGTCTTGGGAAAGAGGGGCTTGAATTTGTTTGAATTTTATTCAAACTAGGTGAGGAAAATTCTTGTTTTTGCTATTAAATAATTTATTTATTATTTTTTTTTTTGAGTGGATTTGTTTTCGTGGAACAGAGCTTTAATTTGAATGAATTTTGTTGGAGCCAAGAAAAATATTATCTTTGCTATTAAACAATTTATTTTATTTTGTTCAGAGAATTTGTTGTCGTGGAAGAAAGCTTGAACTCGAGTAAATTTTTTTCAACCTAATTAGAAAAAATCATGTCTTTATTATTAATTTTTTTATTATTTTTTTATCTTTTTGATCGTTAAATCATATTTTCACTGTTTTGACATTAACAATTTTATCAATTATGTAAAAAGATAAATTAAATAAAAATAAACTCTTTCTTAATATTCAATCGCTCCTCAGATGACATACTCTTTCTGCTCATGCGGATTTTTGTATTTATTCTGTGTTGATAATTACTTTAAACTCCAACTAAATTAGATTCGAGCTGCATCAATCTCCTCTCCCTACACTGTTTTTTACAGTTGGAACTAAGACCTTGCAAATGGGAATCAAGCTCCTTCCACTTAGATTCGAGTTGCGTCGATCTCCTCTCCCTACACTGTTTTTAATAGTTAGAACTAAGACCTTGCGAATGGGAATCAAGCTCCTTCCACTTGGACCAATTGGAGAGAGAGTTACTTTTGAAAAAGATGCAAATAATGTGATCCTAGCTTTAAAAGGTGCCTCTGAGTTTGCAGACTGAAGAGACATATGGTTTTTGGTTTTTGTCGTTTACCCCGCTTGTTTGTAATTTTGTAGCTCATGACATTGCTAATTATGCAGCTCATGACATTGCTAAATTGGCTAATAGGTCATCTTTTTGTGGAGAAGTTAATTTGGAATCCTTCCCCAACATTATTGGGACTCTGATAGAAGGGTGTCTTAAAAGCCTCATTTGCTTGAATGTATATGATAATATAATAATAATAAAATGTAAATATAAGATTAGAAAAAAAAATTTGAAATTTTTTTAGGTATTCATGTTTGTACCATATTTCAAATTTATGATATCTTTAAATCATAAGTGAAGCTGTTACTAATTGAGCTACACTTTGTTGACAAGATTGAAATTTAAGTATTCTTTTTAATCAACTAATTAACTTATAATTATAAAATAAATAAAAACTTTAAAATTTAAAGAAAAATCATTTTTTTTTTCAATTTTTAATTAGATATTACATAATAATTTTTGTAAGGAATATGTTTAAAATTAAAAATGATAATAATATAAAGAAATAAAGTTGATTTATATTAATAAAGAGATGGTTTTTAGGATTCAATAGCCCTAGGAACAGTTTTGAGGCAAATAATTTGACAGTTTTGAGGAAAATAATTTGAAAATTTTCTAATTCGGCAACATCAATAACAAAGACAAGATTTTTTGTTCTGAGTCGAACAAAATTCACACAAATTATTGAAGCTCCTCTTTCCCATAGCTACAAATTCACGAAATCTAGCTATCTTGAGACTCTTAGAACTCTCTTCCCATTTGATTTTGTCACTGTTCCGTTGCTATACTTACTACGTGGTTGTGCCGTTGTTTTCGGCACTTTAACTAGATGAAAGAACAATGATAATGAGATAATAATTATGGGGAGGATTTATTTTTCATTTTTATTTAATTTTTAAAATAATGAAGAAAATGTTCTTAAATAAAACTGGGAAAAATGAGATTTAATGGCGAAATATTGATCTAACACGAAATGGACAAAATGACAATTTGTGAGATGTTTTGAAAGTTGTAGCCAGCGCCAGAAACAAAATGTAAATGTTAAATTTGAATTGTTCAAAACTTTTGTTTACCCTTAATAAAATTTGAAAACGTACAAATATAAAAATAGACAAATTAAAAACCAACCCGCTATCTTATCCATGCATTAAATTAAATTAATGTTGATCCATGAAATTGTGTTTAGAATTTTAAAGTAAATGTTTTTGAAAATTATTTTTCCATAAACAAAAACTAAAATAAAAATATATTGTTTAATAATAATAACTAATTTTTATTAGGATAAAATATTACAATAATAATTGTTAGATTTTAGAATTCAAGTTTATCAGCTGAAGTGAAAAACGATTCTCCAAATTTAAAAAGTCTCGCTATAAGCACCTATTTTATTTTTTCAATTAAAGGACTAGATGTCAAACATTCTTCATTGGCATCATGATATAAACAATTTTTCTTCTTTTCTTTTTTTAAGAAAAAGTCATATGAAATTAAAGTTTGGTTGACTTGCTTAAATATTTAGTTCTAATATATGTGTAATAATATTATCACTTTAAATATCAAAATGGAAGATTGAATTTAAGTATAGTTTGATGAAATTAAGTCATTTACTTTTTTTTTCTTTTTTGTTTGAGAGAGATTGAAAATTAAATTGTTTTACAAACAATTATTATTTAGATGCTTATTTATAAACTTTTTTAGGTACAAACAAAGAACAACTAATAAATGAGAGAGAGAAACAAGTGGACCAAAGTTGTAAAAACTAATGTTTCTAAACTATAAAGAAAACTTTATATATATATATATATACACTAGTTAAGTAATTAATGCACTCAAACTTTAATAATTGATATAATATTATTTCCTCAAAATTTGTGCATAATATTAATATATATTTATTAAAATATTGAATTCTGTGCATAATATAAATTATAATATATATATATATATAAATTTTTCGATTTGCGTACCACACTTCTTTTTCTCTTTCTTCTTTCTTCCTCTTTTTTCTTCTTCTTCTATAGTTAGGTGAGTCAAGATTGAATTATGATCGAGTCGTACTGAGTTACAGACGAGTCAAGCCAAATTGATATCATCTCAATTTTTGATTGTATCTTTGTCTTGATAAACTCTTCGATGCTTTGAATCATAATACTGTTGTTGCCTTTACAATGAGTTCGAGAATAACAAGAATTTCTGAAGAAGGGTGCAGATTTGGAGAATAATATATTGGGACAAACAACAATAAATTTTCTAATATTGAAATAACAACGTTAATCTCGCCTAAAAGAATTGTGTTAGGTCAAAGTTAACATAGCCCTTGAGAGCCTAAGTCCCAAGTTAACCCAATCCGAAGAGAAATTAATTTTATTTTTTTAAAAGGAAGAAATCCCTATTAAATTTAATCAATCTCCATTTTTCTAAACTTCTTGATACTTTATGTATATAAGTTTTTTTTATTTGAATTATAATAAAGATGGAAAATCTTTATAACAAAAAAGATACAAATATTAAAGGAACAAAATAAAATAGTCTAATTAATATTTTATTTAAATAAAACAAAAGGTGGAGAAAGAAATACAACAAGAGATAAACATAAACTATAGATTTCATTACATGAATTTCTCCTCTAATTTGAAGCTTAATTTAATACTTCCAATTACACCCCTTCGAGATCCTCCACCCACAAATGCGCCATAGAGTGGTTGGTCAACATGTATAATTTCATTTGATGTTAAAAACAATGGAATTTTAGTCCTACCAATAACTGAGACACCATCAGAGGTTCCTGGATTACCACTTACCCGTTGTACTTTAATGACCTCCAAATCCAGAAATTCACCATCCGGAAAATATGGAAAATTCATCGCCGTATAATTACGCCATTCGATACGCGATTCTTCGCCAAACATTTCCTTTTCTTTGCAAATAAAATTGGTCCAAGTTTGATTGCGTTGTCCAAGCCCACAAATTGATACACCATAAATTCCTTCGATGTTGGCTTCTAGATCTACAACAGTAGCCGCATACACATGTATGCAGAGAATATAATAAGAATTTATTTTTTCTTTCAACTTCTCACCGCCGGCGTCCATCAAGAATGAAACATCTTTCTCTCACTATAAACGAAAAAGTGATTTAGTTTTTAATAGGATATTAGTGTTTTTAGATTTATTTATAGCGCGAGTTTCATTTATGACTTCTTTACTTTTAAAAAATTTATAAAAAAATTAGATTTCTTAATTTGCAAGCTTTCAAATTGCATTTTGTAAAGTTTTGAATAATATTATATACGTTGACATTAATTTGTAGTATCCATGGAAAAAAATATTTAAGATTTTTTAATCAGTAATGAAGTTTGAAGATTTTGATATTTGGATAAAGAATTAATATTTTGCAAAAATTTAGATTGTTACATTTTATAGTGATGTGATTGTTCTTATTGATTAAGCAGAATGGATGAATATTTTGAACCGATATGAAATATTTTGATGGACAATCGAATAATTTAATAATAATTATAGTTAACATACATTAATTGGTAGTAATTTCGCCTATGAATGTACATGATCATGTTTTCAAAGTAAAGTTAAAAGTAATGTTTATCTTACAAATTTTGTAATGAAAAGTTTTGTATATTTAAATGTTAATGTAAACTATGTGTTCATAAGACAAATTGTTCAAAATTAATTCAAATCTCACATATGAAGATGAAGTCCGAATTGTCTAATATATATATATATATATATATATATATAGAATAATTGGTGAATTTGATCCCAAACAAATTTAGCTTTGGCAAGTTGAGTCCCAAAATATTGTTTTTAACTTTTAAGGTCCCAAATTTTTTTTGTAGAGAATAATAAGGTCATTCTTGACGGATTCTGTCAAAATTTCTAAAATTTTAACGGTTGTTTGTCTTTAGTTAATTAAAGACAATGATAAAAAAGTCATTACATGTGAAAATAAATAAAGAAATATTTAAACAAGGAATAAAAATGTCCTCGCATTTAAAATTTTAAAAATAAAAAATCTATCAAAAGATATCAAAATCTTTCGTCAATCTTCTTCTTTCCTACAAAATTTTTATCCGTTTTTGACATCTTTTGAAGAAAGAAAAAAAATAGAGAAGAATAAGAGCGTCTTTGTAGAAAGAGAAAGAAAAACAAAAGAAGAGAAATTCTAATATGAATCTGAGTTTAAATTCTGGTTTATCCTCTTCTTACCCATAGATCTTCAAGCTCTCGTGATTTATTCATCAAAGAAAGATACTGACTCTTCATCAAAATTGATCATACCGACACCACCCATCCAATAATTGTGTACTCAGGCTATTAAAAAATTTATTTATTTTAATTAATGTTATAGAACATATTGAAATATTACATTAAAATATAGAGAATCTAGCTTAGCAAATTTGTGTCTTTTATCCTCTGTTATATCATTCCATATAAATCTGCATTTAGTTAATAAAATGTCAATAACATAAAATATTTTTGAATTATCAAGCATATGAATAAATTAACTTACTCAAATATAAATTAACAAGAGATCAAATAGAGAAAAGAAGAATATAATAAAAATAGATAAAATACATCTACATTCTTTAGAACATCTTTAAATACTTACTCAAATATATTCATGATAAGGAATGCGAATACTTACTCAAACATCGATTCAAATGTCTTTGAATTTAACATTCCATTTTTGCTCCCACTTGAATTCGTTTCTTGTCGTCTAGAACAACTTTGATTTGTCAAATGAGTTTTAATGATTGAAGATTCACTGAGTATTTCAATATCACCACTGTCCTCTTTCTCTTGAAACAAAGTAACTTTATTTCTTTCCATTAGTTAAAATTTGAATTTCCTAAATCTCTCTTTCTCCTTTTTTTCTTTTTTCTTTCTATAAAGACCTCTTCTTCAATTACTTTTTTTTCCTTTCTTCAAAAATGTTAGAAAAAGATAAAAATCTTGTGCCAAAGAGAAGAAGAAGAAGATTAACCGGAGAAGAAGAAGATTGACGACGACTTTTGATATTCTCACTATTTTGATAAATTTTTTATTTTTAAAATTTTAAATATGAGGACATTTTCAAAATAAAAATTTAAAAAATATGATGACATTTTTATCTCTACGTTTAAATATTTTATTATTATTATTATTTTCTTTCTTTATTTTCACATGTAATTATTTTTTTATCTTTGTCTTTAATTAACTAAAGACAAACAACCGTTAAAATTTTAGAAATTTTGACAGAATCTGTCAAGAAGGACCTTATTATTCTCTACAAAAAAAAGTTTGGGACCTTAAAAGTTAAAAACAATATTTTGGGACTCAACTTGCCAAAGATAAATTTGTTTGGGATTAAACTCACCAATTATTCTATATATTATATATATATATATATATATATATATATTATATATATATATATATATATATAATATGCATATCTTTGCTTGTAATGCATTGGCCTTTTGAAAATGTTGAGTTAGGTAAGATTGGAGCCCAATTTTGTAGAAGGCCCATTAAATTAGTTTCTTAATTTTGTAACATAAGGTTCACATACTAAATTAATATTTAACTTTGAATTTAATACCACTTCAAATAACAATAAAATATTTTATATTTAATGTGTATATGTAAAAATTGTGACTTTTTATGGTGTCCTATCAAATTAGGAATCTCATGTAAATTTCATATTATTCCTTTGTTTATAATTATTTATGTAATAATATTAATATTAAATATTTATATTATTTACGAATGTGTTGATACTAATATCAAAGTTTATACAATTTATATATTATATGTGATTTAATAAATTTATGATTTCATTTATGATTATTGAGAAATTAAATAAAATAGCAACTAATAGTATATTTGTATTTTGTTTGGGAATAAAAAATTAAAATTAAAGGATCAACATATAATATAAATATCAGGACTCCATGGCCCAATGGATAAGGAGCTAGTCTTTGAAATTAGAGATTTTGGGTTGGATCCCCAGTGGAGTCATTTCAATTAAATTATTTTACATCTTATATTAGACTCTAGGTAAATCCTTCACTTTCAAGGTACTAGAACCAAGAGTCAACCAGGTATGGAAGCAAGGGGTATATAATAACACGTTTCTATTCCAAAGAGGACTGCCTGAAAGTGCTAAATGGAGGACCATGGACCATATTAGGGCATTATTTAAGTATATCAAAGTGGAGACCGAATTTTCGGCCATCGAAGGATGATATACGGACCACCCTAGCATGGGTACGTTTTCAAGGCGTGCCATTGAAAGTATTTGAGGATCTCTCACTATTAGACTTGAGGAATGCTGTCAGGAAGGCATGATCTATGGGCGATATGCAAGGGTTTGCGTGAAAATTGATTTAGCAACACCCTTCATACCGACAGTCGTAGTTTCGGGCAAGAAGAAATGTGGTAAATACGGTCATAATATGGAAGGATGTAGAATGAATGCGCCTGCGACTAAAAATGCTGACATGCAGCAACTAGTGATAAAGGACCCTAATCCTGCAATGGCAGCACAACCCTATGGTCCTTGGTTACTCCCCGCACATGTACAATGTCGATAAATGCACATGCGAAAACAGACCGACAGACAGAATACAACTCCGGTGAGTAGACATTCGAGGAGGGAACAGTTTGTTTGGAGCGATGGATTGACACATGGGGCCAATCTAGTTTCGGACGAATCACCAACTTTTGAGTTCGGATTAATCAACAACAACTGAGGTATGAGGTTGTCAGAAAACAGAAAAGTTACATGGGAAAGTGAGAAGAAGGACACAGTCGACGAGAATTCTAGCTTTGCCGTACTTGCTGATCTAAGAGAAGGAGTGATACAGGATTTGGAAAAGTTGAAAAAGAAGATTCAGGAGATACCAAATGGAGTTAATGGACCAAAACACAATAAAGCTCACATCAAATTGGGATAAGGGTTGGGCTCAAAGATACACAGAAGCCCTACATCTGTTAAACCAAAAGAGGGCCACCATAATGGGAAATAGAAAAATTATAAGGATAAGGGTCAAGTGGTAGAACGGGTTGGGCCAAGTAGACTTGGGCCTTTAAAAGTGGTGAACAATAACCGTATGACCCAACAACCAAATAATCATACAAAAATAATGAAAATTACAATGGGAAAAAGGCAGCACCGTTAGTTATGACTTTGAATGTAATTCGACAAGGCATGGATGAAAGAAACCTTCCTGGTAGGAGCAAAGGTGACAGTGGAGGTAGTATGGATATTGACTGCATTGAGGTTGGAAATCAAACGAAGGAAGAGTTGTCTTGCCGACAAGAAGAGCAAGTTGCAGTATTTGCAGGGGGTGCCGAAGCAGTAATAGAGGTAAGCAACGCTTCCCTATCCCAATGAGTGATATAGAGTCAGTCTCAATGAGTGATCAAATTATCACAAAAATTTGTCCAAGAGAAATCCAAGGAAGTCTAGGTGTTGTCGGTGGTGTATGCATCACCTAGACCATTTATCAGGGAGGAGTTATGAAATTACATAAGGCAATTGGGAAACATTGTGAATATACCATGGGTGGTTATCAGCGATGTCAACTAACCAGTTAACAGTTGCGATAAAGTAGGTGGAAAAATGATCAATCTAGTACAAGCTAGCCGACTACAAGCTACAATTGACAACTGCAGTCTGATTGATATGGGTTTCCATGGACCGAAGTTCACATGGACGAATGGTAGAGTCGGGAAAGCACTCATTCGGGGGAGATTTGACCGAGGCTGGTGACACATACAATTCAGTTTAAAGTTTGAAAATGCCATAATCCAACATTTGATGAGATCCGCCTCAGATCATCACCCTCTGTTGCTCATGGAGAGAAGAACAGCCAATGCACCCGAGTTCCGTGGATTCCGTTTCCTTAAGGTGTTCCACCATCCAGACTTCAGTAAAGATAGTCAAGGATTTCTAGATGGGAGAACCATACAATATTCTATATCAAATGGAGAAGTTCAAGGAGATGATTTGGAGGTGGAACAAGGATGTATTTGAAAATATATTTTGGAGAAAGAAGAGATGTAAAGTCAGGCTATTTGGGGTATAAAATGCCTTACAAGAGGGGTTCAAAACATCTCTCTATAAGCTGGAAAAAAGATTATTAATGGAATTAGATGAGATATTGGACCAAGAGGAGCTATATTGGAAGCAACAAGCTAGACTTAAATGGATTAATGGAAGGAGAAAGGAATACGATGTTTTTTCATGCACAAGCAAAGTAGCAAAAAAAGCGAAGCCAAATTGTTCAACTAAAAGATCACGAAGGAAAATGGTGCATAGATGGGGAGACATTACAGCAGATAGTTCGAAATTACTACGTGAGACTATATGACAAAGCCACCTTTGTCACAACAGTATGGAACACAGATGAGTGGTAATTTCCCAAACTCACGAGATCACAGAAACAATGGTTGAATCGGAGTGTATCTAGCTACGAAACAAAACTAGTTATGTTTCAATTGGGAGTGAACAAGGCACCCGGACCTGATGGGATACCAGTAGCTTTCTTTCAAAAATACTAGGAATAGGGAGGACCAGCAGTGTGCGAGTTTGTACAGGAGGTGTTCCAAACTGGTTCCATCCCCGAAGAAGCCAATCACTCGGTAATATGCTTACTACCAAAACAAGAATATCCGAAGGACGTAGCTCAATTCCGACCAATTTATTTTAGCAATGTACTAGTGAAGGTAGTAAGTAAAATTATTGCGAATAGAGTGAAACAATTTATGGATGAATTATCTGGAGCTTAGTAGTCTAGTTTCATATCGGGTAGACAAACAACGGATAATGTGGTCATAGCATAGGAGATCATACACTCCATGCGTAAAAAGAAAAGAAAAAAGGGAGAAATGATAGTAAAGATAGACCTGGAGAAGGTGTATGACCGTGTAGATTGGGGTTTCTTGGAATGTGTCATGATAACTGTAGGCTTCAAGGAACAACTGATCAGGGTGGTTAAAAGCTGTCTGGACTCAACAAACATGTCTATTCTCTGGAATGGCACAAGACTAGCTGCTTTTAAATCGGGAAGAGGACTTCGTCAAGGAGATTCATTGTCACCGTATCTGTTTGTCCTATGCATGGAAGTCCTAGGCAAACGTATACAACAAGCAGTTTCAGAGGGGCAATGACGAGGAATTAGTGTGGCGAGGAACAGTCTAAAGATATCCCACCTTTTTTTCGCTGATGACTTGTTGTTATTTGGTGAAGCTTCAATATGACAAGCAAAGGTGATTTATGAGATTCTCCAAACCTTTTATGGAGAATCAGGTCAAAAAGTAAACCAAAGCAAATCTAGGGTTTGATTTTCATTGTCGACTACAACAAGCGAACGATCAAAGGTTAGCGAGACTTTTGGAATGAGAATAACAACATATTTGGGAAAATATTTGGGGGTTCTGCTAATCCATGGAAGGTTAAAAAGTCACCATTTTGGCTATCTTGTGGATAGAGTTTAGAAGAAGCTAGGAGGATGGTCTAGCCGTATGTTATCATAGGCAACAAGGGTGCTTTTGATTCAAACAATTTTAGCTATACCATACCATCTTATGTCATGAATTCATGTTGGCTGCCGAAGAGAACCATTGAAGTACTTGAGAAAGTAAACCGCTGATTTCTATGGGGTGACACAGAGAATCAAAGCTCACTACATACAATTGCGTGGAAGACAGTATGCCAACTGAAAGGACAAAGGGGTCTAAATATTCAGTCACTAGCCAGTGTAAATAAGATTCTATTGGCAAAGCTTGCGTGGAGAGCCATGAAGAAGTCGAATGCATTATGGGCCTTGATCCTACGATCCAAATATGGTGATATGGAGAGAGAAGATAACTGGGATCGTTTGAGGATTATATCAGTGGTTGGCAGAAGCTTGAGGTATGGTTGGGAAGTGCTGCGTCAAGGGCTAGAACGGTGAGGAGGAGAGATATGGTGGAAACCGACATCACATGGTCTATTCACCACAAAGACGGGGTACGCACTCATCTCTCAGGGTCAACATACACAAAGTAATACCTTCAATTGGAAGGAAATCTGGAAATTTAAAGGTCCCACCAGGGGTTGTGTTTGTTATGGATGATAATATATGATCAACTCAAAACGATGTCTCTATTATGGGAAAGAAAAATCATTCATAGCCCCCAGTGCTTAAGTTGTGGATACCAATTCGAGACAACCCTTCACGTGTTAAGAGACTGTATGTCTAAAACAGTTTGGGAGATATTAGTGTCGCAGACACTATTTGGGCTTCATAGGAAATTGGTCAATGGGTGACATGCAATATCCGTAACAGAAATAGCACACGACTAGAAGAAAATCACTAAAAGTATGTATTTCGACAAGGAGTACAGATACTGTGGAGATGGCGGAACCTGGAACTATATCAGTAGAAAATACCCCCACATCCTAATATTTTGACAACAATTATTCTTAGGATTACTTATGAATTTTTATGTACTCAAATGAGGAAGATGAGATGGCGGAAGCTATCTCTTTTAGCTAGGTAACATTTGTATACTATTTATTGTGTTAATACAATATTCTCCATTAAAAAAACATATAATATAAATAAATAATTAATAAATTTATGATTTAATTTATGACTATTGAGAAATTAAATAAAATATCAACTAATAATTTATTTATATTTTATTCGGGAGTAAAAATTAAAATTAAAGGATCAACATATAATATAAATAAATAAGAAGATGTTTTGCTGCCAGGGATTTGAACTTGGATTTGTTTGATGCTTGTATTAAGATGTTAATTTCCATTAAATTGTGTTATAGTGGAGTATATGTTAGATTGCAGCAGAATATCTAAAAGTATTAATAGATATAGAGACGCATTGAAAATTTTTATTTTTATATTAGAGTGAAAGGTGAGAATGTTTTTTTAAAATGTATATTTAGTTATAATATCATCAAATTAATAGAACTTTTTATAGTGTTATAGGATTATATATATATATTATAATATATATTATATATATTATATAATATATATATATATATATATATATTATATATTATAAAGAAGAACATGTTATTGAGCAAATAATTATATATATGTAGATAAATAAATTTAGGACTTTAAAATAAAAAAATAAATATTTTAGAACTAAACTTGATAAACATTAAAAAAAAAAAATTGGACCAAAATCATCAGTTTATCAAAAAAAAACTTATATTTTTTTTCAAATTTTTAATTAAATTTTACACAATAATTTTTTTTAAGGAATTTGTATAAAATTAAAAATGATAATAATATAAAGAAATAAAATTAATTTATTTATGATTGAAAAGATATAAAAATGTATCACAAAATTGTACATGGTGTACTAACAAGCGCAATGACATAATTTGTTTCTAATTAATGAAAAACAAATCTCAACTCAACTCTAATTTAATTATGTAGAAGAAGATAGGGGTCGGGTATTTATTTTGTTTATTTTCATTTTCTAATTTTTCTAATTTTATTAATACAATAAATTTAGTTTAAAAAAATTAGTTAAAACTTGAAAGGGAAATCATGGTTGAAAGTCTCAGTATTGGTCACCGTCTCGATGACCACTAGTCAACATCAGTATCGATGAGTCAGTTATTGGTTCATACGAAATTGTTTATATTTAATTTTAAAAAATTATTTAAATATATTTTTTCGAAAATAAATTGTTTAAATAATATATATAATTTTAATAATAATTAATATTTTTAAAAAATAAAAAATATAATGTGCATAATATTTTTGTTTTCGATAATTGTACATAATATTATATATATATATATATATATATATATAATTTTTGGATTTCGTGCCATTTTTTTCCTCCTTATTCTCTTCCTTCTGTTTCCTCCTCCTCCTTCTTCAATGGTGATTGAGTTGTGACCGATTCATACCGAGTTAGACTGAATCGGACTGAATCAGACCGATGTACGAGCTATTCTGGCAGAGTTGATACTATCTTAGATTTTGTCTGTATCTTTGTTTGGGTGAGCTCCGAGATGGAGACGATTCAGCCAAGACTTTTAACCCTGGTGAGAATTAGAGACAGAAATTAATGGAAGTTTTTTAGTGAGACTTTTTAAAAATTGGAGAATATTCTATAAACGTTTTACTTCATGTGATAAACATGGTTTCTCAAATCTAATATGTTATTACAGTATTTTATCATAATAAAAATTAGTTTTTATTATCCAATAATATCTTTATTAATTTTTTTTTTGAAAAAATAATTTTTTTAAAAACATTACTGTGAAAATGTCAAAACAATTTTATGATTTTAATGCATATTGACGGTGACCAATTATTTAATTTATTTATTTTAATGTGTAAAATAATTTTAACTATAATTATTATATCTCATAATTATTGTTTTTTCATCTAGTTCGGCGGAGACCATAGGAACAATGCAAGGGCGGCAACAATGACAATACAATGGTGAAAATAACAACGGAACAATGACAAAACACAACTCTATCAAACAAAAACTGATTTAATTTGTTTATATTTGTAATTTTTTAGATTTTATTAATACAATGAATCTAGCTAAAAATAATTGTTAAAACTTAGAGTGAGACTTAACTGCATAAATTACTGAGGTGCTTTCTAATGGTACTTTTTTAAAAATTCGACACATATTAACGTTTATTACTTCAGGTGATAAATCTGTATTTTGATACTTGGATTTTGAAATCTAATCAAGTGTTACTAAAATACTTTAACTTAATAAAAGTTAGTTATTATTTATTAAACATTATATCTTTATTTTTATTTTTTTGTCTGCAAAAAAATTCCAAAAAAATTTACTATAAAAATTTGAACTCAATTTCATCATCAACATTATTTTAATGTATGTACAAGAGAGTAGATTGGGTATTTAATTTATTTATTTTTATATTTCTATTTTTTCAAATTTTATTAATACAATGAATGTACTTAAATTTTTTTTAAAAAACATGAAATGAGACTTAACAACAGAAATTAGTAGAGGTGATTGTTAAAACTTGGACAACACCCATAATCATGAATTTTAAAATCTAACGGGTGTTACTAAAATAGTTTACTCTAATAAAAATTAGTTCTTATTATTTTAGTTTTTCTTGAGGAAAAATAATTTTCAAAAACATATACTTCAAAAATCAAGTTTAATGCATGAAGAAGATAGCGGATCGGGTTTTCAATTTGTTTATTTTCGTATTGTACTTTTAAAAGTTGGATTCTGATATAAGAAGTGTAACTAAGATAGTTTACTCTTAATTTTATTGAATATAAAATAGAATTTCAATGTAAAATTATCATCATCAGAATCTGCAAGTTGAATACAAACATAACATTCATGTTCAGACTTAACACTCTAATTAAACACCAATTACAAAATTAACACTTCATTTTGTATGTAGGCGCAGTAAAAATCCTCACTTTATAGCACGAAGAACACAACAAAAATCTAATAATTCACTGAAACACAGTACAAAACCTTCATTAAAACACTTAATCACATAACAAAACTTCAATTTAGAAGTAAAGTTATGATCATGAGAATGTGCAAGTTCAATACAAACATAACATTCATGTTCAGACTCAACACTCCAATTAAACATTAAGTACAGAATTAATCGATCCAAATACCAATTATTTTTCTAATCAATATTAATTGATTGATCCAACTCTATCAATTAACAGTGATTTAATTCATGTAAAAAATAGCGAGTCAGATATTTATTTATTTTTGTTTTCATTTTGTAATTTTTTAAATTTTATTAATATAATGAATCTAATTTTTTTAAAAAATATTTAGTTAAAGCTTGGGTGAGATTCAAAAATGGTTATTTATTTATTTATTTTTGTATTTGTATTTTTCAAATTTTATTAATGTTAAACTATCGCATGACACCTGAATTTTTCTAGAATTTGTTTTTCTTAGCCCCGCGACACTCTAACTTTCAATACGTTTCACGAACTACTATTCCATCCATTTTGGTCGTTAGATCAAGATATTGCCCTCAAATCTATTTTTTTTTTTCCATTTTTTCCTAAGTATATTTTCATCATTATTCTAAAAATTAAATAAAAATTAAAATTTTTGAAAATAAATGATAACCATATTTATTATGTCACATTATTATTATTCTTTCATCTAGTTCACCACTCCGCATTAATAATGCAAGCACGGCAACAATGATAATACAACGACAATAACAAAACACAATTGTATCAATTGTAAAAAATTAGTTAAAACTTAGAGCGAGGTGCTTCCAATGGCACTTTTTAAAAATTGGACGCCCATTTTTCACTTAAGGTGATAAACTTGGATTTTGATACTTGAATTTTAAAATTTAGTGTTACTAGAATATTTTACCCTAATAAAAGTTAGTTATTATTTATCAAATATTATATCTTTATTTTTATTTTTTATTTTTGCCAAAAAATAAATTTCAAAATAATTTACTACAAAAATTTTAACACAATTTTCATCAGCCATGTACAAGATAATAAGTCGAGTATTTAATTTGTTTATTTTTATGTTTGTATTTTTAAAAATTTTATTAACGCAACAAATCTAGTTGAAAAAAAAATTAAAACTTGAAGTAGAATTTAATGGCAAAAATTAATGAGATTTCTTAAAACTTGGAGGACACCCATAAACGTTTTTTACTTTATAGATTCTGACATCTAATAAATATTACTGCAATACTTTACCCTAATAAAAATTAGTTATTATTATCAAAACAATATATGTGAAAAAATAGTTTTCAAAAAAATTTAGTGCAAAACATTTGAACACAATTTCATCATCAACATTAGTTTAATGCGGGTCAAGTATTTAATTTGTTTATTTTCATGTTTGTATTTTTTAAAATTTTATTAATGCAATTAATCCGATTAAAAAAAATGAGTTAAAACTTGGAGTGGAACTTAATGAATGTACTTCTAGTGCAACTTTTTAAAAATTGAAGGACACCTCATAATTATTTTTCACTGTGATAAATTTGGATTCTGAAATGTTACTATAATATTTTACTTTAATAAAAGTTAGTTATTATCATCAAACAATATTTATTTTATATTTTTATTTGAAAAAATAATTTTCAAAAAATTTTAGTGCAAAAATTTGAACACAATTTCATCATCAACGTTAGTTTATTGCGGGTCAAGTATTTAATTTGTTTATTTTTATGTTTGTATATTTTTTTAAATTTTATTAATGCAATCAATCCTATAAAAAAATTAGTTAAAAATCCAACTTAATAAAGGTGCTTCTAGTGAGACTTTTTAAAAATTGAAGGACACTCCGTAACTATTTTTCAGTGTGATAAACCTAGATTCTGAAATGTTAATATAATATTTTCCCGAATGAAAGTTAGTTATTATCATCAAACAATATATATTTTATCTTTTTAATGTGAAAAATAGTTTTCAATAAAATTTACTGCAAAAATTTAAACACAATTTCATCATCAACATTAGTTTAATGCGGGTCAAGTATTTAATTTGTTTATTTTCATGTTTGTATTTTTTTAGATTTTATTACTTCAATCAATCTCATTTAAAAAAATTAGTTAAAACTTAGAGTGGAACTTAATGGATGTACTTCTAGTGGGACTTTTTAAAAATTAAAGGACACCTCATAACTATTTTTCACTGTGATAAACTTGGATTCTGAAATGTTACTATAATATTTTACCCTAGAGTAAACTATCTCAGGTGCACTTCTTAGATGTCAAAATCGAGCTTCTGCACGTCAAAAAAGTTTTGCACTTATAGTGTCATTTACATTTCAAAACGTCTCACTACATGCACATTTGTTAAGTCATAGCATTAGTGACTCAATTTTACCGTTATTCAACATTTTTTCAATGTTGGGGTTGTTACAAGCAGGGGCATTTTTGTCCAACCCGCATAAAAAATTTTAGCGATTTTTTTCCTCCAATGTCGTTTTACCTTTTCCATTGTCATTTTCCATCTCAACAGCTTTAAAAATGGTAAAATTTCCAACCATTTGTTTCTAAAAAAATTGGAACTTGCCCATTCTATCGGCAAGTGCGGATTGAATCCAAGGACACCCCATGAACAATAGTCCATTATTGCCCTGTGTAAGTGCGGAATCCGAAGTGTATTGAAGACCTCTTGGACGGAGAGAAATGCTTCAAGGCGATTTGCCATCTGCGCCGGTGAAGAGGTAAGATTTGAAATGGTTTTCTGTCTGATATGGATAGGGTTTGCTTGAAGTAATGTGTTACAATTGCTCACACAGGAAGATGATAAAAGATGCAGGTTTTTTTGAATGGATAGATCCGAAAATGTGCAAACGATCTATTGAGGTTATGCCCGGATTACTTCGATGAATCCGTGTAATGGAAGAAGAAATTGAAAAACAAAAGGCAGCAATTGTCAAATTAAATGGCAAGAATTATAGGATGAGATCAAGAAATGGGGTTATTAAGAAATAGAGTGAAAGATTGCACTGTTGGTGTTGAATTTTTGGTGTACTGACAGTGTTGAGCTGGAGTTTATGCATATTTACAATGGTGTTTTTAGTGGATTGTAGTGTTCGTGCAGAGGATCTGAAATATTTGTATAGAAATTAAAATTAGGTGTTTTGATGTGTTTTATGTAACTGGTATTTAAATTGTATTTTTGGTAGTTAAAATTAGGAATGTTTTGTTGTGTATTACAATTGCAACAACTCCAATTCCATTACAACTAGTCAACAAAGTAACTGACATAAAAACAAAATATAGTCCCCACTAAAGATTCCCTCACACAACAACAACATCAATATAATACAATACTTGTTCACATGTTCCCTACTATACATCAAACTTACCTTCTCTGAATGCTTCTCCCTCTTCCTCTCCCTCTTCCCTTTCCCCTTCCCCTCCCTCTCCCTCTCCCTCTTCCTCTTCATCTTCCCCTCCCTCTTGCATTACCAGATCCACTATCAGCAGCAATTGTTTCAACATTTTCCAAATCAAAATTTATGCTACTTTCATATCTAACAAGATTTATTTCTTCTTGGCCATATACAGGTGCAACAATAGCAGATGCATCAGCAGGCTCAACAGCAGGTTTAGTAGCATATGCTTGACCAGGTTCTTCAGCAGGTGTAGCAGCAGGTTCAACAAGTGCATCAACAGGTGCATCAACAGGTGCTTGATTTAGTTCTTCAGCAGGTGCTTCAATTGTAGTGGAAGAACCAGCTTATTCATCATGTGCATGAACATCACCAAAGAGAACTAGGTGAGATTAAAAAAAACAAATAGAATAGAATCATTACCACATATAAGTAATAGGTGTGAAATTTACAACTCTTCTCCTCTTCCTTTTCTGTTCTTGAGGTTGGGAATTCTCATTCTGTAGTTGAGGACAACTTCTTCTATTGTGCACAACCTCCTTACAACGTCTACAAGTAACCATAAACTTCTTCTTTATTCTTCTTCCGTCCTGGTTTTCATCAATTTGCCTCTTCCTTGCCTTCTTTGGCCTTCCAGGTTGTTTGTATGAAACAGGATGATCAAGCAAAACACCCTCACCTGTAGGCCACATAGCATTGCCGTTGATTGGCATAAGCAAGTTATCATACAAAGTCACGTATGTGTCTACCTTGTAACAAATATTGGTTTTGTGATGAGGATCTAACTCTTTTTTATGCAATGATGCTATGGAATGAACACAAGGGACTCCCGTTAAAGACCAATACTCACAACTACACCAATCTTTTTGTAGATCAACTACAAGTTGCTGCTCATTTGGTCCCATGACTTGGAAACCATGACGATCATTCCAAATTGGTTTCCAAGATCTTGAAAAAATCACAGACTCCTCAATTTTGCTTCTAATCATTGGGCACACACTAACCCTCGGTTCTCTTCTCATCTTATTTCTCCTCCTAACTATCCTCTCCATCAATGATACCCTAATGCTCTCCATCATGGAAATAATTAGTTTCTACCTAGCCTCTAATATGAAAACATTAAATGATTTACATAAATTGGTGCACAACATATCTGAACTTACATATTTGGGGGAAAAAGCCTTCACCCAATGGTCTGATTTCGGTCCATTAACAATCCATCTCCAAGCCTCTTCATTATACATCTCCAACTCCCTCAATGCTCTTTCATACAGCTGTCTGTTTGTACTTGTTGCAATCTTCCACAACATATCTTTCATACAAAATCTTTCCTCGGTGTTCCTTCTTGAAGTTGTTGTACATGTGTTGAACACAGTACCTGTGTTCACACATAGGCAACACATCCGCCAGTGCAACATCTAATCCCTACAAAATCAGTTAAAAGAAACAAAGTCTTAGAATCATATTGTTATTCTGTGCTTGGAAACTTAAAAAAAAACAAATATACCTTCTGTGTATCTGAAATGAAGGTGTATCCAAAACCTTGGTGACCTTCAATTTCCAAGTCAGATGCTAATAAGTTGAAGAACCATCTCCATTGCTCGGTTGCTTCTTTCTCGAAAACTACCCATGCAATGGGCCACCACCTATTATTACCATCCATTCCAATAGCTGTAAACAGCTGACCTTTATAACAACCTCTAAGGTGGCAGCCATCTACCCATATGAAGGGTCTACAGTGGTCTAGAAAATCCTTCTTCAATGGATGCAGACAAATGTACAACCTCTTAAACCGAGGTTGTCTACCCTCTTCCCTAAAATTTTCATGTTCTATTTCTACCGTGGAACTTGGGTGAGTCCGAAGTAACTCAGCCCAGCAGTGCTACAGTCATTTGTACTGCTCAGAAATATCCCCAATTATCAACTTTTGAGCTATTCTCTTTGCATTGTAAGCTGCTTTCCTTGACATCTCTGCCTTGTATTCCTCATCAATGTTTTGCCTTATCAAAGTTACAGGCATACTTGGATTAACTTTATTCTTTCCACATACCGACTTGCAACCCACTTAGGTGTAATGAACTTGTTTTCCCATTGATGATTACAGTTATTGTGTGTCAAGTTCATTGTCTTCACTACCAAATCATTGGTATTGGTCAAACATTCGACAAAAGCAAAAATGAACCACTTGCATTCCTTTGTTCTGCAGACAGCCTTTACTCTCTTGGGCTCTAAAGGCCTAAACTTACATACTTTTCCTTCATTAATGCAGTAATTTTTGGCCTGATCTTGGAACTCAATATTCCCAGTAAATCTCATCCCGAGTTCAAACTTTGGTCTTTCCATATTCTTTTTAGATTCAAAGTATACATACCCACGCAGTAGTTCATCTCTGTCACTATCTGACTCATCATCACAGCTTTGTAGATTGTCTACCATAACAGTGTCATCAATGTCCTCAACACACTCATCCTCATTTTCATTCTCCCAATTATGCTCTGTTTCTAATCCTCCTTCTGCAGTTTGTTCAGTGTTTCTATCAAACATGTGACCATCATCAGCATCATCATCATCATCAGCAGCAGCAGCAGCATCATCATTATCATAATCATGATCATGATCAGTTAAGTGTTCTTCTTCATAATCAACATCATTATCATCATCACTGTCATCACTATGACCATCATCAGCATCATCATTAAGAGCAACCTCCTGCACCTCAACATTTTTGAGCAAGTGCTTGAGCATCATCTTGGTTTTCTTGTGTTATTCCTCCTGGGTCCTCTACTTGTGTCATTACATCTTCAACTGAAGCTTACCAATCCACATCATTGTAAGCATTACCAGGTACTTGTGGCAAATCATTTTCAGTGCCATGTTCATTTACTATAGGTTCATCAACACGATAATCATCTGTGGTTTGTGCAGGTTCATCTGTGTTGAGTGATTGTTCATGAGCAGGTTCTTCGGCAAGTTCATCAGTCGGTTCATGAGCAGCATTGTGCACACCAGTAGACATTGCAGGGTGAGCAGTAGTGTCAACATCATGCATTGCTTCAGCAGGTTCATCAGTAGGCTCAACTTCAGCCTGAACATCATTATCATCCCTTTTCCATTCCAATAACAGAGGTTTCCTTGCATTGACTTTCCTCTTTCGTGTTTTCACAGAGGTCTTACATGAGGTCTGTACTTCAAGCTCCTCAATCGCAACAGTGCTCTTAGGTTTTTCAATTATGAACTCAGGCTGTCTTTTCAAAAACTGAACTATAGTTTCTCTGTCTCTTACCTCTGTATAAAATTCTGACCTTAAACCTAGGCATTCATTCACACATGGCCACTATATCCTCATCCTTAGTAACTAACTTGAGCCCTGTTTTAAAATCCCCAACTGGTTCTAGGTAGCAGTAAATCATACAATCTTTATCTCTTTTCAAAAGTTTTAGCATGAAATTAATCTACAACATGCTCATCTTATCCTTCACACAATAATCCACATACTTCCAAGTTTCATTCTTATAGTTCCTATACCGGTTCTCCTCTCAGAATATACCATCAAAATAGAATTTCAATGTAAAATTATCATCATCAGAATCTACAAGTTGAATACAAGCATAACATTCATGTTCAGACTTAACACTCTAATTAAACACCAAGTACAAAATTAACACTTCATTTTGTATCTAGGCACAGTAAAACCCCTCATTTTATAGCATGAAGAACACAACAAAAATCCAATAATACACTAAAACACAATACAAAACCTTCATTAAAACACTTAATCACATAACAAAATTTCAATTTAGAAGTAAAGTTATCATCATCAGAATGTTCAAGTTGAATACAAACATAACATTCATGTTCAGACTCAACACTCCAATTAAACATTAAGTACAAAATTAACACTCTATTTTGTATCCCACTACAGTAAAAACCCTCATGCATGCAGCATAAAGAACACAACAAAAATCCATTAATACACTAAACTACAATACAAAACCTCCATTAAAACACTTAATCACATAACAAAATATCAATTTCAACATTTATTCATAGTACAAAAGAATAAGAAAGAAATTATTTTTCACAAAACATGAATTGAAAATTCAAACTTTTGCTCGGCAATATGAAAAAAATTTGAATCTTTACCATAGAGTGCGTACGGATCAATGTAGTTGTTCTTGCTTCGCCTTATTACCCACTCATTGTACCTTTGAGCCATTTCAAAGACAACTTCGAACTGAAAATCGAGTTTGAAAAGAGATGAGTATATGAAATTTCACTTGCCCTTGATGAAGTTTCTGAACCCGCACACACAATTTCAGCAAAATGAACAAGTTTTGGACAGATTTTTGGAGGCAAGAATCAGTATTACTTGCGTTGGGTTCTTTGAAGAAGAACAAAAAGTTTAGGATTTTCAAACTTGGGTCGAATGAAATGGAAAACCACAATGGCAAGGGTAAATGACATTGGAGAAAAATAAATAAGTTAAAAAAACCGCGAAATTTTTTTGGGCAGGTTGGACAAAAATGCCCATGCTCGTAACAGTGCCCAACAGTAGAAAAATATTGACTAAAGGCAAAATTGAGTCACTAACAGTTTGACTTAACAAAGATGCATGTAGTGAGACGTTTTGAAACGTGAATTACGTGAAAAAAAATTTTGAAATGCAAAAGCTGGTTTTGGCATCTAAGAAGTGCATCTGGGATAGTTTACCTTTTACCCAAATAAAAGTTAGTTATGATACTCAAACAATATTTATTTTATATTTTTATGTGAAAAAAAGTTTTCAAACAAATTTACTGCAAAAATTTGAACACAATTTTATCGTCAACATTAGTTTAATGCGGGTCAAGTATTTAATTTGTTTATTTTCATGTTTGTATTTTTTTAGATTTTATTAATCCAATCAATCCGATTAAAAAAAATGAGTTAAAACTTAGAGTGGAACTTAATGGAGATTCTTTTAGTGAGACTTTTTAAAAATTGAAGGACACCCCATAACTATTTTTCATTATGATAAACCTGAATTCTGAAATGTTACTATAATATTTTACCCAAGTTAGATATTAACATGAAACAATATTTATTTTATATTTTTATGTGAAAAAATAGTTTTCAAACAAAATTTACTGTAAAAATTTGAACACAATTTCATCATCAACATTAGTTAATGCGGGTCAAGTATTTAATTTGTTTATTTTCGTGTTTGTATTCTTTTATATTTTATTAATGCAATCAATTCGATTAAAAAAATTTGTTAAAACTTGGAGTGGAACTTAATGGAGGTGCTTCTAGTGGGACTTTTAAAAAATTGAAGGACAGCACATAACTATTTTTCATTGTAATAAACCTGGATTCTGAAATGTTACTATAATATTTTACCCTAATAAAAGTTAGTTATTGTCATCAAACAATATTTATTTTATATTTTTATGTGAAAAAATAGTTTTCACAAAAATTTGAACACAATTTCATCATCACCTATGGAATCTCTAGAATTTTGTTGGGTCTCCACTTGTGGGTTTTCCAAATCTTTCTCCCCTTCTACAGATGGAGTTGGAATGTAGCCTTCAGGAAAAGGTGGTGGGGTGATGAAGGGGCTAATGGAGAGAAAGAAGGAAGAGGGAAAAAAAATTAAGGAAAATGAAAAAAAAATTGCAAGCATTTTATTTTGGTCACCTTGGAAAAAATGCCCCTGACTGGAACAGTGACAAATATTAAAAAAATATTGACTAACAGGTAAAATTGAAGACATAACGGTTTCATTTAATGTAGTGAGACATTTTGAAATTTGAATGGCACTATAAGTGCAAAAACAATTTTGAGGTGGAATTTTGATATTTAAGAAATGTAAGTAAGATAGTTTACCCTAATTATTATCTCTTATTATTATTGTTTTTCATTGCCGACAATGTTAACAGTGCAACAGAAACGTTAGCAACAATGTCAAGGCGGCAAAGTCACAATACAACGGCGCAACAATATCAACATGACATTGACAAAATCAAATGAGAAGAGAGTTATGAAAGTCTCAAGATAGCTAGAATTCTTGGATTTGTTGCCTTGAAAAGAGGGGCTTGAATTTGGCTTTTCTTTATTATTTTTTAAAAATTAAATTCTTACATTAGTTTTTGTAAGGAATAGGTATGAAATTAAAAATGATAATAATATAAAGAAAAATTAAATTCTTACATTAATTTTTGTAAGGAATAGGTATGAAATTAAAAATGATAATAATATAAAGATATAAAGTCGTTTTTTTATGATAGAAAAGATACAAAAAAATGTATCACAAAATTGTACTTTGAATACTATTAATGAATAGGTGCACTAACAAGCGCAGTGACATATACTTTTGCTACCTACGTTCTTGCAAAGACCTCCTCTTTCGCAGTCTGAAATGCAAAAATTCTAACACTTTCCACCACTTTTTGGATTATCATCTTTTCCCTTCAGACAAGGTCCTTGCTCGGGATGATCTTTGCAACATTTGTCTCCTTCAACAACATTCTTGCTACCTAAAAGTGAACAAAATAAATAGGATATATTATGAAAATTTTATTTTGACTTTAAATACATAAAACAAGAAAATGTGAATGTATATTGCTTCATTTATATAATAAACAAAATCAAATGTAAAAGTATTATTTATTTAAAACTAACCTATGATTAGAACAAAGTAGAAAAGAAATAGAACAGCAATTCTCTTTTCCATAGCTGTTGTATTCTTAAAAGAATTTATCAATTAAATTGTTTATGACAAAACTTGTGAGTTAAAACATATTTATAAGGAAAAAATAAAGATGTTGTGGACTAAAATTGAAGTGGACCAAAATTGCAAAAATTAATGTTTGATAGACTATAACAAACTTTTCTATTTTATTTATGATTATTAGCTTGCATAATTATTAATATTTAAATTAAATTTTATTTTTTTTTTAACTCTTACAACATATTTATAAGAAAAATAAAAATGGTGTGGACCAAAGTATAACAAAAACATACATGCTACTTAGATATAATTTTAATAAATAAAGAGCAATAAATACATATTGAAAAAAATTAAGTGGACCAAAGTTGTAGATACATAGAGAAAAATTAAGTGGACCAAATTGTAAAAACTAATGTTTCACAGACAACAACGTAAACTTTTTTCTATTATTATTTTATATATGATTATTAATTTGCGTGAAAATACAAACTCTTCGAGTGAAAATTATAATTCATTATTTTATTAATTTGTCTGTATTATTAATTCATGTCTACTTTTCAATCTTATCAACATTTTATAAATTAAATTCTGCATACAAACTCTTTAAATGAAAATACTTTTTCAATACTAAAAAATTTAAACTATGCTATCAACATAAACAATTATATATATATATATATATATATTCCAAAAATTTAATAAACAACCAAATTTTAAAAATAAAAAAAGCCCAATAATTACATTTTTTCACAATTTCATGGATCAACATTAGTTTAATGCATTGACAACATAGTGGGTGCAGTTTTTAATTTGTTTATTTTCAAATTTTATTAATAGGAAAATTGGCATAGTCTCCCAACTATAAAAGTTTGGTGACATTGGTCCCTAAAGTATTATTTTGGTAGAATTGATTTTCGAATTATAAAAAAATTGTGGCATTAGTCATTCCCTTAAAAATTTGGTTAAATCATTTGTTAACTAAAAAAAACTCTAAGGATATTTATGTCACTACATTATTTAAATATATGTAATAATAAGTAGATTGACATAAATAGTCCTCAAACTATAGATGTTTGGTGACATTGATCCCTAAATTATAATTATTTTTGGTAAAATCAGTCTTCAAACTATATCTAAATTAAACTATATATTTAAACTATATAAATAAAATTTTATTATATTTTAAACTATAAATATATATATTTAAAATAATATAGATAAAATTTCATTATCTACAAATTGCCCCTTTGAGACTTGTTCCGATGTTAAAGACTTTGCATTGAGAATAAGTTCAAAAAATTTGCCATCGCCAATGGTGCTAATATTTATCGTTACCAACATTGCTGATTTTTATCACCATCAACAATGCTAATCTTTATCGTCGCCAACAACGTTGATCTTTATCTTTGCCAACAATGTTGCCCTTTATCACCATCAATCACATCATCTATTCTTTATCAACCATACCCCTTAGTTTTTTTTATGATTGAATTTAGAATTTATCTAAGATGCCTATGTATCCCAAGAAAGAATCAAATCGAACGTAGTTCAAAGTTGTAATTTAAACTCATGCATCAAAGGAGTAACAATGCAGTTTTAGCTCGTGCATCAAGGAGCATCTTTGTAATAATATCAAAGACTCTTTCAACTTGCAAACAATTTATACTCGTGTCAAGGAGCCTTCTTTCAATTTACAAACAATTTATACTCGTGTAAATGAGTCTTGTTTCATCATGTAGACAGTTTATAATCGTGCCAAGGAACCTTCTTTCAATTTGTAAATAATTTATACTCTTATCTAGGAGTAATGTGCAATTTTAACCTTGTGCATCTAGGAGGATCTTTACTTCATCATTTTATCATGAAGACAATTTACACTCGTGCCAAGGAGCCTTCATAGATAATTTTATACTCGTGTCAAGGAGTCTTCTGCATCAATGGTAAGAAGTTTAAACTCATGTCAAGGAGCTTTCTTTCATGATGGAGATAGTTTATACTCTTATTAAGGAGTAATATGCAGTTTAACCTTGTGCGTCTTAGAGAATTTTGATGATTTGATTTCAAGCATCGCCAATAGTTGAAGTTGACTATTCATCTTCAGATTTTGAGGAAATATTGCCACGTTGCCCCTACTTTATTTTTTATTGGTGATGATACTTTGTTTGCCCCATTGATTTGAATTGGATCTATTATTGCTTCTCAGCTGCTCCAAGATCATTGAATTCTTCTTATTTGATTGAAGGTAACACCTTTGTTGCCTCCTCCGCTCGTTTTTGTGCAGGTTGACTTGACTTACCATTGTTGTTTAGCGAGGATGCGATCTTGCTTTGTCAATTGCATTGCGAGACCTTCTACCAACTTTTCAAGTTTGTCAACTTCTCTTTTATGTTCGACTTGTCTGTTATCATCAGAGGCATGACAGAGATGTTTGAAGAGAACTCTTCATGGTCATCGTCATTGCTCATCTGATCATATCAGAAAGCACTTGTAGAATCAACATCTTCATCTTTTGATTTTGGTTTATCCTCACCATATTTGTTTTCCAACATTGCAAGCGTCTTTCGCACCATTCCACCTACAATACCTTGAGGATGATTGTCTACAGTAACATTCTTTGAATCAATTTTGTTGATGTCATTGTTTGCAACAATGTTCTTTGATTCAATTTCGTTGATGTCATTGTCGGTAATAACGCTCTTTGAATTAACTTTGTTGATGCGATCGTCTGCAACAACGTTCTTTGAATCAACTTTGTTGATGTCATCGTCTGCAACAACGTTCTTTGAATCAACTTTGTTGATATCCTTCTTTGATTCCATTGAAGATCTTGATGGAAAGAGATGAGCGGTAGAAATGGTCCCACAAGGCGTGTCAAAATTTCTAAACAAATTTTGTTGATATTTCGTGTAAAAATAAAAATTACAAAGAAAATAGATTACGTGTAATAAAAAAATTACAAATATTTTATAAGGTCTTATTTCTATGATCCGCTAATTCGATCTGTTATGTGTTCGAGGGCCTTTTTAGACTTGATCTTGATCTAATAGATTTAAATTTTTTCGAATGGCGTTTTGGGCTGATCTCGAAATGGATTCAACTTCAACTTTTGAGTGTGGTTAGCTTGATCTCGATCCATTGAACAACTATGGATATCTTCCGAAAGCTTGGACTTTGATGAGTGAAAGAGCCAAAACGACAGAATTTTTGATATTCTTCATATTTTCTCTGAGCTTTCTCTCGTCTCACAAGCTCTCGTTTCACACCTTGTACGTCTCATCTCAGTCTTCTATTTTTTTAATTTTTCCTCTATTTATAGTGAAAATAGTGATAATTAATAGCTATTAAATTGTCACATATCACTTATGTAACGACTTAAAATATATTTGATAATATAAATAAATTTTAATTATATTTTAAATTTAAATGTAGATATTTAAAATAACGTAAATAGAATTTCATTATTTACTCATATTAAGCAAAAATAATAATAATAAAGAACCCAGTTAACCTTTTGAAATAAAGCGCGACGAATTTATATTCGAATCCAATATTCTACCCAATAAAAAATCAAAATAAAGACCCTAATATTAGGTACAAAATTTTAACCTATAACCCAATTAATGATTTTCAGTCCAAACTCAAATATTCTATCTAACGAAAAGCCCAAATATATTTTTGAATAACGCAAATATTATAAACAAAATTAAAGTGGAACTATTTAAAGTCAATCTCAAATATTTTATCCAAATAATAATATAAACCCAATAATTATAAGCGAGATTAATTAATTCTGCTACCCAAAAATTATGAATCACAACTCAATTCTTTAGGTTTCATAATAATTATGAATGATTTAATTATTTGAAAAAAAAATATATATATATATATATATATTATAAAATTATTATTAATAAGAATTATAATATAAAGATTAAAAAAAATTATTCTTTATAATAATTTTGACATGTTCTCGTAAAATAAAAAACAAAAGAGAGAAGATAGAATTGACACGTGGCATAATACCTTTGACAAAATGTACGAAATCAAGATTTCAGACAAAATAATAAATCGAATATAAAATACATCCCCCCTGGACGCTTCTTGGACATTGCATTTTAGAGATATTTCTTGCGCGATTTAAACCGTGGAGATACGGACAGCAAAGAAACTCCTGATTTCATCAAATCGTGGGATTTCTCGTCATTCTTCCAATAATTTATTAGTACGAACAAAGCTTTTTTTTTTTTTTTCTTGTTTAAATTCTGCTATTCTTTTCAGTTCACAGTTTGAAGAAGAAAGAAAGAAAGGAAGAGAGATGGCGAATTCAACCGATGTTGGGGAAAATGGGTGCTGCATTCATAAGGGACCTGGCTATGCTACCCCTCGTGATGCCATGGCTGGTCCTAGAGAAAAGCTCCTCTATGTTACCTGCGTATATACTGGTATATACATATAATATATATATATATTCCTTTGTTTTGATTCTCTCCTTTTTACTATTTCTGGTGTTCTGTTTAATTTTTATCTTGTTATTTGGGGAATTTTCTTGAATAAAGAAATTTAAAAATTGCATCTTTTTTTTTTTTTTTTTGAGGGAGAAATCATAATTGTTGTGAAATTCTTGAAGATTCAGGGCAGTAAAAGGGATTTATTTAACCCTTAAAAGCTTGATATAAGTGGATAAGAGAAAAGACCTCCTCCCGGAGGTAAAAAGAATGACTTTATATATATATATATATATATATATGTATGTATGTATGTATATAAAGATTAAAGGGAATTTGAGAAATAAAAAGGAATTAGAAATCATAAATGTTGTGGAATTCTTGAAGATTCAGGGCAGTAAAAGGGATTTATTTAACCCTTAAAAGCTTGACATATGTGGATAAGAGAAAAGACCTCCTCCCGGAGGTAAAAGGAATGACTTTATATATATATATATGTGTATAAAAGGATTAAAGGGAATTTGAGAAATGAAAAGGAATTAGAAATGATAAAGAACAGTGATAAAATCCTTGTCTTTATGATTTGTAGACTATTTATATTATATATATATATATATATATATATGCCCTTATATACCAATAAGAACTGTCAATTTTAGAAAGAGAGGAAATTTGATTTGATTTGAATTTATTTATTTTTAATAACAGGAACAGGAATAGAGAAACCTGACTACCTGGCAACTGTGGATGTGGATCCAAGTTCACCAACTTACTGTAAGGTCATCCACAGGCTTCCTATGCCTCATCTTGGTGATGAACTGCACCATTCTGGTTGGAATGCATGCAGTTCCTGCCATGGAGATCCATCTGCTACCAGGAGATTTCTTGTCTTACCTTCTTTAGTGTGAGTCACTTTTTAACTTGTTCTTCCCTTAATTTATTTGATTTCATGGGCAAAAGTTTATAAAAAAAGGCAGATTTTTGTTTGTATGCAAATAGTTTTCTCATTTCGGTTTCTGAAGTATGTTCATGAATTGAAATTACTGTTTTTTTTCCATGGGAAATGAATGAAAACACAACCCTTTTGTGATCATTGCAATTTCTTCTTTTGTAATTGAAAATCAAAGAGATTAAGACTATTTGGACAAGGATTTAAACTAGTTAAATGAACAGTGCTACTGATTTGGACGTTGTTAAAATTGAGTTAAACTCCCGCATTTGTGCTGATGAATAGTTTGTTAAACTCGGATACTAAAGTTGGATACTTTTTGTCAGATCTGGCCGCATTTATGCAATTGATACACTGAAGGATCCAAGGGCTCCAGCTTTGCATAAGTTTGTAGATCCTGAGGATATCATAAAGAAGACTGGTTTAGCATTTCCACATACTGCTCACTGCCTTGCTTCTGGTGAAATAATGGTATCATGTCTTGGTGATAAAGAAGGAAATGCCAAAGGAAACGGCTTTCTTTTGCTCGACTCGGATTTTAATGTCAAAGGAAGGTAAATGTGTATATATATATATATATATATATATATATATATATCTTTCTCATTTTCAGGGGACTCGTTTTAGTTGTTTTCATTATATATATACATTACAGGTGGGAGAAACCTGGAAATAGTCCTCTTTATGGATACGATTTCTGGTATCAACCTCGTCACAATACAATGATTAGCACTTCTTGGGGTGCACCGGCTGCATTCACAAAAGGTTTCAACCTTCAACATGTTTCCGACGGCCTTTATGGACGACATCTACACGTTTACAGCTGGCCTGGTGGTGAACTAAAGCAAACATTGGATCTTGGTAATACTGGACTCCTACCTTTGGAGGTAAAATCCAGGGAATTCCCTTGTTATGTGAATCAGTTAACAAAAAGTATTGTACATCTAAAAATGCATCCTTTTTTTTTTTTTTTTTGCTTTGTTCTCTCAGATAAGATTCCTGCATGATCCATCTAAGGATACTGGATATGTGGGATGTGCGTTATCGAGTAACATGGTTCGATTTTTCCAGACTGAAAATGGTACATGGAACCATGAGGTATCAGTATCAGTAAAACCATTGAAGGTGCAGAATTGGATTCTTCCTGAAATGCCCGGTTTAATAACCGATTTTCTTATATCCCTTGATGATCGGTTTCTTTATTTAGCTAACTGGCTTCATGGTGATATAAGACAATATAACATTGAGGATCCTCAAAATCCCAAGCTTACTGGTCAAGTATTTGTTGGAGGACAAATTCGAAATGGTAGCTCTGTATTAGCAGAAGCTGAAGATGGTACAACATACCAGGTTGATATCCCAGACATTCAGGTATGTGTTCTTTTCTTTTCCCCATTTTCTTATTATACATACATTACATACATACATATATATATATATATATCACTTCTAAACTTGCAAGATGTGAGAAAGAGGTATAAGCTCTTATATATCCCTTTATAGTAATTACACATCTATATATAAATAGTAAGAATCAATATAAAGAACAGCATTATTTACATATGTAAAATATCAAACACTCTTAGTTATCTTCATTGTATTCTAAAGTTAGATTGTGTATGGGACAAATATTGTCTTTAGAAAAGTGACATCTTGGAATTCTTGGAGTTTCAACTCAAGTCACACGTCCGAAGATAATGCTAAAGTTGGCTAACATATAAGAATTTCATTAACTTCATTCTTAGAGTGAAGACTTTTTGATGGTCACCTTTAGATACATAATATCATATTAATGTAGATATGTATATATATATATTGCAATATATATGATTTTTTTTTGTTGTTTCCTTACATACGAGATTGAACATTTTATTTGTATATATATATATATATATATATATATATATATATATTATATATATAGGGTAAAGAGTTGAGAGGAGGGCCACAAATGATTCAGTTGAGTTTAGATGGAAAGAGGCTGTACGTTACAAACTCGCTGTTCAGCTCCTGGGATCGCCAATTTTATCCTGATTTAGTGAAGAAAGGAGCACACATGTTGCAGATTGACGTTGATTCAGACAAAGGTGGTCTTGTAATAAATCCCAATTTCTTTGTGGACTTTGGAGCCGAACCTGATGGTCCGTCCTTGGCACATGAAATGAGGTATCCGGGCGGTGACTGCACTTCAGACATTTGGATTTGAAAACATCTCAATTTTCTTGCAACATTTTCCTTACCGTCCATAACTTTTATTACCTGTTGTTATGTCTTGTAAACTTTAATAAAACTGAGATTTGGACAACGAATGCTTCTGATGTTAGATTAATATTTATATTATATTGTCTTGTGGTTTATGAAAGACCAATTTTTTTGGTGATTGTTTGTTTATGTCCGAATATACTGTCCAAATATGTTTTTTTTTTTTTTCTATTTATTTTGTATCCGGTAACTACTTGACTCTACTTAAACTAGATTTGATCTGCACTATTTTTTCTTCATAGGTAATGTTGGAACCGAATCTTGGGAATCCAAATTGTAAGACCGAATATTAAGAAAAAAAATCTTCTCAGTCAAAATACAAATATAGGCCCAAGTCAAATCTTGTCTAAATCCTACGGCCTAAATCTAAATTTTAAGCTCAAATTACCTGTCCAATCTTAAGTCAAAATATTCTCAGTCCAAATATTACATAAACTTATGCCCCAACCCAACATTTAAGCCCAATATTTTTCTGACAAGGACCAAATTTCCTGTTTAATTATAAACCAAAATGTTCTCAATCCAACTCCAAATTTATACCCAATATTAAAATTTAATACCCAAATTATATTTGAAAAGTCCCAGATTACCTGTACAATCTCGAATCAAAATATTTCGAGTCCAAATCCAAATATATATGCCCAAGACCAAATTGAATTGAACACGAGTGCAAAATAAATACTCTATTATTTATTACTACTACTAATTAAACTGAAACTCGTAAAACATATTATAATAAAAGCAGATAGAAATATGGTTAGAAATGCTTTTTGAGTAAAATGATTGATGGGTGGAATTTTTTATGGATGGATAGTTTCATATTCAGATTAATTTCAGTGAAAAGATGGGGACGACACTGGTGGTGCATAAATAGGTAAACACGACCTGCAAATTGATCTAATGTCAGTCGAGGGTCCATGATAATTCTTGGCGTGATGGGCAGGAGCTGGAGCTGGAGCTGGAGCAGGAGCAAAGGATTGTTCGTACGCAAAAAGCTTCCTTGAATTATAATCTGTAATAATGAATTAACTTTAATTTTTTCAATGGGAGGATAAGGGAAAAAAAAAAAAAAAAAAAAAGAAGAGATTCTTACCGGCTACTTGTAAGCTTCTTCTTGATGATGAAGAAATGGTGTGGAGAAAGTAAGGGAGAAATAGCAACATAAGAAGAAGAAGAAGAATGGAAACTAGGGTTTTCCTAGACGTATTCTTCTTCATCATCTTTTTATCAAAGAGATGAATATGCATATTGTTCTCTATGGTTTTTGTTACTCAGAAATATAGTTAATTAAGTGTATAGATTATGCATTCAAAATTGACATATTTATATATATAAAAGTCAACTTTATTTTAAAAAAATTCTTGAGCTGAGACAATTGAAATCACCAATGGTATCTTTAAGACTAAAAGTATTTTTTTCCCGTTTCTTTTGCGATAATTTTAAATATGTTATTTACTTCATTTTTTAATAAATACACTTTCTTTTTTCTTTCTTTGAAAAGGTAAACAAGAAAGTGACTAAAATGATTGAAAATTTTATAAAATAAAAAATCTAATTTTATAATTTGAAGAGATCATTAAATTTCGAAGTAAAAATAAAAAATACCTTTTTTGGAGGTAACTTAAAATTGAATATCACTAAATTGGCTTTAAAAATATATATATTGTTTAGAAACGAATGAGTCCATATTCAGAGATGGATGGTGAAGCTATTTTTTAAAGGCTAACCACCAGTTTCCAAGAAATATCTAGTTCTTCTTTTCTTTATCTTCCCCTTTTCCTTGTTCCAAATTTCCTCCACATTTCATTTTTTAAAAAAAATTATTATTATTATTTTTAGATAAATACGTTGACTTTTATCTCTATGTTATGATTTTTTTTGTCTAAAATATTTTTAAAATAATAAAAAAGATAAATTAAAAAATTATGAACTATAATAATTGCCAAAATTTAAATAATAGTCTTATTTATAATTTAAAAAAGTTATAATTTTAAGATCCGTTAAAAGTCATAATTATAAATTTGAAATTAGTAAAGACGAAAGTAGTTCAAAACTTCATCGTGAGGAAGAAAAAGAAAGAAGAATTGAAAAAACAATTTGTCAACACTCCATTTAATTTCATTGTAGGACTGGTTCAAACATTTCTTATAATAGACATTTCCAAGAATAAAACTAATTATTAAACTGAAACTATATTAAAAAAAAAAAAACATGACGAGGTAATTTTATTCTAATAAAAGTAGAATCGAACAGATTTCGTATACATAATGACGAGGTTTAATTATACTGCAGATACAAAATCAAGGGTGATGATGAGTCTGATTCGTTTGGTTAAATTCTATTTTAGGAAAACATGACGAGCAAATTGATCCAAGCCCACTTGACGATCCATGATAATGATTAGCAGGAGAAGGAGCTGGAGGAGAAATAGGGTTAGGGTTTTGTTCTTCCTCCAAAACCCTCTTTGAATTATTATCTGCCAAAAAAAACAAATTTATTTCATCACAAAAAAAAAAAAGAAAGGAAAAATGGAGATTTTATATTATCTTACCGGCTGCTGGTAAGTTTCTTGATGATGCGGAAATGGTGGGGAGAAAGTAAGGGAGAAATAACATCATGACAAGAAGAAAGGAAATTAGGGTTTTCCTAGACATGTTTTTCTTCTTCTTCTTCTCACGTCTAACCCTTGTAAATTATGGTGTTTGTAGTAATCTTTTGATTAATACATACTGTCAACTTTATATATATATATATAACTTGTTGTCGGAAACTTTTGAATATTGCTCATTGATGTGTCGTATATCCACCCAAAATTCATATGAATTATTTATAATTTTTTAGGGTTTTATGTGTTGCTAAGGTCATCTTCTCCCTCAAATCCTCATTAATTTTCTTTCGAGCTGAGTTGATCTCTGCCAAAGAAAATTTTAATTCTAAATTTTAGATAATTGTGTAGATGATTTGAAATTCGAACTATCAATCTTATTTACTCATGGATTTAAATGTTAAGAATGTGTAATTCATCTGAATTTATGTATCTATTACTATGTATTTAAATGTTAAGAATATGTAATTCAATTACATTCAATTTGTAATCGTCTTATTTATTATTTTGAAAGAATATTATAGAGACAGAATAATTAAAAAATGTAATAGACGCCTAGTTTTTGCGTGTTGATATGAAGTGTGCGTCCTCTCCCAGTGGTTTATTCTGTCGTTCCTTCGGTAAGTAATAGGACGCGGCAATCATCTCTTTTTTCGCCTTAAATGCGCACATCATAAAGGGAAAGGCAGTGTTACGTTACTGATTAAATGATTAAATTCTTGGCTAAAATTTCTATGATTTTCTTCTTCGCTTGCCGCAGGAAGGCTTCAGAACAGGTGAGATTAAATTATTTAAAATTCTGGACGTTTTCTTTCGGACGCCGCCGGTTGCATACAAAAATATCAGCAGCTAAATCGGTCGCAAATTTATTGTAAAAATAGCGAAGAATTTAACTGTTGCAAATCCATTATTATTTACAACGAAATTTATGTACCGTCACAATCAGGGTTGAAAATATTACGATGGTCAAATCTATCGCAAATCTGTTTCAAAAGTTGGTAATAGTATAAATTTCTCTTTCAAAAATACTCAGAATGGCCTTTTCTTCACCATGCTGAAGTCTAAGATTAAGTTAATAAAGAAATTTTAAGGAATTAATTTGTTAAACGACGTATGAAGTAGTAATGACATTTTATAAGGAGGATTTTGATCAGGAAATTTCTCGGGAATTCCGAAATCAGGCGGAAACTCCCTTAGGACGCCCGCCCAAAAATATTAATTAAATGTATAGATGATATCAAGCTAATAACTAATATATAAAAATTAAAAAGGTAAGTATATATTTAATTTCAGATATTAGAAATATGTATTCAAATTTTATTTATGGTATAAAATTGAAGCCAGAAAATGGATGCACTAATTACCTATATGCTACAAGTGATTTCAATGACCAAATATAACAAACTATGTTTTTCTTTTATTGTATTCTATTTAAGTTTGTTGTGATTTTCCTCTATATATATATATATATATATATATATATTTTTAAAGTTGAGATATATATCTCATTCCAATGTGGAAAATGTACAAATTTTAATATATTTTAGTTTATTATAAATTTATTATTATTTATTATTACTTTTATAAATTTTATATAAAATTCTAATATATTTTAATTTATTATTTTTTATAAATTATATAAACAATATAATGTTTTAAAAAATATTATCTCGGCATAAATAAATATATACACATAAGATAAAATAATAAATATATAATTTTTTTGTGACATTGGTCCTTCCGTTTAAAAATTTTGTTAAATGATCCGTTAAGTAAAAATAATTTCGAGAATATTTATAACATTACACTATTTAAATATACTTAATAATAGACAAATTGGTATAAATAATCCCTAAACTATAGATATTTAGTGACATTGGTATCAAAATTATAAAATAAATTATGAAATTGGTCATTTCTTAAACAATCTAAAATATTTATGTTATTACGCTATTTAAATATATTTAATAATATATAATATATTATAAATATAATATTATTTCATCTTTATTATTCGTTATCTTCCTCCTTCTTCTTCTCTTTCTCTTTCACTTTATTTGTTTTTATTTCCTAACAAATAAAAAATTCGAAAAAAATTAATTGGTATAAACTATAAAAAAAATTAGATGAAGATCTTTTTTTTTTTTTTTCAAACAAAAGAACATAAGAAGAAGAAAAGATAAAATATATATATATATATATATATATATATATATATAAGTATAATATTAAAATTATTTGAAGGTAGACATATATAAATTATATATATTAAATATATTTAAATAATGTAATCATATAAATACATTTGAAGTTTTTTTTAGTTAACGAAAAATTTTTAACGAAAAGATTAATGTTATAATTTTTTTATAGTTTGAGGACTAATTTTACAAAAAAATAAATTAAAAATTAATATCACCAAATATCTATAGTTTGGGGACTATTTATGTAAATTAAAATATCATTCATTCTTCATCTTTCGTGCTGCTACTAAAAAATCTCGTTTGCAGGAAATTTGATTTTTTTTTTTGTTTTCTCATTAATGATAAATTAAATGAATGTGACAAAACATTTAAAGAGTATCTAAGAGAAAAATGAAAATTGAAAATGATTTAAATTTAAATTAAGTTGAGCAAATATTTTTTCTAAAAAAAACGAAAAGTTAAATAAAAAATATTACTTGTGAGTTTTGTATATGGATATAAAAAGTAGCAAGAAAACTAAATTATGTCAACTTTATGGGGTTTGAAGTAATCTTTTGAATACTGTCAACTTTATATATATATATATATAACCATAGGTTTTTTTTGTTGTCGGAAACTTTTGAATATTGTTCATTGATGTGTACCTATATCCACCCAAAATTCATATGAATTACTTATAATTTTTAGGGTTTTATCTGTTGCTATGGTTATCTTCTCCCTCAAATTCACATTAATTTTCTTTTTTGAGCTGAGTTGATAGAAACAAAATTTTGATTCTAAATTTTAAATAATTTTATACATGATTTAATTTGAATCATCAATCTTAACCATGTGTAATTCAATTTGTAATCACTTTATTTATTATTTTAAAAAATATTAATGAGACATAACAATTTAAAATTTTAATATATATATATATATATATATGACAATTTTGTGAGGATTTTCAATTTTGAGTCCTATTGTTAGTTACCTATTTTTACTATAACAACTTAATCACTAACCAGATATCAGCTAATAATAGATATACAAATCTATTTGAATAATTCAAAACTAATTACACCTATTCAAACTTTTCTCCCAACAACCATATCTGCAACTGATTCAGATCTCCACACTAGTTTTTGCAAGTCTTCGAATATGAAGTGTGCGTCCTCTGTTGGGAAAAAACACGAAACTGGCACAAACGATAAACTAACAAATGCGGAATTAATCTTCGTTTGACCAAAACTTTTTCCGACCCGAATGAACCTATGAGGATGCAAACAAATAGGGTATACAAGGTATAATCAAAACAGCCCCAAAACAATAATAATGAGACACCAAATTTTAGCGTGGAAAACCTCTCAGAAAAGGAGAGTAAAAACTACGGGACTACTAGAGCCGCTTAAAATCCACTATCACCAAATAGAGCAATACAAAGTCTTCCCTAGATATACTAGAGGTATACTACAAACATCATATACTTGGAATCAAACAACATCAAGCATATGGAATCAAACTACAATCAACAAAAGAAGAGATATCACCAAAAAAACACAGCAGCGAACAGAGGCTGTAAAACCTGACATAGAAACGTGATTAACACATCTCCACCGTTGAATAAGGTCACCCAGATGTGGTGAAGACTCTGCCCAAAATTCAGAATGATCCAACGGTTCAATCTCCGGAAAACTAAGGTTTTCTGCAGGTATGTATGAAGGTGACGAATTTTCTTCTTCTTTTTTGTGTGTACACGAGGCAAATCAATCATCAAATCAGTCAAAAATAAGTTTTCTTCTTTTTGGTAGTGGGAGACAAAGAGAAAAAGGAAACTAATGATTATTTTATATTTCCTTTCCTTTCACATGGGCAAAAGGACCCATCAAATCTCCCCCGTTTTGTCTATGTGGAAAGAGTTCGCCATCCCGGCGATCGAGCAGCATATCTTCAACTTTCCCCTTGCTAAACCTTTAGTCAACATGTCGGAACAATTATCATCGGTGTGAACTTTTTCAAGTTCAAACAGCTTGTCTTCAATAGCATCTCTAATCCAATGATACCTAACATCAATATGTTTGACTCTTTTATGAAGTGTAGAGTTCTTAGCAAGGTGGATAGCACTTTGATTATCACAAAAAACCACGTAGCGCTGTTGCATAAAGCCAAGCTCTTGCATAAATCTTTTCAACCACAATAGTTCCTTGCACGCTTCTGTTGCTGCAATATACTCTGCCTCTGTAGTAGACAAAGCAACACACTTTTGCAGTCTTGACTGCCATGACACAGCTCCCCCTGCAAAAGTCATCAAATAACCAGATGTAGATTTCATGTTGTCCCTTCCTGCCATATCAGCATCCGTATAACCAACAAGCATTGGTTCTCCATTCCCAAATGTTATACCCAATTTGGAAGTACCACGTAAATATCTAAAGATCCACTTAACCGCTTCCCAATGCTTTTTACCAGGATTTGACAGAAACCGACTAACAACACCTACTGCATGGGCAATATCAGGTCTTGTACACACCATTGCATACATCAAGCTTCCAACTGCTGATGCATATGGGACTCTATCCATATCTTCAATCTCCTCCTTTGAAGAAGGGCAATCTTTATCAGTTAGTTTAAAATTGGAAGTAAGAGGTGAACTAACCGCTTTGGCTTTAGCCATGTTGAATCTGCAAAGCACCTTCTCAATGTATTGCTCTTGTGACATGTGAAGCTTCTTTGAAGCTCTATCTCTAGTAATCCGAATGCCAAGAATCTGTTTTACTGGCCCCAAGTCTTTCATAGAAAAGAACTTGCTTAATTCTTTCTTCAGCTGAACAATCCTCTCTGCATTCTTGCCAATAATCAACATGTCATCAACATAAAGTAATAAGATAATGAAATCATCATCACCAAACCTCTGAAAGAAAACACAGTGATCTGAAATAGTCTTTCGGTAGCCTTGCTTCCCCATAACGGACTCAAATTTCTTGTACCACTGTCTTGGTGCTTGTTTCAACCCATAAAGACTTTTATGAAGCTTACATACATAGTCTTCTTTACCTTTAACCTGAAAACCTTCAGGTTGCTCCATATAGATTTCCTTATCCAAGTCACCATGAAGGAAAGCTGTCTTGACATCCATTTGCTCAACCTCAAGATCAAGACTAGCTGCCAAACCAAGAATCACCCGAATGGAACTCATCTTCACAACTGGAGAGAAAATCTCATCAAAATCAATACCCTTTCTTTGGCTGAACCCTTTAACCACCAATCTAGCTTTGTATCTAGGTCTTGAGGTATGTTCTTCAGTCTTCACTTTGTAGACCCACTTGTTCTTCAAAGCTTTCTTGCCCTTAGGCAACTTCACTAATTCAAAGGTATTGTTTTCATGCAAGGAATTCATTTCATCTTGCATAGCTTCAACCCACTCCCTTTTATGATCATCTTCCATAGCCTCTTCATAACACTCGGGCTCTCCCCCGTCAGTGAGTAAGACATACTCATCAGCAGAAAAACGGGTGGAAGGATGTCGGTCTCTGGTAGACCGCCTAAGTGGGACAAATGTTGGCATGCCTGGTACTGGTAACTCTGGATGAGGACCCTCATCCAACTCTTGTTGCTCTTGAATATCATTATCAGTACCATGTGTTCATCATTTTGAATATTATCTTCATTAATTGGTTCAGAATGTTGTGGAGGAACAGGATCCAAATCCGTAAGATCATCAGTATATTGAGGAATTATCTTTGTCTTCTCAATATCCTTCAAACTTTGATCTTCTACAAAATCAGCATCCAAGCTTCTTACAAGTTTCTTCAGAACTGGATCATAAAACCTGTGTCCAAACTCATCTCCCCCATAACCAAGGAATATACATGGCTTGGTCTTCACATCAAGCTTTGTTCTTTCATCTTTGGGAATATGCACAAAAGCCTTGCATCCAAACACCTTCAGATTTTCATATGAAACATCTTTGCCGCTCCAAACCCTGTCAGGAACATCAAAAGACAAAGGAACACAAGGAGTAAGATTAATAACATGTACCGCGGTGTTCAAAGCTTCACCCCAGAAGGAATTAGGTAACCCTGCATGTGATAGCAAACATCTAACCCTTTCAGCCAATGTTCTATTCATCCTTTCGGCTAAACCATTCAACTGTGGTGTCTTTGGAGGAGTCTTTTGGTGCCGAATACCTTTCTCTTTACAATAAGCATCAAAAGGACCAATGTATTCACCTCCATTATCTGTTCGAATACACTTGAGCTTCTTCTCAGTTTGCCTCTCAACCAAGGCATGAAACTGCTTAAACACATCCAAAACTTGATCTTTAGACTTCAAAGTATAAGCCCATACCTTCCTAGAATGATCATCAATAAATGTGACAAAATATAAGCAGCCCCCAAGTGTTCTAGTCTTCATAGGACCACAAACATCTGAATGTATCAAATCAAGTATACCTTCTCTTCTATGAGGAGGATGACTTTTAAAGGAAACTCTTCTTTGCTTACCAGCCAGACAATGAGAACACTTCTTTAATTGAACATCATGCAAATCGGGCAAGGCATCTTTCTTCAACAATATAGACATCCCTTTTTCACTCATGTGAGCAAGTCTCTTATGCCATAAGTCGGTCATATCAGCACTCATTAATAAATTAACCGAGTCTTTGGAGATCTTTGGATGTGTCATATACAACTTGGAACTTCTTTTACCTTTTGCCACGACTAAAGAACCACGAGTGAGTTTCCAAATACCATCACCAAGGGTACTGTGATAACCATCATCATCAAGTGTTCCCGCGGAGATTAAGTTAAGTCTAATATCTGGAACATGTTTTACATTGTGTAAAACCAACTCCATCCCAGTGTCAAACTTCAAGCAAATATCCCCAACGCCTACAATCTTTGATAGCCCTTTATTACCCATCTTAACAATCCCGAAGTCACCAGGGGTATAAGATGAGAAAAATTCCCTTTGTGATGTCACATGACAAGTAGCACCACTGTCAACAACCCAACTCGAAGAATCATGTGCAATGTTCACCATATCATAATCACAACAAATAAAGAACTCTTCTGTAGCAATATTAACTTCAGAAGTATCATTGCCACCATCATCTTTCTTATGGTTGTTCTTTTGATTGTTGTAATTAGCCTTCTTGTTCTCCTTTTTCAACTGTCTGCAAAACTTGATAGTATGCCCTTTTCTACCACAATGATGACACTCATAATCAGCATACTTACCTTTAGACTTACTACGATGCTTCCCTTTGTTACTTGGACCTCTACTTTGACTTCTCCCCCTGCTCTCTGTGACTAAAACATCTGAATGTGAAGAGGAACCCTGTGATTTTCTTCTCATCTCTTCATTTAAAATGCTGCCTTTAGCCAATTCCATAGTGATAATACCATTAGGAGCAGAGTTGGACAATGATGTCCTAAAAGTCTCCCAAGAATCCGGTAAAGTACCAAGAAGCCATAAACCTTGTATCTCGTCTTCAAACTTAATACCCATTCCTGCAAGCTGATTAATAAGACCCTGAAAAACATTCAAATGATCGGTGACAGGAGTTCCATCCTTGTACTTCAAGTTTATCAACTGTTTAATCAAGAACAATTTATTGTTCCCGGTCTTCCGAGCATACAACTCCTCAAGCTTGTTCCACAAGGTACGAGCGTGAGTCTCCCCACTAATATGATTCAAAACATTATCATCAACCCATTGGCGAATATAACCACAAACTTTCCTGTGCAAGATATTCCACTCTTCATCTGTTTTACCTTCAGGGTTATCAGTATTAAAAACAGGCATGTAATAATCTTTCACATAAAGGAGGTCTTCCATTTTGCCTTTCCAAACATGATAATTAGAACCATTCAAATTCACAATCCTACTTGTATTAGCTTCCATCGTTCAAACAAGTCTTAACTCTATAGAACCAAGCTCTGATACCACTATGTTGGGAAAAAACACGAAACTGGCACAAACGATAAACTAACAAATGCGGAATTAATCTTTGTTTGACCAAAACTTTTCCCTACCCGAATGAACCTATGAGGATGCAAACAAATAGGGTATACAAGGTATAATCAAAACAGCCCCAAAACAATAATAATGAGACACCAAATTTTAGCGTGGAAAACCTCTCAGAAAAGGAGAGTAAAAACCACGGGACTACTAGAGTCGCTTAAAATCCACTATCACCAAATAGAGCAATACAAAGTCTTCCCTAGATATACTAGAGGTATACTACAAACATCATATACTTGGAATCAAACAACATCAAGCATATGGAATCAAACTACAATCAACAAAAGAAGAGATATCACCAAAAAAACACAGCAGCGAACAGAGGCTGTAAAACCTGACATAGAAACGTGATTAACACATCTCCACCGTTGAATAAGGTCACCCAGATGTGGTGAAGACTCTGCCCAAAATTCAGAATGATCCAACGGTTCAATCTCCGAAAATTGAGGTTTTCTGCAGGTATGTATGAAGGTGACGAAATTTTCTTGTTCTTCTTTTGTGTGTGTACAACAGAGGCAAATCAATCATCAAATCAGTCAAAAATAAGTTTTCTTCTTTTTGGTAGTGGGAGACAAAGAGAAAAAGGAAACTAATGATTATTTTATATTTCCTTTCCTTTCACATGGGCAAAAGGACCCATCATCCTCTCCCAGAGGTTTATTCTGCCGTTCCTTCGGTAAGTAATAGGACGCGACGACTATCTTTTTTTCCGCCTTAAAGGCGCACACCATAAAGTGGAAGGCTGTGTTACGTTACTGATTAAATTCTTGGCTAAAACTTCTGTGATTTTCTTCTTCCGCTTGCCCCGGGCAAGGCTTCGGAACAGGTGAAATTAAATTATTTAAAACTCCAGACGTTTTCTTCCCGAAGGCTTCGTGGGCGTTGGTGGTGATAATATAAATTTCTCTTTCAAAAATACTCTGGACGACGTTTTCTTCACGATGTTGAAGTCTAAGATTAAGTTAATAAAGAAATTAATTTGTCAAATGACGTATGAAGTTCTTAATAATGTAGTGATTGAGAAGTTTCTCATGACTTCCAAAATCAGGCGGGAACTCTCTCAGGCCCTACCCAAAAATTTTACTTAAATGTATAGATGGTATCAAGCTAATAATTAATATATATATAAAATGTATCGGAGAAAATGGATGCAATAATTATCTATATGCTAATGTAATACTCCACGTAGTTATTATAAGTTTTTAATTAAATTAATAAATAAAAAATTTATTATTATTATTATGATATAAATTATAATATATGAAAAATATTATGGACTAATTAATAAAAAGTTAAATATTTTAACCTAATTAAGTTATAGCAAATAAGAATGATTTTTAGGGACATAATTTGAAAAAAAAGAGATGAAAGTTATCAGAATGATAAGTTTTAAGTTTTGAAAAATTTAAGATTTTGAATTGGTTTCTAGTTCGGCGCTTATGACTCGAAAGGACATGAAACTTTTGAATGTATAGATATAATAAATATATTAAATTTTTATTATTATTTAATAAAAATATAGTATTTTATATTCTTTTATTTATGTTACTATAAGATATATATATATATAATTATGTTTTAAGGTACAGAATTTATATTCTTTTATATACGTTTGATTAAATTATTATTTTAAAATAAATGATATTTTTTTTAATTCTAGTATTGTTAGATATTTCAAAATATTATTTTAAAATAAAGTATATTTTTATTAATTTCAATATTATTAAATAATTTAGAATGATAATGTTTTACATTGCAGTTTTATAAAAATAAGTTAAATGTGATTTTTTTAATCTCTGATTTTATTAGAGATTAACATGATAGATAGCAATAGATAGAACATGTTCCACCATTTATAAGATCTTCTATTCGCATCGATAAAAAGCCACCAACATATAAGTAAGGTCCTTTGTTAACGGGTATAAAGTTAGCAATTAATATCAGTTAAAGACTCAATCACGAAACATTCAATTATTCCTCCAATAGTTAAAGGAAAAAGAAAAGAAAAGAAAAGCAAAGAAAATAAAAGAAAAAGAAAATGATTGAATGTTTATTTTCTATTATTCTGAACTATATGCAAGTTTTTGAATAAATTATTATAGATAAAAGTATTGAAAAGTTTTTATTGTTATTATTATTATTTTAAAATTTATTATATGTTATTATTTTTTGTTTATAGATAAAAGTATTGGAAAGTATTTATTGTTATTAATATTATTTTAAGATTTATTATCTTTTATCATTTTCTGATGTATAGGTAAAAAGTATTTTGAAAATCTTTATTATTTTTATAAATATATTTATTTTTAAATTGAAGATTTTTTAAAGGAATGATTGTTTTAATTAATTAAAAGTAAGGAGTATCATAGCAATAGGTTATGATACTGTGAAATTTTGTTAGGACACATGATATCTAGAAAAGGTGTACTGTGAATCCGAATGGGCGTGACAATACAAGTGATTTCAATGAAAACCACATATAAGAAGCTATGCTTTTCTTTTATTGTATTCTATTTAAGTTTGCTGTGATTTCCCCTCTATATATATATTTAAAGTTGATATATATACTAGATATATATCTCATTCCCAATGTGGGAAATGTATAAATTTTAATATATTTTAGTTTATTATAAATTTATTATTACTTTTATAAATTTTATATAAAATTTTAATATATTTTAATTTATTATTATTTATAAATTATATAAACAATATAATGTTTAAAAAAATATTATCTCTGCATAAAATAAATATATATACATAAGATAAAATAATAAATATATAATTTTTATTTATAAATTTTTTAAAAAATTTTATATGTATTAGTATAAATATATTAATGGGTCTTATAATTAATTTTTTATATTTATGTATTAAATATTTAAATTGTCATATTTTTTTTAATAATTATTTTTAATTAAAAATATAAATTGAAATAAAATGATGAAAGTAAAAAGTTAAAATAATAAAAATAATAAAGAGTAATAAGAAAAATAAAATAGAGATAAAGAAAAAAAGTGAAAAATAATAGAAAAGAAAAAATTAAAAAGTATAATTCATTAACATAATTGTTTAGTGGATGTGTACGAGGGCGTACACGGAATTGGGTGGGGGAGAATGTAACACCCCGCGTGATAGCGGTATTTAAAGAAAGACAATTGCTGGTGGATGTATTCGAATGTGACAAGTACACACAGCACTTATCACGGGCTCCAGTTCTCAACGTGCCCGCGTGGCGCCTCTGTCTCAGAGGCCACACCTTGACCGCCGAACAATGTATTGGTTTCGCCCTGCCTTGGGCTCTTCAGGGGATCGGCTCCAGATCCCTACCAGATTTGGGTAGGGTTGGCCCTACGCCACAACCTTTCTGGAGCCTTTTTTGTACATTCGGATACATCCACCAGCAATTGTCCTTCTTTAAATACCGCTATCACGCGGGGTGTTACATTCTCCCCCACCCAATTCCGTGTACGCCCTCGTACACATCCACTCGCCCGAGGTGCCCGACTCTTGCGGCCCCATACCGCTCGGATGTGCCCCTTGCACTTGGTGCCCCTTACACCACTTACACACTCGGATGGCTTCTTCATGGGTCTCATTGAGGGGATACCCAAGACCGTCCAACAATGCCCGCCCCTTACCGAACTCAACACTGTGATGTGAGTGCACTCCCATTCTACTCCGACACCACCTCCCGTTGTGTGAGTGCAAGAGGATACGACGCTACGTGCTGGTACGACTCTGATACCAATTTGTTACGAAGTGCCTCTTCCTAGTACGGCTCTGATACCAATTTGTTACGAAGTGCCTCTTCCTAGTACGGCTCTGATACCAATTTGTTACGAAGTGCCTCTTCCTAGTACGGCCACCAGTTCACGACACTTAACCCAACTTGCACAAGCACGTGCGCAAGCACAAGTACACACAGCACTTGTCACGGGCTCCAGTTCTCAACGTGCCCGCACGGCGCCTCTGTCTCAGAGGCCACACCTTGACCGCCGAACAATGTACTGGTTTCGCCCTGCCTTGGGCTCTTCAGGGGATCGGCTCCAGATCCCGACCAGATTTGGGTAGGGTTGGCCCTACGCCATAACCTTTCTGGAGCTTTTCTTGCACATTCTGATACATCCACCAGCAATTGTCCTTCTTTAAATATCGCTATCACGCGGGGTGTTACAATTAGGGACTGTGAGATTCTTGGGGATTCTCTCTAAAAGGTATTAGAAGGATACCTAAAGTGAATTTTGGTACTTGGTTTTTGCTTGTGTGTGCATAGTTTTGTAGTAGAAAAGACCAACAGAGAGTTGACATTTAGAATTGTACTAGCTCGAAAACTCTAGTAGTTTGAGTTGATGACGCCAAATAGTGTTTGTTGAATCAACTACATTTAATGCGACCACCACGGGTGCTTTCATGTCAGAGATCATGCTCTTTACATGGTCCTGGTTACTCGTCGACCAGAGTGTCCAACTCAGTTTTTCTGGTCGACATGCATTATTTGACACTCAGGTCCCTCTCATTAGATTTTCCAAACTGTTACCCAAAATTAAAAGTTTATTTCATAATGCTTTAAAAATATATTTGAAATTAAACCATCAATTAATTTAATATTTGATTGAGTTTTTTTATATTAAGAAAATTTTATGGGAAAATAAAAAAATTTAAACCATAAGTGATAAAATCTTTGGTCTGAGGGTTTATAATTTGCTTATTTCTGTCAAATAAAATAGAGTAAATTATCCTAACATTTGAATATTTCAAAAATGCAATTTTTGCACCTGTATTTATTTTTGTTTTGAACGGACACTTAAACTATAAAATATCAACTATTTGCCATTCTGATTAAAATTTCCGTCAGACTTCATTTTTTATCCAATTCTTAGAAGCATTTTCGTCTTTTTAAATCATTAATATTTTTAAATTATTAAAATTTTATTTTTCCATAAAATTTTAAAAAATCTCTTAAATTGGAGAGATTGGATCCATCACCCACACAAATGGAAAAATTATATTAACCCACTAGAACAACTATTAACATATTAATTTGTATGGAATTTATATTTTATATTGGACACTAGACAATTCTAAAATAAATTTAATATAATTATATTTGTGAACCCTAGATTTGAACCACACCCATATAAATAATAAATAATCATTTACTGCTTACACAAATACGAAAATTTATATTATTTGGAAATTATATTAAGTATAAAGATTTTGAAAAAATATTATCCAAACAACACAATTTAAACCATATATCTTCGTAGTCGTTCCCTTCGAATTGAAGCTTTTTTTTAACTTTGAATTCATTGCAAAATACAAATTTCGAGTTTTTTTTACAATGACATTATTATATTATTAGTGTCATCAATGACATTGTATAAAAAAATACTTTGAAATTCATGTTCTGTGACGAATTCGAAACGAAAAAGTTGAAGAAAAATTCAGTGCAAGGTTTGAAGAATGTGACAACAACAAAAACTTGTGATTTGAATTGTATCATTTGATAATATTTTTTTAAGAATGTTTATATTTAATATAATTTATATTTAAAATATAAATAATATATTTAATATTTGTGTAATTATAATATAAAATATAAGTTTTATATGAATTAACATATTTATAGTTATCCTATTGGGTATACATGATTTAGTTAGTCGCACCGTAAAATCAAATCTTTATAATAATATAAAATTATTCATAAAAATAAAACTCTAATAATTAAAAATCTTCATTTTAAAAAGATGAAAATGCACCTAAGTGAAAAATCCGAATTTTTAAAAAATTTAAAGTATTACTAGGTTAATTTATTTAATAAAATATTCCATATTTGGAGTTAATCCTAAGTTGCGGACATTGGTTAGGTTTTAAGGTTGTCTTATACCCCTTCGTTTTTTTCGCTATTAGGAGCTCCAAAATCTCAGGGTTTATGGGGGAAAGAAAATTAACTCTTTAATGGGGAAGCAAGTCTTTAATGGAAAAAGAGGTAGTACTCAACTCTCATTCTCTTCCTTAATTTTTTTTTTTTTTTTTTTTTTTGAATTTGATATTGAAAAGAAGGGTTTATTTTGCTGTTGCGATTAATTTGTTTTTGCGTTAGGGATGAAGAGAAAGAATCCCAAGTTCTTTAAGAAAGGTAGAAACGGCAAAATTGGTCGTTTTAATGGAAAGAAAGATGTTGTTAACAATTTCCCTTCAAGAGAAGATGATTCTGGTGAGCTACTGTGTCATGGTTACTATTTTTCTTCTTGTTGTAAATTTTCTTTAAGTATAAACTAAAAAGTTTTGTTCTTTAAGACAATAATTTAAGCGCCTGTTCGGAGGATGACATGGAAATCAAAGATGAGGAAGAAGAAGAAGAAGTTTTAGTTTGTAGAGAGCCTACAGTGTATGATGACTTATTGAAGAAGTTGGGATCAGGTAGTGAGTTGGTTGCTAAAGCTTTGAAGCGAAGGTAATGCTCTTGCTATGAAAGATTCTTTCTTTCTGTTTTTTTTTTTTTTCTAGTATTTCTCTCCTATTATTTTTTTGTTCAAGTTTCTAAATTGAACACTGGTGTATGCTCCCTGAAATCAAGATGTTTTTCCTGAATACCCCTATAATTATTCTATTAATGAAGAAAGTAAAGAAGAGGATATTTTGATTTTTCAATCAAAAGACACCTTATAAATAAAAAACAGAGGGAGTACATACTTTGACCTATAATTGGTAAACATTAAGGTCTACCCTTAATTTGATGAAAAGATTGAACTGCAATGTCTTTGTGTGTTTTGGCTAGTTTTGTTTTGTAAATTTCCCCAAGAGTTTGTGCTAGTTGGGAAGGCAAAGGAAGTATCTTGAATTTTCAAGAACTTAGGGAGTTAATAGTATCTATTGCTATATTTGGATTAGTAGATGGGATTTTTAAATTTATTTATAAGGTTGATTTTTCTTCAGGTACGAGGTGCTTTGATTCAATAATTGCGGAATGATTATCCATGATTTTGAATATTTTCTTGCCACAATCATTTTCTTATTAAGATGTTTATATGTGTCTGTCTAGAAAGTTCTAAAACTTGTACCTGCTTGTAGCTGATTACTTTTCCAAACATTAACATTGCTGTTGATATAAGTTCATGGCCACAGAGGACAATAGGTACAATAGGATTTGTCAAATTGTGTAAAGATGTTCTATGGGTCTAATCATGAAAAACTATAGGAAGGAAAGTTGTGGTCACTTTCCTTTAAATAAAGGATGAGTTAAAAAAGTGCTTAACCTGTCTCGGTGTACAATACTAGATCATGATAAGGAAATTATCATATGATTATCTGCTTGTTTACTAAAATGTAGTTCTAAAACCTTGAGGTCTATTATATTATATACTATAGAGCATTCTTTGGGGAAATTTAAAAGATCATTGTGGTGATGTAGTTAGACAGGGTGCTGATTTCTCTTCTTCTTGCAGTCACTCTCAAGTACTTGTTATATTTTTATTTTAAATTTTATACTAATAGGGTTTTTTCAGTTGGCAATTTACTGATATGTTATAAATTTTTGCTTAGTTTGAGGTTTCTCTTGGCATTGATCTTGTACTGCCCTTGTGTGAATACTCTCTTCAAAATTGCTTCTCTTGTTTATAGGAAACTAGATGAAGAAGGAAAAAGTGATTCAGAAGATGATGGCTCTGAATCATATGATTCACACAACGATGAAAATAATAGTAAGCATCAGACAGATTGATTTTATTTGTGTAGACATTTTGTTCTGTACATATATATTTTTTAAATTTGACTAACACTCTTAACTTATTTCAAAAGTAAATTTTAAGCATGTCAAATATATTTTTAATAATCAATTACAAAATTTCCAAATTCAAATGATTAAATTATAAAAGTATACATATTTAAATTTTCCGTGCTCTCCCCAAGTAAGATAAGTTTGATTTATGTTATTTTATTTCTTTTCTTTATGCAGCTAGTGACAGTGAGCATTCTGAAAAGGTGAAAAATGGAAGAGTAGGGTCAAGCTTAGTTGGTTTGTCAGAAAATGTCCAAAGTTCTGAGGAAGATGATGAAATTGGTGGCTCAGACACAGATGAAGAAAGTGATTCAAGAGAATATGCTCAATCAGTTGCTGAAGCCTCATTGAACTCAAGGTATTTGTTAATTGTTTAATTTGGATTTTTATTAAGCATCTCAAACATCATGCTCACTGTACAGTGATTAATTACTCTGCCTCTTTAGATGGTGGAGAGGATTAGGAAACAAAATGGGAAAAAGAACAAGAGGAAAAAGCGAAAAAAAGAAGAAAAGAACTGGATATGAAATAGAAACTTACAGATAGGCTGCTCTTTAGCTCATATCTTCTAAGAATAAAATTATAGATCATTCTGGCACTAGTTCAAACATGAATTCCCATTTTCTGACTTTTGTCATTTGCTTGCATCTTTCAGTAGGGTTCAATTCAATTGCTATCTTGGGGACTTTCATAATGCATATTTTAGTTTATTCCGACCTAATTTTTCTGGCACCTTGGCCGTTTCTCATTTTCTTCAAAATCCTTGAAATTTATTCATTGTTCCTAAGATCATGGATCTCTATACTTGGTGAAAGGTATTTGTAGATTTGGGGTAAAGAGAAAGGTATTTGTAGATTTGGGGTAAAGAGAAAGGTAATAGGTTAATTATCAAATAAAACTATTTATCAAAGGTAAATCATGCTTTTGTTGTATTTCTTGGTACTTTATCCATGTTATGCTTGACATAAGAACTGTGCAAATAAACTATGCATTCCCTTGGGTTCTTGTTATTGAAAAAATAGTTGGTGAAAAACTATTTATGCAGATACCTTTAATTATTTTTTGTTAGATTGATTATGTTGTGGCAAATGACATGCTAGAGTCTAATATGTTACTTTTTCTAGTTCGATAGAAGGTGAAGTAAAGAGTGGATAAAGGCACTTAGTGGTTAGACTATGTAAGCAATATGTCGTATGATTTTGTATTAAATAATCAATGATTATAAGTTTTAAATTACTTCAGATTTAGTTATTAATGTTTCTGACAATTGATCTTATAAATCTCCAAATAATTTTTTGCTACTCCTAAAGTTGCATCAATGGGTGAAAGGCTTTGAAAACCCAAGATACATTTTCCCCATTATAAATTTCCTTTCAATCATGAATGCAGAAAAAAAAGAAACTTTCTGTAAGAGGAGAGTTTCTATCAAGCTTTTTTTGTTTCTTCTTACACGACAGATTTGAACTTGCAGTACTTTTAGCAGTCATATGGGTCACAAATTAACACCGGAAGAGATTGACAATTTAATGAGAAGAAAGTGGAGCTATAAATGGGAGGTGCCTGCCCTTGGGATGTCTAATTGCAAGTGGATAGGAACTGGCAAGCGTTTTATTAAGGTAGTTCTCTTCTTTTTGTATGTAATGATGATCATGAGTGTATTGATTTTTGTTTTATGAGACTCATATTTTGAATAATTAGTGCCCTCCATAATTATAAATTTTGATTTTTCAAATTTTTTTTTTATGCCTCTCATTCACTTCTAAAAGAAGTGATACTATCAGTAGTTATCTTTACTTTTGTTAACAAAAAAAATGATGTTTTTCATGTGGAATGATCCTTATATTGTACGTAACATGAATTTCAATTTTGTAGTTGATAAAATTTGGATGTTTTGAGGTTGCCTAAAAAAAGTTAGGGTGGTATTTTTGTTGGTGTATTATGATGCCAAACAAACTTTATGCAAGATTAGCCATTGTTACGGAATCTTTCCATATGTATATTTTGGAACTTGGAAATCACAATAAACTTCTCAGATAGGTAGCATGGTTAGAATCAAAGATGGTAGATTATAAACTCTGTTAATTCTTTCTTAGGACTGAGTGGAAATATCCTGCTTCCCCCAAATAGCTTTCTTGAAAAACTGAACACATTTTTTTTTTATTATTTCGTAGTAAGAAAATTATCATTCTCTTTCTGAAAGAATCATTTATAGGTTTCACATCAGTTAAAAAAACTAGGCCAAACATGTAAAAGCCCCCTTCCCTGTAGTAATTGAAAATGATATGTTATCCCTTTTCGTTGTCTGTTCTATCATCCTTGTCAAGTTCTAATTATGTATCTCTCTCTTTTATCATGCATTATTTCTTATCTTTTAATATTAAATGAATTAATTTTGCATAGAACTACTTTCTTACAAGAAATATCTTTGTGCTTAAATTTGAATTGCCTCATAAATAGTGTTAAATAATGTCAGATGAGGGGATTTTCCATGTAATGCATTTGCTCCTCTCTGACTTTCCTGAGACTTAATAAATTCAGTTTTGAGGGGTTTATGATGCTGTACTATTATGAACTAGTTCATTGAGATAAGTTTATGACCATTTCTTTGCAGGAGAATGAAATAAACATATGTGACAGGCTGAAAGCTAGACTGCATAAGCATTGGTTGGATATTTATAGAGAAGCAGGGGGCACTGATTTTGATTCATCTAATCAGAGATTGTTTTTCTCCATTTGTAAGTGAGGCTAGTCAAATAAGTTTTGTATGTGATTATTTAATTTGAGATTTTGATGATGATAGTTTTGATGATTGTTAAAATATGTGATTTTGGGGTTTTGGCCTAGTGCTTTTTTGTTTTCATTATGGTTTTTTTTATCTGTTTTTAATAATGACTTAAAAATTGTGCATATATAATGTCCGTATGTACAGATTTGTCTAGCTTTTATTTTCTAAATACTTCTGTCTTGTATCTGCTGCTACTTTGTGCTGTTTCTGAAGATTGATCTATATTCTCTAGGTAACAGCTATCGGGATGTATTGCATCATAACAAGAAGCCCTACTATCTCAAAGGACTGAAGGATGACTCAGCAGTGATGGATGCTTATATTATGCATTCTGTATGTGCTTGTCTCTAGAGTTTTCTGTAGATATCTAGCCATCTATTTGCAGACGTTTGTTATCTAACCAGATTCTTTTATATCCTTTGCAATGAAAATTTGAAATTTCTAACATAATTTGTGCTGATTAAGACAATGTTATGCAGCTAAATCATATTTTCAGATCAAGAGATCTTATGTCAAAGAATGATTCAAAAGTGGCTAATTCTCAGGCAAGTTTAACAGATGATGTGATCAATGGTAACAGTTTGCTTGACCGCGGGTTTACTCGTCCTAAGGTACCAATTAGTGAATTTTATTGGTGTAATTCTAATGTTTGTAGACAATAACCTATATTGATTTTCCTCAAGTCTTTTGAAAAAATAATTCATGATTCAGGTGCAGTTATGAACTTGTCCCCTTCGCTCCCATTCTCGTGTAGATTTGATCTCTTCATGGAGTTAGTATTTTTTCTGCATGTGAAAGTGCTGCAGTTTATTTAGTCAACTGAATACCTGCTGCAATCTTTTTTTATGCATTAGAACGGGAGATAAATTGTTCAAAGGAAATGGTTTTCATATTTTTTATAGATACCTACACTTTTTAACTATCATTTGGTATTTTACTACTTCTAGTTAGCATTTTTCTGCATGTGTACTGCAGTTTACTTAGTCACTTGAATACCTGCTGCAATTTTTTATGCATTAGAAGGGGAGATAAATTGTTCAAAGGACCGACACTTTCTAATTATCATTTGGTTTTTTGCTACTTCTAGTTATTTATTAGTTTTACAGAAAAATTGAAAACTATTATTGCATATGGTGCACAGCTAGCCATCACCCTTATCAAAGGAACTCTTTGTTTGGTGATTTTTCCACTGAAGATTCTTTTGATTTTAATATTAGAAGATAGAAGCTCTTATTGCATGTTAGGATCCCTCCTGTTAGTTCCATAATGAAATACGATAGTTATTGAAAGAATTAAAAATATAGCTAGAAAGATTCATTTTGAACATGTGGTGTCATTCCAAGCTCTTGGTGAGATGTTTAATTTCTCATGAGTTACTTACCTTGGCATCTGAACTTTAACATTCCTAGATTATTGGATATATATATCCTTTTGTGATTCATATAAGTTATTGTTATGCATTGTTCATATCTTTGGTTTCAATGATTAAATTTCATACTGGAGGCATTCAAAACATATTGCTAGAGTGGCTACTTGTACATTATTCGGCTCTATGGTTCTTTCCTTTAACTGTGCTTCAATTTGTTTTATGTTGCTCAGATCCTGATCCTCTTGCCTCTAGCAAGCATTGCACTTCGGTTTGTCAAGAGGTTGATCCAGTTGACCCCTCCAAAGCATAAGGTATACCTATTTTATGAGAAGGTTTATAAGATATTCTTCTTTTCCCTTTTCCCTTTTTGACTTTCATATTTACCCATAAACCCTGCTAAACTATCTATAATGGGTAAACTTTTCAAAGAACTCCAGATAAAGAGAATATGGGCTATGATGTTCATAGTATTGTAGGAAAAGGCTTGTCATCTAATCTAATCTTATATTGTATAAAAGTGTGAATGAGGGTTAATAATTTTCACTAAAATTTTCTTTTTTTTTTGTGAAGACAGTTTGCCCCTTACATAGAGAATGATTAACTTAAAAGAAAAGGTTAAATAAGAGATTTTTACTTACTTTCAGTTATATATTAAAAAAGACTATTACAATATATTTTGAAAAGTATGACTATTAATATGAGAATTAATGCGTTTTCTCATCTAGAGTAATTCCTTGCTTTGCTATATCCTCAAAAGCTCCTTGACCATCATTCAATCTCCCAAATTTACCTAGACTGAGAATCAGAGTGCTATACAAGAAATAGCAATAGTTGTACCATAGAGAGGTGAACTGTGATAGTTGTGAGGACAAATACGTGAGTTTACTATTCTTCTTGATATTTCTAACTTCATTGTTGTAGTTCTATGTGTGCTTTGAGCATCTTTAGTTTCTTATGTGTTGCTTCTAGAAAATTTGAGCTTCCTCTGTCTAATGCTATTCTTGTGGTTTTGGCTTCCTAAGGTTAGTGTTGATAACATTGATCGCTTTAGCGAAGAATTTGGAACTGGTGGAATTGAAGAGCAGGATAAAGATGACGTTGAGAATAAAAAGCCCTCTAAACCCTCGGACTTTCAAGCCTTGTTTGGTGGCAATAATAATGATCACTTCATGATAGGCATCAAGTATTTGGGGTAATGTTTTCCATCTAAAATGCAAGCAATTTCATTCCTAATCAACATCCATCTAAAATTTACCTCTATTGAAGAAAGATAATCAACATCCATCTAAAAAATAAGTTGATAAATAGGGTTTATATTTATCATTTTTAACACACTCCTTCACATGTGGGTGTGAAAATGAAATATATATATATATAAATAAGTTGATAAAGAGAAGTTGTATTTATTCTCTTAACAATATATAAAGGAAAATGAAGAATGTAAAGGGTGCTTTTCAAATCTCCCCTCAGAATATTTTTTAAGAGTATAATTTCACTCACAAGTTCAGAAGTCTTGAGTTTGTTGATTAGCTAACCTAACACCTAAAAAAAGTAATTTTCTGAAACTAATAAAAGTAAGATCCTGATGTTCTCTTGTATTGCTTTTATTCAAATCATATACATACAATTTGTTCCTACATCTATTGGAGGGATTCCTTGCGCTGGTAGTTTTATTATAGTTGTTGGATATACTTCAGAGTAGGAAAAGCTAGCAGCAATCTATATATTGTTTTCACTTTATATTATTTCTGTGGCAATATTCATAATTTTACTTTTATTTGTAGGAAGAGAATAAGGCTATATGGAGATTTCTACTCCTCAGATATAATTGTTGCTTCACCTCTTGGGCTGATCACTGTGAGTCTTCAATCTTTGTTACTATTTTACTTTCTTATTTTATAACTTGGAGTTCTTCTCATTTAGTTTTACAATAATTATATATATACTTTTTTAGGAGAAATATACAGCAAGATGTAAAGGATACTACCAGAGAGATTCAAAAAATATCTTCTCCATGTTTCAGATATAAGCTTAATTGTATGTTCTATTAGCTGAATTCTATCAACAATACTGGGTTTTTCTAGTGGATGACAAATTAAGTTTTAGTTTATTTAGATGTAGGGCACCAACTCACCCAGAAATGTATTAATCTGAGCTATTTTAGAACATCCTTGTAGGAATTAAAATTAATCTGTGCTGGTTGTTTAAATTTTCTATTTGAGAACAAAACTCTCTATGGTGGTTTATGAACTGAAATGGGTGCAAAAAAAATTTCCCCTTTTTCTCCTTAGTTTTTGGTTTAAGTAGAGAACAATTGATCTCATCGGGTGTTGTCATATTTGTTTAATAATCTGCACGATCAATCTTATGTCTAGAAGATCACAATATTAGTTTCTTGTGGTGCCCTGATTTTCGGAAACCCCCCAAATTTACATTGAAAAATTATAATGACCTAGAAGTCAAACTGCAAAATAAAAGTTAAGAAAAGGGAGTATTACGTGTGCAGTGTGTAAATTAATAAAACTGTACAATTATGTATCTTCATTGCCGTCTTTTGCTTCTTGCTTTCTGAGTCTTGAAATATATTTCTTTAGTTTTATTCTGGCTGATATGTCAGCTTAGTTTTCAAGTATGATATTAACTATTTGTTTCTCTCTCTCTTAGAAAATTGGAGAGGCAGAAGCAGAAAAAGAGAAGGATGTTGATTATCTTTCTTCAATAGAGGTAGATTTTTTTTTTTTTTCTTTTGCTCATAGTCGATTATTATTGGTCTTGATATTTAGTGAACTTGTAACTATCTTCTTATCAACTGATGGAGAGAAATTTTCACATACCAGGTTTTGATTATTGATCACGCAGATGTTATACTAATGCAAGTGAGTTTAGTTAATTTAATTTTTATTACAATCATTTTTTGACAAATTAATAGTCATATGCACCTCTCTCTCTATCTCCCTTCGATTTATTTTTATCTTTTTCTTTTTTAAGATATATCTTGGAGGTGTTGGAAGGAGGGTGGAGTTTGGGGCATTATTTCTTATTATTTTCCTTACCTGACACCATTTCATTGGTGATGAGGAGGGATTCAATCCCTATAACTATCTTACTGAAATGTTTCCGTGCATTTTGTGAAATCTGTACAGAATTGGTCCCATGTGAATACAGTTGTGGAACACTTAAATCGGCTACCATCTAAGGGGCATGGAACTGATATTATGCGTATAAGACCGTGGTATGCACTTAAGTCTGCTTTCTTTTTCTTCCATTGTGTGATTTCTACACCTGGAGCTTATTCTATTTTCAAGTTGGATGCACAGATTCTACATTACTTATGATGAGCCTCTGATTTACTGAAATATTGTTTGGATTTCATTACTGCAATTAACTACTGAGGCTTGAATTCATGTTCTTCTTTGGGTGTTTTTTCCTTTATTTTTGAATTAAATGGGTATGATTCCTGGTCCTTAACTGAGTTTCAGATACTAAGATCTTTGCTATTTGAGCTAACTTGTCTCGTTTGATTTTGTTGATGCTAGGTACTTAGATGGACAAGCGCAATTCTATAGACAGACAATAATTTTAGGTTCTCATATACACCCAGGTAACTTGGCCTATGCTTCTCAAAGCATTATTTTATTGACTTTATTGTAGTTCTTGGTGCATATTCGAAGAAATATATATATATATATATATATATATATGTATATATTAGCATTTCCAAATATAAATTAGAATTCGTAACATTTTAAAGTCGGGTGATATATGAATGCTAGTTTAGGTAAAGCGCCCATGACAGAATCTGACAAAATATGAACATGAATCCCTTGAAATTAAAGCCATGGAGAGTTAAAGTGATGACTAAAGCTTGCCATATTTCAAATATGAGATTTATTTATTTTTTCTAACAGGGAAAATTTGTATAGGTAAAAAATAATAGGGAACTCGAGTAAAATAAATATGGAGACATCTCAGGAATATGGAATTATTTTTGCTGCAGGAGCGAGAATTTCTTGAGTATAATTTGATTCATCATATCACATCTAAAACCAAATCTTTAATCCTGTTTGTCTTCATAGCACAACAGGCGGAAAAGGCTTTACTAAGGAAAAGCTTAAATCTTTTCGGAAGTCTGAAAAATTGAATCCTCAAATAAACACGAAATTTGGCACCAATTTGAGATACCAATACACAACTTGATGAAGATTTCACCTTTTCTCCCCTTATCTAGTGTAGCACTACTTCCTCAAATTTCCTATAAATACACTACAGTGTTACTTACTGACACTTAGGCTCTTCACCCAGCTACCAACTGACTTTTGCACCTTGGGGATATTGTTCTTCCGTCCTTTCAAAGGTTCACTGACCCAAGCAACTCGACCTTTCTGTACCTGTTACTATTTCTTAAGCATTATAGGAATTATCTTTCTAGCAATGAGTAAACTCCATATCTTCGGATAATATTCCACTCCTGGATGTGTGTTGTATTGTGCAAGCTTTTTTCAAGTTGACTCGATAAAAAACATATTTAATGGTGTACATATATTATGTACAAAGCAAGCTTCCGCAATATGGTTGGTATATATGTTTCATAAATGCTTTCAAGTGTCAAACCTGTGCTGGTTTTGAATATGCCTTAGTATGATACTTCGTACTTTTGTTGTTAACATTCCTTTCCTTTTCCTTTTCTCTCTCTTGTTTTTTTCAGAAATCAATGCTCTCTTCAATCTGCACTGCCTTAACTTCCAAGGAAAGGTTTGTCCTCTTTTCATTTTGTAAATTCTCTGCCATGTTTCCACTTTTTGATAATAAATATGCCATTTACCTATTTGCCATACTGGAAACAAATGACAAAATGCTAGAGTTTGTAACTTCATCTCCCTTCACTTCTCAAGCGTTTATTATTTGTCCATAGAGGATGATTTGAAAAGAGAAAAATAAGTAGGAAGCATTGGGAGAGAGCTTTCTAGCTCACTTATATATATATATATATATATATATATATATATAAATATGTTTACATAAAAGATGAATCCGTTGGATGCTTCTAAAGATCTAATGTGCTTTTGCAGGTGAGGTTGGTGTGTGATTTTAAAGGAGTTCTTCCAAAAGTAATGCTTCCAGTACGTCAGGTTAGTAAATTGTTTAAATAAGTTATTTCTGATAATCAATCAAGTAATGTTTCTGATATGTATTTATATCATGTATTTATTCAAAGTGATTATTAATAATTATCTTTTTATAATATAGAAGAAAATACAACAAGTGTACTTACTTTTTTTGGGTTCTATAGAATTCTATTTTAAGTCTCAGAATATCACAGGTCTATGAACGTTTTGATGTAAACTCAATATCCGAGGCTGAAGATGCTCGGTTCGAATGTTTTTGTAAAAAGGTTTGTTGAATTTCCAACAATTTTCTACAAGATATCTAGACCTATATGTTTAGCATACTAGTCCCTAATATTACTTTCCCTTTTTTCTCCCACGGCAGATATTTCCGAAGATAAAAGATTCCATTCAGGTATTCATAATTTCTTTTACTCCGTCATTCTTTTTTCTCCACTTTCTCTGAAACTACTAAAGCTCTTCGATGAATTCTGTTCTTGCAGGGCGGAATTATGATATTTGTTAGTTCTTATTTTGAGTTTGTTAGACTCCGCAATTTTTTTAAATCCCAGAAAGCTTCCTTCTGTCTTCTTGGAGAGTAAGAACATCATCTGAAGCAAGCTATCAAATTCCTTTGTTTTTTATTTCTCTAGTCGTTAATCAATCGTCCTTATGTGTTTATAGATACACAAAGCAGAGTGATATATCTCGTGCACGAATTTGGTTTTTCCAAGGACAACGAAAAATCATGCTGTACACTGAAAGAGCTCACTTCTACCACAGATATAAGGTACTCAAACCAATTTACTTTGTAACGAAAAAATCATAAATTTGTAATGTATTTTCTACAATATCTGACATTTCTTTTGTGTTTTCTCTTTTGTTACAAACAGATTCGTGCTATTAAGAATTTGATTATTTTCTCTCTACCTGAAAGAAAAGAATTTTACCCTGAGGTAGTCCCCATTCTTATTTCATTCAGTTCCCCATCTAACCTAACCAAAAGGGGGCAAAAAAAAAAAAAAAAAAAATCTTATGAAATATCTTTTTTGGACTTGCAGATTGTGAATATGCTCGAGGGATCCAATGACATGACGTGCACTGTGTTATTTTCTCATTTTGATAAATTACGGGTATGACTAATATCTTAACAAGCAATTTGGTTTGAAACTTACTGTGATCCCTGAATATAGTTCTCTTCTTTTCATTTGCTTTTGATTTAATTCTTCTGTGTTTATGAAATACTATGCATGTTGTCTTACCTACATACATACTTTCTCTCGTTATTTTTAGCTCGAGAGAATCGTCGGTTCAACACCTGCTAAACGGATGGTCCAATCAGAGAAGAGTGTATTCGTTTTCTGTTAAAGTTCAAGATTCAAGGTTATTTGGTTCTCTTTGGGTTTTTGACTGTCTCTGCATCATACGGTTCAAGGTACTTGTTCTTTAGTACCTTACAACCATATATGACATTCATAATATACTTTTCTATTGTGATTTATATCTCCAAATTATATGCAAGACATATAAAACCAAAGCAAAAAAGAAGTTTTATTCATATATGGACGGCCTAAAGTGACTTAGGCTTTGCACATAAGATAGTAATTAATAAATGCAATTTTACATTATTTCAGCAATAGCATCCATAATTGATGAGTACACATTGTGGGTTGCAAATAACTTCGTCAATTTCATAGTTAGAAGACTCCATTTTATCCTCTTGACAAGATTCATTGGCAGAGGATTCAAATGCAAATGGTTTAATAGTGAAGTAATCATATTTTAGTGTCTTTTTTGTGTTGATTTTTTGCATTTGTGTCAAAGCTGAACCACTGATTCCGAAATTAAGATCCGTTGGTTTGTTGCATGAATTCTTCACTGAAGAAGAAGAAGACACTAAGTACACTTTGCATGCAGCGAACTGTTCTTCAGTGAGTTGTTTTGGCTTCTTGATCAAAAAGTTACCTTTTTTATTTGTCTTTGATTCTTGCACTAGAGATGTTTCATCAGCTTTCTTGCAACTTAGCTTTACCACAGCACCTATACAATAGTATTTATGTACCAATAGTGTTAATCAAAATTATATGCATATATATATATATATGTATATATATATTGATAGGGATGATCATGAGATGAGAGGAGACCTTCAATTGGAGAAGCTCCATCAAGAGAATCAGTGACTGTATTTTTGCAAGATTTGCAGTAAACAGAACCTTGCACGACCACCACTGGCTTACGATGCTCCCCATGCACCCCTACTATTACTATTAATGAGCCAAGAAGGAACCCTAATACCAGAATTGGTTTTGAAATAGCCATAATTTCTTGTTTTTAAACTAAAAAAACTTTTCCGATGAGTTTAATTTATACTGTAATAATGCAGGCAGAATCAGTATTCAGACAAACATGTAATGACTAATAATGTTCATGAAATTATTAAACCTTTTTTTTAGATAGAAATTTCTTACTTTTGTTTTTAACGTAAGTAGAAGAAGAAGATCCATACATAATTATGCTCATTCTTGTTATGTTTCAAAGAAGACAAAAAGTGTAGGATCAAGAACAAGGTATTCCAAGATTCTGTGCTGGAAAATCTTCTATACTTCTTGGAAATTTCAAAAATAAAAAGATTGGTTTTTTGTTTTTATTTTATGCTGATTCTCTACCATCTCTCTTGTGTGTCTGTGTATATATATATATATATATATATAATATATATATATATTTACCCTAATATGAATTTTGTGGCAATTATTTATGCATTATTAATGTACTATTAAAACATTTATGTGTGACTTTAAATAATGACACTTGTTTGTATTTTATATTATGCTACTATGGTATTTTATATATCACGTAAAATACATATTTTTCAATTTCTTTATATCTTATTAATGATATGCTGTTAAGACATTTTATTTAAAGTATAGTTTCTTAATATTTTATCAACATAGTATTAAGACCTTTGTGTATATATAAAATTATATATGATATTTTTAAATGTAATTTTGCATTGATCAACTCTATTAAAACATTTATATTATTTTCTTTAATAGATTGAAACATGTTTTTAATATAAATAACATATTAATAAAATAATACAAATATTTAAAATTGAAATAATAAATTGTCTATATATTTATAATAATATCTTTTTATTTAATGATTTGTAATTGGTAAAGTTAAAATTTATTATAATAAAAATTAATATTATTAATTTTTTTTAAATTGTAATTATTATATACATAATATATATAGTTAAGAGGTTTACACATATTTTTTTTCTCAACTACTATTATTAGCGGATTTAATTTATAATATATTTACGGAAAATAAATGTGACTGTAGTTATTATACATTTATTGAAAAATTATATAATATTAAAAGAAAATTATTTTAAATAATATATAGTTATTGTTTTAGTTATAAAATATAAGCGAACTTTTATGAAATAATATTTTAAAAGATATAGTTACAAGGAAAGAACTTTTACTAATATATTAAAATTTCACAAAAATTTTATTTGATACTAAATAACTAATAAACACTATTTATATTAAAACACTTATTAAATTAATGATTAGGATCATCCCAACAAAATTATAATCTAATGGACTACTAATAACTCTCTATAATATTTCTTATAAATATTACACTTTAATATATTATCTAATAACTACAAAGTTTTATATATATAATTTTTAAAACACAATCACTTAATTATATGTAAAAATTCAGAAAAAAAAAATACTACATACAAATACATAATTTTTGGAGACTTAATTCTTCCCATAACTGATGATAAATATAAGTAATGTTAAGAACTATTATAGTTTTCAATTCGTTCTACAAATTAACATAAATATCAAATTAATTTTGTTTTTATATGAAACAAGAAAAACTAAATAAGTATTTTGAACAATCAGCTGGAATAGCTCAGTTGGTTAGAGCGTGTGGCTGTTAACCACAAGGTCGGAGGTTCAAGCCCTCCTTCTAGCGTTTTGTTGTGGACTATATATATTTTTATCCTAACATAAATAAAATTTTGCTTAAGAAATTCTTTTTTTCTTCTGTTTTTATTAATATAGTTACCTTCATTTGTGATATATATATATTAGAAAAAAAGTGATTTTGTTGTTCAATAATTTTTTTTTGTTGTTACCATATAATTTTTCAATAATTTATTTCTGTTTTTTTTTCTTTCTTTTGAATTATGTTTTATATTATATTATTTATTTATATATATATTTTTTGTATCCTGACATAAATAAAATTTTGCTCAAGAATTTTTTTTCTTTTTTCTTTCTGTTTTTATTAATATATTACCTTCATTTGTTATATATATATATATAATCATTTTATTTTTTCTTTTTTAAAACTAAACTTAATTAAGTATTAAATAAGATCAAAATTATAACTTAATATATTAAAGGTAAAAAAGTACCTTAAATTTTAATAATAATAGAATCAATAAAAGCTCAAAAAATTTTAAAATAAAATTTTTTCTTACAACAATCGTAGTAAAATGACACTATGTTCCAATCAAATCCTGAAAACGTACGAGAAATAGATTCCTAATATTATTGACTTTATTTCCTTTAAAATTCTCACCAACTTTTTCTACTAACTACCGCAATATCACATTTTATATATATATATATATATATATATATATATATATATATATATATATTAATATAATGAGAAAATGTATTTTAAAAATATTTTATAAGATTAAAGATTTAACATTAATTGTGAATATGTTGTATTATTTTAATAATAAACACTCTCACTTATTACTGAGAAATCATAAATTTAAGACATAATAAAGATAAAAATTACATAAAAAAAATTTGTAAACCTCTTAAATAAGAATTAAAGTAAAGTTTTATCTAAAATAAAAATGTTGGATTAGATAAACTCAATCTAAACTAAATCTTAATTACTCCTATTTGTGATACTTTCGAATATAAAATTATTGTAAAAAAAATATATATATATATATATATATATATATATATATATATATATATATATTATATAAATATATTACGACTTGAAGATGATGTGACTAATACCTAATATTATTATTTTTCTTTTCTTTTCTTGTTGATAATTAGAGACTGATACCTAATAAACTGAAATACAGATTTTTTTTTTCAGACAAAATTAATCATCAGAAACCACCAAAATATCTCTCCACCTCCACCATGGGAGAAGTAAGCCGTACAGATTTCATCCAAGCCGTTGAGCACAGGCCAAAAGTCACCGCCGCCGCCGCCGCCATTGAAACCGAAGATATTCCGGTGATAGATCTCTCCCCTTTAAACTCGCCTAAAAAAGAGGAATTACAGCGTCTAGTTTCGGAGATTGGCGAAGCATGCAGTAATTGGGGTTTTTTCCAAGTGATTAATCATGGCGTACCGTCCGAATACCGTGAAAGAATTGAATCCGCATCGAGAAAGTTCTTTTCTTTGTCGAAAGAGGAGAAATCGGCGGTGAAAAAGAACGAAGTTAGTCCAATGGGGTATTATGATACTGAACATACCCAAAATGTTAGGGATTGGAAAGAAGTGTTCGATTTTGCAGTTCAAGATGATTAAGCAGTTGATTAATCAGTGGCCTAAGTATCCTCCTGAATTAAGGTATATATATATATATATATATATATTTTGTAAAATTTATTGGAATTCATTAATATTTTTCTTTCAATATACATATAAATTAGTTTTTGTGCAGGGAAGCTTGCGAAGAGTACGCTAAAGAAATGAAAAAACTGTGTTTGAAATTATTGGAAGTGATATGTCTAAGTTTAGGGCTAAGTGGAGATCGGTTAAATGGGTACTTCGAAGAGCATACAAGTTTTATGAGGCTAAATCACTATCCACCATGTCCAATCCCTAATCTCGCACTCGGTGTGGGTCGGCATAAGGATCCCGGCGCCGTCACCGTCCTTGCTCAAGATGACGTCGGAGGACTTCAAGTCAAGCGTAAGAACGGAGACTGGATTCTCGTCAAACCCATTCCTCATGCTTTCATCATCAACGTCGGTGACATTATTCAGGTAAGTATATATTGTTAAGAAAATTCATTGTAGCAAAAAATTAAGTTTTTGAGTTTCTCATCATCTATTTCTTTTTAATATAGTATTAGAGTAGGATGTCCAAAATTTGAATCTGTGTGGTTAAAAATGGTTATAAAATTTGTTATCCAGCGTGTTAAACTTTTAGAGTAAATAACAAATTATGTTTTTTTGGGTAAAAATATTATTATATAAAAAATATATATAAACAAAACCTACCTATAAAATGTATACATGTTTAGGGGTGAAATTCTATTATTATGATATCATGAATTTAAGTTATGATGATATGAAAAAAAGATTGAAATTTAGTATATATATATATATATATATGAGAAAGTTAAAGTATTTGACACCAATATTACCAAATCTTTTGGTTAAACTATTTATACCAATTTACTAAGAAATAAATACTTTAACTTTCTCATATATATAATATATTATATATATATATATATAATATATATATATATATATATATATATATATATATGAGAAAGTTAAAGTATTTATTTCTTAGTAAATTGGTAAAATAGTTTAACTAAAAGATTTGGTAATATTGGTGTCAAATTATTTTTTTTAGTGGAATTGGTTTCGAATTAAAAAAAAAATGTAATATTAATTTTTAGTTAAAAATTTCATTAAATTATAAGTTAAATATAAAAATTTTAAAAGTATTTATATCACTAGACTCACTACACTATTTCAATATATTTAGGGACATTTGACATAAATAATCTTTATGATTATAAATATTTGGTGATATTAATTTCTAAATTATTATTTTTTTATAAAATTAATTATCAAATTATAAATAAATTATGTTATTGATGATTTCGTTAAAAATTTGAAAATATGTATCCCAATTTGCCTTTATCCCTGTAAAGATTTTGGTGATGTACACTATTGCAAAGTATGTGTGTAATTTGTATCTATAATGTTCGTGTAGAACATTATATATATAATATCTATATATATAATATATATATATATATATATATATATATATATATATATATATATATATATATAGGTATGGAGCAATGATAAATATGAAAGTGTAGAACACAGAGTGACGGTGAATTCTGAGAAGGAAAGATTTTCAATTCCATTCTTCTTTAATCCATCACACAACGCCTGGTTAGAACCCCTTGAGGAGATGATTACCCAACAAAATCCTTCCAAATATAAGGCCTTTAACTGCGGAAACTTCTTTGCCACAAGAGGGAAAAGCAATCTCAAAAAACTTGATGTCGAAAATATTCAGATTTATCATTTCAAGATTTAATTAAAAGCAAGTTTCTCTGTCAAATTACTCCTCCTTCGTTTGGTTTGAGGTGAATAATAATGAAATCATGCGTGTGTGTGTGTATATATATATATATATATATATATATATAATATAGTACCTAAAATGTATTGTGAGAATTGTTAGTGTATTATTTGATGGGATGCTTCATATGTATAGCATGTTGGATTTATTTTAATAATAAATTTATGTTTAAATTAAGTTATATATTTTTTTAGGATAAATTAAGTTTTACTTTTTGTAATTTTGAGTTTTGTATTAATTTTTTTTTTCTCAATTTTGCATTCCAATAAAAAAAAAGTGGCATGCATTGCACGTCGTCCAACTTCAATTTCCGGCTATTTATGTAGAGTATTTTGGTCATTTTCTTTTTAAAATATTTTTTTAAAAAATTAAAAATTTAAAGATATTTTCTCTATTATGAATTTAAGGGTATTTTTGTATTATATTTGACCAGGACAATATTGAATCCTATAAAACTTTAAAAGCGATATACAACCTTTAAAAGTATCTATAATGCCATCTGTCACGAAGTGCATCTTCCTGGTACGGCTACCAGTTCACGACACTCAACCCAACTGCACAAGCACGTGCGCAAGCACAAGTACACACACAGCGGATAAAATCACAAGTAAAGAGATAGACAACGATAATTACAGACAACCCGCCCAACCTTTATATATCATTCAATAATAAGGAATTACAATGGTTTCGCAACTATGCACAAAGCTGCGCAGCCACACAGGCCTACAAGATAGAACAACCCTAGTCTATCCTTAATCACTCTATCTCTATGGCTGCTTCACTACTAGCTGCCCCTTTTTCCCCCTTGCCCATCTACCCCTATTTATAGCCATCTAGGGATGGGTAGGGTTTAGAGTCAACCCATGGGCCACGACCCATGCCACTAGGGCACCATTAGGGTTCCCAACATTCTCGGTCTGGGCCTCAGCCCACACTACAATACCTCGGCCCACGCCCACTAATCCTCTATAAAAGGGGGCACATAGCCAAACCCTAAAATATTTGCTGCTCGCACACTTGCTCAGCTACTGTCGGAGATGCCTCGCACCACCGGGACAAAGGGGCTCACATACCACTCCCACTTAAGTTGTCGACGTCCTCGTCGATCTTTGCTGCTTCCAATAGTCAGCACTGTGATCCTCAAATTGCCAAAGGGTCACATCTCTTTCCCACGTGGCATCAATCTCGGCCTCCCCCTTCCAATGCACAAGGAAGTCAGTCCTACGATTCTTCTTATTTTGGCCCATAGTCCGATGGTCCAAAATCTTTTCAACCAGTTTGTCGAACTATTTTAGAATCACAGGTGGAGCCCTCCTAGACTTCTGCCTTTCTCTTTCAAATTCATCTTTGTTGTACTTCTTCAAGTAACTCACATGAAAAGTATGATGAATTTTAAACCTGCCAGGAAGCTTAAGTTGGTATGCAACATTTCCCACCTTTTTTATTATCTCGAATGGTCCATCATACTGAGGTATCAATCCACGATGAACAGCTTTCCGACTGATCCTCTTCCAAATTTGAGGAGTTAATTTCAGCAACACCAAGTCACCTACCTCAAATTGCACATCACGTCGATGCTTATCAGGATACTTCTTCATCCTCTTTTGAGTCACCTCCAAACTATCTCTTGCTTCGACAATCATCTCATCTTTGCCTTGGCAAATCTTTGAGCTGCTGGACATGTTCCAACACTTGGCACCACCATTGCCAAATCCTGTGGGGTCGTTGGTTGTTGTCCATTCACCAACTCAAATGGACTCATCTTCATTGCAGAAGATCGATGAAGATTGTAACAGAACTGAGCTGAGTCAAGAAGATTCACCCAATTCTTCTGACTTGTCGTCACATAATGCCTCAAGTACTCCTCCAACAAGGCATTGATCCTCTCCGTCTGACCATCGGTCTGAGGATGATTGGCAGTCGAAAACTTCAATTCGGATACCAACAATCCAAATAAAGCCACCCAAAATCTACCAGTAAATCTGGCATCCCTGTCACTAACTATGTCCTTTGGTACACCAAAGTACTTTACAACATGTTTGAAAAATAACTCAGCTGCAACATCAGCTGGACAAGATGATGGGGTAGGGACAAATACAACATACTTCGAAAATCTATCAACTATTACAAAAATAGAACTCAAGTCATTCACATTAGGTAATCCAGAGATGAAATCCATCGAAATACTCTGCCATGGTCCCTCGAGAATGGGAAGAGGTTGTAACAAACCAGGTTCCCTTCGCCTTTCAACCTTGTCTTGTTGACACACCAAACACGTTCGGACGTACGCTTCAATATCATCCTCCATCCTTGGCCAAAAGAATCTTCTTGCCAACAAAGAACGAGTTCTTTCAATACCAGGATGACCATCCCACAACGAATCATGTGCTTCCTTAAGCAACATCCTTCTTAACTCTCCACTAGGGACATAGGCTCATCCACCCTTGGCATACAACATGCCATCATCGAGCCAATACCTTCTCACAGTGTCATCCTACACTAAAGATATTAGTTTTTGATAAACAGGGTCATTAGGTGCATACTCACGTATTTTTGCCACAAAAATCCGATTCCACAATCGAAACTGCTGACAGTGTCATGCACTCAGTCCGTCTACTCAATGCATCTGCCACCACGTTTGCCTTGCCCGTCCTATGCACCCACTCGAAGTCAAATTCTGGGAAGAACTCTTGCCATCGAGCTTGCTTTGCAAACAATTTCTTCTGTGTCTTAAAATACGTATTCGCCACATTGTCTGTCACCACTGTGAAAGACGATCCCAATAGATAGTGCCTCCAAATTGTAAGGCAATGAATCACAGCCGTCATCTCCTTCTCATGGGCAGAATAACGTTGCTCACAATCCTTCATCTTGCGGCTCTCGAATGCTAATGGGTGTTGTCCTTGCATCAACACTCCCCCAATCCCACGATCAGACGCATCCGTGTGCACTTCGAAGGGCACCTCAAAATTAGGCAACTGTAGCACAGGGGCAGTCACAATTGCCTTCTTGAGCTTCTGGAATGCCTCCACACACTCCTTACTCCACTCCCAATCTACTCCCTTTTTCAAGAGGTCGGTCAAAGGGTTTGCCACACTTGCATACCCACCAATGAATCTTCGATAGTAATTAGCCAATCCCAAGAAGGATCTCAACTCTGCCACTGACGTCGGGGCAGACCAACCTTCAATGGCCTCCACCTTTCGAGGATCCATTCTAACTGACCCATGGCTAATTATGTGCCCAAGGAACTTAATTTCCTCTTTACAAAACTCGCACTTCTCCCTCTTGACATAGAGTACATACTCCCTCAATTTTGCAAATACAAGTCTAAGATGTCTAATGTGCTCCTTTAAGGACTCACTATAGATAACAATATCATCTAAATAAACAACCACGAATTTATCCAAAAATTCATATAACACATCATTCATCAACTTGCAAAATGTCGCAGGGGCATTAGTTAAGTCAAACGGCATCACTAAAAATTCAAATAAGCCATACCTTATTACTACTTTGGTTTTGGCTTCATCACCATTGGCAATCCGCATTTGCCAATATCCTGACCGCAAATTAACTTTAGTGAAGTACCTCCCTTTTGCTAGCCTATCAAACAAATCCAACTGATTTGGGATATGGTACTTGTTCTTCACTGTCAATTTGTTCAAGGCTCGGTAGTCCACACAGAATTGCATCGAGCCATCTGCCTTCTTTTGGAACAAGGCAGGGGCACCATAAGGGGCTTTTGAGGGTCTGATAAATTGCGCCTCCAGCAATTCACCAAACTGCTTCCTCAATTCCAACAACTCTGCTGGTCCCATCCGATATGGTGCTTGCGCGGGTGGTACTGCTCCAAGTACCAACTCAATCTGGTGATCAATGGCACGCCTCGGGGGCAACACCTTGGGCAACTCGCCGGGCATCAAATCAGTAAACTCATCCAACACATTGGACACGGATTCAGCCAACTCTGAGTGATCCACGTCTGTCTCTTCCACCAAAACAGCCACAAATCTTGGTTCACCCCGTCTTAACCCATCCTTCAACTGCATCGCCGACAACATTCCCTTTGCATCCTTTTGATCCAAGTCTTTGTACGTACACTGTACAAAATTTGGTGTCCCCTCGTCCATGATCATCAATCCACGCAAATGTGGCATCACCGCCACCTTGGCCATAGCCAAAAACTCAATCCCTAAGATTAGGTCAAAGTCATCCAATGGAACGGCCGTCACCTTGCACTGGCCTTCCCAAGCTCCCATCTTCAATGACACCATGGCACTGCCTCTTGCCCGTTGCTGCGCGGCATTGACAGTCTTAATGGTGTGGGAACTTTCTTGCAGTGCCAACTGCAAGTGTGTGGCTTCTCGGTCAGCCACAAAGTTGTTTGTTGCGCCAGAGTCTATCATTGCCCACAACTTCACACCATTCACAACCATATGCACGTACATCAACCCACGCACTAGTTGTGGTCGCTTGGACACTTGAATGGTATTGCACAATTGAATGGGATTCACACGAGCAGGTGGATCCCTTTCGGTCTTATCTCCAATTTGGACAACAGCCAAATTTTGATTCCGCCTCGGCTTAGGGCATTGATATGACATGTGTCCAGTCTCCCTACAATTGTAGCACTTGACACTGAAATCCTTCGGTTTCCTGACAACACCATCTTTCTTCTTGGGTTTGTCATTCCAAGACTTACCCTTGCTCTTCGATGGAACACTCTTCCTCTCGGGGGTAGGAGGAGCTGAAGATTGTAAGTCCATCAATCTTTCTGCCATCGAATAGGCCTCCCTCACATTCTTAGGGTTCTGCCTCATTAGCTCGATCCTAGCCCACTTCTTCAACCCTGACAAAAAGTTGAACAATTTGTCCTCCTCGGACATGTTTGGTATATTAAGAAGGATTATAGAGAATTGATTCACATACTCTCGAACAGTCCCCGTCTATTCTAGTCTCTTCAAGCTCTCACGAGCCATCCACGCGGAATTCTTTGGCAAGAATTGCTCCATCAATTCCTCCTTCATGTGTCTGAAAGATCGTAATTCTTCTGTCGTAGGGTCTGTTTCCCTTGTCTGCCACCATAACTTTGTCCGCCACTTGTTCACTCTCCAGGACTCTAGCCGTCGCAAAGTATTTCTCCAAATCCCATAAGAAACTCCGAATCACTGTCGCATCCCGAACACCCGAATATGTTCTAGGCTCAGGCACCCTGAACAACGGTTGTCTAACACTGGCGACAGCAGTATTAGATTGCAGTGCCGCAACACTAGCTTGGAGTGCGTCAATGCTACTCTAGAAGCTCACCTTCATAGTATCGACTATCTCTTGGAGTTGGTGTAAATCCGCCACCACATCTGGTGGTCCTTGGATCTGATCTATCAAGGGACGAGCATTCTGCACATGCTCTAACACACCAATCGCCTGCACATGATGCAAGAACAAGGTCTCCAACCTTGTCAACTGTTCCGCAGTCGCGACATGAGGGTTTGCCTTACTGTCAAGACGTATCGGTATTGCCCTACGCGATTCCTCGGACGAACTAGACATTTCCACAAGGGTCGAACTGTGCTCTGATACCAATTTGTCACGAAGTGCCTCTTCCTGGTACGGCCACCAGTTCACGACACTCAACCCAACTGCACAAGCACGTGCGCAAGCACAAGTACACATACAACTGATAAAATCACAAGTAAAGAGATAGACAACGATAATTACAAGCAACTCGCCCAACCTTTTTATATCATTCAATAGTAAGGAATTACAATGGTTTCGCAACTATGCACAAAGTTGCACAGCCACACAGGCCTACAAGATAGAACAACCCTAGTCTATCATTAATCACTCTATCTCTCTGGCTGCTTCACTACTAGCTGTCCCTTTTTCCCCCTTGCCCATCTACCCTATTTATAGTCATCTAGGGATGGGTAGGGTTTAGAGTCAACCCATGGGCCACGGCCCATGCCACTAGGGCACCATTAGGGTTCCCAACATTCTCGGTCTGAGCCTCAGCCCACACTACAGTGTCTCGGCCCACGCCCACCAATCCTCTATAAAAGGGGGCACATAGCCAAACCCTAAAACATTTGTTGCTCGCACACTTGCTCAGCTACTGCCAGAGCTGCCCCGCACCACCGGGACAAAGGGGCTCACACCATCCACCATGGAAAGGTTCGGTCTAAGTTGTTAAACTGAAGGCAAAACTCGCTGACAATCTCCCCTTCAATAGTTATATGTTTCCTCCAAAACTCTTGGATATAACCCAAACTCTTTTGGAAAGCCATGAGCTAACGTGTTATGTGGAAATCACATTGTGTAACGGGTCAACCCCCAGTACTAATGACTTCTTTATGCTATATATATTATATATATATATAATATATATATATATATTGAGAGGTATGAAAATACCCTCGCGCTGACAAGGCAAATACACTAAGCAATCGGGACCCACCCGACACACGTGACAGTCCAACTGGCATGACATGACAAATCCCACTTCGCCGTACACTAAGCTGGACCACGGACTGCGTGGTCACTCCGACTTACCTCGCGCTGAGGTCACTACACTTCAGTACTTTGGTCAAACTCATTGATCAACCGCATTTTTGATGGTCAACATTTGACTCAATCACAGTCAAATATTCCCCTAACAACCTACTAAAAAGGGGGGATCTCACATCTTCCAACAAAATCTGGTAACCATCAGATTTCACTAACAAATCACCCAAGCTACTTGACAAGGGCGGTAAAATCTCTATAAATACCACCCCCGTACAGGTAACGAGGGTAATGCCAGATTATTCTACTAATCTCTCTCTAAATTACCCAGCTCACAGTCACACCACTGACCCCTCTCACAGTCACGTTACTGACTTAAGCATCGGAGGGTTTACCGGAGACCTTCCACACTCCGGATAAACTTCATTATTTTGCAGGCCCAGCATTGCAAGACGACGAACCTTCTACGACACGTAGTCAATCAAGATACAGGTATTTGACAGAGGGAGATCATCAAACGACATCGGATCACCGACACGTGGCATCAAACCATTTCTTGACGAATCAGTTTGGTTCCGTTACCGGGAACGTAAAATATTTTACATTCCTCTTTCTGAAACTCAGGATGTCACGACATTCAAGTGAACGGAGGAGCCGCCCGGACACCACTGTCCCCACGTCTTTGCGTGCGGCTTAGTCCTCCGTCCCAGACCGACCACAACCACGATCAGTCGTAGAACGCTTAGGTCCCCGCGGCTGACCTTGCAAATCGCCGGACCTACGCGAGCACCTCAATGGAAAGAGGGCTATGAACGATAACGGACAGGCTGAGGAAGTAGAGGACTTATGAAAGGAACTTGATCGAATCCGAGCAGAGCGCGATCTTTCAAAGCAATGGAAACGACTCCGCGTTGCGTACCGGCGTCGAGGCCTTTCGCCTCCTCACTCCTCCGACGACGACCGAGATCCCGCCGAGAGCCGACTCCAGCGATCCCGGAATGACGCAAGTCGGCAGACCAGGGGCCCGATGATGGGTTTCCGACTGATATGCTAAATAGGTGTTATTTTACCATATGTTGATTATGAGTAATTAAGGACTGAGATTGACTAATTGTCACATTTAGTCTCTATGGTGTCACTTAATCAGTCAGAACGTAAGGAAGAGTACCTATCGTGTAGCTAGTCTGTTGGAAAGTATCTACGATTTTATTAAATAAATATCGTACTCCCAGGAAAGTGGTAACGGCTTAGTAGTAACTAGCCTTTTATCCTAATTCTTATCTTATGATCCAGTTATGCAATCTTCATCAATAACTTTGATGAGAAGGTGATCCATTCTCCACTAAGGTTTAAGTCTAATTCATCCTAGAAGTGTTTTATAGATAAGGTCCTGATTCTATGTTATACTGTTCCTACATGTTGATTGACCTATATTCGAGTATTTTAGACATGTCTTGGCATGGATTGCAACTATGTTCTGAGTCTAAAGGTGTACCACATCTGAGTAATCTGATATACCGCCCGATCGCCAAGGTAAACGGACCTACTCACGGTTCGAACAAAAGACAGCTATGAAAGCCCTATGTCACTTAGGGGATTGATATGCATAAATCATATCACTTTTTAGCATGTTCTTAGGCATAATTTATGGTGAAATTGATAGGAAATCGGTCTTAATTGATTGTTATTTACTCAATTTCACAATTTTTATGATTTTGGAAGTGTCAGGTGAAAAGTAGACGAAAACAGCAAATTTTAGGGCAAAAATGCAATTTTTGGAAATGCTGACCTGGTCAACTGGTCAAGACGGGCGTTTCTGGTATTCATAGAATACCCGGGATTTCGTTAGGAGATCCTAAGAGGGCTCTAGGCGTTCGAAGAGTCAGTCCACAGGGCTGGGCTTAAGCCCAGGACGTAAGGTAAAGTCCAGCTACTAGGCTGAGGAAGCGTCCTCCGAAGGTTCTAGCGAGCAGAGTCGGGTCAAGCAATACGACATATACAGCAGTACGCTCCATCGGCGAGACTTCGTAAAGGGTGATTTCTTTATGGCATCGGTCCCCCTGTCCCTCTCTTATATGTTGTTATTGTGTTTGTCCAAATATCAATTATGAATATTGGATTATGATTGTTATGAATATTTGTTATATATGTTGAAGTTATTATGTTTTTCCGGAAATGGCCACTTGCTTAAATATTCATTATGTCTGCATGTCTAATGTAGTTTCTTTTAAACTAAAATTAAGGTTATAGACAATTCCTAACCACGGTCTATTCATAACATGTTTAATTTAACAAGCATCAATTAGTGTTGGTGTCTGCCATACTAGATAAAATAACCTGCGGAACACCCTGTTTGTTAGAGTAGTCTAGGTAGGATGAGTAGAGCGTTATGCCGGCGGTTATGGGCCAGCGGCGTGATCCCCGAAGTGACATAGGGCTTTCATAGCTGTCTTTAGTCCGAACTGTGAGTAGGGCCGTTTACCTTAACGATGGGGCGGTAGCATAGAGACTTAGATGTGGTACACCTTTAGATTCAGAACATAGTTGCAGTCCAGGCCAAGACATGTCTAAAACACTCTAATATAGGTCAATCAACATGTAGGAACAATATACATAGAATCAGGACTTTATCTATAAAACACTTCTAGGCTGAATTAGACTTAAACCTTAGTGGAGAATGGATCACCCTCTCATCAAAGTTATTGATGAAGATTGCATAACTGGAGGATCATAAGATAAGAATTAGGATAAAAGGCTAGCTACTACTAAGTCGTTACCACTTTCCTGGGAGTACGATAATTATTTAATAAAATCGTAGATACTTTCCAACAGACTAGCTACACGATAGGTACTCTACCTTAGGTTCTGACTGATTAAGTGACACCATAGAGACTAAATGTGACAATTAGTCAATCACAGTCCTTAATTACTCATAATCAACATAGGGTAAAAGAACACCTATTTAGCATATCAGTCGGAAACACATCAGATTTTTGGCGCCGTTGCCGGGGAAATATCATAATGAATTTAGGACTCCTGATAAAAATTCTAGATACTGATCAAAATTCTAGATACTTATGATAGGTAGCGGTAGTAACCTAGACCTTAGACCTAACACTTATATTATGCTAGTTAGACAATCACTTTCCGAAATATAGGATTATCATAACTAATTAATTTTAGATATTATCTGGAATTAAGACATTTAGGATAATCAAATTTTAGAAAATCATTCTAAAACCATATTAAGGAAATTTAAATGCTTTCGAAAAAAAAGGAAAAAAAAATTTAAAAATTTAAAAACCGAAAAAAATGTATTTTTCTTGCTCAATGGTAAGTTGTTCTTTTCCCCATCTCTTGTTCTTTCTTAATTGTTTTCTTAGTTGCTCTTTTTCGTTTTATTCTATTATTTAATTTCGAATAAAAATGGAAATGAGGATAAAATATGTTTTCTTCTGAGTTGTAAAATTTTGGCTTAGATTTTTATTGGGAAGAAACTCCATTTTAGAATTTTCTTAGAGTCATACCGGCTTTATTAGGACGAGTTATTAAATAATTTTTCCTTAATAGCCAGACCTTTGAATGTTCTATTGAAAAACGATGTTCCTTTTGTTTTGCTGATAATTGCATGAGATCTTTTAAACCAAAAGGAATTACTGCACCCATTATGACATCACCTGATTGAAATCTGCTTTTTGAAAGAATATATGATGTAATGATGTAGTAAGAATTGTTTTAGGATAGAAACATGATAAGAAAGTTCATGTATGATAAATTCCGATCTTATCTAGTCTTGTCTAAAAACAATAGGTTACACTGATCACTATGAGATGTCTGTGTTCAATAAAACTGATACTGAACCATAATTGATTAAGTTAGGTTTTATTGTTACTTGAGTTTGATATAGAATGAGGGGGTAAGAAAAAGGGTTAAGAATCTAGAAAGCAAACCTTTGGTCTAGATTAGGAAACCCTGAGTTAGAGGCTATTGACGAGACAGTAGTATCTGATAAATTTCTGAATGAGGATCTATTTTCATTGTTTGCTATGAGTAATGATTCTCCTCCGTGGTTTACTGATATTACTAATTATCTAGCTGCTAATTATTCCCAAGTGATGTGACTTATTAGCAAAAGAAGAAATTCTTTGTTGATTTGAAATATTACTACCGGGCAGATTTCTCTTCTATTTCAAATTTTTGCAGAGTAAAGTGATCAGAGGATGTATCTCGGAAAGCGAAGGCCACATGATTCTAAAGCATTGCAGGAATCTATGGGAGACCAATTAACTGCTATCAACACTGTCCGGAAAGTGTTGTAAGTAGAATCTTGTTGACCCACCATATTCAAGGATTCTGTATCTCTGATACAGTCTTGTGATGCTTGCCAAATAACAGGTAACACCTCTTCCAGAGATCATCTACCCCAACAAGGTATACAGAATACTAAAATCTCTTATATCTGGGGTACTGATTGAATCATTTTCCCTTCTTCCTTTGAAAATAATTACATCATAGTAGTCGTGGAGCACTTTTCAAAAAAATGGTCTGAGCCACAGGCATTACCTACTAATGATGTTAAAGTCATGTGCAGATTCTATGAGAAGTTGTTTTCCAGATTCAGAATGCCAATGTCTTAGGAAGAAACGTTGAGTCTGTGTATCAAATCTGTGAAGTCTACCAAGTACTTCACTTCAGGGGGAGTTGCTATGTGAATGGAATGCTGACCATTCCAACCGAGGTAGGAGTAGGTTACTGCAGAATGCTACTCCAACGGGAGACGCATACAATCCCAGCTGGAAAAATCATACGGGATTTAGCTGAGGAATAATTCAGAAGCTGGAAACTTTCAGAAGATACCACCACAGCAAAACCCCTACCCTCAGAATCAACAGATGAGATACTGGCAACAATTAAAGCCAGACCAGTGCAAGCAAGTGATCTACCAAGTGATATCGAACGGTCGAAGGATATAGAGGAATTTGGCATTGTATCAGGAGCATAGCAATGGAGGAGCTTGCATCCCCTGCATATAATCAGCTGTGAGAAACTTCCCCGAGGAAGTCTCAAATACTTGGGCCCAGATCTACACCACTGGAGCCTCCTACCACCACGGCTTCTCCAAAACTTCAGGTATCTTTTCGACCATTCAGAACTTGCATGCAATACCTTCACTGACATTGGCAGGTAGGCACACCAATCCAAAGAAGTCTCATTCCTAGACACGTTCCTCTGGACACGTTGCTACGATTACGAGAAACTTTGTAAATGATTCGAGGAAACAGTCGTTGGGGCTTGAGTCATTCCTCAAATGGATATGCCACTACCTGGAGCTCGACAATGAAGGATCGGAGCTGATGTCATCCGTTCCAGTATCTAGAGCTTGCAGAGTCAAGAACACCTCAGCAATATCACATGGCTAAGGTGAAGAGCCAATTGACAGATCAGAGAAGACCCTTCTGCTCGCGACATGAAGGGAGTTTTTCTAATCTTCATCTTCCTGTACTTTTATTTTATTATCTTCATTTCATGTTTTGTTTGTTTTGTCTTGTTTGTGTTATTATTTCTATTACCCTTCTTGTTTTGTTATGTTATTTTCTTTCTCTTCCCATTAGTCAGTCAAATAAGTGTGGGGTAAGAATTCTTTGTTTTGTTTTCATTTCTTCTTGTTTGCAAATAAGTGTGGGGTAGTTTAGGTATGCATGAACACTGAGGACAATGTCAGACTTAAGTGTGGGGTAGCAGTGCACGGTGCACTGTAGTAGTTTGAAAAAGTTTTTGCATGATTTTGCTTGTTTTCCCAGTATTTTCACACCCTTCCAAAAGTTTTCAAAATTTTCCATTCTTTCAGACTTCTAAATGCAGTATGATTGGTAAAACATTGCTTATGTCTATGATATGTAGGTAGAATGTTATGGTTAGTAGGAGACAATATGATAACTATTTTGAACTCATTGATTAGGAATATGGAATTCCTGATAACTGAGCACAACTTAGTCTGGATTAGAGACCTCAGCCAATTATCTTTTTCAAGACTTAACTAGATAAAATTAGACCAGTTGTGGATATATTGGCAATTAGAATGACTAGATGAGACTCCGAGCTAAAAGTGAAAAGAAATGAAAGAAAGTTAATCAAATAAGGGTAGTTTGCCAACGGGCTTCGCTACTCGAGCACCACTCCTTCGGGGAACTTAAAGCCTGATGCCCTAAGGTCGTGTAGGTCTGGGAGTCATCGGAGTGGGACTCGCTACATGGGTAGTTGAAGTTGACGTGTTCTAAGCAGACTCAAAATACCCCGAATCTATAAAAGAAAAAAATCAATAAGTGCTAAATAATTAAAATCTGATCACCAAGGCTCTGAACTCAGAAAGTTGTCTATTGTTAGTATGTCTAGCGACAGGGTCAAAGTGTTATCTGGTAATAGTTAAGACAAGAGTATATTGTGTTAACTATCTGGTCTAGACTAGTACACACACTACACATCAGGAAGACCTTGTGACTAAGAAAAGAGTTCAACCTAGTTGTTAAGTTGTTTTCTGCTTAATCATAACAATCTACTAAAGACATTTGAGACCTTGTCATAGCAACCTAACCAGTCAGACCTGTGTTAAGAATTATCTGAATAATTTTTGGAATAAAAACATGACTAGGAAATTTAAGTGACTGCAATATGATTTAGAATCACTAACTTCATGTAGACTTTGCTTGAGGACAAGCAAAAAGCTAAGTGTGGGGTTATCTGATATGCATAAATCATATCACTTTTTAGCATGTTTTTAGGCATAATTTAGGGTGAAATTGATAGGAAATCGGTCTTAATTGATTGTTATTTACTCAATTTCACAATATTTATGATTTTGGAAGTGTCAGGTGAAAAGTAGACGAAAACAGCAAATTTTGGGGCAAAATGCAATTTTTGGAAATGCTGACCTGGTCAATGGGTCAGGACGGGCGTCCTGACCTAGTCAAAGCACCAGGACGGCCGTCCCAATCCAAGATGGGCATCCCGAAGCACGAGAAGTTGTCCCACATCCAAATATTTGGAGATTTTCACTCCAGACAGCTGCTATAAATACCCCAGGCCTCCAAGAGTTGAAATCATCCCTCTCCACTTGATCTGAGTTATTCAGTGGTTTCCAGTGTACAATTCTCGACTACACAACTCACTCATAGAATCAAATTTCAGTATAAGTTTTCTTTCTTTCCTTTTTGAGTTTCGTTTTTCTTAGTTTCTGAGAAATAGTCTCAGATCCTAGGGTTCGATAGATAGGTTGGTTTCTGGTATTCATAGAATACCCTGGATTTCGTTAGGAGATCCTAAGAGGGCTCTAGGCGTTCAAAGAGGCAGTCCACAGGGCTGGGCTTAAGCCCAGGACGTAAGATAAAGTCCAGCTACTAGGCTGAGGAAGCGTCCTCCGAAGGTTCTGGCGAGCAGAGTCGGGTCAAGCAATACGACCTATACAGCAGTTCGCTCCATCGGCGAGACTTCGTAAAGGGTGATTTCTTTATGGCATCGGTCCCCATGTCCCTCTCTTATATGTTGTTATTGTGTTTGTCCAAATATCAATTATGAATACTGGATTATGATTGTTATGAATATTTGTTATATATGTTGAAGTTATTATATTTTTCCGGAAATGGCCACCTGCTTAAATATTCATTATGTCTGCATGTCTAATGTAGTTTCTTTTAAACTAAAATTAGGGTTATAGACAATTCCTAACCACGGTCTATTCATAAGATGTTTAGTTTAACAGGCATCAATTAGTATTGGTGTTTGCCATACTAGATAAAATAACATGCGGAACACCCTGTTTGTTAGAGTAGTCTAGGTAGGCTGAGTAGAGCGTTATGCCGGCGGTTATGGGTCAGCGGCGTGATCCCCGAAGTGACATAGGGCTTTCATAGCTGTCTTTAGTCTGAACCGTGAGTAGGGCCGTTTACCTTAAAGATGGGGCGGTAGCATAGAGACTCAGATGTGGTACACCTTTAGACTCAGAACATAGTTGCAATCCAGGCCAAGACATGTCTAAAACACTCGAATATAGGTCAATCAACATGTAGAAACAATATACATAGAATCAGGACTTTATCTATAAAACACTTCTAGGCTGAATTAGACTTAAACCTTAGTGGAGAATGGATCACCCTCTCATCAAAGTTATTGATGAAGATTGCATAACTGGATCATAAGATAAGAATTAGGATAAAAGGTTAGCTACTACTAAGTCGTTACCACTTCCCTGGGAGTACGATAATTATTTAATAAAATCGTAGATACTTTCCAACAGACTAGCTACACGATAGGTACTCTGCCTTAGGTTCTGGCTGATTAAGTGACACCATAGAGACTAAATGTGACAATTAGTCAATCACAGTCCTTAATTACTCATAATCAACATAGTGTAAAAGAACACCTATTTAGCATATCAGTTGGAAACGCATCAGGGATCACGCCTCTGGCCCATAACCGCAGGCATAAACGCTCTACTCAACCTACCTAGACTACTTTAACAAATAGGGTGTTCCGCAGGTTATTTTATCTAGTATGGCAGACACTAATACTAATTTATGCCTGTTAAACTAAACAGGTTATGAATAGACCGTGGTTAGGAATTGTCTATAACCCTAATTTTAGTTTAAAAGAAACTACATTAGACATGCAGACATAATGAATATTTAGACAGGTGGCCATTTCCGGAAAAACATAAGAACTTCAACATATATGACAAATACTCATAGGAATCATAATCCAGCATTCATAATTAATTTTTGGAACAAACACAGTACAAACATATAAAGAGAGGGACATGGGGGACTGATGCCATAAAGAAATCACCCATTACGTAGTCACGCCGTTGGAGCAACTGCTTGTATATGTCGTACTGCTCGACCCGACTCTGCTCGCCAGAACCTTCGGAGGACGCTTCCTCAGCCTAGTAGCTGGACTTTACCTTACGTTCCGGGCTTAAGCCCAGCCCTGTGGACTGACTCTTCAAACGCCTAGAGCCCTCTTAGGATCTCCTAACGAAATCCCGGGTATTCTATGAATACCAGAAATGAACCTATCTATCGAACCCTAGGATCTGAGACTAATTCTCAAAAACTAAGAAAAATGAAACACAAAAAGGAAAGAAAGAAAACTTATACTGAAATTTGAGTCTCTGAGTGATTTGTGTACTAGAGAATTGTACACTGGCAGTCATTGAATGACTCAGATCGAGTGGAGAGGGATGATTTCAACTGAGGAAGGCCTGGGGTATTTATAGCAGCTTCATGGAGTGATTTTTCATCAAAAATTCGATGTGGGACTTGAATTTCTGGTTCGGGACGCCCGTCCTGAACTGTTGACCAGGTCAGGATGCCCGTCCTTGCCTGTTGACCAGGTCAGGACGCCCGTCCTGATTCGGGACGCCCGTCCTGATTCGGGACACCCTCCCCGAAGTCCGAACTTCCGAAAAATTGCGTTTTTGCCACGAAATTTGTCATTTTCTTCTACTTTTCACCTGACACTTCCAAAATCATAAAAAGTGTGAAATTGAGTTAATAACGAGCAATTAAGACCGATTTGCCCTCAATTTCACCCTAGATTATGCCTAAAAACATGCTAAAAACGTGATATGATTTATGCATATCAAATAACCCTACACTTAGCTTTTTGGTTGTCCTCAAGCAAAGTCTACCTGAAGTTAGTGATTTTAAATCATAGTGCAGTCACTTAAATTCCTAGTCATGTTTTTATTCCAAAAATTATTCAGACAATTCTTAACACATGTCTGACTGGTTAGGTTGCTATGACAAGGTCTCAAATGTCTCTAGTAGATTGTTATGATCAAGCAAAAAACAACTTAACAACTAGGTTGAACTCTTTTCTTAGTCACAAGGTTTTCCTGATGTGTAGTGTGTGTACTAGTCTAGATCTAATAGTCAACACAATAAACTCTCGTCTTGACAACTACCAGATAACACTTCGACCCGTCGCTAGACATACTGACAACAAACAACCTTCTGAGTTCTGAGCCTTGGTGATCAGATTTTTAATGATTTAGCATTTATTGATTTTTTCTTTATAGATTCAGGGTATTTTGAGTCTGATTAGAACACGTCAACTTCAACTACCCATGTAGCGAGTCCCACTCCGATGACTCCTAGACCTACACGACCTTAGGGCATCAAGCTTTAAGTTCCCCGAAGGAGTGGTGCTCGAGTAGCGAAGGCCGCTGGCAAACTACCCTTATTTAATTAACTCTCTTTTTGTTTCTTTTCACTTTTAGCTCAGAGTCTCATCTAGTCATTCTAATTGCCAATATATCCACAACTGGTCTAATTTTATCTAGTTAAGTCTCGAAAAGGTAATTGGCTGAGGTCTCTAATCCAGACTAAGTTGTGCTCAGTTATCAAGAATTCCCTATTCCTAATCAATAAGTTCAAGATAGTTATCACATTATCTCCTACTAAACATAACATTCCACACACATATCATAGACATAAGCAAGTGTTTACCAATCATACTGCATTTAGAAGTCTGAAATAATGAAAAATTTTGAAATTTTTTTGGAAGGGTGTGAAAATACGGGGAAAACAAGCAAAAATCATGCAAAAATTTTCAAACTACTACATTGCACTGTGCACTGCTACCCCACACTTAAGTCTGACACTGTCCTCAGTGTTCATGCATAGCTAAACTACCCCACACTTATTTGAAAACAAGAAACAAAAACAAAACAGAAAAAACTCTTACCCCACACTTATTCGAATAACTATGGGTAAGAAGGAAAATAAAGCAATGAAGGAAATCAAAACAGGAAGGTAATCAAAACAGAACATAAAACAAAGAAAATAAAAGTAAAGGAATATGCGGATTAGAAAAACTCCCTTCATGTTGCGAGCAGAAGGGTCTTCTCTGATCTGTCAATTGGCTTTTTACCTTAGCCATGTGCTATTGCTGAGGTGTTCTTGACTCTGCAAGCTCTAGATATTGGAACGGATGACGTCAACTCCGATCCTTCAACGTCGAGCTCCAAGTAGTGGCCTATCCATTTGATGAATGACTCGAGGCCCAAGGACTGATTCCTCAAATCATTTGCAAAGTTTCTCGTAATCGTAGCAACGTGTCCAGAAGGAACGTGTCTAAGACTGAGACTTATTTGGATTGGTGTGCCTACCTGCCAATGTCAGTGAAGGTATTGCATGCAATTTTCGAATGACAGAAAAGATACCTGAAGCTTTGGCGAAGCCGTGGTGGTAGGAGGCTCCAGTGGTGTAGATTTGGGCCCAAGTATTTGAAACTTCCTCGGGGAGGTTTCTCACAGCTGATTGTATGTAGTGGATGCAAGCTCCTCCATTGCTATGTTCCTGATACAATACCAAATTCCTCTATATCCTTCGACCATTCGATACCACTTGGTAGATCACTTGCTTGTACTGGTCTGGCTTTAATTGTTGCCAGTATCTCATCTGTTGATTCTGCGGGTAGGGGTTTTGCTGTGGTGGTATCTTCTGAAAGTTTCCAGCTTTTGAATTATCCCTCAGCTAAATCCCGTATGATTCCTCTAGTTGGGATTGTATGCATTTCCCATTGGAGTAGCATTCTGCAGTAACCTACTCCTACCTCTATTTGGAATGGTTCGTATTCCATTCACATAGCAATTCCCGTTGAAGTGAAGTATTTGGCAGACTTCACTGATTTGATGCACAGACTGGCCATTTTTTTCCTAATGCATTGGCACTCTGAATCTGGAAAACACTTCTCATAGAATCTGCACATGACGTTAACATCATTAGTAGGTAATGCCTGTGGCTCAGGCCATTTTTTATTTTTTGAAAAGTGTCCACAATTACTATGATGTAATTACTTTCAAAGGAAGAAAGGAAAAGGATTCAATCAATACCCCAGATATAAGAGATTTTAGTATTTTGTATACCTTGCTGGGGTAGATGATCTCTGGAAGAGGTGTTACCTATTATTTGGCAAGCATCGCAGGACTGAATCAGAGATACAAAATCCTTGAATATGGTGGGTCAACAAGATTCTACTTCCAACACTTTCCGGACAGTGTTGATAGCAGTTAATTGGTCTCCCATAGATTCTTGCAATGCTTTAGAATCATATGGCCTTCGCTTTCCTAGATACATCCTCTAATCACTTTACTCTGCAAAAATTTGAAATAAAAGGGAAATCTGCCCAGTAGTAATATTTCAAATCAGCAAAGAATTTCTTCTTTTGCTGATAAGTCATATCACTTGGGAATAATTAGCAGTTAGATAATTAGTAATATCAGTAAACCACGGAGGAGAATCATTACTCATAGCAAACAATGAAAATAGATCCTTATTCAGAAATTTATCAGATACTATTGTCTCGTCAATAGCCTCTAACTCAGGGTTTCCTAATCTAGACCAAAAGTTTGCTTTCTAGATTCTTAACCCTTTTTCTTACCCCTTCATTCTATATCAAATTCAAGTAACAATAAAACCTAACTTAATCAATTATGGTTCAGCATCAATTTTATTGAACACAGATATCTCAGAGTGATCAGTGTAACCTATTGTTTTAGACAAGACTAGATAAGATCAGGATTTATCATACATGAACTTTCTTATCATGTTTCTGTCCTAAAACAATTCTTACTACATCATTACATCACATATTCATTCAAAAAGCAGATTTTAATCAGGTGATGCCATAATGGGTGCAGTAATTCCTTTTGGTTTAAAAGATCTCATGCAATTATCAGCAAAACAAAAGGAACATCCTTTTTCAATAGAACATTCAGAGGTCTGGCTATTAAGGAAAAATTATTTCATAACTCGTCCTAATAAAGCCGCTATGACTCTAAGAAAATTCTAAAATGGAGTTTCTTCCCGATAAAAATCTAAGCCAAAAAACAATTTTACAACTCAGAAGAAAATATATTTTATCCTCATTTCCATTTTTATTTTTTTCAAAATTAAATAGAAGAAAAAACACGAAAAAGAGCAACTAAGAAAACAACTAAGAAAGAACAAGAGATAGGGAAAAGAACAACTTACCATTTGAACAAGAAAAATACAATTTTTTTCGGGTTTTAAATTTTTAAAAAAAAATTTCTCTTTTTTTTCGAAAGCAGTTAAATTTCCTCAATATGGTTTTAGATGATTTTCTAAAATTTGATTATCCTAAGTGTCTTAATTTTAGATAATATCTAAAATCAATTAGTTGTGATAATCCTATATTTCGGAATTTGATTGTCTAACTAGCAGAAAATAAGTGTTAGGTCTAAGGTCTAGGTTACTACCGCTACCTATCATAAGTCTCTAGAATTGTGGCCTTTAATCCTAAATTCATTATGATATTTCCCCGGCAACGGCGCCAAAAATCTGATGGGTTTCCGATTGATATGCTAAATAGGTGTTATTTTACCCTATGTTGATTATGAGTAATTAAGGACTGAGATTGACTAATTGTAACATTTAGTCTCTATGGTGTCACTTAATCAGCCAGAACCTAAGGCAGAGTACTTATCGTGTAGCTAGTCTGTTGGAAAGTATCTACGATTTTATTAAATAAATATCGTACTCCCAGGAAAGTGGTAACGGCTTAGTAGTAACTAGCCTTTTATCCTAATTCTTATCTTATGATCCAGTTATGCAATCTTCATCAATAACTTTGATGAGAAGGTGATCCATTCTCCACTAAGGTTTAAGTCTAATTCAGCCTAGAAGTGTTTTATAGATAAGGTCCTGATTCTATGTTATATTGTTCCTACATGTTGATTGACCTATATTCGAGTATTTTAGACATGTCTTGGCCTGGATTGCAACTATGTTCTGAGTCTAAAGGTGTACCACATCTGAGTAATCTGATATACCACCCCATCGCCAAGGTAAACGGCCCTACTCACGGTTTGAACAAAAGACAGCTATGAAAGCGCCGCTGGCCCATAACCGCAGGCATAAACGCTCTACTCAGCCTACCTAGACTACTTTAACAAACAGGGTGTTCCGCAGGTTATTTTATCTAGTATGGCAGACACCAATACTAATTGATGTCTGTTAAACTAAACAGGTTATGAATAGACCGTGGTTAGGAATTGTCTATAACCCTAATTTTAGTTTAAAAGAAACTACATTAGACATGCAGACATAATGAATATTTAGGCAGGTGGCCATTTCCAGAAAAACATAAGAACTTCAACATACATGACAAATACTCATAGGAATCATAATCCAACATTCATAATTAATTTTTGGAACAAACACAGTACAAACATATAAAGAGAGGGACAGGGGGGACTGATGCCATAAAGAAATCACCTTTTACGTAGTTACGCCGTTGGAGCAACTGCTTGTATATATCGTACTGCTCGACCCGACTCTGCTCGCCAGAACCTTCGAAGGACGCTTCCTCAGCCTAGTAGCTGGACTTTAGCTTACGTCCTGGGCTTAAGCCCAGCCTTGTGGACTGACTCTTCAAACGCCTAGAGCTCTCTTAGGATCTCCTGACGAAATCTCGGGTATTCTATGAATACTAGAAACGAACCTATCTATCGAACCCTAGGATCTGAGACTAATTCTCAGAAACTAAGAAAAACGAAACACAAAAAGGAAAGAAAGAAAACTTATACTGAAATCTGAGTCTCTGAGTGATTTGTGTACTAGAGAATTGTACACTAGCAGTCACTGAATGACTCAGATCGAGTGGAGTGGGATGATTTCAACTGAGGAAGGCCTGGGGTATTTATAGCAGCTTCATGGAGTGATTTTTCATCAAAACTTCGATGTGGGACTTGAATTTCTTGTTCGGGACGCCCGTCCTGGATTGGGACGCCCGTCCTGAACAGTTGACCAGGTCAGGACGCCCTCCCCGAAGTCCGAACTTCCGAAAAATTGCGTTTTTGCCCCGAAATTTGCCATTTTCTTCTACTTTTCACCTGACACTTCCAAAATCATAAAAACTGTGAAATTGAGTTAATAACGAGCAATTAAGACCGATTTGCCCTCAATTTCACCCTAGATTATGCCTAAAAACATGCTAAAAACGTGATATGATGTATGCATATCACCCGACTACCAAGGCACTTCACGCTGTGAGCGAAGCGGGGGAGAGCCAATCGTCCAGCCAGCCGAGTAAGGAAAAGAAACGCCGTAACGGCCACAGGCCGAAGCGGGACCGACGGGAACGAAGCCCGGAGCTGACACGCAAGGACGAACCGAAGAAGAACAAAGTAACCTATGCTGGACCCTTCGCGGAGTGGATCCACCGCACTATAGCGGATCCACAACTGAAACTCCCCACATTTTCCTAGTATACCAGTCAAAGCAAGCCCGAAGAGTACATTACCAGATACAGATCATCTATGGACCTCGTAACAACTGACGAGGCGATATTGTGCAAAGCTTTCCCCAGCACCTTGGGTGAAAGAGCCATGAGCTGGTATTCTGCCCTGAAACCAGGATCAATAGAGTTCTAGAAGATGCTCGAAAAGGCCTTTGTGGACAAATTCAGTACAGCGGGAATAATCCCCAAGACCAGCAGCGACCTCGCCAACGTCAAACAAAGGGATGATGAAACTCTGCTCGAGTACCTAGAACACTTCAAAAAGGTGCACGACCAGATCGACGGCATTTCCCAAGACACTGCCATCATCTGCTTCGAGAGCGGCTTCCGGTCAAAACCACTGTACACGGAGCTCCAACTCCTCAAGCCAGACACCATCGGCGAAGTGTTCAATGTTGCCCGAAAGGTTGCTCTCGCCGAAAGAAACTCTACGAAGTCACGCTATCGGAGAAAGGAAAGACATAGAGAATCATCCCCCCAAGGCCGTCCGGGCAAGAACAGGATGCGGAAAACCGAAGCTGCCGCCCCAGAAAAGTCCAAGGAGCACCTCATCGCCGCCATCAAGGACAAGCTCGGAGGAAGGGAGCCCCCGCCGACGTGAACCTCCGGTAAATCTGCCTGGGACAAGATGAAGTTCTATGGCTTCCACCAGGACTACGGACACTCCACCGAAGACTGTTACCAGTTCAAAAAGCTGATTGAAAAGCTATCACGAGAAGGGCAGCAAAAGGACCGCGAGCCGGAAAAATCGGCCGGGGGAAGGCCAGACCGAGTGATCGAAGTCATAACTCCTCGGTACGAATCCATCAGAAAGATAAAAAGGAAGATTTATAATTTAAGTAATCCCTCCCCGGAGTTGAACTTCGACGCTTTCCAACATGAGCCGATCATCTTCTCCGACCAAGACCTCGAGCTGAACGAAGAGGCCCGCGTCTCCCTCATCGTCATCGAAGTAGGCATGGTGAGACAAGGAATCGACAGATGTCGAGTCAGGAGAGTACTAATTGACACCGGAGCCACCAAAAACATCCTCTATCACAAAATGTTTTAAAGAAATGGGGATGAATGACAGTCACCTGAAACCCAGCAATACAGTCCTCGAAGGTTTCACTGCTCATAAAATTAACGTCAAGGGAACGGTTAAGGTTAAAGTCACACTCGGCTCCGACACCTGCACCCGCGAAGAGGATATTAAGTTCTACGTAGTAGACATCGACTCCCCTTACAACGCTATTCTTGGAACTCCGACGCATGCCGCCTTCGAACTCGTCATCTCCACATCACACCAGCAAGTCCGATTCGCCACCCGCGGCGGAGTGGGGTACGTTAAAAGCAACCCCAAGAGCCTACTCGCCTACTTGGTGAAGTCCCGACAGAACTCCGAACTCGAGCCACCACCGGCAACGGTCGGGTCAGTCCTAACAACCAGAGAGCATGCGGAAGCCGCCGCCCCCGATCAGTTGACACCCTTACAGGATACAGACGATCCCGAGGTAAAGGAGTTCGACGAAGTCGCCATACACCCTGACTATCCCGACCAAAAGGTCCAGATTGGGAGCGAGATGCCGCAGTCAATGAAGGTGGAGATGACATACTTCCTCTCCACCCACCTCGACAACTTCGCCTGGAGCACACAAGACATGCCAGGGATCTCTCCCGACATTGCCGAACACAGGCTCAACATTGACCCCACGTTCAAACCGGTGAGGCAGAAGCCAAGACAATTCGGAGATGACAAAAAGGAGGGGATACAATCCGAAGTCCAAAAACTCCTGGACTCGAGATTCATCCACGAGGTCGAGTACCCTACGTGGCTCGCTAACGTAGTGATGGTCAAGAAAGCCAGCGGGAAGTGGAGAATGTGTGTGGACTACACAGACTTGAACAAAGCTTGTCCAAAGGACAGTTATCCGCTACCTCGCATAGATGCCCTTGTGGACTCCACCTCGGGTACGAATTCCTCAGCTTCATGGATGCCTTTTCCGGCTATCACCAAATTCGGATGAAACCAGAGGACCAAATCCACACATCCTTCCGAGCCGCCGAAGCTATCTACTGTTACAACATGATGCCGTTCGGACTAAAGAACGCAGGTGCCACCTACCAAAGGATGATGAACAAGATCCTGCGAAGTCACATAGGCTGAAATGTTGAGACCTATGTGGATGACATGGTCGTCAAGACCAAACGAGGTCATTCTTACTTAGATGACCTAAGCGAAACGTTCACCACCCTTTCAGAGTATGGACTCAAGCTCAACCCGGTGAAGTGCACGTTTGGAGTAAAATCGGGGAAATTCCTCTGCTTTATGACATCCGAACGAGGAATCGAAGCTAATCCCCAAAAAATAGAGGCAATACGAAACATGGCCGAACACCGGTGTGTCAAGGATATACAACGCCTTAACGGCTGCATTGCCGCTCTGGGGAGGTTCGTGTCAAAGTCCGCTGAGGGATGTTTGCCATTCTTCAAAGCCTTGAAAACCGCCGGAAAAACTTTTCGGTGGGACGAAGAATGCACAAAGGCTTGGGAAGATTTGATGAACTACATGGCAGACCCTCCATTGTTGAGTGCTCCCACTCCTGGCGAAGTCCTGTACCTATACCTATCAGCCGCACAACAAGCCATCGCAGCGGCCCTAATTCAGGAGACGAACGGTCGGCAGCTCCCAGTATACTTCGTCAGCCGAGTACTGAGGGATACCGAAGTACGTCACTCGAACATCGAGAAACTAGCATACGCCTTGGTCATCACTACACGGAAACTCCGAGCGTACTTCGAATCCCACTCTGTGGTGGTATACACCAACCATCCCCTGAAACAAATCTTTCATAAATTGGACCAGTCGGGAAGGATGCTTCGGTGGTCCATCGAAGTATGCGGCTTGGATCTCACCTTCGCACCCCGCGCGGCAATCAAAGCCCAAGCCCTCTCAGATTTCTTGGCCGAATTATCTTTCTCCGAGGTCGCCCTAGACGAAGTAACACCCCTCGCACTCCCGGTTGACGAAGTATGGACGATGATGGTGGACGGAGTAGTAAATGCAAGTGGAGTTGGAGTAGGGGCCACCATTGAATCCCCCTCCGGTCATCACAAGGAAGTCCGCTATGTCCGCCTTGAATACCCTCTATCCAACAACCAAGCAGAGTACGAGGCCTTGGTAATCGGAATGCAGTGGGCTCTGGACTCGGGAGTCAGATCGCTCGAAGTATTCAACGACTCCCAAGTGGTGGTAGGACAGGTCAACAATGAATTTGCGGTAAACTCCGACAACCTCAAAGCCTACGCAGAAAAGGTGTTTCAGTTGTCCGCTCGGTTTTGCCACTTTGCCCTTAACAAGGTCGACCGCAGCAACAACGAAGTGGCAGATAAACTGGCAAAGATAGCGTCTGGCGAGACCCCCAACGACCTCGACGTCCAGATAATTCGAATATCAACCCCAGAGCATATCTTGCCAATTCAGACTTCGACACCTGACTCCCCCACATGGATTGACGAACTGAAGAATTTCATAGCCTTAGACATCCTGCCAGCAGACAAGGCCAAAGCCAGGCAGATCCATCAGCGCGCGGCCCGATACACTGTGCTCAATGACATCCTGTACCGATGCTCCTTCTCCAAGCCGCTTCTCCGCTGTGTACCGCCCGATCTCACTCAGACAATCCTGGAGGAGTTGCACGAGGGTATCTGCAGTGGACACCCCGGATCGAGCTTGCCGGAAAAAGTGATAAATCAGGGATATTATTGGACGACACTACGAAGGGATGCATCGAACTATGTAAAACACTACGATACGTGCCAAAAGTTTAGCAGTGTCCCCCGCTTACCATCGGTTCCGCAAACCCCTGTACTGGCAGCCTGGCCCTTCGATATGTGGGGAATAGACCCCATGGGCAAGTTCCCCAAAGCGCGCGGACATCACGAATATTTGATTGTGGCCGTCGACTACTTCTCCAAATGGATCGAAGCGAAGCCATTGGCCGCCCCAACGGAGCAGAACACGCTCAACTTCCTCCACGACTTCGTCCTTTGCCGATACGGAGTGCCACGAGCCATCGTCTCCGACCACGGTACTCAGTTCGCCACTAAATTCATGGCGGAGTGCAAACGCCTAGGGATCAGACACTAGAAGTCATCCGTGGCACACCCGCAAGGAAACAGACAAGCCGAAGTAGCCAATAAATTGATCCTTACTGCAGTGAGGAAAAATATGGAAGGAAAGTCCAACAAATGGGTCGACGAACTCCCAGCTGCATTATGGGCAGTACAAACTTCAGCTAGGTGGCCCACAGGAGAAACGGTCTACGCCCTGGTTTACGGTTCAGAGGCAGTCTCACCAACCGAACTCGCACTCCCATCATACAGAATCTCTACGTATGACGAAGAAAGCAATAAACGCCAACGCCAATTAGACCTGGACTTACTAGAAGAGAAGCGAATAACCGCCCGCCTAAGAGCAGACAAGTTCAAGCTGGCAACCAAACACACCCATGAAAAAAATTTGGTCAATAGGCCACTCGGAGTCGGAGACTGGGTACTCCGTAAAATAGAGGGAACGGCAAGGCATATCACAGCAAACAAACTTACTCCGAACTGGGAAGGCCCATATCTGATCAAAGACGAAGTCCGCTGGGGAACATTCCGCCTCATGGACCAAGAAGGAACGATACTTCCCAGACCCTGGCATGCTAACCATTTGAAAAAACACTTCGTTTGAGACGTTCTGACGAAGTCGAGGCTACATTGAATAAACGCCCCGCCGCGACCAGTTGCGAGATAGGTCCCCGACGAGGTCCTCAAAGATATTTTTCATTATAGTTATGGTTTTACAGTCAAAAAAACAATCTTCGAAGTTACCACAATTATTCAAGAAAGATCCTTCGAGGTCATTTGATAATAAGGTTTTCAGGTCATTACACCTTCGGGGTCATCACACTTATTCAAGACATGGTTCCAAATTACTGGAGTTTTTCAAAGTCATAATCTTTCAAAGTTATCATTACTTATTCAAAATTTTATAAGTTCAAATTTTATTAACTTATTAGACGAAGTACAATGAATAAAAGTTCGAAGTAAGAAGGCAAAAATTGCGGAGTTTATTAACTTACAAAAATATTACAAAAAACAAAAATATTTATACATTTAGGGGATCTTCGACCGAAGGGGGAGTAACTTCGGCCGAAGGGGGAGCCACTTCGGGCTGAACATCTACAACAACCACCGGCTCCACGGTCCCCCACTTCGTGCTCTTCCTCCTCAAGGACCACTACCGGCTCCGCGGTAACGTCAACCGGAGCAGCAACGGAAATCGGAGTAGCATCAGCACCAACAACCTCGTCCTCCTCAGCAGGACTCCGCAGCTAGAGACACAGCTCGTCTAGATTTGGATGTACTGGTGCGGGCGGACTCCAATGCCTTCCCTCCTTTTCATCACATTCAGCAATTTCCTCCAGTTGGTTGGCATTGAATGGGACGAAGTCGCATCCGCTTCTGAATTTGGGGTCGTCATAAGAGCCCTTGAAAATCCTGCACAGCAACATCTTGTCTGGGACGAGGTGATGAAGACAACGAAGTGTGATGCGATTCCGGTTGACGTACTAAATATGTGTTATTTTACCCTATGTCGATTATGATTAATTAAGGACTGTGATTGACTAATTGTCACGTTTAGTCTTATGGTGTCACTTAATCAGCCAGAATCTAAGGCAGAGTACCTATCGTGTAGCTAGTCTATTGGAAAGTATCTACGATTTTACTAAGTTAATTATCGTACTCCCAGGGAAGTGGCAACGGCTTAGTAGTAACTAGCCTCTTATCCTAACTCTTATCTTATGATCCAGTTATGCAATCTTCATCAAATACTTTGATGAGAGGGTGATCCATTCTTCACTAGGTTCAAGTCTAATTAACCCTAGAAGTGTTTTAAAGATAAGTTCTGATTCTATGTTATACTGTTCCTATATGTTGATTGACCTATATTCGAGTGTTTTAGATATATCTTAGCCTGGAATGCAACTATGTTCTGTGTCTAAAGGTGTACCACATCTGAGTCTCTATGCTACCGCCCCCTATCATTAAGGTAAACGGCCCTACTCACGGTACGAACAAAGATAGTTATGAAAGCCCTATGTCACTTTCGGGGATCACTCTGAAGGCTCGTAATCGCTGGCATAACGCTCTACTCAGCCTACCTAGACTACTCTAACAAGCCAGGTGTTCAGCATGTTATTTTATCTAGTATGGCAGACACCAATACTAATTGATGCATGTTAAACTAAACAGGTTGAATAGACCGTGGTTAGGAATTGTCTATAACCCATTTTAGTTTAAAAGAAACTACATTAGACATGCAGACATAATGATTATTTAGCAGGTGGCTATTTCTGGAAAAACATAATAACTTCAACATACAAAACAACTATTCATAAAATCATAATCTGATATTCATAATTGATGTTTAGGACAAAGCAATAAAACATATAAGAGAGGGGTATGGGGACTGATGCCATAAAGAAATCACCCTTTACTTAGTCTCGCCTACAGAGCGTACTGCTGTATACGTCGTATTGCCCGCCTGACTCTGCTCGCCAGAACCTTCGGAGGACGCTTCCTCAGCCTAGTAACTAGACTTTACCTTACGTCCTGGGCTTAAGCCTAGCCCTGTGGACTGACTCTTCGAACGCCTAGAGCTCTTAGGGTCTCCCGAAACAAACCCCGGATATTCTATGAATACCGGAAACGAACCTATCTATAGAAACCTAAGATCTGAGACTATTTCTCAAAAACTAAAACAAAACACTAATAAGAAAGAAAACTGAGATCCGAGTCTCTGAGTGAGTTGTGTACTGGAAAACTGTACACTGGAAACCACTTAATGACTCAGATCGAGTGGAGAGGGATGAATTCAACTGCTGGAGGCCTGGGGTATTTATAGCAGCTTCCCGGAGTGAAAAATTCTGAAAAATTTGATGTGGGACAGCTTCTGGCGGCTCGGGACGCCCGTCCTGATTCGTTGACCAGGTTCGGGACGCCCGTCCTGGCAGTTTGACCGGGTCCCTTTAACCGGGTCAACATTTCCAAAAATTGCGTTTTTGCCCCAGAATTTGCTGTTTTCGTCTACTTTTCACCTGACACTTCCAAAATTATAAAAACCGTGAAATCAAGTAAATAGTAAACAATTAATGTCAATTTACTCTCAATTTCACATTAAAACATACATAAAAACATGCTAAAAATGTGATACGATTTTAGCGTATCAGATAACCCCACACTTAGCTTTTTGCTTGTCCTCAAGCAAAGTCTACATGGAGTTAGTGATTTTAAACCGTAGTGCAGTCACTTAAAATCCTAGTCATGTTTTTATTCCAAAAATTCTTCAGACAATTCTTAACACAGGTCTGATTGGTTAGGTTGCTATGACAAGGTCTCAAATGTCTCTAGTAGTTTGTTATGATTAGGCAGAAAACAAATCAACAACTAGGTTGGACTTTTTTCTTAGTCACAGGGTCTTCCTGATGTGTAGTGTGTGTACTAGTCTAGACCAGATAGTCAACACAATGAACTCTTATCTTAACTACTACCAGATAATACTTCGACCTATCGCTAGACATACTGACAACAGATAACTTTCTGAGTTCTGAGCTTTGGTGATCAGATTTTTAATGTTTTAGCACTTAGTTATTTTCTTTATAGATTCAGGGTATTTCGAGTTTGCTTAGAACACGTCAACTTCAACTACCCATGTAGCGAGTCCCACTCCGATGACTCCCAGATCTACACGACCTTAGGGCATCAGGCTTTAAGTTCCCCGAAGGAGTGGTGCTCGAGTAGCGAAGGCCGCTGGCAAACTACCCTATTGTAATTAACTTCCTTAAGTTCTTTTCACTTTTAGCTCAGAGTCTCAGTCATTCTAACTGCCAATATATCCACAACTGGTCTAATTTTATCTAGTTAAGTCTCGAATAGGCAATTGGTTGAGGTCTCTAATCCAGACAAGGTTGTGCTCAGTTATCAGGAATTCCCTATTCCTAATCAATTAGTCCAAGATAGCTATTGACTATCTCCTACTAACCATAACATACTACCTACATATCATAGACATAAGCAATTGTTTAACCAAGCATACTGCATTTAGAAGTCTGAAAGACGGAAAAATTTTGAAAAAATTTTGGAAGGGTGTGAAAATACAGGGAAAACAAGCAAAAGCATGCGAAACAAAATTTTCAAACTGCTTCAAACTGCCTACAGTGCACCGTGCACTGCTACCCCACACTTAAGTTTGGCACTGTCCTCAGTGTTCATGCATAGCTAATTACCCCACACTTATTTGAAAACAAGAAATAAAACACAATTAAAAGATCCTTACCCCACACTTATTCAACTAACTACGGGTAAGAAGGAACATAGAAATAACAAAAACAAGAAATAAAATGAAAGAGATACTCCCTTAGTCTGTGAAGTCCACAATCTGCTCGGACGAGTCAAACGGCTCTCTGTAAATCTTTAGGCGTTGTCCGTTTACTTTTTGAACAATACCGTCAGAATCCATGATGTCATATGCTCCGAAAGGTGATACTTCCTTGATTGTGAACGGTCCTGACCAATAGCTACGCAGCTTTCCTGGGAAAAATTTTAAACGTGAGTTGTACAACAATACCTTATCACCTGGTTCAAAATTTTTCTGGGCTCTGAGTCGTCTGTCATGCCGGAGTTTACTTGTCATTTTGAACTGATGTGAGTTCTCATATGCTTTGAGCCTCCACTCATCCAATTCGTTGAGCTGTAAAATCCGGTGTTCCTTAGTCAAATTATCGTCGAGATTGCATTTTCGTACTGCCCAGTAAGCTTTATGTTCAAGTTCAACCGGAAGGTGGCATGCTTTTCCGTAGACTAGTCGATAGGGTGAGAACCCCGTAGTGGTCTTGTACGTTGTACGGAAGGCCCATAATGCATCCTCCAGTTTATTGGACCAATCCTTACGGTTAACACCCACGGTCTTTTCTAGGATTCTCTTTATTCCCCTATTGGTTACCTCAGCCTGCCCGTTGGTTTGAGGATGGTAGGTGATGCGATTCCGGTTGACGTACTAAATAGGTGTTATTTTACCCTATGTCGATTATGATTAATTAAGGACTGTGATTGACTAATTGTCACGTTTAGTCTTATGGTGTCACTTAATCAGCCAGAATCTAAGGCAGAGTACCTATCGTGTAGCTAGTCTATTGGAAAGTATCTACGATTTTACTAAGTTAATTATCGTACTCCCAGGGAAGTGGCAACGGCTTAGTAGTAACTAGCCTCTTATCCTAACTCTTATCTTATGATCCAGTTATGCAATCTTCATCAAATACCTTGATGAGAGGGTGATCCATTCTCCACTAGGTTCAAGTCTAATTAACCCTAGAAGTGTTTTAAAGATAAATTCTGATTCTATGTTATACTGTTCCTATATGTTGATTGACCTATATTCGAGTATTTTAGATGCATCTTAGCCTGGATTGCAACTATGTTCTGTGTCTAAAGGCGTACCACATCCGAGGTCTCTAATAAACCGCCCTACCTTAATGACGGCCCTACTCACGGTTCGGGACGAAGGCATCCATGAAAGCCCTATGTCACTTCGGGGATCATACCGCTTGCCCTAGCCGCCGGCATAATCGGACTCAGCTCGGCCCCTACCTAGACTACTTTAACAGGCAGGGTGTTCAACATGTTATTTTATCTAGCATGGCAGACACCAATACTAATTGATGCCTGTTAAACTAAACAGGTTATGATTAGACCGTGGTTAGGAATTGTTTATAACCCTAACTTTAGTTTAAAAGAGCACATTAAACATGCAGACATAGTGAATATTTAGCAGGTGGCTATTTCCGGAAAAATATAACAACTTCAACATAAAACAACTATTCATAAAAATCATAATCAGATGTTCATAATAAGTATTTAGAGAAAAACAATAACAACATATAAGAGAGGGGTATGGGGACTGATGCCATAAAGAAATCACCCTTTACGTAGTCTCGCCGCAGAGCGTACTGCTGTATATGTTGTACTGCCTCCTCTGACTCTGCTCACCAGAACCTTCGGAGGACGCTTCCTCAGCCTAGTAACTGGGCTTTACCTTAATACCCAGCTTAAGCCCAGCCCTGTGGACTGACTCTTCGAACGCCTAGAGCTCTCTTAAGGTCTCCTAACGAAACCCCGGGTATTCTATGAATACCGGAAACGAACCTATCTATAGAAACCTAAGATCTGAGACTATTTCTCAGAAACTAAAACAAACACTAATAAGAAAGAAAACTGAGATCCGAGTCTCTGAGTGAGTTGTGTACTGGAAAATTGTACACTGGAAACCACTTAATGACTCAGATCGAGTGGAGAGGGATGGATTCAACTGCTGGAGGCCTGGGGTATTTATAGCAGCTTCCCGGAGTGAAAAATTCTGAAAAATTCGATGTGGGACAGCTTCTGGTGGCTCGGGACGCCCGTCCCGGTTCGGGACGCCCGTCCTGATTTGTTGACCAGGTTCGGGACGCCCGTCCCGGGTTCGGGACGCCCGTCCCGGACCTTTGACCGGGTCAACATTTCCAAAAATTGCGTTTTTGCCCCAGAATTTGCTGTTTTCGTCTACTTTTCACCTGACACTTCCAAAATCATAAAAACCGTGAAATCAAGTAAATAGTAAACAATTAATGTCCATTTACTCTCAATTTCACATTAAAACATACATAAAAACATGCTAAAAATGTGATACGATTTTAGCGTATCAGTAGGCTGTGGAAATGTGATGCTGAATTTCGTAATGCTGGAGTACTTTCTGCAATTGAGAGTTGCAGAAGTGCGTACCTCGATCACTGATTAGGGCTTTTGGACATCCAAACCTGGCGAAAATCTGCTTAAGGATCTGTTGGGGTAGATTATCTCGAGAAGATATGGTTCCCGCTTTCTAACAGGCATCGCACGATCCTGTAAATGCTGCGGCATCTTTGAATATGGTGGGCCAGTAAAAGCCTGCTTCTAATACTTTTCGGGCCGTATTGGTTGCAGCTAAGTGACCGCCTGTTGGTCCGCAGTGACAGTGTTCCAGAATTTGGAAACCTTCTTCTTGAGATACACATCTTCTGATCATCTGATCTGCACATATTTTAAATAGAAAAGGATCTTCCCAATAGTAATATTTCAAGTCAGCAAAGAATTTTCTTCTTTGTTAAGCAGTGATATCACTAGGGAGAGTCCGGGCTGCCAAGTAATTTGCTATATCTGCAAACCAAGGGGGTGAGAAACTAGCAAATAATGCACATAGATTCTCATCCGAAAATTTATCAGATATGATTGTTTCATCAATGGCTTCTAGGGTCGGATTTTCTAACCTAGACAAATGGTCTGCGGCTAAGTTTTCTGCCCCTTTCTTATCCCGGATTTCTATGTCAAATTCTTGAAGCAATAAAACCCATCTAATCAATCTTGGTTTTGCGTCGGTTTTATTAAACAAGTATTTTAGTGCCGAATGATCAGTATAAACAATAGTTTTAGACAAGACTAGATAGGATCGAAACTTATCAAATGCATATACTACTGCTAATAATTCCTTTTCTATCGTAGTGTAATTTTCCTGAGCATCAGTTAAGGTTTTACTAGCATAATATATTACATGAAACTTCTTATCATGTCTTTGTCCTAAAACTACTCCTACTGCATAGTCACTAGCATCACACATAAGCTCAAAAAGTAGACTCCAATCAGGTGATGTCATGATAGGTGCAGTAGTTAAGAGTTCCTTAAGTCTATTAAAAGCTTTTAGACATTTCTCATCAAAGACAAATGGAACATCTTTTCCGAGTAAATTGGTCAACGACCTGGCTATTAATGAAAAATCTTTTATGAACCTACGATAAAAGCCAGCGTGTCCCAAAAAACTCCTAACGGCTCTCACATTTTTGGGAGGAGGTAGTTTTGAAATTACTTCAATTTTTGCCTTATCTACTTCCATACCTAGATGTGAGATCTTATGTCCTAAAACGATTCCCTCTTTTACCATGAAGTGGCATTTTTCCCAATTTAAAACCAGGTTAGATTTTATACAACGTTTCAACATTAACTCCAAGTTCTTTAGACAAACCTCAAATGTATTACCAAAAACAGAAAAGTCATCCATAAATACTTCCATAGATTTTCCTAACATGTCCTCAAAGATAGCAGTCATACAACGTTGAAATGTAGCAGGTGCATTACACAAACCAAAAGGCATCCTTCTATATGCAAATGTTCCAAAAGGGCATGTGAATGTGGTTTTATGCTGGTCCTCAAGGGAGATAGGAATTTGAAAATAACCCGAAAACCCATCAAGAAAGCAATAAAACATGTGTCCAGATAATCTTTCTAACATTTGGTCAATAAAAGGAAGGGGAAAGTGATCTTTTCGTGTGGCCGTATTTAATTTTCTATAGTCTATGCATACACGATGACCAATTACAGTTCTTGTAGGGATTTGATACACGAAAATCGTATCACATTTTTAGCATGTTTTTATATATGTTTTAGTGTGAAATTGAGAGTAAATTGACATTAATTGTTTACTATTTACTTGATTTCACGGTTTTTATGATTTTGGAAGTGTCAGGTGAAAAGTAGACGAAAACAGCAAATTCTGGGGCAAAAACGCAATTTTTGGAAATGTTGACCCGGTCAAAGGTCCGGGACGGGCGTCCCGAACCCGGGACGGGTGTCCCGACCCGGTCAAACCTCCAGGACGGGCGTCCTGAACCGGGACGGGCGTCCTGAACCGGGACGGGCGTCCCGAGCCGCCAGAAGCTGTTCCACATCGAATTTTTCAGAATTTTTCACTCCGGGAAGCTGCTATAAATACCCCAGGCCTCCAGCAGTTGAATTCATCCCTCTCCACTCGATCTGAGTCATTCAGTGGTTTCCAGTGTGCAATTTTCTAGTACACAACTCACTCGGAAGACTCAGATTTTAGTTATAGTTTTCTTTCTTGTTAGTGTTTTGCTCTAGTTTCTGAGAAATAGTCTCAGATCATAGGCTTCTATAGATAGGTTCGTTTCTGGTATTCATAGAATACCCGGGATTTCGTTAGGAGATCCTAAGAGGGCTCTAGGCGTTCGAAGAGTCAGTCTACAGGGCTGGGCTTAAGCTGGGTATTAAGGTAAAGCCCAGTTACTAGGCTGAGGAAGCGTCCTCCGAAGGTTCTGGTGAGCAGAGTCGGGGCGAGCAATACGACGTATACAGCAGTACGCTCTGTCGGCGAGACTACGTAAAGGGTGATTTCTTTATGGCATCAGTCCCCATACCCCTCTCTTATATGTTTTATTGCTTTGTCCTAAACATCAATTATGAATATCAGATTACGGTTTTTATGAATAGTTGTTTTGTATGTTGAAGTTATTATGTTTTTCCGGAAATAGCCACCTGCTAAATATTCACTATGTCTGCATGTTTAATGTGCTCTTTTAAACTAACGTTAGGGTTATAGACAATTCCTAACCACGGTCTAATCATAACCTGTTTAGTTTAACAGGCATCAATTAGTATTGGTGTCTGCCATGCTAGATAAAATAACATGCTGAACACCCTGCTTGTTAAAGTAGTCTAGGTAGGAGTCGAGCTGAGTCCGATTATGCCGGCGGCTAGGGCAAGCGGTATGATCCCCGAAGTGACATAGGGCTTTCATGGATGCCTTCGTCCCGAACCGTGAGTAGGGCCGTCATTAAGGTAGGGCGGTTTATTAGAGACCTCGGATGTGGTACGCCTTTAGACACAGAACATAGTTGCAATCCAAGCTAAGATGCATCTAAAATACTCGAATATAGGTCAATCAACATATAGGAACAGTATAACATAGAATCAGAATTTATCTTTAAAACACTTCTAGGGTTAATTAGACTTGAACCTAGTGGAGAATGGATCACCCTCTCATCAAAGTATTTGATGAAGATTGCATAACTGGATCATAAGATAAGAGTTAGGATAAGAGGCTAGTTACTACTAAGTCGTTGCCACTTCCCTGGGAGTACGATAATTAACTTAGTAAAATCGTAGATACTTTCCAATAGACTAGCTACACGATAGGTACTCTGCCTTAGATTCTGGCTGATTAAGTGACACCATAAGACTAAACGTGACAATTACTCAATCACAGTCCTTAATTAATCATAATCGACATAGGGTAAAATAACACCTATTTAGTACGTCAACCGGAATCGCTATCAGATTTTTGGCGCCGTTGCCGGGGAAATATCATAATAATTTAGGATTCCTGATCAAAATTCTAGAGACTTATGATAGGTAACGGTAGTAATCTAGACCTTAGACCCAACACTTGTTTTATGCTAGTTAGACAATCAGTTTCCGAAATATAGGATTATCATAACTAATTAATTTTAGATGTTATCTAGAATTAAGACACTTAGGATAATCAAATTTTAGAAAATTATTCTAAAACCGTATTGAGGAAATTTAATTGCTTTCGAAATATAAAAAGAAAAAAAATGTTAAAAATTTAAAATAAAAAAAGAATGTATTTTTCTTGCTCAATGGTAAGTTGTTTTTTTTTCCCTATCTCTTGTTCTTTCTTAGTTGTTTTCTTAGTTGTACATTTGTTGCTCTTTTTCGAAAAAATAAAAATGGAAATAAGGATAGAATATTTTTCTGAGTTGTCAATGTTTGGCTAAGGTTTTAATCTGGAAGAAATCTCATTGTGGAGTTTTCTTAGGTCATGCTTAGTCTATTAGACAGAATCCTGAAATAAAATTTTCTTTAATAGACAGACCTCTGAGTATTCTAATGAGAAAGGATGTTCCTTTTGTTTGATGATAAATGCATGAGATTGTTTAAACCGAAAGGAATTACTGCACCCATTATGGCATCACCTGATTGAAATATGCTTTTTGAATGAATATGTGATGTAATTATGTAGTAAGAATTGTTTTAGGACAGAAACATGATAAGAAAGTTCATATGTGATAAAATTCCGATCTTATCTGGTCTTGTCTAAAAACAATAGGTTTCTTATGAAAGTAATTACATCATAGTAGTCGTGGAACATTTTTCGAAAATGGCCTGAACCACAGGCATTACCTACTAATGATGTTAAAGTCATGTGCAGATTCTAGTTGTTTTCCAGATTCAGAGTGCCAATGTTTTAGGAAGAAATGTTCAGCCTGTGTATCAAATCTGTGAAGTTTGCTAAGTACCACACTTTAGCAGGGATTGCTATGGGAATGACTGACCATTCCAAAAGAGGTAGGAGTAGGTTACTGCAGAATGCTGCTCCAATGGGAAACGCATACAATCCCAACTAGAGGAATCGTACGGGATTTAGCTGAGGAGTAATTCGGAAGCTGGAAACTTTCAGAAGACACCACCACAGCAAAACCCACACTCGCAGAATCAATAGATGAGATACTGGCAACAATTAAAGCCAGATCAGTGCAAGCAAGTGATCTACCAAGAGGTAACGAACGGTCGGCAGATATAGAGGAATTTGGCATTGTGTCGGGAGCATAGCAATGGAGGAGCTTGCATTCCCTGCATACCAATCAGCTATGAGAAACTTCCTCGAGGAAGTCTCAAATACTTGGGCCTAGATCTTCACAACTAGAGCCCCCTACCACCACAGCTTCGCCAAAACTTCAGGTATCTTTTATTCCATTCGAGACTTGCATGCAATACCTTTAGTAACATTGGCAGGTAGGCACACCAATCCAAAGAAGTCTCATTCCTAGACACGTTCCTTCTGGACACGTTGCTACGATTACGAGAAACCTTGTAGATGATTCGAGGAAACAGTCCTTGGGGCTTGAGTCGTTCATCAAATGGATATGCCACTACCTAGAGCTCGACAATGAAGGATCGGAGCTGGCATCATCCGTTCCAATATCTAGAGCTTGCAGAGTCAAGAACACCTCAGCAATAGCACATGGCTAAGGTGAAGAGCTAATTGACAGATCAGAGAAGACCCTTCTGCTCGCGACATGAAGGGAGTTTTTCTAATCCTCATGATCCTTTACTTTTGTTTTCTTTGTTTTGTGTTCTGTTTTGTTATTTCTATTATCCTTCTTGTTTTATTTTCTCTCTTACCCTGAATTAGTCAAATAAGTGTGGGGTAAGAGTTCATTGTTTTATTTTCATTTTTTCTTGTTTCAAATAAGTGTGGGGTAATTAGCTATGCATGAACACTGAGGACAGTGCCAAACTTAAGTGTGGGGTAGCAGTGCACGGTGCACTGTAGCAGTTTGAAGCAGTTTGAAAAATTTTTCGCATGCTTTTGCTTGTTTTCCCTGTATTTTCACACCCTTCCAAAATTTTTCAAAATTTTTCCGTCTTTCAGACTTCTAAATGCAGTATGCTTGGTTAAACAAATTGCTTATGTCTATGATATGTAGGTAGTATGTTATGTTTAGTAGGAGATAATTGATAGCTATCTTGGACTAATTGATTAGGAATAGGGAATTCCTGATAACTGAGCACAACCTTGTCTGGATTAGAGACCTCAACCAATTGCCTATTCGAGACTTAACTAGATAAAATTAGACCAGTTGTGGATATATTGGCAGTTAGAATGACTAGATGAGACTCTGAGCTAAAAGTGAAAAGAACTTAAGGAAGTTAATTACAATAGGGTAGTTTGCCAGCGGCCTTCGCTACTCGAGCACCACTCCTTCGGGGAACTTAAAGCCTGATGCCCTAAGGTCGTGTAGATCTGGGAGTCATCGGAGTGGGACTCGCTACATGGGTAGTTGAAGTTGACGTGTTCTAAGCAAACTCGAAATACCCTGAATCTATAAAGAAAATAACTAAGTGCTAAAACATTAAAAATCTGATCACCAAAGCTCAGAACTCAGAAAGTTATCTGTTGTCAGTATGTCTAGCGATAGGTCGAAGTATTATCTGGTAGCAGTTAAGATAAGAGTTCATTGTGTTGACTATCTGGTCTAGACTAGTACACACACTACACATCAGGAAGACCCTGTGACTAAGAAAAAAGTCCAACCTAGTTGTTGATTTATTTTCTGCCTGATCATAACAAACTACTAGAGACATGTGAGACCTTGTCATAGCAACCTAACCAGTCAGACCTGTGTTAAGAATTGTCTGAAGAATTTTTGGAATAAAAACATGACTAGGAATTTAAGTGACTGCACTACGGTTTAGAATCACTAACTCCATGTAGACTTTGCTTGAGGACAAGCAAAAAGCTAAGTGTGGGGTTATCTGATACGCGAAAATCGTATCACATTTTTAGCATGTTTTTATATATGTTTTAATGTGAAATTGAGAGTAAATTGACATTAATTGTTTACTATTTACTTGATTTCACGGTTTTTATGATTTTGGAAGTGTCAAGTGAAAAGTAGACGAAAACAGCAAATTCTGGGGCAAAAACGCAATTTTTGGAAATGTTGACCCGGTCAAAGGTCCGGGACGGGCGTCCCGAACCCGGGACGGGCGTCCCGACCAGGTCAAACCTCCAGGACGGGCGTCCTGAACCGGGACGGGCGTCCCGAGCCTGGTCAACGAATCAGGACGGGCGTCCCGAACCGGGACGGGCGTCCCGAGCCGCCAGAAGCTGTCCCACATCGAATTTTTCAGAATTTTTCACTCCGGGAAGCTGCTATAAATACCCCAGGCCTCCAGCAGTTGAATCCATCCCTCTCCACTCGATCTGAGTCATTAAGTGGTTTCCAGTGTACAATTTTCCAATACACAACTCACTCAGAGACTCGGATCTCAGTTTTCTTTCTTATTAGTGTTTGTTTTAGTTTCTGAGAAATAGTCTCAGATCTTAGGTTTCTATAGATAGGTTCGTTTCCGGTATTCATAGAATACCCGAGGTTTCGTTAGGAGACCCTAAGAGAGCTCTAGGCGTTCGAAGAGTCAGTCCACAGGGCTGGGCTTAAGCTGGGTATTAAGGTAAAGCCCAGTTACTAGGCTGAGGAAGCGTCCTCCGAAGGTTCTGGTGAGCAGAGTCGGGGCGAGCAATACGACGTATATAGCAGTACGCTCTGTCGGCGAGACTACGTAAAGGGTGATTTCTTTATGGCATCAGTCCCCATACCCCTCTCTTATATGTTTTATTGCTTTGTCCTAAACATCAATTATGAATATCAGATTACGGTTTTTATGAATAGTTGTTTGTATGTTGAAGTTATTATGTTTTTCCGGAAATAGCCACCTGCTAAATATTCACTATGTCTGCATGTTTAATGTGCTCTTTTAAACTAACGTTAGGGTTATAAACAATTCCTAACCACGGTCTAATCATAACCTGTTTAGTTTAACAGGCATCAATTAGTATTGGTGTCTGCCATGCTAGATAAAATAACATGCTGAACACCCTGCTTGTTAAAGTAGTCTAGGTAGGAGTGAGCGACGATTATGCCGGCGGCTAGGGCAAGCGGTATGATCCCCGAAGTGACATAGGGCTTTCATGGATGCCTTCGTCCCAAACCGTGAGTAGGGCCATCATTAAGGTAGGGCGGTTTATTAGAGACCTCGGATGTGGTACGCCTTTAGACACAGAACATAGTTGCAATCCAGGCTAAGATGCATCTAAAATACTCGAATATAGGTCAATCAACATATAGGAACAGTATAACATAGAATCAGAATTTATCTTTAAAACACTTCTAGGGTTAATTAGACTTGAACCTAGTGGAGAATGGATCACCCTCTCATCAAAGTATTTGATGAAGATTGCATAACTGGATCATAAGATAAGAGTTAGGATAAGAGGCTAGTTACTACTAAGCCGTTGCCACTTCCCTGGGAGTACGATAATTAACTTAGTAAAATCGTAGATACTTTCCAATAGACTAGCTACACGATAGGTACTCTGCCTTAGATTCTGGCTGATTAAGTGACACCATAAGACTAAACGTGACAATTACTCAATCACAGTCCTTAATTAATCATAATCGACATAGGGTAAAATAACACCTATTTAGTACGTCAACCGGAATCGCATCAGGATTAGTTCGTTATGCTCATTCCTAACAACTGTTATACCGCCTTTCTTAGGTACTACCTGCACCGGGCTTACCCACTCACTATCTGAGATAGGGTAGATAAGTCCTGCATCTAACAGTTTAATGACTTCTTTCTTAACAACATCACACACATTAGGATTCAACCTCCTTTGAGGTTGCACACATGGCTTATACTCATTTTCTAGAAGAATCTTATGCGAACAAAAGCTTGGATTAATACCTGGGATATCCGCAATTTTGTAGGCAAAGGCTCTTCTATGCTTTCTGCACATGTCCACCGTCAGCTTCCTTTGTTCTGCAGTCAGATCAGCTGCAAGAATAATGGGAAGTTTCTTGTTGTCATCTAGGAATTCGTAGCACAGATGAGTGGGTAGTTCCTTCAGTTCTAAGTCTGGTGGATCTTCAAACGAGGTTCGCTCTTTCTTCATCTCATCATCACCTATCTCAGTGAAACTATCAGAAGTAATTTCATTTTCAGAAGAGCTAAGTTCAGACTCCTCTAATTCTAGGGAGTCCTCACTTAGAATTTGATAGTTTGAGCATAGGTCTGTCACGTTAATTGCAATCAAGTGTTCCATGGCATCCACACAAAAACAAGTATCATCTAAATGCATGGGATACCTAAGGGTCTCATTTAGATCAAAAGTGACGTCATCATTTCCTACCCTTAACTTGATTTGACCATTACTGACGTCTATTAATGCTCTTGAGGTGGCTAGAAATGGTCGACCTAGGATCAGGGGCACTCCTCCTTCCCCATTCATGTCCATGACAACGAAATCCATAGGAAATACAAATTTTCCGACCTTTACTAAGAGGTCTTCAATTATTCCCTTGGGGATTTTGACTGTCCTGTCTGCAAGTTGTATGCACATCCTAGTCGTTTTCAAATCATGCAATCCTAATTTATCAAATAAACTAGATGGCATAAGATTAATACTAGCTCCTAAGTCTGCTAATGCATGCATGTTAGTAATATTTCCAATTGTACATGGCAAGGTAAAACAACCAGGATCTTTTTGTTTAGACGGTAGTTTATTCAACAGAACCGCCGAACATTCTTCATTAAGAACCACCTTGTCCATGTCAAATTTTCTTTTATTACTAACAACTTCTTTTAAAAACTTAGCATACTTTGGCATTTCAGAAATAACATCAAGTAAAGGTAAATTAACATGAATCTGACTAAAATTCCTAAGAAACTTTTCAAATTGCTCCATATCTTTATTGTGCATAAGTCGGGCAAGGTAAGGTACTTTTGGCCGGTACTCAGGAATAAACTCTGTCTTCCCTTTCCTTGCTACTTCGATTTCGACCTCCGTCGGCGTTGGGTCCTTGGAGCCTTCTTCTGGTTCCTGCACAAGAATAGGAGGGTCAGATGGTTTGGGTGGAGATGGAGATAGAATTTTACCAGATCTTAGAGTGATGGTCTTGCATTCAGTTTGAGGGTTGGTCTCAGTGTTGCTTGGTAGCGTTCCCTGGGACCTATGAGAGAAATGGGTGGATAGTTGGCCCATCTGCCTCTCTAAAGTTTGTATAGCAGCTTGTGTGTTTCTGATTGTTTGCTCGGTCTGCTTCTGTCTATTCTCGTTCTGCTGGATTCTTTCTGCGTGAGCTTCCTGAATCTTTCTGTTGGACTCTATCATTTCCTTGTTGGAGTCGGAAATGCTCTTCAGCATGTCTCTAAATTCTTGCATGGGATCAGCTGGAACGATGTAGTTCCTTGGTGCAGGCAGAGCAACTTGCTGATTCTGCGGATATGGCAGCTGCTGAGGTACTCTTTTCTGGAAGTTAGTAGCCCCGGGATTGTTTCTCCAGCTAAATCCCGGATGGTTCTTCCAAGTGGGATTGTAGGTATTTCCTATAGGAGCAGAATTTACTGCGTCCACTTGTTCCATCTCTTCTGGGACAGTTAATATCCCATTACCATAACAATCCCCACTGAAATGTGGTCCTTGGCAAAACTCGCAGACTTGGTATACTGACTGAATGCTTTTCCCTTGTTGGAAAGCATTCAGCTGATTAGTAATGCTGGCCTTCAGTGCCTCAAATTGATCATCAGTGGAGGCAACAACCGCATTTACTGGTTGCTTCTTAGCTCGGCCACTTGTGCGCCAATTCTTGCTGTTCCTGTAGAGTCTCTCCAGAGCGTTTCTAGCATCTACATCACTCATTCCATTGAAACCGCTCTGAGGATTGAGTCCATCGAGAATTTGCTTACCCATGTCTGACATACCCCCGTAAAATTGCTGAATCAGCAATGCCTCGGTAAGTCCATGTTGGGGGCAGAGCCTGAGTAGCTCCTTGAATCTGTCCCAAGCTTCGATCACTGTCTCATTAGCAGCTTGAGTGAAACTAGACAGAGCCCTTCGATATTCTAGGACTCTTGCTGCAGAGTAGTACTCTTCTAGGAAGGCTTTGCTTAACTCGTCCCATGAGGTGATGGAGTTAGTAGGTAGCTGGGCCAACCATCTCTTAGCTCTGTCCCTAAGTGAGTAGGGAAAAAGGTTGAGTTTGGTTATTTCTGCAGTATGATCTCCCTTGAGGCCTTCGCAGAGAGAAGAGAAATCAGATAGGTGTTCCAGCGGATTCTCGGCTGCAGTTCCTCCAAACTGAACTCGATTTATAATCAGCTGGATCACATTCGGTTTCAGATCATAGCGAGGGTTCCCAGGGATTCGGATGGCAGATGAGACTGGGATAGTCTGTGGCTGGATGTAGGATTCAAGGGTAGGTCTTTCAGCAGCCATTTCTGTTCTTCGCCTATTAGCTGTGCGAATGATTCGTTCAGGATTTTCAACTGGTGTTTCAAGGTTAGCTTCTGAAGATCGAGTTATGCAACTACAGAGAAGAACATGTTTTAGCCTGAGCAAACTAGTTAGTGAGGTTACAGGGAGAGTGAAAACTAAAGAAAAACTTAGAAGAAAGAGAAAACAAAACAAAACAACTATTCACAGGAAAACACAAAGGATAGGGAAAAGAGAATAACTTACCATTTAAACAAGAAAAAGTACAATTTTTTCGGATTTTTAATATTTTGAAAGCAATTAAATTCCCTCAATATGGTTTTAGAATGATGTTCTAAAATTTGATTATCCTAAATGTCTTAATTCCAGATAACATCTAAAATTAATTAGTTATGATAATCCTATATTTCGGAAACTGATTGTCTAACTGGTATAAGATAAGTGTAGATCTAAGGTCTAGGTTACTACCGTTACCTATCATAAGTCTCTAGAATTTTGATCAGGAATCCTAAATTCATTATGATATTTCCCCGGCAACGGCGCCAAAAATCTGATGCGATTCCGGTTGACGTACTAAATAGGTGTTATTTTACCCTATGTCGATTATGATTAATTAAGGACTATGATTGACTAATTGTCACGTTTAGTCTTATGGTGTCACTTAATCAGCCAGAATCTAAGGCAGAGTACCTATCGTGTAGCTAGTCTATTGGAAAGTATCTACGATTTTACTAAGTTAATTATCGTACTCCCAGGGAAGTGGCAACGGCTTAGTAGTAACTAGCCTCTTATCCTAACTCTTATCTTATGATCCAGAGTTATGCAATTCATCAAATACTTTGATGAGAGGGTGATCCATTCTCCACTAGGTTCAAGTCTAATTAACCCTAGAAGTGTTTTAAAGATAAGTTCTGATTCTATGTTATACTGTTCCTATATGTTGATTGACCTATATTCGAGTGTTTTAGATATATCTTAGCCTGGAATGCAACTATGTTCTGTGTCTAAAGGTGTACCACATCTGAGTCTCTATGCTACCGCCCCCTATCATTAAGGTAAACGGCCCTACTCACGGTACGAACAAAGACAGTTATGAAAGCCCTATGTCACTTTCGGGGATCACTCTGAAGGCTCGTAATCGCTGGCATAACGCTCTACTCAGCCTACCTAGACTACTCTAACAAGCCAGATGTTCAGCATGTTATTTTATCTAGTATGGCAGACACCAATACTAATTGATGCCTGTTAAACTAAACAGGTTATGAATAGACCGTGGTTAGGAATTGTCTATAACCCTATTTTAGTTTAAAAGAAACTACATTAGACATGCAGACATAATGATTATTTAGCAGGTGGCTATTTCTGGAAAAACATAATAACTTCAACATACAAAACAACTATTCATAAAATCATAATCTGATATTCATAATTGATGTTTAGGACAAAGCAATAAAACATATAAGAGAGGGGTATGGGGACTGATGCCATAAAGAAATCACCCTTTACTTAGTCTCGCCTACAGAGCGTACTGCTGTATACGTCGTATTGCCCGCCCTGACTCTGCTCGCCAGAACCTTCGGAGGATGCTTCCTCAGCCTAGTAACTAGACTTTACCTTACGTCCTGGGCTTAAGCCTAGCCCTGTGGACTGACCCTTCGAACGCCTAGAGCTCTCTTAGGGTCTCCTAACGAAACCCCGGGTATTCTATGAATACCGGAAACGAACCTATCTATAGAAACCTAAGATCTGAGACTATTTCTCAGAAACTAAAACAAAACACTAATAAGAAAGAAAACTGAAATCCGAGTCTCTGAGTGAGTTGTGTACTGGAAAACTGTACACTGGAAACCACTTAATGACTCAGATCGAGTGGAGAGGGATGAATTCAACTGCTGGAGGCCTGGGGTATTTATAGCAGCTTCCCGGAGTGAAAAATTCTGAAAAATTCGATGTGGGACAGCTTCTGGCGGCTCGGGACGCCCGTCCCGGTTCGGGACGCCCGTCCTGATTCGTTGACCAGGTTCGGGATGCCCGTCCCGGTTCAGGACGCCCGTCCTGGCGGTTTGACCGGGTCGGGACGCCCGTCCCGGACCTTTGACCGGGTCAACATTTCCAAAAATTGCGTTTTTGCCCCATAATTTGCTGTTTTCGTCTACTTTTCACCTGACACTTCCAAAATTATAAAAACCGTGAAATCAAGTAAATAGTAAACAATTAATGTCAATTTACTCTCAATTTCACATTAAAACATACATAAAAACATGCTAAAAATGTGATACGATTTTAGCGTATCAAAGTGCATGAGCGCATCCTCTATTGTAATATCCGTTTGCCAGCTCAAACACTTCCAGCTGACACCTCTCGGAGTTGCGGAACTCCTCCACCACTTGCGAGGTGTGATCCTCTGACTCCAGGAAGGCCACCCTCGACTCCGATGCCCGCCGCTTCAAGCTCTCCTCCTTCAGCCTTTTGTCAAGGTCGCGGAGTTTGGCCTTCAGACCCTCGTGAGCCCGCTGAAGGGACTCCAGATGTGAGGACTCCTTGTCCTTCTCCGCGACCGCCATCTCCACGGTCTCCTCGGCTGAGCAGATTTTCTCTTCTGCGGCAACCAACGCAGCGTCCTTGGCGGAGAGCCGGTTCTCCAACTCAACATGCTTCTTCTCGAAGTCCGCCAGGTCGGCCTGAGCATCCGAACACTCGGAGGCATGCTTGGAAAGGTGGGCAACAAAGGCAGTAACCTGAGAGACAAATGACAAAGGGATGAGTCAAAAACAAAAAAAAATATATATGCAAGTATAAGCACTTCGGTTTGACGAACTACCTAAGAAAGCCCGACCCCGATTTGCCCGAACGTGTTCTCTGAACAGACGGGAGCCTCCTCCAGCTTCTGTTGTAAGCCGAAGTCCATGGCCCTGTGGATGACAGCCCCCCCGTAGAACCTCCCATACCGGCGATCTTGCAGCGGTAGGTTCCCTAAGGACCAGGACTGAGAACCAGAGGGGCCAGCCTCTTGAGCGCCCTGGGAAGCCAGCCGCTCCGCCGTAGCCGGAGCCACCTCCCTCAAGTCCGAAGACTCCGCCAGCCTCTGCCGCGAAGTCCGGAGCCTCTGCCCCCCTTCCTCACCTTCACGCCCACGCTTTGCTGGGGGAGGACGAAGTGTCTCCTTCCCCTTGGTCCGGGAGGGCGGAGGCGAGTTCACGGGCGGGGTACGAGTTGTGTTCGAGCCGCCCGCCGTCGGCAGAGTGACAGTGACAGGAGGATCCACGTCGCTCCGCCTCTCTGCATCTTGAGCTGACACCTTGCGAAGTGCCGAAAAGTTTAGCCTCATATCTGCCACGACACAACAAAGTCGGAGTTAAAAAAAATAAATATATATGTAAAATAATAATAATAACAAAGTTAAACCACTCCGACAACTACTCTACCCTTCGCAACTGGGCAGCTTGAACTACGAGGATTCTGGCACACCGAGCATTCAAAAGAAAAACCCCTTCCCTGGTACAATCTCCACATAGGATACTCTGACAGATCCTCGAGCCCCAGCTCTCTCCGTCGTTCATCCGCCGCCGGCCCGCCTATCCCACAGGCATGGCGACTCTCTTCAGCGATAAGTTCGCTGGTCAGGAAAACTTTGGACTGAGTCTTGGGATTATCTCCCAGCTCACTCCAGACAAAATCTAAGAACCGCCGATCCGAATCGGAGTACTTGGTGTTCCTTTTTAAGGGAAGCCAAGGACGAAGTGTCCTACACTTCGGGTAAAATGCGAAGCCCGTTCTGGACTCCACACAAACCCACTTCTCCCTCCACTGACTCAACTTATTGGGAGGAGGTTCAAAAAGGGTAACTACGCTAGGACGCGGTCGAAGTGATAACGTAAGGTTATTCATGCGGAGGACGGTGAAGAAAGTCCTCAACAAATTTTTGGAGACCTCTACACCTATTCTCCTACACAACACTGTAAAGGCGACGAAGTACCTAACTCCGTTTGGATGGACATGGGCGGGTTGACATCTAACTAAGTTCAAAAAATCACAAAATGTGGGGTCCAAAGGCAAACTAAGGCCAGAAACGAAGTGTTCATAAGGGATGTGGATGTAGGAGTCAGACATGGCCCCGCACTCTTCGAGATAGATTAACCTAAATCTACTCCGGTCGACCTCACTGCATAAAAGGGGGAGATCTAAGCTAAGGGTGTTCTTCCTAAGGGCGAAGTCCCCCTCCAACCTGTTCTTGGTTTTCGGGAGATCTTCGGAGTGGTTAGAGTCGGCATCCTCGCCTTCGAGGACACTGGAGTTGTGAAAATCTGCGGACGAGAAACCCGCGACTGTGACTCCGCCACCCGTGTGTCTAGACCGCCTAAGGGCTAAGGGTATCGCCTCAGAGGTACTCGGGCCGGCGTCAGACACTTCGGCACTCTCATGGTTTGCAGGACTGGATCTCTCAGAGTTGGACTGCGAAGTGGAGCCCGAAGAGCTAGACTCCACCGCAACTACTGGGACCTCGGAACTCTCTGAGTCAGACATATCTACAAACACAAAGCAGAAGTCCTATCAGAAACTAAAGTTCATTTACTCCGATTCATCATTTCACAGTCTAAAAGTCCCCGCACGTCGCCTTCATCTAGTTCATCATTTCAGACCAATCTACGCCCAAAAAGCCTACCCCAAAGTCACTCCATGTGTTTATAATCACCCCTTTTCCCAGAAAAGACCACTCCACAGAGACAAAAATGTCCAAAATCACCCCCAGAAACACACTGAAACCCTCGGAAAAACTCAAAAATACCCGAAACAAAGAGCAAAATAAAGTACCAGAAAAAAGGGGAAGAAAACTGAGGCTACAACACCTCTCTTACCTGCGGTAGTGTAGGAAATGGAAGAAGCTTGAGGAAACTGCAGGGGGCAGAAAATCACCGAGGACGAATGAAAGGAAACCGAGGGATTTTTAGAAGGTTTGGGAAGAAAGTGCAGAGAATTTTTGAGTTTGGAAAGGAAAAATGGCAAGAGTTTCGCTGGAGAAGAAAAAGTAAAAAAAGAAGTTCACTAAGGCAAGTGAACTATTTATAGGGGAGGGAAAATTCAAAAAACCGTGAAACTTCCCCAACAAGCTTCGCCCGACCCGACTCCAACCGGGTCGGGGTCACACCAAAGGTCACCTCTCTGACAGCTCACGTGCGGCGCCATCATTGCACGCGAATGGGGAAGCGCGAAAGACGCCACCTCTGGACATGCAAACGGCTAGCCGCCCTCTTGGTAACCGAACCGCCATCATAGGAATCCGACCCCGCTCCAGAAAAGCAATCGTCACCAGAGACTTCGGTTACCCCACCAGCATGTCCCAGCCCGACTCACAATGACGACACTCCGCCAGGTCACACCTCTTCAGGTGTTACACCACCTCGCCAGGTCGTACCTCTTCGACAGGTTACACCTCTTCGGGTGTTACACCATTTCGCCAGGTTACACCTCTTCGGGTGTTACACCACTTCGCCAGGTCTGACCTCTTCGCCAGGACGCACCCACTCGGGTTGCCCACGCCCCCTCTGGGTCGCTCACGCCCTCTCGGGTCACTTTCACTACGGGTTACACCTCCTCAGGTTACACTCCCTCGGCTCACACCTGTTCAGAGACTATTGATGACAAAACAAGCAGCCCGGAGAACAATGGATTTTTAGTACCGCCGAAGAGAAAGAAGGATCATTCTTCCACTTCGACGAGGGGCCACTGAGTGGTATGAAAATACCCTCACGCTGACAAGGCAAATACACTAAGCAATCGGGACCCACCCGACACACGTGACAGTCCAGCTGGCATGACATGGCAGATCCCACTTCGTCGTACACCAAGCTGGACCACGGACTGCGTGGTCACTCCGACTTGCCTCGCGCCGAAGTCACTACACTTCAGTACTTTGGTCAAACTCATTGATCAACCGCATTTCTGATGGTCAACATTTGACTCAATCACAGTCAAATATTCCCCTAACAACCTACTAGAAAGGGGGGATCTCACATCTTCCCACAAAATCCGGTAACCATCAGATTTCACTAACAAATCACCCAAGCTACTTGACAAGGGCGGTAAAATCTCTATAAATACCACCCACGTACAGGTAACGAAGGTAAGGCTAGATTATTCTATTAATCTCTCTCTCTAAATTACCCAGCTCACAGTCACACCACTAACTCCTCTCACAGTCACGTCACTAACTTAAGCATCGAAAGATTTACCGGAGACCTTCCAAAAGAAATACAATGATGCGGTTAAAATTTATAATTATAGATATATATATATATATATTGTTTTTTGTTTGCTAGTGCAGCTTCCTTTCACTGTTTAAAACTTTAAAAACAAAACTCATGATCCATAAGTTTAATAAAATATATTATTTCACTACACCACTTAATTAAACACATGTGTATATTTGTGTAAAATAAATGGTATTTAATTCAAATTTTGTTACTGTCAAATTAATATAAAATTCAAAATCCCAAAAATTTCATGCCCAATTATTTATATAATTAAATATTATCTTTAATTTAATAATTATCTATTTATATAATCAAATATTATCTTTAATCTAATAATTATGAAGATTGTGATGAGCATAATAACAATGAAATATAAGTAATTGAGTATTCTTATTATAAGTGAGATCCCTCAACTATTTAGACTAAAAATGCATGGTCTTCGTGCTTAAATAAATTGATAGAGAGCAATATCATTTGGTCTAGTTTCAATCGTGTTCCATAACAAAATGGAATAAAAATTGATGTCTTCTTTTAAAAATTCAAATTCAGATCTTCTTTTATTATAGTTTTTCATTGATAATAATAATAATAATCAACATGCAAAAAGTTCAATGCATTAACCATCACTTAAATTGATGGAAAGAAAGTATTTTCTAATAAATTATATAATTTAATAGGACTAAATTTACCAATTTACTTCATATATATAATCATGTATATATAATTTAACATTTTTTATCTTCTATTGAAAAAGAAAAAAAAACATTTTTGTTCCTCCTGTCCTACTTTCCTAACAATTAAAGAAAAACCTAGAGAAATTTATCTAATTGCAAAGGAAACAAAAAGGGAAGAAAGAATTCAGTCAAAATATTCTAATTGATAGAATTTTGGAATAAACTGAAAAAAGGAACCCTTTATTCAACATCTGTTTTTATTAAAAATGTCATGGTTCAGCTCCCTTTAGGACATTAGTAGCAAAGTTTGAATGCAAATTAGAGTAAGGTTGAAAAAAGGGTACTTAAAAATTAGAGTAAACTGGAATATCAAATTTATTTATTTGCTATCTTAAGCTCATCAACAAGACATGAATGGGCAGGCCAACCTCGTCTAAATCCATTTGTTAGAATGCCTTGAATTAGTCAAATCTATTACTTTTTCTTGGGATTAGGAAGTTAGTCAAATATTATAATATCTATTATTATAATATTTTATATTAGTCAAATATTATAATATCTATTATTATAATATTTTATATTAGTTAAATATTATAATATCTATTATTATAATATTTTATATTAGTCAAATATTATAATATTTGACTAATATAATATTTTATATTCTAGATCTATTTTATATTCAAAGGTGGCTGCCATCTTTCCTATAAATAGGTTCATTTGTAAAGCATTCGTTGTATTGTAGTCACCTACAACTACCTCTGTAATCTCTCTGAAAATCAGTAAAAGTTCTCCCCTCTTCTGTTAGGTGGACGTAGCCAACACATTGTTGGTGAACCACGTTAAATCTGTGTGTCGTTTTTTTACATTTCTGTTATCTTTCTCACATCCGTCATAACAAACTGGTATCAGAGCTTGGGTAATCGAGGTTTGTAATCTGGTGAGAAAGATGTTTGCGTTGAACTTAAAGATTGACAATTCTGAAGAGGACATCACTCTAGTTGCAGGCGAACACACGTATCATGCTGATGTGTGGGTCCTTGACTCTGGGGCGTCCTACCATATATGTCCAAGGAGAGAGTGGTTTTCAACATATGAGCAGATAGACGGGGGAAATGTCTCCATGGCAAACAGCTCGGTCTGCAAGGCGGTTGGAATAGGCTCGATCAAGATTCGGACGCATGATGGTAAATTCTGCACATTGCACAATGTCAGACATGTTCCACTAATGACGAAGAATCTGATATCCCTGAGCTTGCTGGATAGTAAGGGGTTCAGCTTCAAGGGTGAAGGTGGAGTTATACATGTCTACAGGGGCTCTAATGTGATACTTAAGGGCGTCAAACAGGGAACTTTGTATTTTTTGCAAGGTTCAACAGTTGCTGGTTCTGCAGCTGTTGCGTCATCTGAGGTTCACCGAGATGATTTGACCAAGTTATGGCATATGAGACTTGGTCACATGGGTGAAAGAGGGTTGCAGATTCTGTCAAAGGAAGATCTTCTTGGTGGTCACAAGATCAAGAGCCTTGAGTTTTGTGAGCATTGTGTCTTTGGAAAGCTACATCGCAGCAAGTTCCCAAAGACGGTTCACCGAACAAAGGGCACGCTGGATTACATCCATTCAGACTGCTGGGGTCCGTCTCGCGTTGAGTCTTTAGGCGGTCACAGATTTTTTATGTCGGTAATCGATGATTACTCAAGGATGACTTGGGTAATCATGATGAAACATAAAAGTGAAGCGTTCAAGAACTTCAAGCAGTGGAAGACGCTAGTGGAGAATCAAACTGGGAAGAAGATCAAGAGGCTGCGAACTGATAATGGTCTGGAATTCTGTTCGTCTGAGTTCGATGTGTTTTGCAAGGATGAGGGGATTGCTCGACATCGCACAATCAGGGATACACCACAGCAGAATGGTGCAGCTGAGCGAATGAACCAGACACTTCTGGAGAGAGCGAGGTGCATGCTCTCTAACGCTGGCCTAACTAGATGTTTCTGGGCAGAAGCAGTTACAACGGCATGCTACATAACAAATCGGGGACCACACACAGGCATCGACTGTAAAACATCGTTTAAGGTGTGGACAGGGAAGCCTGCTGATTACTCAAATCTGAGAGTTTTTGGCTGTACAGCTTACTATCATGTCAATGAGGGTAAGCTGGAGCCAAGGGCTAAAAAGGGAATATTCGTGGGCTATGGAGAAGGGGTGAAGGCATATAGAATATGGTCTTCATCTGAGAATAGGGTTATACTTAGTAGGAGTGTAATTTTTTATGAGAATTCTATGCTCAACCCTATGGTGAAGCCCATTATTGTAGAGAAGAATGGAGCTGTTGATGAACAGGTGGAGGTGCAAGCCACTCAAGAGGAGAGCAAGGCACAGAAGTTGGTCAGTGACCAACTGCCACAACCAGAAACCAATCTGCCAGAATCTACACCACCAGAAAATCAAACATCTGACTTATTTCAGCATAGCATCGCGTTGAACCGACCAAGAAGGGTTGGAGTTGGACCTCCAAAGAGGTATGTTTTTGATAATATGGTGAATTATGCACTGTAGGTTGCTGAGGAAGTGGAGCTTCATGAGCCGTCCACATACAAGGAAGCAATTTCAGGAACTGAGTCAGCGCAGTGGTTGGCTGCAATGGGAGACGAAATGGAATCTCTTCACAAGAATCATACTTGGGAGCTGGTCAGATTACCGACAGAGAGAAAGGTAATCACTTGCAAATGGGTTTTCAAGAAGAAGGAAGGAATATCACCGACTGAGGGTATTAAGTATAAGGCACGAGTAGTTGCAAGAGGGTTCCATCAGATAGAGGGAGTAGACTACAACGAGATTTTCTCGCTGGTGGTCAGACATACTTCTATCAGGGTGCTACTAGCAATAGTTGCACATCAGGATTTGGAGCTTGAGCAATTAGATGTGAAGACTGCTTTTCTACATGGAGAGTTGGAAGAGGAAATATACATGACTCAGCCAGATGGTTTCCAAGTTCCGGGAAAGGAGAATCATGTGTGCAAGTTGAGGAAGTCCTTATATGGGCTTAAGCAGTCTCCAAGGCAGTGGTATAAGAGATTTGACAGTTATATGATGCAGCTCGGCTACAATAGGAGTCCTTTTGACTATTGTGTGTACTACAACGAACTGAAAGATGGTTCTCGCATATGTCTGGTCCTGTATGTAGATGATATGTTGATTGTTGCTCGGGACAAGTCTGATATTCAGAAACTGAAGGATTGTCTCAGTGCAAAATTTGAAATGAAAGATCTGGGTGCTGCTCGAAAAATTTTGGGAATGGAAACCTATAGGGATAGAAATCAGAAGAAACTTTTCTTGTCACAAGAAGGGTACATTAACAAGATATTGTCAAGGTTTGGCATGTCATCAACTAAACCTATAGACACTCCAACGGCTACTAACAGCAAGCTGGTAATGTACGCGCCTCAATCCGAGGAAGAAAAGGAATACATGTCAGGAGTTCCTTATGCAAGTGCAGTAGGAAGTTTGATGTATGCTATGGTGTGCACCCGACCAGATTTGGCATATGTTGTTAGTATTGTTAGCCGATTTATGGCTAAACCAGGGAAGGAGCATTGGCAGGCTGTGAAAAGGATTTTTCGATATCTTAGAGGTACGTCAAATGTTGGTCTTATTTATGGGAATGATACACAGTGCTTGGTAACCGACTACTCAGATTCTGATTATGCTGGGGATGTGGACAGTAGGAGATCCATGACTGGTTATGTTTTCACTCTTGGGGGTTCTGTGGTAAGTTGGAAGGCAACTCTACAGCCTACTGTGACTTTGTCTACTACAGAGGCAGAGTACATGGCATTAACAGAAGCAGCTAAGGAGGGAATTTGGTTAAAAGGACTAATCAATGATCTAGGCGTACATCAGGATCAAGCTATAGTGTATTGTGACAGCTTGAGTGCAATATGCATAGCCAAGGATCAAGTTCATCATGAGAGGACTAAGCACGTTGATATCAGGTATCATTTTCTAAGAAGTGAGAAAAGAATCAGGGTGAAGAAAGTGGGCACGGCTGACAATCCTGCTGACATGTTCACCAAGCCAGTTCCACAGAGCAAGTTCCAACATTGTTTGGACTTGCTAAATATTACAAGCTGTTAAATGGCAGAAGAGAGGGGAGCGGATACATTTGGCACCAAGGAGGTGCATCTAGTAAATTGTGAGAGAATTCAAGTCAAGGTGGAGATTTGTTAGAATGCCTTGAATTAGTCAAATCTGTTACTTCTCCTTAGGATTAGGAAGTTAGTCAAATATTATAATATCTATTATTATAATATTTTATATTAGTCAAATATTATAATATCTATTATTATAATATTTTTTATTAGTCAAATATTATAATATCTATTATTATAATATCTATTATTATAATATTTTATATTAGTCAAATATTATAATATTTGACTAATATAATATTTTATATTCTAGATCTATTTTATATTCAAAGGTGGCTGCCATCTTTCCTATAAATAGGTTCATTTGTAAAGCATTCGTTGTATTGTAGTCACCTACAACTACCTCTGTAATCTCTCTGAAAATCAGTAAAAGTCCTCCCCTCTTCTGTTAGGTGGACGTAGCCAACACATTGTTGGTGAACCATGTTAAATCTGTGTGTTTCTTTACATTTCTGTTATCTTTCTCACATCCGTCATAACATCATTCAACTCAAAAAGAATATTTAAAGACAACTAAAGTTCTCAAATTTACTACCAACTAGTATTATTGAAAAACAACAAAAATTAAAATTATATAAGACATGAAACGTACCGCTTCCCCTATATATCTATCAACAGTACTGTGGGTGATAAAAACCGTCATTTTATAAGCGCGATAGCTGCCAAAGGAGAATTCATCATAAGTACAAATAGCTGTTAGTATTTGATATTAGCTAGTCTTAATCATGCATGAAATAATAACTAGATCATTTACGGGAAAAGCAAACCAAATGGCTAGAACCGATGCACCAAAACTGACAGCAGTGTACAAGCAAACAGACCCACAACGAAAGAAAATGAGAAAATATCACCCAACATGTAGGCCCAGAAGACTCTATGGACTTAGCAGTTTTCTGTTATTTGTTTAACAGGAAGACGCTGTCTAAGCTAGTAAAGAAGAAAGCCAGAAAGTATCATCTAAAGAAATTTAATTTACATTCTCAACACACGCGTGTAGAGTAAAGTGAAAGATGTCCTACATGACATTTAAGTAGTTTGGATACACTGAAACCATGGGATTGAACCAACTCCAAATTGCAAGTACTTTAGAAAATGATTAAGAATTCACCAAGAAGAATAAGGACAAGAAGCATACTCCATACCAAATGTTTCAATAAAAATAATAGTTACAGGACGGTAAAAAGGAGAACTACTACTCCAGAGATTTTCTGTACACCCCCATCTTTTCTTTCCTTTTCTTTCCGTATGCATGAGTGTTTGTTGGGGGTGGGGGTTGTCTTGTTCATCAAGATAAGTGAAACAGTTATTTCAAGAGACAATCTTTTCTTACGTCTTATCAAGATGCTCCTCCAGTAATGTTCAAACGTTTGGCCACATCTATCATATCAAGAGCGAAAAGAAAGTGATGACATCAATCCAGTAGTGTCTTTACCCTCTCCTTTAGCGGAACCAAAAACTGCAACAAGTCGAAAGTATATATCTTGCAAAAGACTCAAATGAAAAAAAAAAAGACAAAAGAATTGATAAGAAGAGTTTAAGGCCATTTATGACAGTGGAAATTTCTGGTTGGTGATTATCCAGAAACTTCACTCATCTAGGCCCAACCAAGATAATTTATATCGTTTTTATGCTTATCTAATATGATAGTGGAAAACATCAATCACCAACCAGCCTTCCATAAACTCCAAATACTACACCCTATTCCTCAAATTCCCTTTTTTTAATATTGCAAACTTAAAAAAAAAAAAATACAACAAATTAAACTTCAAGCTAAAAAAGGAGTTGTATGCAGTCTACCATATACCTTTTATCTTCCCAATTGCAATTGAAGACTATGAGACAGACAACAAAGTTAAGCGGAAAAACCAAGTTTCCTATTTCCTTCCATTCTATATGGTTTGATCCTTCTCCTACTTTAAGATAATATAATAAGCAAGCAGATATCCTTTTCTAGACAGTTGAAGCATTCACTACTTACATGACCACAAAAGAGAAGTCTCATCTCGAAATCTCAAATTGAGGCAACTAGAAAGCAATAGAGTTTTCTGAAATAAATAAATAAATAATATATGTATGTATATTCATCCTAAAGTTCATTCATAGTCTTACTAATTCTGTTGCAGAATCAAGCATTTCATGCTATATTGATCTCCTAGGGCTTCAATATCGAACATATCACACAGCATACTACAAACTAATCTGAAAATTGAAGTAAATTTCAATTTCGTCTTCTAATAAGCTTAAGAAAATTGACATTTCAGTTATCTCATTTTATATAAAATGAAGGAAGCACAGGGAGCCTCTCTGTTGAATTAAAACAGATCTCTGTCTTCCAACAAGATTTGACGTCAAAATCAGTAAAGTTTTTGTAAGGAACAAAATAAATAAATAAGAAAATATTATGTTTATCACCTTTCAAATTAGAGAAACAGGACAAAATTTAAAAACTCAACCGTGTTCCTAAACTAAAACTAAGAATTAGCATCTCCATTTAGTACACAAGAGATCAACATTCAAATGATCTAAATGAGTAATTAACAACGCAGATGAGCAAACGAGAAATTAACTCACTGTATCCCGAGATTAGGCCTCCCGGCGTATCAGCCACTTGACAATTGCCCGGCCAAATTGCCAAGCTCTTCAAATAGAAGTTCACGACGAACTGAAAACAAACACCAAAATATATCAGTGCGAAGATGATTAGAAATATTGTCACTTCCATTCCAATCAAAAACCTAGAAAGAAAGCATAATCACGAATTCATGAATTAGGAGATGAATACTGTTATAGTGGAAGGATCTAGATTAAGTGCTCCAATTCGGAGAAGGTCATTGCAGCAAAATCGTCTGTACGTTGTCATCGTTGCTCGCTGTTCTTCACTGTCTGAAAAAGAAAATGTTTCAGAACTTCAAAATGAAACGGAAAATACTCTGTGAATCCTTTAAAGTAAAATCTGAAGAATTAATTATAAAATAATATCTCCCCTCTGTTTATCCCAACGGCTTAACTAATTAACAAACTTCCAAGAATTAAAAATTTAAAATTTAAAATAAAATAAAATAAACCCAACAAACAAACTTCATACGTCAGCATCGAGTAAGTATCTGTAAACCGACTGAGGTCTCCGGTGACCAGTAAAAGAAAGAAGAAAATGAAAAGGAAGGGGGAAGAAGCGCAACAGTCTCGTCCACTGGCAACCGAAGAAGGCAGATCATCTCTTCTTCCTCTGCTCTGCATCGCCACCTTTTTTCTTTCCTCTGTATTTTATTTCCTTTTCCTTTCCCCAACCTTTTTTTTCCCCTCAAATTATGCTCATAATAATACAATATAAATTAATTTTTATTGATATATTATTTTGCTGATATATTTGTTTTTTTGGCTGATATATTTGTTTTTTTTTTTTTAAATCTGCCTATAAAATTCTGGCATGCAAGTATACAAATAGATTTATAATTTATGGAAAATTAATAGTGAAATATATCACAGAATCAATTTAGATATGTCTGAATTTTTATTTTTTTTTTCTTTTATTCAATTTTAACACCAAAGAAGAATTTAGAAGATATCAATTTAGGATCCATCCCTTAACACCTTCCTATATTAGATTATACTAAAGCTAATTAGAGGACATCACTAAAACACTACAAAGAAACTAATTACATGACACTACCAAAATACTATAAGGAAACATATATACAATTGATATGCTAAAGGTATTCTGCTGATATACTAAATATATGCTACTAATATGCTAATACCCCCTAAGTTGGAGCATGTGGATTGCATATGCCCAACTTGCGAAGAAATTGATCAAAATGCTGCTTCCCAGGGATTTGGTAAAGATATCAGCTAACTGAACATGAGTAGAAACATAACCAGGAGCGATGATGCCTTTGACAAGTTCATCACGGAGAAAATGACAGGCAACTTCAATGTGTTTGGTACGTTCATGAAACACGGGGTTAACACAAATGTGTAAGGCAACCTAACTATCACAATAAAGTTGTATGGAATGAGAATGAGCAACACCTAGACATAATAACAGTCCATTTAACCATTTGAGCTCACAAACAGTAGAGGTCATAGATCGATATTCTGCCTCTGATGACGAATGAGACACAGTGTGTTGTTTCTGTGTTTTCCATGAGATGGGAGAACAACCAAGCAAAATGATCCAACTAGTAAGAGATCGACAAGTCAAAGGGCAACCTGCCCAGTTAGAATCACACCAAGCATGGAGTTGCAAGTCACAATCAGCACATAATAAAATTCTTTGTCCTGGATTTCCTTTCAAATAACGTACCACACGTAGTGCCGCATCCCAATGCTCCTGCACTGGTTGTTGCATAAATTGTGAAAGCATATGAACACTATAAGAAAGCTCAAGTCTAGTAACAGACAGATAAATCAAACGCCCCACTAATCGATGATACCTCTCTGGATCAGAGAGAGGTTTACCCTTAGCCAAAGGAAGATTATGATTTGGATCTAATGGAAAGCTGGCAGGTTTAGCACCCAACAAGCTACTTCATAAATTATATCCAAAACATATTTGTGTTCACACAGGAAAATACCCGTGTTATTTCGTGCCACTTCAATCTCCAAAAAATATTTTAAAATGCCAAGATCCTTCATATGAAAACATTTACTCAAATAGGTCTTGAAGTGCTGAATTGCAGCAGCATCATTACCCGAAATGATAAGATCATTCATATATACCAACACATTAAGCATAAGGCTATCTCGATGGAACGTAAATAGAGAACAATCTAAATAGGATTGTTGAAAACCATACCATTTCAAAGCACCAATCAACTTGGCAAACCAACAACGGGGAGCTTGTCTTAGTCCATATAAGGATTTTCGAAGTCGACAAACTTTTCCATGAGCTTTGGATTGAAATCCAGGAGGAAACTTCATATAGACCTCATCCTCAAGATCACCATATAAAAAAGCATTGTGAACATCCATCTGATGCAATTCCCAATTCATGGCCGATGCAACCGCAAGAAAAGTATGAATAGTCACCATTTTTGCGACTGGTGCAAAAGTTTCAGTATAGTCCAATCCTTCAACTTGATTATTCTCCAAAATCACCAGACGACCTTTAAACCTCTCAATCATCCCATCGACATTAAATTTGATTTTATAAATCCACTTACATCCAATGGCTTTCTTCAAAGGAGGCAGTTATTCTAAGGTCCATGTGCCATTATTTTTAAGTGCTTGTATTTCGTTTTGCATGGCATTTTGCCATCTTTCATCTTTCATAGCCTCAGCAAAAGTTTGAGGTTCAGTTCTTGTAGTAATAGTTGCCAAAATTTTGCGATGATGGAAAGAAAATTTATCACAGTTTACATAGCGAGTAAGAGGATATGGCGTACCTGAGGATTGCAATTGGGAAGATGAACTAGGAGAGGGGCTCAATTTATAAATAGTATTTGTGACAAAATCGCGCAAGCGGGTTGATGACATTTTTTTTCGATGTCCACAGCCCAATGGCTCATCATCTAGACCAACATTGTTGCCCCCCTCACGTCATTATTCTCATAGAGTCTAGATTCCACAACTGCTTCAGTTGCAACATCCTCATCAAGTCTTGATTGTTCATTTTCTAAAGACACACAATTTGGTTTTACCCAATTCGTATCTCCATCAACATCCTCACCACATAAATTTTCAAACTGATGAGATCTTTTAGTTAATTTTATCAAATAAGAAAACTCAGTCTCACAAAACACTACATCTCTTGAGACTAAGAAAACTTCAGATTCTAAGTCATACACTCTCCATCCCTTCTTCCCATAAGGATAGCCAACAAAAATACATTTACGACTCCGAGGAGCAAATTTATCTCCTTTATGATCTTGATTATACACATAACACAAACATCCGAAGACACGCAAGTGTGCAAATAACGGCGACTTACCATACAAATTTTTAAAAGGTATTTTCTCATTCAAAACAATTGATGGTGTTCGATTAATCAAATATCCAGCCGTTAAAATGCATTCACCCCAAAACTCTATAGGTAGATTGGCTTGAAAGCGCAATGCTCGAGCTACATTCAGAATATGCCTATGTTTTCGCTCTACTCGTCTATTCTGTTGCGGAGTTCCTGTACAAGAGGTTTGATGCACAATACCATGTTCATGAAAATAATGAGTCATGCATGTGAATTCTATACTATTATCACTTCAAACAATTTTCACTTGTTCTTTAAACTTACGCTCGACTAGAGCAAAGAATTAACATAATTTTGTTGGTACCTCTTTCTTATCAATTAATAAGAAAATCCATGTTGCACGTGAATAATCATCAACAACAGTTAAAAAATATTTAGTTCCACAAAAAGAAGGGGTTCAATACAGCCCCCCAAATCACAATGAATCAATTGAAATATTTCTAAAGTTTTATCACAAGAAAACTTTCTCTTGTTTTTTTTGCTCTTAAGCACACATCACATGTTTTATTTCTAACACTACTAAAATCAACTTGAGGTATCAACTCTATAACCTTAGAGGAAGGATGTCCCAGTCGCTTGTGTCATAAATCAGGTGAATTATTTTTGCCAACCTTCATAGCAGCTGCAGTCACCTTTGCTTGAAGAAAATAGAGCCCCTCCCGTTGCTCACCCACACCAATCACCATCCTCGAAGTGTGGTCCTGTAGAGTACAAAGTTTGTCAGTGAATTGAGCCACATAATTTGAATCATGAAGCAATTGTGATAAAGAAATTAGTCTGCATAACAAGCTTGGTACATAAAGAACATTATTTAATTGAAGTCTGCTGTTAATCACAATTGTTCTCTCCTTTGTAACAGAAGTTTGCTTCCCATTTGGAAGTCCCACATGACATTCTACTATATTACGAACATCTTGCAAACATTCCAAGCAACCTGTCATGTGATGAGAAGCTCTAGAGTCAACTATCCATTGTATGGACAAATAATTACCAGTTAATTTTTCATTTGATTCAATCTTTTGTAGCATTGAGAAGTTTTCTTAGTGATTCCCACTAATTACTACTGAGTCCAGCAAAAGCTGTCTTATCCAGCTCTGAAACTCCAACATTGCCCTTTGCTTTTGATCTTACAGTCTGGATTGCATTTGTCTTCACTCCTCCCTTGAATTGAATATGTGTTATTAGACTTTCAGGATTATCACTAGAGTTTTCATATGGGGAAATAGTTTTCCTCTGAATCACTTCAGTATTTTTTTTGCCTTTTTCAGCCATGGCTCTAATACCATTTCACAGAATCAATTTAGAGATGTCTGAAAAATTTCTTGTTTTTATTCAATCTCAACACCAACATATATACAGACTAAGAGAAGAATCTAGAAGATATCAATCTAGGATCCATCCCTTAACACCTTCCTATATTAGATTATACTAAAGCTAATTGCACGACATTACCAAAACACTACAAGGAAGCTATTTCCTAAATAGTTCCCAAACTATGGAAATTTGGTGACATAAGTTCCCAAATCATTTTGTTGGTAGAATTGGTCCCCGAACTATAAAAAAATTGTAACATTGGTCTTTCTGTTAAAAATTTCGTTAAATCATCGGTTAAGTAAAATAAACTTCAAGAGTATTTATGTCACTACATTATTTAAATATATTTAATAATAGACAGATTAATATAAATAGTCCCCAAATTATAGATGTTTGGTGACATTAGTCCTCAAATTATAAAAAAATTGTGAGATTTGTCATTTCCTTAAAAACTCAAAATATTTATGTTATTATGCTATTTAAATATATTTAATAATATATATTATTTCATGTTTATTCCTCTCCGTCTTCCTCCTCCTTATTCTCTTCCACTTCTACTTCTTTATTTTCTTTTCTTAATAAATAAAAGGTTCCGAGAAAATTAATTGGTGCAAATAATAAAAACATTACGTGAAGAATTTTTATTTATTTTTTATTTTTAAATAAAAAGAACACGAACAAGAAGAAAAGATAAAAATAACGAAAAAATATATACGAATGATATTAAAATATTATTTAAATATATATGTATATAAATTGGATATATTAAATATATTTAAATAATGTAATCAAATAAATACATTTGAAGTTTTTTTTATTTAATGAAGAATTTCTAACTAAATGATTAATGTTGTAATTTTTTTTTTATAATTTGGGGACAAATTTTACTAAAACAATAATAATTTAGGGACCAATGTTACCAAACATTTATATTTTGGAGACTATTTATGCCAATATGTATATAATTAAATATATTTATATAGTCTAGTGATATAAATACTTTTGAATTTTTTTTAATAATTTAACAGAATTTTTAGTTGAAGAACCAATGTCACAATTTTTTTTATAGTTCATACAACAATTCAAAAAAAAAAAAAAAATTGGAGACAATATTACCAAATTTTTATAATTTGGGGACTATTTATACCAAGTTGCAGTGAAATATTAGTTGAAAGAAATTCTATATACCTTCGAATAACAAATAAATTCAAAACAAAATTTTGTTTTATATTTTAATACTATTTTCTTAATATATATATATTTTTAGAAAATAATCATTTGTTATTTGTAATTTTTTAATATTTCATAAATTATTATTATTTATTTAATAAATTACTTTAACTATTCAATTTCCCAGTTTATAGAAGTTTGAGAACAACATGAAGCGAGATACGGCGTCGTGTTCTAATGTTAGAGTATTTTTGGACTCAATTTGAAACGCCAACCCACAGACTGTACAAATACAAATAAGTTTCGCGGTTATTAATAAAAGGAAATAATAAAGAGAAAAAGTTTCGTTCCTCATTTCTCCGTCTCTCCGCCCCAACCCCTCTCTCTCTAATACGACCCACCTCGTTTTTGAATCTTCATTCTCTTACATCTTGTTCAACAAGTGGCCAATGCTTTGAATTCCTATCCAATTTCAACCTAGAAGTCACTCTTTGTTGGTAATCTCACCTTCACCAGTATTTTAAAATTCAATTTTTGTTTTGAAAAAGATTTTTTCTTTTGAAGTCCAGTTTTTGATTCTTGGTTTTAATCTGGATTTATTCGATAGTTCTTTTGAGGTTTACACTGATCGGGCTGTGTTTTCATCCTTCTTGAGTTGGTTTTGGAAAACTACTTCTTGTTTCTTGGTGTTCTTTTTAAAATTTTTTTTAAAAATTTTTGCTGGGTTTTGTGAAATCATTGATGTTAAGATGATGTTCAACTGGTATTTTTGGAGGTTTTTTCCCCCTTCCCCCCCCCCCCCCCCCCCCCCCCCCCCCCCGAATTGGTTGGTTTTTCTTTCGTTTGTTAATTAGGTGTTTATCCGAGTCTTTGAGATTCACTGTAAAGTAGAGTTTGAAATTTGAATTTTTATATTTAAATTTCCACTAACACAGCATCTAAATTATCTGATATTTTTTTTCGAGTTGAAGCTGTAGGTGTTGGAGACTGAAAATTTCAATTTTCATTGAATTTTGAGAATTCCAGGAGTAGTTGAACGGACGCTTTTTTTTCATATATGTATATATATGTATTTTGTTTGATGGTTCCGTTTTTATTTTCATATTATTTGGGGAAGGGGGTCCTCCGAGGCGTGGTTTCTACATTGTCTCTATGATTCATCATGTGATGTTCTTGATTTTAGAATTGTTTCTATAAAGGTCAAATTACCAACACGCATGTAGCTTAAGGCTTGAGATTTACGAGCAGCTTTTTCTTGAAAGATGGGTAAGGAGATGTAAGATATATGAGAATTGGTACCGTGAGTTGGAAATGTACATTTGGTCCAACCCTTCTTTTGTTGTCAAAACAAATTTACTTCTTAGTTTATTAGTTTGACAATGTTTTTTTTCTTCAATGAGAATGTGGAAAATGGACTTCTTGGAGTAATTTCTATTTCAATATATGGAAAAAGTCAGCTGTTTTACTTATGAAAATTGATCTGGTGGCTCTAAGGATGATTGTTGTTCATGTTTACAGTTCCTGTCTTTTCTTTTATTAATTTTTTTAATGCTTTCTTCAAAGTTCTGAGGTTCACACTACAGTTATTTGGCAGACACATTGTGCTGATGCTATTCTGTCTTGCTATTTTAAAAATGCTGGAGCTAAAATTTTCTTTTGTTTTAAGTCAAATGCATTTTGTAATTCATTAATGCTTTTAAGTGGTTCAGGAATTTAGAATGGGGCCAACAAGAAAGTCAAGAACTGTGAACAAACGACATTCTTATGTGAATGAGGTCTTTCCTGTTAAAGATGCTGAAAATGCTAAAAGAAATAATCCCCGGGTAAGTTTTAACTGAGGTTAACTTCTCTTGTATTGAAGCTCAACTTGGTATAAGTAATACCATCTGAAGTATAGGATCTGAGCAGGATTTTCTATAAGGGGATGTGCTCTAATTATGAGTAATTTTAGAAATCATGCTTACATTTATCTTGAAATGTTTAACATAATGGCTTTTTTTGTATTCACCTTCTTTCAGAACTAATTCTTACATAAACATCATTCTCAATTCTTTTACTTCGTTTATGTTTTTAAAGTGATAATATTTTTTATGTATTAAATGTATGTTTGAGATGTGATGAAAACCTGTAAACTGTACTTGATAGTAGTGGTGAACATCAACTGATTAAAGTTGAATCTGTAGGCATTTGTGTTTAGTTTGACTCCCTTTATATGTCTTCTGGTATGGTTTCAGCCTCAATTTCGAGCTGGAGTTTGATTTGATATAGCTTGATATCTTTAAGCTTGAGCTAGATTTTAAGTATGATTAGAATCTTGATTTGAGCTCAAACTTCCACAATTTTCAAAATAATATTATTTCTGACTTATATGATACTGCATATGTTTAATTAATACATGTACACACAAGCTCTTGACTGAAATACTCTGAGGATTTGAATTTGGCTTACTAAACATTTGATCCTTATAGGGCTTGAATTTGAATTTTAGCTCATTATTGCAGACCTGATTCAAGCATTGAAAGTTCTGTAGACTCTACTTGCTGGTAACTGTTCCTATTGTTAGATTTCATGTTATACCATTGATGATTGTAGAGTTGACTATGTTTCTCTATGATATTTATATATTTTCTGCCATATACTTGTATTTATATGACCCTTTTGGATTGTTTAAGAACATTTCTCTTATAATAATTCCATATTTGGAGTTAATCGTAAGTTGCGCAAATTGGTTAGGGTTTAAGGTTGTCTTATAAGTTATACCCCTTCGTTTTTTTCCACTATTAGGAGCTCCTAAATCTCAGGGTTTATGGGGGAAAAAAATCAACTCTTTAATGGGGAAGTCTTTAATGGAAAAAGAGGTAGTACTCAACTCTCATTCTCTTCCTTAATTTTTTTATTTTTTTTTAATTTGATATTGAAAAGAAGGGTTTTAATTTGTTTTTGCGTTAGGGATGAAGAGAAAGAATCCCAAGATCTTTAAGAAAGGTAGAAACGGCAAAATTGGTCGTTTTAATGGGAAGAAAGATGTTGTTAACAATTTCCCTTCAAGAGAAGATGATTCTGGTGAACTACTGTGTGTCCTGGTTACTATTTTTCTTCTTCTTGTAAATTTTCTTTAAGTATAAACTAAAAAGTTTTGTTCTTTAAGACAATAATTTAAGTGCCTGTTCGGAGGATGACATGGAAATCAAAGATGAGGAAGAAGAAGAAGAAGTTTTAGTTTGTAGAGAGCCTACAGTGTATGATGACTTATTGAAGAAGTTGGGATCAGGTAGTGAGTTGGTTGCTAAAGCTTTGAAGCGAAGGTAATGCTCTTGCTATGAAAGATTCTTTCTTTCTGTTTTTTTTTTCTAGTATTTTTCCCCTATTATTTTTTGTTCAAGTTTCTAAATTGAACAATGGTGTATGCTCCCTGAAATCAAGATGTTTTTCCTGAATACCCCTGTAATTATTCTACTACTGAAGAAAGTAAAGAAGAGGATATTTTGATTTATCAATCAAAAGACACCTTATAAATAAAAAACAGAGGGAGTACATAATTTGACCTATAATTGGTAAACATTAAGGTCTACTCTTAATTTGATGAAAAGAGTAAACTGCAATGTCTTCGTGTGTTTTGGCTAGTTTTGTTTTGTAAATTTCCCCAAGAGTTTGTGCTAGTTGGGAAGCAAGGAAGTATCTTGAATTTTCAAGAACTTAGGGAGTTAATAGTATCTATTGCTATATTTGGATTAGTAGCTGGGATTTTTAAATTTATTTATAAGGTTGATTTTTCTTCAGGTACGAGGTGCTTTGATTCAATAATTGCGGAATGATTATCCATGATTTTGAATATTTCTTGCCACAATCATTTTCTTATTAAGATGTTTATATGTGTCTGTCTAGAAAGTTCTAAAACTTGTACCTGCTTGTAGCTGATTACTTTTCCAAACATTAACATTGCTGTTGATATAAGTTCATGGCCACAGAGGACAATAGGTACAATAGGATTTGTCAAATTGTGTAAAGATGTTCTATGGGTCTAATCATGAAAAACTATAGGAAGGAAAGTTGTGGTCACTTTCCTTTAAATAAAGGATGAGTTAAAAAAGTGCTTAACCTGTCTCGGTGTACAATACTAGATCATGATAAGGAAATTATCATATGATTATCTGCTTGTTTACTAAAATGTAGTTCTAAAACCTTGAGGTCTATTATATTATATACTATAGAGCATTCTTTGGGGAAATTTAAAAGATCATTGTGGTGATGTAGTTAGACAGGGTGCTGATTTCTCTTCTTCTTGCAGTCACTCTCAAGTACTTGTTTTATTTTTATTTTTAATTTTATACTAATAGGGTTTTTTCAGTTGGCAATTTACTGATATGTTATAAATTTTTGCTTAGTTTGAGGTTTCTCATGGCATTGATCTTGTACTGCCCTTGTGTGAATACTCTCTTCAAAATTGCTTCTCTTGTTTATAGGAAACTAGATGAAGAAGGAAAAAGTGATTCAGAAGATGATGGCTCTGAATCATATGATTCACACAACGATGAAAATAATAGTAAGCATCAGACAGATTGATTTTATTTGTGTAGACGCTTTGTTCTGTACATATATATTTTTTAAATTTGACTAACACTCTTTAACTTATTTCAAAAGTAAATTTTAAGCATGTCTAATATATTTTTAATAATCAATTACAAAATTTCCAAATTCAAATGATTAAATTATAAAAGTATACACATTTAAATTTTCCGTGCTCTCCCCAAGTAAGATAAGTTTGATTTATGTTATTTTATTTCTTTTCTTTATGCAGCTAGTGACAGTGAGCATTCTGAAAAGGTGACTAACACTCTTAGTTGGTTTGTCAGAAAATGTCCAAAGTTCTGAGGAAGATGATGAAGATGATGAAATTGGTGGCTCAGACACAGATGAAGAAGGTGATTCAAGAGAAAATGCTCAATCAGTTGCTGAAGCCTCATTGAACTCAAGGTATTTGTTAATTGTTTAATTTGGATTTTTATTAAGCATCTCAAACATCATGCTCACTGTACAGTGATTAATTACTCTGCCTCTTTAGATGGTGGAGAGGATTAGGAAACAAAATGGGAAAAAGAACAAGAAGAAAAAACGAAAAAAAGAAGAAAAGAACTGGATATGAGATAGAAGCTTACAGATAGGCTGCTATTTAGCTCATATCTTCTCAGAATAAAATTATAGATCATTCTGGCACTAGTTCAAACATGAATTCCCATTTTCTGACTTTTGTCATTTGCTTGCATCTTTCAGTAGGGTTCAATTCAATTGCTATCTTGAGGACTTTCATAATGCATATTTTAGTTTATTCCAACCTAATTTTTCTGGCACCTTGGCCGTTTCTCATTTTCTTCAAAATCCTTGAAATTTATTCATTGTTCCTAAGATCATGGATCTCTATACTTGGTGAAAGGTATTTGTAGATTTGGGGTAAAGAGAAAGGTAATAGGTTAATTATCAAATAAAACTATTTATCAAAGGTAAATCATGCTTTTGTTGTATTTCTTGGTACTTTATCCATGTTATGCTTGACATAAGAACTGTGCAAATAAACTATGCATTCCCTTGGGTTCTTGTTATTGGAAAAATGGTTGGTGAAAAACTATTTATGCAGATACCTTTAATTATTTTTTGTTAGATTGATTATGTTGTGGCAAATGACATGCTAGAGTCTAATATGTTACTTTTTCTAGTTCGATAGAAGGTGAAGTAAAGAGTGGATAAAGGCACTTAGTGGTTAGACTATGTAAGCAATATGTCGTATGATTTTGTATTAAATAATCAATGATTATAAGTTTTAAATTACTTCAGATTTAGTTATTAATGTTTCTGACAATTGATCTTATAAATCTCCAAATAATTTTTTGCTACTCCTAAAGTTGCATCAATGGGTGAAAGGCTTTGAAAACCCAAGATACCTTTTCCCCATTATAAATTTCCTTTCAATCACGAATGCAGAAAAAAAAGAAACTTTCTGTAAGAGGAGAGTTTCTATCAAGTTTTTTTTGCTTCTTCTTACATGACAGATTTGAACTTGCAGTACTTTTAGCAGTCATATGGGTCACAAATTAACACCTGTAGAGATTGACAATTTAATGAGAGGAAAGTGGAGCTATAAATGGGAGGTGCCTGCCCTTGGGATGTCTAATTGCAAGTGGAAAGGAACTGGCAAGTGTTTTATTAAGGTAGTTCTCTTCTTTTTGTATGTAATGATGATCATGAGTGTATTGATTTTTGTTTTATGAGACTCATATTTTGAATAATTAGTGCCCTCCATAATTATAAATTTTGATTTTTCAAAACTTTTTTTTATGCCTCTCATTCACTTCTAAAAGAAATGATACTATCAGTAGTTATCTTTACTTTTGTTAACAAAAAAAATGATGTTTTTCATGTGGAATGATCCTTATATTGTACGTAAAATGAATTTCAATTTTGTAGTTGATAAAATTTGGATGTTTTGAGGTTACCTAAAAAAAGTTAGGGTGGTATTTTTGTTGGTGTATTATGATGCCAAACAAACTTTATGCAAGATTAACCATTGTTACAGAATCTTTCCATATGTATATTTTGGAACTTGGAAATCACAATAAACTTCTCAGATAGGTAGCATGGTTAGAATCAAAGATGGTAGAGTATAAACTCTGTTAATTCTTTCTTAGGACTGAGTGGAAATATCCTGCTTCCCCCAAATAGCTTTCTTGAAAAACTGAACACTTTTTTATTTTTTATTTTTTATTTCGTAGTAAGAAAATTATCATTCTCTTTCTGAAAGAATCATTTATAGGTTTCACATCAGTTAAAAAAACTAGGCCAAACATGTAAAAGCCCCCTTCCCTGTAGTAATTGAAAATGATATGTTATCCCTTTTCGTTGTCTGTTCTATCTTCCTTGTCAAGTTCTAATTATGTATCTCTCTCTTTTATCATGCATTATTTCTTATCTTTTAATATTAAATGAATTAATTTTGCATAGAACTACTTTCTTACAAGAAATATCTTTGTGCTTAAATTTGAATTGCCTCATAAATAGTGTTAAATTATGTCAGATGAGGGGATCTTCCATGTAATGCATTTGCTCCTCTCTGACTTTCCTGAGACTTAATAAATACAGTTTTGAGGGGTTTATGATGCTGTACTATTATGAACTAGTTCATTGAGATAAGTTTATGACCATTTCTTTGCAGGAGAATGAAATAAACATATGTGACAGGCTGAAAGCTAGACTGCATAAGCATTGGTTGGATATTTATAGAGAAGCAGGGGGCACTGATTTTGATTCATCTAATCAGAGATTGTTTTTCTCCATTTGTAAGTGAGGCTAGTCAAATAAGTTTTGTATGTGATTATTTAATTTGAGATTTTGATGATGATAGTTTTGATGATTGTTAAAATATGTGATTTTGGGGTTTTGGCCTAGTGCTTTTTTGTTTTCATTATGGTTTTTTTTATCTGTTTTTAATAATGACTTAAAAATTGTGCATATATAATGTCCGTATGTACAGATTTCTCTAGCTTTTATTTTCTAAATACTTCTGTCTTGTATCTGCTGCTACTTTGTGCTGTTTCTGAAGATTGATCTATATTCTCTAGGTAACAGCTATCGGGATGTATTGCATCATAACAAAAAGCCCTACTATCTCAAAGGACTGAAGGAAGACTCAGCAGTGATGGATGCTTATATTATGCATTCTGTATGTGCTTGTCTCTAGAGTTTTCTGTAGATATCTAGCCATCTATTTGCAGAAGTTTGTTATCTAACCAGATTCTTTTATATCCTTTGCAATGAAAATTTGAAATTTCTAACATAATTTGTGCTGATTAAGACAATGTTATGCAGCTAAATCATATTTTCAGATCAAGAGCTCTTATGTCAAAGAATGATTCAAAAGTGGCTAATTCTCAGGCAAGTTTAACAGATGATGTGGTCAATGGTAACAGTTTGCTTGACCGCGGGTTTACTCGTCCTAAGGTACCAATTAGTGAATTTTATTGGTGTAATTCTAATGTTTGTAGACAATAACCTATATTGATTTTCCTCAAGTCTTTTGAAAAAATAATTCATGATTCAGGTGCAGTTATGAACTTGTCCCCTTCTCTCCCATTCTCGTGTAGATTTGATCTCTTCATGGAGTTAGTATTTTTTCTGCATGTGAAAGTGCTGCAGTTTATTTAGTCAACTGAATACCTGCTGCAATCTTTTTTTATGCATTAGAACGGGAGATAAATTGTTCAAAGGAAATGGTTTTCATATTTTTTATAGATACCTACACTTTTTAACTATCATTTGGTATTTTACTACTTCTAGTTAGTATTTTTCTGCATGTGTACTGCAGTTTACTTAGTCACTTGAATACCTGCTGCAATTTTTTATGCATTAGAAGGGGAGATAAATTGTTCAAAGGAAATGGTTTTCGTATTTTTGATAGATACCGACACTTTCTAATTATCATTTGGTTTTTTACTACTTCTAGTTATTTATTAGTTTTACAGAAAAATTGAAAACTATTATTGCATATGGTGCACAACTAGCCATCACCCTCATCAAAGGAACTCTTTGTTTGGTTATTTTTCCACTGAAGATTCTTTTGATTTTAATATTAGAAGATAGAAGCTCTTATTGCATGTTAGGATCCCTCCTGTTAGTTCCATAATGAAATACGCTAGTTATTGAAAGAATTAAAAATATAGCTAGAAAGATTCATTTTGAACATGTGCTGTCATTCCAAGCTCTTGGTGAGATGTTTAATTTCTCATGAGTTACGTACCTTGGCATCTGAACTTTAACATTCCTAGATTATTGGATATATATATCCTTTTGTGATTCATATAAGTTATTGTTATGCATTGTTCATATCTTTGGTTTCAATGATTAAATTTCATACTGGAGGCATTCAAAACATATTGCTAGAGTGGCTACTTGTACATTATTCGGCTCTATGGTTCTTTCCTTTAACTGTGCTTCAATTTGTTTTATGTTGCTCAGATCCTGATCCTCTTGCCTCTAGCAAGCATTGCACTTCGGTTTGTCAAGAGGTTGATCCAGTTGACCCCTCCAAAGCATAAGGTATACCTATTTTATGAGAAGGTTTATAAGATATGCTTCTTTTCCCTTTTCCCTTTTTGACTTCATATTTACCCATAAACCCAGGTAAACTATCTATAATGGGTAAACTTTTCAAAGAACTCCAGATAAAGAGAATATGAGCTATGATGTTCATAGTATTGTAGGAAAAGACTTGTCATCTAATCTAATCTTATATTGTGTAAAAGTGTGAATGAGGGTTAATAATTTTCATTAAAATTTTCCTTTTTTTTTTTTTGTGAAGACAGTTTGCCCCTTACATAGAGAATGATTAACTTAAAAGAAAAGGTTAAATAAGAGATTTTTACTTACTTTCAGTTATATATTAAAAAAGACTATTACAATATATTTTGAAAAGTATGACTATTAATATGAGAATTAATGCGTTTTCTCATCTAGAGTAATTCCTCGCTTTGCTATATCCTCAAAAGCTCCTTGACCATCATTCAATCTCCCAAATTTACCTAGACTGAGAATCAGAGTGCTATACAAGAAATAGCAATAGTTGTACCATAGAGAGGTGAACTGTGATAGTTGTGAGGACAAATACGTGAGTTTACTATTCTTCTTGATATTTCTAACTTCATTGTTGTAGTTCTATGTGTGCTTTGAGCATCTTTAGTTTCTTATGTGTTGCTTCTAGAAAATTTTAGCTTCCTCTGTCTAATGCTATTCTTGTGGTTATGGCTTCCTAAGGTTAGTGTTGACAACATTGATCGCTTTAGCAAAGAATTTGGAACTGGTGGAATTGAAGAGCAGGATAAAGATGACGTTGAGAATAAAAAGCCCTCTAAACCCTCGGACTTTCAAGCCTTGTTTGGTGGCAATAATAATGATCACTTCATGATAGGCATCAAGTATTTGGGGTAATGTTTTCCATCTAAAATGCAAGCAATTTCATTCCTAGGCATGTGTAGACTTGTACTATATCAAATACTGTAGTTTCTAGACAAGATTAAGGAAGTGAGCAGATGCATGTTTTCTTTTTTATTTGCACCGAGTATTCGTAGTAGGAATGAGATTCTTCAATTGGAAATTATTTTACTAAATTATCTGTTGCTTTATGTTGTCATTCAGCTCTCATTTCTTGTATGCATTTCGAGGAATATTTTTTATTACATGTAATAGGATTTAACTAGATAGTGTTGGTGTATCTACTTAGTGGGCACATGTTGACAAAAATTTATGAGCAAATACTAGAGAAGCCTTGTTCCTCTGAATATTTTTTTAATTAGGCTCATAAGGTATGATGATGAAATATTTTGAAGTTGTAGGTTCAAATGGAAAAAGTTTAGGAGCAGAAATATATTATTAGGACTGGATTTGTGAATGGCTTGATACAGTCAAGGAATGAAATTACTCCTTAGTAGAATGATATGGTGACTTATGAATAATATGTACGTTAAATTGAGTTAAATTGCCACCTACTCTAAAAAGTAAGTTGATAAATAGGGTTTATATTTATCATTTTTAACACACTCCTTCACATGTGGGTGTGAAAATGAAATATATATATATAAATAAGTTGATAAAGAGAAGTTGTATTTATTCTCTTAACAATATATAAAGGAAAATGAAGAATGTAAAGGGTGCTTTTCAAATCTTCCCTCAGAATATTTTTTAAGAGTATAATTTCACTCACAAGTTCAGAAGTCTTGAGTTTGTTGATTAACTAACCTAACACCTAAAAAAAGTAATTTTCTGAAACTAATAAAAGTAAGATCATGATGTTCTCTTGTATTGCTTTTATTCAAATCATATACATACAATTTGTTCCTACATCTATTGGAGGGATTCCTTGCGCTGGTAGTTTTATTATAGTTGTTGGATATACTTCAGAGTAGGAAAAGCTAGCAGCAATCTGTATATTGTTTTCACTTTATATTATTTCTGTTGCAATATTCATAATTTTACTTTTATTTGTAGGAAGAGAATAAGGTTGTATGGAGATTTCTACTCCTCAGATATAATTGTTGCTTCACCTCTTGGGCTGATCACTGTGAGTCTTCAATCTTTGTTACTATTTTACTTTCTTATTTTATAACTTGGAGATCTTCTCATTTCGTTTTACAATAATTATATATATACCTTTTTAGGAGAAATATACAGCAAGATGTAAAGGATACTACCAGAGAGATTCAAAAAATATCTTCTTCATGTTTCAGATATAAGCTTAATTGTATGTTCTATTAGCTGAATTCTATCAACAATACTGGGTTTTTCTAGTGGATGACAAATTAAGTTTTAGTTTATTTAGATGTAGGGCACCAACTCACCCAGAAATGTATTAATCTGAGCTATTTTAGAACATCCTTCTAGGAATTAAAATTAATCTGTGCTGGTTGTTTAAATTTTCTATTTGAGAACAAAACTCTCTATGGTGGTTTATGAACTGAAATGGGTGCAAAAAAATTTCCCCTTTTTCTCCTTAGTTTTTGGTTTAAGTAGAGAACAATTGATCTCATCGGGTGTTGTCATATTTGTTTGATAATCTGCACGATCAATCTTATGTCTAGAAGATCACAATATTAGTTTCTTGTGGTGCCCTGATTTTCGGAAACCCCCCAAATTTACATCGAAAAATTATAATGACCTAGAAGTCAAACAGCAAAATAAAAGTTAAGAAAAGGGAGTATTACGTGTGCAGTGTGTAAATTAATAAAACTGTACAATTATGTATCTTCATTGCCGTCTTTTGCTTCTTGCTTTCTGAGTCTTGAAATATATCTTTAGTTTTATTCTGGCTGATATGTCAGCTTAGTTTTGAAGTATGATATTAACTATTTGTTTCTCTCTCTTAGAAAATTGGAGAGGCAGAAGCAGAAAAAGAGAAGGATGTTGATTATCTTTCTTCAATAGAGGTAAATTTTTTTTTTTTTTTTTTTGCTCATAGTCGATTATTATTGGTCTTGATATTTAGTGAACTTGTAACTATCTTCTTATCAACTGATGGAGAGAGATTTTCACATACCAGGTTTTGATTATTGATCACGCAGATGTTATACTAATGCAAGTGAGTTTAGTTAATTTAATTTTTTATTACAATCATTTTTTGACAAATTAATAGTCATATGCACCTCTCTCTCTATCTCCCTTCGATTTATTTTTATCTTTTTCTTTTTTAAGATATATCTTGGAGGTGTTGGAAGGAGGGTGGAGTTTGGGGCATTATTTCTTATTATTTTCCTTACCTGACACCATTTCATTGGTAATGAGGAGGGATTCAATCCCTATAACTATCTTACTGAAATGTTTCGGTGCATTTGTGAAATCTGTACAGAATTGGTCCCATGTGAATACAGTTGTGGAACACTTAAATCGGCTACCATCTAAGGGGCATGGAACTGATATTATGCGTATAAGACCGTGGTATGCACTTAAGTCTGCTTTCTTTTTCTTCCATTGTGGAGCTTATTCTATTTTCAAGTTGGATGCGCAGATTCTACATTACTTATGATGAGCCTCTGATTTACTGAAATATTGTTTGGATTTTATTACTGCAATTAACTACTGAGGCTTGAATTCATGTTCTTCTTTGGGTGTTTTTTCCTTTATTTTTGAATTAAATGGGTATGATTCCTGGTCCTTAACTGAGTTTCAGATACTAAGATCTTTGCTATTTGAGCTAACTTGTCTCGTTTGATTTTGTTGATGCTAGGTACTTAGATGGACAAGCGCAATTCTATAGACAGACAATAATTTTAGGTTCTCATATACACCCAGGTAACTTGGCCTATGCTTCTCAAAGCATTATTTTATTGACTTTATTGTAGTTCTTGGTGCATATTCGAAGAAATATATATATATATATATATATATATATGTATATATTAGCATTTCCAAATATAAATTAGAATTGGTAACATTTTAAAGTCAGGTGATATATGAATGCTAGTTTAGGTAAAGCGCCCATGACAGAATCTGACAAAATATGAACATGAATCCCTTGAAATTAAAGCCATGGAGAGTTAAAGTGATGACTAAAGCTTGCCATATTTCAAATATGAGATTTATTTATTTTTTCTAACAGGGAAAATTTGTATAGGTAAAAAATAATAGGGAACTCGAGTAAAATAAATATGGAGACATCTCAGGAATATGGAATTATTTTTGCTGCAGGAGCGAGAGTTTCTTGAGTATAATTTGATTCATCATATCACATCTAAAACCAAATCTTTAATCCTGTTTGTCTTCATAGCACAATAGGCGGAAAAGGCTTTACTAAGGAAAAGCTTAAATCTTTTCGGAAGTCTGAAAGATTGAATCCTCAAATAAACACGAAATTTGGCACCAATTTGAGATACCAATACACAACTTGATGAAGATTTCACCTTTTCTCCCCTTATCTAGTGTAGCACTACTTCCTCAAATTTCCTATAAATACACTACAGTGTTACTTACAAAGATATATGAGTTAGAACCTCACCAATTTATGCTTCATGAGAATTGGGATTCAAAATACTGACACTTAGGCTCTTCACCCAGCTACCAACTGACTTTTGCGCCTTGGGGATATTGTTCTTCCGTCCTTTCAAAGGTTCACTGACCCAAGCAACTCGACCTTTCTGTACCTGTTACTATTTCTTAAGCATTATAGGAATTATCTTTCTAGCAATGAGTAAAATCCATATCTTCGGATAATATTCCACTCCTGGATGTGTGTTGTATTGTGCAAGCTTTTTTCAAGTTGACTTGATAAAAAACATATTTAATGGTGTACATATATTATGTACAAAGCAAGCTTCCACAATATGGCTGGTATATATGTTTCATAAATGCTTTCAAGTGTCAAAACCTGTGCTGGTTTTGAACATGCCTTGGTATGATACTTCGTACTTTTGTTGTTAACATTCCTTTCCTTTTCCTTTTCTCTCTCTTGTTTTTTTCAGACATCAATGCTCTCTTCAATCTGCACTGCCTTAACTTCCAAGGAAAGGTTTGTCCTCTTTTCATTTTGTAAATTCTCTGCCATGTTTCCACTTTTTGATAATAAATATGCCATTTACCTATTTGCCATACTGGAAACAAATGACAAAATGCTAGAGTTTGTAACTTCATCTCCCTTCACTTCTCAAGCGTTTATTATTTGTCCATAGAGGATGATTTGAAAAGAGAAAAATAAGTAGGAAGCATTGGGAGAGAGCTTTCTAGCGCACTTATATATATATATATATATATATATGTTTACATAAAAGATGAATCCGTTGGATGCTTCTAAAGATCTAATGTGCTTTTGCAGGTGAGGTTGGTGTGTGATTTTAAAGGAGTCCTTCCAAAAGTAATGCTTCCAGTACGCCAGGTTAGTAAATTGTTTAAATAAGTTATTTCTGATAATCAATCAAGTAATGTTTATGATATGTATTTATATCATGTATTTATTCAAAGTGATTATTAATAATTATCTTTTTATAATATAGAAGAAAATACAACCAGTGCACATACTTTTTTTCGATTCCATAGAATTCTATTTTAAGTCTCAGAATATCACAGGTCTATGAACGTTTTGATGTAAACTCAATATCCGAGGCTCAAGATGCTCGGTTCGAATATTTTTGTAAAAAGGTTTGTTGAATTTCCAACAATTTTCTACAAGATATCTAGACCTATATGTTTATCATACTAGTCCCTAATATTACTTTCCCTTTTTTCTCCCACGGCAGATATTTCCGAAGATAAAAGATTCTATTCAGGTATTCATAATTTCTTTTACTCCATCATTCTTTTTTCCCCACTTTCTCTGAAACTACTAAAGCTCTTCGATGAATTCTGTTCTTGCAGGGCGGAATTATGATATTTGTTAGTTCTTATTTTGAGTTTGTTAGACTCCGCAATTTTTTTAAATCCCAGAAAGCTTCCTTCTGTCTTCTTGGAGAGTAAGAACATCATCTGAAGCAAGCTATCAAATTCCTTTGTTTTTTATTTTTCTAGTCATTAATCAATCGTCCTTATGTGTTTATAGATACACAAAGCAGAGCGATATATCTCGTGCACGAATTTGGTTTTTCCAAGGACAACGAAAAATCATGCTGTACACTGAAAGAGCTCACTTCTACCACAGATATAAGGTACTCAAACCAATTTACTATGTAACGAAAAAATCATAAATTTGTAATGTATTTTCTACAATATCTGACATTTCTTTTGTGTTTTCTCTTTTGTTACAAACAGATTCGTGCTATTAAGAATTTGATTATTTTCTCTCTACCTGAAAGAAAAGAATTTTACCCTGAGGTAGTCCCCATTCTTATTTCATTCAGTTCCCCATCTAACCCAAAGGGAAAAAAAAAAAAAAAAAAAGAAAATCTTATGAAATATCTTTTTTGGACTTGCAGATTGTGAATATGCTCGAGGGATCCAATGACATGACGTGCACTGTGTTATTTTCTCATTTTGATAAATTACGGGTATGACTAATATCTTAACAAGCAATTTGGTTTGAAACTTACTGTGATTCCTGAATAGAGTTCTCTTCTTTTCATTTGCTTTTGATTTAATTCTTCTGTGTTTATGAAATACTGTGCATGTTGTCTTACCTACATACATACTTTCTCTCGTTATTTTTAGCTCGAGAGAATCGTCGGTTCAACACCTGCTAAACGGATGGTCGAATCAGAGAAGAGTGTATTCGTTTTCTGTTAAAGGTTATTTGGTTCTCTTCGGGGTTTTGACTGTCTCTGCATCATACAGTTCAAGGTACTTGTTCTTTAGTACCTTACAACCATATATGACATTCATAATATACTTTTCTATTGTGATTTATATCTCCAAATTATATGCAAGACATATAAAACCAAAGCAAAAAAAGAAGTTTTATTCATATATCGACGGCCTAAAGTGACTTAGGCTTTGCACATAAGATAGTAATTAATAAATGCAATTTTACATTATTTCAGCAATAGCATCCATAATTGATGAGTACACATTGTGGGTTGCAAATAACTTCGTCAATTTCATAGTTAGAAGACTCCATTTTATCCTCTTGACAAGATTCATTGGCAGAGGATTCAAATGCAAATGGTTTAATAGTGAAGTAATCATATTTTAGTGTCTTTTTTGTGTTGATTTTTTGCATTTGTGTCAAAGCTGAACCACTGATTCCGAAATTAAGATCCGTTGGTTTGTTGCATGAATTCTTCACTGAAGAAGAAGACACTAAGTACACTTTGCATGCAGCGAACTGTTCTTCAGTGAGTTGTTTTGGCTTCTTGATCAAAAAGTTACCTTTTCTATTTGTCTTTGATTCTTGCACTAGAGATGTTTCATCAGCCTTCTTGCAACTTAGCTTTACCACAGCACCTATACAATAGTATTTATGTACCAATAGTGTTAATCAAAATTATATGCATATATATATATATATGTATATATATATTGATAGGGATGATCATGAGATGAGAGGAGACCTTCAATTGGAGAAGCTCCATCAAGAGAATCAGTGACTGTATTTTTGCAAGATTTGCAGTAAACAGAACCTTGCACGACCACCACTGGTTTACGATGCTCCCCATGCACCCCTACTATTACTATTAATGAGCCAAGAAGGAACCCTAATACCAGAATTGGTTTTGAAATAGCCATAATTTCTTGTTTTTAAACTAAAAAAAAAACCTTTCCGATAAGTTTAATTTATACTGTAATAATGCAGGCAGAATCAGTATTCAGACAAACATGTAATGACTAATAATGTTCATGAAATTATTAAACCTTTTTTTTAGATAGGAATTTCTTACTTTTGTTTTTATCGTAAGTAATTCTTTTTCAATAGATGGATGAGTCATCTTTGAAGTAATTGTTTTTCAATGGTTCTTATTTTATCATTAAATTATTTAAGATCATATATATATATATACATATATATATATATATATATATATATATATATATATATATATATATATTATATAGTTTTTATCTCTAATGTCACTCGAACATATCATGAGAGAATGCTTAATATTTTTTATGAATTATGGGAAAAAAAGAAGAAGATCCCTACATAATTATGCTCATTCTTGTTATGTTTCAAAGAAGACAAAAAGTGTAGGATCAAGAACAAGGTATTCCAAGATTCTGTGCTGGAAAATCTTCTATACTTCTTGGAAATTTCAAAAAAAAAAATTGGTTTTTGGTTTTTATTTTATGCTGATTCTCTACCATCTCTCTTGTGTATATATATATATATATATATATATATATATTTGCCCTAATATGAATTTTGTGGCAATTATTTATGCATTATTAATGTACTATTAAAACATTTATGTGTCTTTAAATAATGACACTTGTTTGTATTTTAAATTATGCTGCTATGGTATTTTATATAGCACGTAAAATACATATTTTTCAATTTCTTTATATCTATATTTTATTAACATAGTATTAAGACCTTTGTGTGTATATATAATTATATATTATATTTTTAAATGTAATTTTGCATTGATCAACTCTATTAAAATATTTATATTATTTTCTTTAATAGATTGAAACACGTTTTTAATATAAATAACATATTAATAAAATAATACAAACATTTAAAATTGAAGTAATAAATTGTCTATATATTTATAATAATATCTATTTTTTTAATGATTTGTAATTGGTAAAGTTAGAATTTATTATAATAAAAATTAATATTATTAATTTTTTTAAAATTGTAATTCTTATATACATAATATATTATTAAGAGGTTTACACGTATTGTTTTTCTCAACTACTATTATGAGCAGATTTAATTTATAATATATTTACGGAAAATAAATGTGACTATAATTATTATACATTTATTGAAAAATTACATAATATTAAAAGAAAAATATTTTAAATAATATATAGTTATTGTTTTAGTTATAAAATATAAGCTAACTTTTATGAAATAATATTTTAAAGGACATTGTTATAAGGAAAGAACTTTTACTAATATATTAAAATTTCACAAAAATTTTGTTTGATACTAAATAACTAATAAACACTATTTATATTAAAAACACTTATTAAATTAATGATTAGGATCATCCCAACAAAATTATAATCTAATGGAATACTAATAACTCTCTATAATATTTCTTATAAATATTACACTTTAATATATTATCTAATAACTACATAATTTTATATATATAATTTTTAAAACACAATCACTTAATTATATGTAAAAATTCAGAAGAAAATACTACATACAAATACATAATTTTTGGAGACTTAATTCTTCCCATAACTGATGATAAATATAAGTAATGTTAAGAACTATTATCAGTTTTCAATTCATTCTACAAATTAACATAAAATATCAAATTAATTTTGTTTTTGTATGAAACAAGAAAAAATAAATAAATAAAAATACTTACTGTTATGTAACATAATAAAGTATTGTTAAATAAACAGCTGGAATAGCTCAGTTTGTTAGAGCGTGTGGCTATTAACCAAAGGTCGTCCTTCTAGCGTTTTTTTAGACTTATATTTTAATCCTAACATAAATAAAATTTTGCTCAAGAATTTTTTTTTCTTTCTGTTTTTATTAATATATTACCTTCATTTGTTATATATATATATAATCATTTTATTTTTTCTTTTTTAAAACTAAACTTAATTAAGTATTAAGTAAGATCAATAATCAGAAATTATAACTTAATATATTAAAGGTAAAAAAGTACCTTAAATTTTAATAATAATAGAATCAATAAAAGCTCAAAAAAATTAAAAATAAATTTTTTTTATTACAACAATTGTGGTAAAATGACACTATGTTCCAATCAAATCCTGAAAACGTACAAGAAATAGATTCCTAATATTATTGACTTTGTTTCCTTTAAAATTCTCACCAACTTTTTCTACTAACTACCGCAATATCACACTATATATCTATATATATATATATATATATATTTATTTATTTATTTATTGATTCTACATGAATCTGTCAAAGGGTAAAAATATAATTTAGAGTGTCGGAAACTCGGAGAGTTGTTTCTGAGAAGGCGAAGTATAAATGTCGAGAATAGGATACTTCGCTGGGCGTGTGCGATACTTCGGGATAGCGCACTTAGCGTCTGATTAACCTGCAAAATAAGAAGGTTCGGTGGGGAGTAGATACCCCGTGAACTCTCCGATGCTTAAGTTAGTAGAGTATATTTAGGATATCTGGAAATTGTCAATTGTCCCTTACCTTCTATTTGGGTCTCCCTTTTCTGGGGGCTTGATTATTGATTGTGCTATTATGGTCTTAGACCGTTATAGACCGTTATGAGTAATGATTTACCGTTTCAACCGTTAGGTAACGGAGCATAAATGAGAATAAATGTGTAACGTCCCCATTGAAGCCCATAAATGGGTATTTATGTCCTGTGCGGATTAGTTATGTTCCTTGGGGATTTATGTTGGTTCATTGGCCCCTCGTCGAAGTATTGTGAACCGGAGTGTAGGATGCTTCGGCGTTTTTGTCAACACTTGGCATTTCTTGGTGTGGGAGTGGCTAGGGTTTCTGACGGAGACTAGCTGTCTTTTTGCTTCCTGCCATAATGGCAGAATGTCAGCCGGCAGAAAACCTTTTTGTCTTCCCAATGCATTGAAGCTGGTGAGTAATCATTTCCAAGACTTTTTCCAAGGTTTTTAGTCTCTTTCTTCTTCTATATTTCTCTATCTACTTTCATTTACAAAACTTTTCTGCCATTAACGCTCTGAAGATTCCTCTATGATATCTTCATCTCTTTTCTCTCGGCTTTCTTCTCAGACTCAGATATTCAAAAAGGCAAGCTTTGTCTGTTTATGGTTTTGGGTTTAATATTGTGCGGGTTTGAATTGTTCGTTTCTGTTTTTTGGGATGGTGTTGATTCTGTATTTTTGTAAGATTTTTGGGGTTTTAGGATGCTAGTTTCGGGTGGCTTTGTACTTGCATGGAGTTCTAAGTATTGAGCTTCCATTCGCAGGTAGGATATGGCTGATCGAAAGGGAAATAATAGGGAGGTTGAGGACTTAATGGAGGAAGGGTTTGGGAGCCCTCGACCTGTTCGACCAAAAGTCACAATGGCCAAGAGGGCGACCCAGGGTGAAGTTTCGGAAGGGGTTCCTTTTCAACCACCTATGCCTGGTCCTCCTGCATCTGATTTTCCTTTGAGTAGAAATAGGATTACTAGGGAGCAGGCTGAGTCTTTTGCCCACAAGTATAGTATTGACCCTAGGATTTATAGAGTGTTTGTTGAGCCTTTAGCAGGAAAGATATCTCTTCATCACATTCCTGTTCCTCTAGCTCATTTTGAAGTGGGGTTCCATCTTCCTATGGACCCTGCTTTTGCCGACTTTCTGACTTTTGCTCGAGTCCAACCTGGGCAGGTTCATCCGAACACTGTCCGTACAATGTTTTGTTTAATTTGTCTTTGTCGTCATCTAGGCTTCGAATTAACTGACAATATTCTTAGTATGTTTTTTTCTTCACTTCGGATGTCAGACAACATTCTTTCTATTCGTCCTCGTAAGAATAGAGTTTTGCTTTTTGACTCTCCTCCTAATAAAGTGGATTTTAAGGAGAGATAGATGATGGTCGAGTCTCGTATTGGTTTCCCTTTCCACCCTTTTGTAAATGGGAACTTCCAATGGCCTCAAATTCAATATCCCTCGACCCTTAGTCATTCTGAGAAGTCCTTTATGGAGATCATTACTCGAGATTTAGGGAATGACCATCAAAAACAAACTCGGGTGTACTCCTCTGCGGACTTACTTAGTGAGTCGAGTTTGAAATGGTGTGGGATAGGACCTGGTCTGTCGGAGAGGAAGAAAGAATTAGGCTTCGCGGAGGAGGAGCCAAATGAAGATTGGACTATACACCTTGGGGGTGTTTTCTCTTTCCAATGTGATGCATGTTCCCTTGCTCGGGGTTGTCGGACTGGCAAGAGTATAACTTGTGCATTTCTCCTTCCTTGCTTTCTTTTTACTTTGGTATTGACTTTTGATTGTACTCGCAGGTCCAACGATGTTTAAGACTGTGTGGGGAGACCGGGAGGAGGAGAGAGATGTCCGTCAAACTCACCTGAATTCTCTGCCTCGGTTTCCTCCACGACTTATAGATCGGGGCGCTTCTGGTGACACCCCACTTACCTACCGCTCTTCTGTAGAAACTTCCAAACGAAGTAGGAGTGTGCGCAGGCTCCGGGAGGAGGTAAGTGACAAAACTCCTCGTTCGGCTCCTGAACCCCGTAGGGAGGTTACTCCGGAGGAGGTAGAGGATGAAGAACAGCTGCGTCCTCGTCAGAAACGGAGGGTCTCACCTCGGCCCCCTACCGGAGACTTGCCTGCTTCTCCCCTTGTTTTGCCTACTATGCCTGTCTCCGAAGATGTCGTAGATGCAGTACCATTAGCGGCCCGCTGAGCTTCTGGGTCGACTCCAGCTGAGCCTACTCTGGTTGATGACTTGGGGGATGCTCCTGCAACTGAGCCGGAAGTAAGCTCGAAGTCTCCCGTTCCATCCTGGCTTCAACCAGGGTTCGAGCTGCCTACGGAAGAGGAGGATTTCAAAGCCTTGGCTTTGGAAATTGTTGAGAAGACTCCGCCCCTCACTAACCTTCGGTTCAACAATCCTTATGTTGCGGCATTGGTTGGTGGAGCCATTTTGGAGCGAGCTCATGACCCGGGCAGCTTAGCTGGGATGAGTGAAATGAGGGTGGAAAAGGCTACCAATCGTCTTGGGGCTTTGTTTGCTCGGGTATGCTCTTTTTTTTTTTTTTGAGTTTTCCCTGGGAACGATTTCTGACTTGTTCCTTTTCATAGGCTTCTTCTTTAGCACTTCATATATCCAGGTCCCGAGTAACAAAACAGGCTGAGCAAGCAGCTGCAAATGCGGAGTGGAGAAGTGTCAACGAACCCCGTCTACTTTTGTTGGAGCAAGAGGTTAATAAGCAAGCAGCACTTGTAGAATCATTGACTGTTGAAAAGCAGTATTATGCAAACAAAGCAGAGGAGGTGAGGAGATTGTTGGCCGGACTGCAGAAGCATACCTATGATTTGAAGGTTGATAATAACTGGTTGCAGGCTGAAAAGACTAAGTTGAGCTCGGCTAGAGATGAGGCTGTTGCTAGCCGGCTTTCCCTGCAGGAGGAACTGGATTACTATCGCTCAGAGGAGTTTAAGAGGAAGATCATTGAAGATTTCAAGAAGTCCTCTGAGTATCAATCAGAGGTTAACCGTGAAGCCAGCTCCTTCCTGGACAAGGGATGTGTTCATGTCATTAGGCAGCTGCATCCATACTTCGAAGATAAATCTATTCTCCTTCAGGCCTTCAAATCCAACTTTGACAATGACTTCTGTCGCGAGGGTGCTGACTTCGTCCCCTTCACTCCTGAAGAGTTAGAGGCGCTGCGAGAACGAGATGCAAAGAAAGGTAGACCTGTTTGGACTCCCCCGCAGCCTTCTACTCCTACTTTTTGGGACTTGTTAGGTCAAGGACCCAATTCTGCTGTTCCTGGCTCCAGCTCTGCTGCCCCTTGAACTTGTAATTGCTTTTTTGTAATTGAGACATTTTTGTTTAAATACCATGAATTTTACCAAGTGTTGTCCATTTTGAATCTTCGATCTTGATAGTTCCATAGTAATAAAATCTACAAGTAAGAAATTTGAACCTGATACTTCGGATCGCGACACTAAAATTTACCAAGTAAAATATTAAACTTGATACTTCGTAAGAGGCGCTGCCTTCACGTTTAATTGCCTGACTTTATACCTCGTACTAATGAGTCAACTTTGTATTTCGAGTATGCTTTTGACTTGGTGTTTATGTTCAACTTTCCAAGCCCTTGTACTTCGTAACCACGACTTCCCGTGGATTTCTTTCAAGCTTTGGCCTGGTAATCTTACTACGACCTTACTCGTAGGTTTTAGCATCTTTTCGAGATCGTGCTCGAGTTTAGACTTGAATAATAACTGAAATCATGCTCGGAGTTAAATTTAAATAACAAACCTTATTTTTTGGAATTTCAAGGACTTGCCTTAGTGGATGATTTGATATTCAGAACAAGATTTGTCCGAATGTATTTCATACAAAGTACCTTTTCAGGTGATTTACATGCCACGGATTTGGGAGAAGGATGCCATCTTTGTTCATGAGTTTGTAGGTGCCAGGTCTGACCTCGTGTTTTACAAGATATGGGCCTTCCCAATTTGGGCTCAGTTTGTTTGCTTGTATATGTCGTGTTGTGCCTTCAATTTTCCGAAGTACCCAATCTCCTACCTTTATGGGTCGTTTGAACAACCTCTTGTCGTGAACTTTTTTTATCTTCTCCTTGAATGATTGTGACCTTAGGCGACTTACTATCCTTCTTTCTTCTAGCAGGTCTAGCTCCAGACTTCTTCTTTCTTTATTAGCCTCTTCGTTGTACATGGCTACTCTGGTTGTGGGGAGCGCTACTTCGGCTGGTGCTACTGCTTCTGATCCGTATACCAAGGAGTAAGCTGTTTCTTCGGTGGGGCCCCTAGTCGAAGTGCGTACTGGCCATAGAGCAGAGTTTAATTCATCAGCCCACTTGTTAGACTTTCCTTCTAAATTCTTTTTTAGTGCCGCTAACACCAACTTATTGGCGGCTTCCGCCTGTCCATTCCCTTGTGGGTGTGCTACGGATGATTTCCAATGCTTGATGTGCAATCGCTGGCACTCTGCAGTGAACTTTGCAGAAAATTGCACCCTGTGATCTGTGATGACTGCTCTAGGTATCCCGAAGCGACACAAGACTTGTTCTCGGAAGAACTTGGAAACATTTTCTTCCGTGGGACTCGTGAGTGCTTTCGCTTCAATCCACTTCGAAAAATAATCTACTGCTACCACCAAATATTCGCAGTCATTCCTTGTCTTTGGGAATTTTCCCATTAGGTCCATACCCCACATGTCAAATGGCCAAGCCGCCACGACCGGAGTTTGTTCAACTGAGGGTAGATGAGGTATAGTGCCAAAAATTTGACAAGTGTCACATTTTTTAACATACCTCTTGGCGTCTTCTCTGAGCGTCGGCCAATAATAACCTTGGTTGATTACCCGTTCTGCCAGAGCTCGGGCTCCTAGGTGTCCTCCACACACTCCCTCGTGTACTTCGGCTAGCAGGTCTTCTACTTGAGATTGTGGAACACAGCGAAGTAGAGGTCTTGTGAAGGATCGTATGTATAATATATCCTCGTGAATTGTGTACCTTGCAGACTACCTTTTGATTTGTCGTGCCCGGGTAGAATCATTTGGAAGAGTCCCGTCTAGGATGAAGTTTTTTATTTCTTCATCCCAGCTTGCTGAAGTAGGATGTAGGCATTGGATAACTTCGGGTTCTGTGGGTGCTTCTTCAATAAGTATGTCCTCTTCGTTGGGTGTTTCCCCTGAAGCAATCTTTGCTAGCCTGTCGGCTTGTTGATTGTCTTTCCTACTGATTAGAGACAGCGAGAAAGAAGAAAACTTATCCCTCCAATTCCTGGCCTTGTCTACATAAGGCTGTATTCCTTCTGATTGTACTGCGTAAGTTCCTTGAACTTGATTTACCACCAGCTGTGAATCACTGTATACTTTCAGGGACCGGATGTTCGCCTCATGTGCCCATTCCAATCCTTTCAGCAGTGCTTCGTACTCTGCTTGGTTGTTTGAAATATCGGGCCTTAATTTTATAGCCTGCATTTTCGAGTACTCCTTATTTGGTGATGTCAATACCAGTCTAGCCCCGACTCCGCTGGAGTTTACTGCTCCATCAACTCTTAGCTCCCATGGCTCTCTGGTAGGTTCAGCCATGTCCAAGCTGTCTTCTGTGAACGAGCCTTCTGCTAGGAAATCCGCCAGGGCTTGTGCCTTGATTGCTGTGCGAGGTTTGAATGTGATATCTTACCCGCACAGCTCGATGGACCACCGCAGCATTCTCCCTGATTAGTCTAGTTTATGAAAGACTTGTTTTAACGGAGCATTGGTGTATACCACAATATGATGAGATTCGAAGTACGGCCACAATTTCCGTGCTGAAATGACTAAGGCATACGCCAACTTTTCAATGTTAGAGTATCTGGACTCTGCTTCATTTAAAACTTTGCTGATGAAGTACACAGGATGTTGCTTCGTCCCCTCTTCTTTGATTACGACCGATGCTACGATCACATCCGAGAATGATAGATACAAGAAAAGAGTTTCTCCGCAGCTCGGGGGTCGCAACAAAGGAAGATTTAGCAAGTAGTCTTTTAGATCTTTCCAAGCTTGGCTGCACTCCGGGGTCCATACAAAGCCATTCTTCGAGTCCTTCAAAGCTTTGAAGAATGGGAGGCACTTTTCTGCTGATTTCGAAACAAATCTCCCCAATGCTGCAATGCATCCATTCAGCCTTTGGATGTCTTTGACACATTTGGGCTCAGTGAGCCGGGCTATGGCCTCCTGTTTCTCCAGGTTAGCCTCGATCCCACGTTCGGATGTCATGAAGCCTAAAAACTTACCGGATTTTACCCCAAACGTGCACTTCGTGGGATTGAGCTTGAGGTTGTACCTCGCCAGGTTGGAGAAGGTTTCCTCCAAGTCCTCCAAGTGTGAAGTGTCGTGCTTGGTTTTTACTACCATGTCATCGACATATGCCTCTATATTCCTTCCGATTTGACTTCGGAGGATATAATTCATCATTCGTTGGTATGTCGCCCCTGCATTCTTTAATCCGAATGGCATGACATTATAACAGTAAATGGCCCCTGCCGCTCGAAATGAAGTATGTACCTGATCGCTGGGCCTCATTTTAATTTGATGGTACCCTGAGAAAGCATCCATGAAACTCAGGTACTCGTATCCTGCCGTTGAGTCTACCAGTGCGTCAATCCGAGGCAGGGGGTAGCAATCCTTGGGGCAAGCCTTGTTGAGGTCTATGTAGTCTACGCACATTCTCCATTTGCATGTAGACTTTTTAATCATGACTACATTGGCCAGCCAGGTGGGATATTTTACCTCGCGAATGAACCCCGCTTGCAAAAGCTTATTTACTTCTTCCTTCATGCCTTGTATTTTGTCATCGCCAAATTGTCTGGACTTTTGTTTGATTGGGCGATATGTGGGGTCTATGTTCAAGGCATGTTTGGAAACTGAGGGATCTATTCCGGGCATATCTTCGGTGCACCATGCAAAGCTTTGTTGGTGCTCTTTGAGAAACTTGATGAGATCTTGCTGGAGTTGGTCTGGCATGTCTCTCCCGATCTTGACGAGTTGTTTAGGATATGCATGATTTATTTTTACCTCGCTATATTCTTTACTTTGTGGTACCTCGACGGCTGGATTGTGACTTGGTTTTTCTGCATCCCCTTGTACCTCTAGGATGCGACCTTCTGTCATCTCATTGTTGCGATCCTCTGTCACCATGTTGACTTTTTCAATTTTTTCGGGAGAGTCCCTCTTTCTTTTTCATTATTTGCCCGAGTGGACTTCAAGGGCTGCTTCTTACAAATCCTACACCTCGCGAGGTGTGGAACTTCACTTGCTGATGTGAAGTGGATATTACCAGATCAAATGCCGCGTGGAAGGGTGTTCGCACTATGGCGTTATAAGGAGACTCTAAATCCACCACATAGAACTTGACCTCTTCTGTCCTTGCTTTGTCCCCTTCGCCAAGGGTGACGTGTAGCCTTACTGTCCCCTTCACCGGTACTTTCTGAGGTGTGAATCCCTCTAGTACCATTCTGCTTGTCTTGAGATGCTCTTCTCTCAAGCCCATTTCTTCGAAACATCGCCAGTACATGATGTTTCTTGTGGCTCCAGTATCAACTAGGACTCTTTTTACCGTACACTTGTCAATCTTCCCTGGTCATCCGCACTTCAATGACTATAGGACTGACTTTAGCTTCCTCATTACTTTCCAGCTCTTCGTTGGTGAAAGTAATGACTTCCTGATGCTCATACTCATACTTCGGGACGAGGTATGATTTGGTGAGATTGTAGATTCTTTTCTTGATTTTTCTTACCGATCCTAGCTCCGGGTTAATCATGTTGATTACCCTTTCTCCTTTGTCTTTTTGTTGTTGTGCCCCCGCAATATATTCCTTCAAATATCCTTCCTGAATGAGATTTTCGATAGCTTGCTTTAGTTGAAAGTATTCTTTCGTCGTGTGACCATAATCTCTGTGGAATCCACAGAATTTGATCTTATCCCGCGAAGCATATGTCTGTGCCTTCATTGGTGCAGGGTCCCGAATTCCATGCTTCTCCTTCAAGACTGCAATTAAACTTTCCTTTGGGACATTCAAAGGTGTAAACGTCTCAAATTTCTTACCTCGGTTATTGTCCTTCCACTATGGGAAATTCGAGGCAGCCTGCTTTGGTTGTTCAGGTTGTTTATCCTTTCTTCTTCAAGTTGACTCAGTTGCACTGCCTTCAGCTAGGGCTACTTTCCTGGCTACGTTGAACATTTCTCCAATTATCTCCGGCCTGCGGAGTTGGAGCTCGGTATATAGCATTCGCGACCTGAATCCTCCTTCAAAACACGTAATCACCGTGTCTTGGCTGATCCCTTCAATCTCCTTGTAGGTTTTCTTGAACCTATCCACAAATGAAAGCAATGACTCACCTTCCCGCTGCTTGATGTTAGCCAAGTCCCCCCTGGTTTTTGGAATTGTTCCTGCAGTGCTGAATTTATCCAGGAACATTTTTTCCAAGGTGTCCCATGAATCAATGGAATCCTTTTTAAGGGATGTGAACCAAGTTACCGCCTTATCTGATAAAGTAGTTGGAAAGGCCCGACATAAGATAGCCTCGTTGCTGGAGACTAACCCCATGGCTAACTTGTATCGACAAAGGTGCTCAATGGGCTTTGATGAGCCTGAGTATAGGACAAACTGCGGAAGCTTAAGATTTGAATCCGGGGTAACATCTCGGATCCACTTGACGAAAGGCCCTAGTTCAATTGATCTGGCTTTATGAACCTTGGTAGGGTTCTTTCCCGTCTCTGGACTACCTTCTGGAGATCGTTTCTTGGCAGCCTTTTTATGAGTCGGTTTAGAGGAATGGTGACTTTCCCCTACTTCGCTGACGGTCGGTTTCTTGCTCGTGAGTGCTCCACGTCCGTCATCTTTCTTTGTTGCCGTGCGGGTTCATTGCGGAAGCTCTGAGGCTCCGGACAATCTTGGTGGGGGAAGCTCTACTCCAGCCTGTCTGAATTCAGCCCTCAACTTAAGCCATTTTTGCGAGAGCTCAAGATCTCGCTTTGCTTCTTGCTCCTGCTTAAGTCGTTCGTTTTCTTGCTGCAATCTTCTTAATTCCCTTTCTGTGTCGTCTGCTCGCTTAGAATTGAGCTGATCTCGCAAATCCGAGGAATGTCTAGAAGTCCTAGGCTGTGGCCCCAATCGTTCCGTTATCAGACGTCGACCAGAGTTGGGTGAGCCGGAGGAGACGGACAAACTAGTCCTCTCCTGTCTGTGAGAAGACTGATGAACAGTGTGTCCTTCAAACCGAGACATGATGACGATGAAAGGGAAATGTAAAAGTGAAATGAAGTTCCCGGTAACGGAACCAAACTGATTCTACACGAATCTGTCAAAGGGTAAAAATGTAATTTAGAGTGTCGGAAACTCGGAGAGTTGTTTCTGAGAAGGCGAAGTATAAATGTCGAGAATAAGATACTTCGCTAGGCGTGTGCGATACTTCGGGATAGCGCACCTAGCGTCTGATTAACCTGCAAAATAAGAAGGTTCAGTGGGGAGTAGATACCCCGTGAACTCTCCGATGCTTAAGTCAGTAAAGTATATTTAGGATATCTGGAAATTGTCAATTGTCCCTTACCTTCAATTTGGGTCTCCTTTTTATGGGGGCTTGATTATTGATTGTGCTATTATGGTCTTAGACCGTTATAGACCGTTATGAGTAATGATTTACCGTTTCAACCGTTAGGTAACGAAGCATAAATGAGAATAAATGTGTAACGTCCCCATTGAAGCCCATAAATAGGTATTTATGTCCTGTGCGGATCAGTTATGTTCCTTGGGGATTTATGTCCTGTGCGGATCAGTTATGTTCCTTGAGGATTTATGTTGGCTCTATATATATATATATATATATATATATATATATATAATTAAATATAATGAAAAAATGTATTTTAAAAATATTTTATAAGATTAAAGATTTGACATTAATTGTGAACATATTGTATTATTTTAATGATAAACACTCTCACTTATTACTGAGAAGTCATAAATTCAAGACATAATAAAAATAAAAATCGTATAAAAAAAATTGTAAACCTCTTAAATAAGAATTAAAGTAAAGTTTTTATCTCAAATAAAAGTGTTTAGGTAAACTCAATCTAAACTAAATCTTAATTACTCCGATTTGTGATACTTTCCAATATAAAATTATTGTAAAAAAATAATATATATATATATATATATATATTATATATAAATATATTACGACTTGAAGATGATGTGACTAATACCTAATATTATTATTTTTCTTTTCTTTTCTTGTTGATAATTAGAGACTGATACCTAATAAACTGAAATACAGATTTGTTTTTTTTCAGACAAAATTAATCATCAGAAACCACCAAAATATCTCTCCACCTCCACCATGGGAGAAGTAAGCCGTACAGATTTCATCCAAGCCGTTGAGCACAGGCCAAAAGTCGCCGCCGCCGCCGCCATTGAAACCGAAGATATTCCGGTGATAGATCTCTCCCCTTTAAACTCGCCTAAAAAAGAGGAATTACAGCGTCTAGTTTCGGAGATAGGCGAAGCATGCAGTAATTGGGGTTTTTTTCAAGTGATTAATCATGGCGTACCGTCCGAATACCGTGAAAGAATTGAATCCGCATCGAGAAAGTTCTTTTCTTTGTCGAAAGAGGAGAAATCGACGGTGAAAAAGAACGAAGTTAGTCCAATGGGGTATTATGATACTGAACATACCCAAAATGTTAGGGATTGGAAAGAAGTGTTCGATTTTGCAGTTCAAGATGATGAAAAAAATATTAAGCAGTTGATTAATCAGTGGCCTAAGTATCCTCCTGAATTAAGGTATATTTATATATATATATATAAATGTTTTGTAAAATTTATTGAAATTCATTAATATTTTTCTTTCAATATACATATAAATTAGTTTTTGTACAGGGAAGCTTGTGAAGAGTACGGTAAAGAAATGAAAAAACTGTGTTTGAAATTATTGGAAGTGATATGTCTAAGTTTAGGGCTAAATGGAGATCGGTTAAATGGGTACTTCGAAGAGCATACAAGTTTTATGAGGCTAAATCACTATCCACCATGTCCAATCCCTAATCTCGCACTCGGTGTAGGTCGGCATAAGGATCCCGGCGCCGTCACCGTCCTTGCTCAAGATGACGTCGGAGGACTTCAAGTCAAGCGTAAGAACGGAGACTGGATTCTCGTCAAACCCATTCCTCATGCTTTCATCATCAACGTCGGTGACATTATTCAGGTAAGTATATATTGTTAAGAAAATTCATTGTAGCAAAAAATTAAGTTTTTGAGTTTCTCATAATTTATTTATTTTTAATATGGTGTTGTTAAAAATCGTTATAAAATTTGTCATTAAATATGTTAACTTTTAGAGTGATTAACAAATTATGTTTTTTCGATAAAAATATTATTATATAAAAAATATATATAAACAAAACCTATTTATAAAATGTATACATATTTAGGGGTGAAATTCCATGACATTTATGTTGATGTGAAAAAAAGATTCGAAATTTAGTTATATATATATATATATATATATATATATATATGAGAAAGTTAAAGTATTTATTTCTTAACAAATTGGCATAAATAGTTTAACTAAAAAATTTGGTGATATTTGGTGATATTGATGTTAAATTATTTTTTTAGTGAAATTGGTTTTGAATTTAAAAAAAATTGTAATATTAGCTTTTTAGTAAAAAAATTTGTTAAATTATAAGTTAAATATAAAAATTCTAAAGATATTTATGTCACTAGACTCATTAACACTATTTCAATATATTTAGGGTTATTTGACATAAATAATCTTTAAATTATAAATATTTGATGATATTGATTTTTAAATTATTATTTTTTTATAAAACTATTCTTCAAATTATAAAAAAATTGTGATATTGATCATTCCGTTAAAAATTTAAAAGTATTTATACGAATTTGCCTTTATCCCTGTAAAGATTTTGGTGATGTACACTATTTCAAAGTATATGTGTGTAATTTGTATATATATAATGATCATGTGTATATATATAGGTATGGAGCAATGATAAATATGAAAGTGTAGAACACAGAGTGACGGTGAATTCTGAGAAGGAAAGATTTTAAATTCCATTCTTCTTTAATCCATCACACAACGCCTGGTTAGAACCCCTTGAGGAGATGATTACCCAACAAAATCCTTCCAAATATAAGGCCTTTAACTGCGGAAACTTCTTTGCCACAAAAGGGAAAAGCAATCTCAAAAAACTTGATGTCGAAAATATTCAGATTTATCATTTCAAGATTTAATTAAAAGCAAGTTTCTCTGTCAAATTACTCCTCCTTCGTTTGGTGTGGTTTGAGGTGAATAATAATGAAATCATGCGTGTGTGTGTATATATATATATATATACATATATATATATAGTACCTAAAATGTATTGTGAGAATTGTTAGTGTATTATTTGATGGGATGCTTGATATGTATAGCATGTTGGATTTATTTTGATAATAAATCTATGTTCAAGTTAAGTTGCCTATATTTTTAGGATAAATTATTTTAGTCATATTTCTACTTTATATAATTTTGAGTTTTGTATTTGAAATTTTTTTCTCAATTTTGCATTTTAATAAAAAAAAATATTTTTGTTTAGTCACATTTTCTTTTTAAAATATTTTTTAAAAGAATTAAAAATTTAAAGATATTTTTGTTTAAAGGTATTTTTGTATTATATTTGACCCGGACAATACTGAATCCTATGACGTCATCCACCATGGAAAGGTTCGGTCTAAACTGTAAAACTGAAGGCAAAACTCGCTGACAATCTCCCCTTTAATAGTTATATGTTTCCTCCAAAACTCTTTTGAAAGCCATGAGCTGACGTGTTATGTGGAAATCACATTGTGTAACGGGTCAACCCCCAATACTAATGACTTGTTTACGCTCTATATAGGATAAATTATCATAATAATACTTGAACTTTTTAAAAATTTAACTTTTGCATTTGTATTTATTTCTGTTTTAAACTGACACTTCAACTATAAAATATCACTTCTTTTGCCATTCCGTCCAAAATTTCTGTTATATTTCATTTTCAGTCCAATTTTTAGGGGTATTTTCGTCTTTTTAAAATCATTAATATTTTTAAATTATTAAGGTTTTATTTTTAAGGGTAATTTTGTCATTTCACTTAATTATTAAAAACCTAAAAATATATTGTTATTACAAAAGTTTGAACCTACAACCAAACAACTAACTAAATAATATTTAACCACTATGACAACTATGAATATGTTAATTTATATAAAACTTATGTTTTATATTGTAATTACACAACTAACTATATTTTTCCTTTTTAAATCATTAATATTTTTAAATTATTACAATTTTATTTTTATGAGTAATTTTGTCATTTTACTTTCATTTTTTTAAATCATTAATATTTTTAAATTATTAAAATTTTTTCCAAGGTAATTTATCATTTCACTTAATTATTAAAAATCTAAAAATATATTGTTATTGCAAAGATTTGAACCTACAACAAAAAAAAACTAACTAAATGATATTTAACCACTGGGACAACTATAATTATATTAATTTACATAAAACTTATGTTTTATATTGTAATTACACAAATAATAAATACGTATTTTATATTGCAATTACATTTTATATTTAAAATATAAATCATATTGAATATAAACATTCTAAAAAAAATATTTTCAAATGACACAAATCAAACCATAAATTTTTGTTGTTATCACCTTATTCAAATTTTGCACTGAAGCTTTTCTTCACTCTTTCATTTCAAATTCATCGCAAAACATGAATTAGTGTCAACAATGACATTATATTAAAAAAACAACTCAAAATTAATGGTTTAGTTAGTCGCGTGGTTTGAACAAGGTGACGAATTCGAAACAAAAGAGTTAAAAGAAGATCTTCAGTAATGCTTGAAGAACGTGACAACAACAAAAACTTGTGATTTGAATTGTGGCATTTGATAATTTTTTAAAAAAATGTTTACATTTAATATAATTTATATTTAAAATATAAAATGTAATTGTAATGTAAAATATGTATTTATTATTTGTGTAATTACAATATAAAATATAAGTTCTATATAAATTAATATATTTAAAGTTGTCCAAGTGGGTAGATATTATTTAGTTAGTTGTTCGGTTGTAGTTTTAAATCTTTGCAATAACAAAATATTTTTCAGATTTTTAATAATTAAGTGAAATGACAAAATTACCATGAAAAAAAATTAATAATTTAAAAATATTAATGATTTAAAAAGATGAAAGTAAAATGACAAAATTACTCATAAAAATAAAATTTTAATAATTTAAAAATATTAATGATTTAAAAAGGCGAAAATATAATTAGTTGTGTAATTACAATATAAAACATAAGTTTTATACAAATTAACATATTTGTAGTTGTCTTAGTGGTTAAACATTATTTAGTTAGTTGTTTGGTTGTAGGTTCAAACATTTGCAATAATAATATATTTTTAGATTTTTAATAATTAAGTGAAATGACAAAATTACCCTTGAAAATAAAATCTTAATAATTAAAAAATATTAATGATTTAAAAAGACGAAAATGTTCCTAAAAATTGGACGAAAAATGAAATATAATAGAAATTTTCGACGGAAGGGCAAAAGAAGTGATATTTTATAGTTCAAATGTCAGTTCAAAGAAAAATAAATACATATGCAAAAGTTGAATTTTTTAAAAGTTCAAGTGTTACTAGGATAATAATATATATATATATATATATTATATATATATATATATATATATTATAAAATAGAAAAATAAAAAAATATTTAAATTTATATCGAGAATAAAAACGAATGTTGAAAGAAAAAAAAATTAAATAAAAAATATGAATTTCCGTTTAGGATTCATCACATTCATAAAAAAAAAAATGAATAACTTGAATGAGAAAACAAATACATTTATTTATGTAAAAGAAAGATTATGAAATGATTCAATATTAAATTTTTAATATTTCATACATGTATTTATGTGATATTTATTTTAAAAAGAGTTTAAAAAAAATAAAGATATTATATTTTAAGAATTAAAAGTTTTTTTTTTAAACAACTTTGCGAATGGCCTGATGGCCTTCTCACTAATGTTTCAGCAGCCATTTCGGTTGATTCCTTTTTGCTTTAATATATTCTCTTTTCCATAAAAAAAAATTAAAACTTTTTTAATAAATAAACTACATTTATAATTAAAAAAAATTAAATTGCAATAACGTTAAGAGTAAAAAGACAAGTCCAAAAGAAATACAATGATGCGGTTAAAATTTATAATTATAGATATATATATATATTGTTTTTTGTTTGCTAGTGCAGCTTCCTTTCACTGTTTAAAACTTTAAAAACAAAACTCATGATCCATAAGTTTAATAAAATATATTATTTCACTACACCACTTAATTAAACACATGTGTATATATTTGTGTAAAATAAATGGTATTTAATTCAAATTTTGTTACTGCCAAATTAATACAAAATTCAAAATCCCAAAAATTTCATGCCCAATTATTTATATAATTAAATATTATCTTTAATCTAATAATTATCTATTTATATAATCAAATATTATCTTTAATCTAATAATTATGAAGATTGTGACGAGCATAATAACAATGAAATATAAGTAATTGAGGATTCTTATTATAAGTGAGATCCCTCAACTATTTAGACTAAAAATGCATGGTCTTCGTGCTCAAATAAATTGATAGAGAGCAATATCATTTGGTCTAGTTTCAATCGTGTTCCAAAACAAAATGGAATAAAAATTGATGTCTTCTTTTAAAAATTCAAATTCAGATCTTCTTTTATTATAGTTTTTCATTGATAATAATAATAATAATCAACATGCAAAAAGTTCAATGCATTAACCATCACTTAAATTGATGGAAAGAAAGTATTTTCTAATAAATTATATAATTTAATAGGACTAAATTTACCAATTTACTTCATATATATAATCAAGTATAATTTAACATTTTTTATCTTCTATTGAAAAAGAAAAAAAACATTTTTGTTCCTCCTGTCCTATTTTCCTAACAATTAAAGAAAAACCTAGAGAAATTTATCTAATTGCAAAGGAAACAAAAAGGGAAGAAAGAATTCAGTCAAAATTTTCTAATTGATAGAATTTTGGTGTAAACTGAAAAAAGGAACCCTTTATTCAACATCTGTTTTTATTAAAAATGTCATGGTTCAGCTCCCTTTAGGGCATTAGTAGCAAAGTTTGAATGCAAAAAAAAAAAAGAAAAAAGGAAAAGAAAATAGATCAATAGACTAACCAACATATTCCCATAAATTCTAATATGTAAGCATATGGCAACCCCGGAATGATCACAAAATCAACCCTGCAAGACTTCTGACTCTCTTTTCAGTTTCCTCCATTAATAGTCGTAGCGGTTTTATCAATTCTGAGGACATTGAAAAAACAAAATTTTTTTAAAAATAAAAATAAAAATAATAGTTAAATTTATAATTAAAAATTTTCAAAATTAAGTATCATAATAAAGGTACTAACCATACACTTCTGGATGCCTTTGGTATTCTACAAACCCAAGCTGAAAGAAAGAAAAAAATTAAATAATCAGTAATCAATAAAAGGTTGTGACATAATAATCAAATTAACAAGAAAGGTGGATTGTATAAGTTTCTGAATTTAAATGATTATTTTGTAAGAGTTTCTGAATTTAGATATTTTAGAGTATCCTTTTCAAGAAAGTTCTGCATGTGCCTCTCAATAGCTTGTTCAGATAATCCATATTCTTTCTCAAACCATGGAACATCCAAACTTTCAGAAAAATGACATTACAAGTTCATTAACTTAATCTGCTTGTTCAAGAATTGTAAAAGATAAGGTTGAAAAAAGGGTACTTAAAAATTAGAGTAAACTGGAATATCAAATTTAATTATTTGCTATCTTAAGCTCATCAACAAGACATGAATGGGCAGGCCAACCTCGTCTAAATCCATTTGTTAGAATGCCTTGAATTAGTCAAATCTGTTACTTCTCTTTGGGATTAGGAAGTTAATCAAATATTATAATATCTATTATTATAATATTTTATATTAATCAAATATTATAATATCTATTATTATAATATTTTATATTAGTCAAATATTATAATATTTGACTAATATAATATTTTATATTCTAGATCTATTTTATATTCAAAGGTGGCTGTCATCTTTCCTATAAATAGGTTCATTTGTAAAGCATTCGTTGTATTGTAGTCACCTACAACTACCTCTGTAATCTCTCTGAAAATCAGTAAAAGTTCTCCCCTCTTCTGTTAGGTGGATGTAGCCAATACATTGTTGGTGAACCACGTTAAATCTGTGTGTCATTTTTTTACATTTCTGTTATCTTTCTCACATCCGTCATAACAAACTGGTATCAGAGCTCGGGTAATCGAGGTTTGTAATCTGGTGAGAAAGATGTCTGCGTTGAACTTAAAGATTGACAATTCTGAAGAAGACATCACTCTAGTTGCAGGCGAACACACGTATCATGCTGATGTGTGGGTCCTTGACTCTGGGGCGTCCTACCATATATGTCCAAGGAGATAGTGGTTTTCAACCTATGAGCAGATAGACGGGGGAAATGTCTCCATGGCAAACAGCTCGGTCTGCAAGGCGGTTGGAATAGGCTCAATCAAGATTCGGACGCATGATGGTAAATTCTGCACATTGCACAATGTCAGACATGTTCCACTAATGACGAAGAATCTGATATCCCTGAGCTTGCTGAGCGAATGAACCAGACACTTCTGGAGAGAGCGAGATGCATGCTCTCTAACGCTGGCCTAACTAGACGTTTCTGGGCAGAAGCAGTTACAACGGCATGCTACATAACAAATCGGGGACCACACACAGGCATCGACTGTAAAACATCGTTTAAGGTATGGACAGGGAAGCCTGCTGATTACTCAAATCTGAGAGTTTTTGGCTGTACATCTTACTATCATGTCAATGAGGGTAAGCTGGAGCCAAGGGCTAAAAAGGGAATATTCGTGGGCTATGGAGAAGGGGTGAAGGGATATAGAATATATGGTCTTCATCTGAGAATAGGGTTATACTTAGTAGGAGTGTAATTTTTGATGAGAATTCTATGCTCAACCCTATGGTGAAGCCCATTATTGTAGAGAAGAATGGAGCTGTTGATGAACAGGTGGAGGTGCAAGCCACTCAAAAGGAGAGCAAGGCACAGAAGTTGGTCAGTGACCAACTGCCACAACCAGAAACCAATCTGCCAGAATCTACACCACCAGAAAATCAAACATCTGACTTATTTCAGCATAGCATCGCGTTGAACCGACCAAGAAGGGTTGGAGTTGGACCTCCAAAGCGGTATGTTTTTGATAATATGGTGAATTATGCACTGTAGGTTGCTGAGAAAGTGGAGCTTCATGAGCCGTCCACATACAAGGAAGCAATTTTAGGAACTGAGTCAGCACAGTGGTTGGCTGCAATGGGAGACGAAATGGAATCTCTTCACAAGAATCAGACTTGGGAGCTGGTCAGCTTACCGACAGAGAGAAACGTAATCACTTGCAAATGGGTTTTCAAGAAGAAGGAAGAAATATCACCAACTGAGGGTATTAAGTATAAGGCACGAGTAGTTGCAAGAGGGTTCCATCAGATAGAGGGAGTAGACTACAACGAGATTTTCTCGCCGATGGTCAGACATACTTCTATCAGGGTGCTACTAGCAATAGTTGCACATCAGGATTTGGAGCTTGAGCAACTAGATGTGAAGACTGCTTTTCTACATGGAGAGTTGGAAGAGGAAATATACATGACTCAGCCAGATGGTTTCCAAGTTCCGAGAAAGGAGAATCATGTGTGCAAGTTGAGGAAGTCCTTATATGGGCTTAAGCAGTCTCCAAGGCAGTGGTATAAGAGATTTGACAGTTATATGATGCAGCTCAGCTACAATAGGAGTCCTTTTGACTATTGTGTGTACTACAACGAACTGAAAGATGGTTCTCGCATATGTCTGGTCCTGTATGTAGATGATATGTTGATTGCTGCTTGGGACAAGTCTGATATTCAAAAACTGAAGGATTGTCTCAGTGTAGAATTTGAAATGAAAGATCTGGGTGCTGCTCGAAAAATTTTGGGAATGGAAATCTATAGGGATAGAAATCAGAAGAAACTTTTCTTGTCACAAGAAGGGTACATTAACAAGATATTGTCAAGGTTTGGCATGTCATCAGCTAAACCTATAGACACTCCAACGGCTACTAACAGCAAGTTGGTAATGTACGCGCCTCAATCCGAGGAAGAAAAGGAATACATGTCAGGAGTTCCTTATGCAAGTGCAGTAGGAAGTTTGATGTATGCTATGGTGTGCACCCAACCAGATTTGGCATATGCTGTTAGTATTGTTAGCCAATTTATGGCTAAACCAGGGAAGGAGCATTGGCAGGCTGTGAAAAGGATTTTTCGATATCTTAGAGGTACGTCAAATGTTGGTCTTATTTATGGGAATGATACACAGTGCTTGGTAACCGACTACTCAGATTCTAATTATGCTGGGGATGTGGACAGTAGGAGATCCATGACTGGTTATGTTTTCACTCTTGGTGGTTCTGTGGTAAGTTGGAAGGCAACTCTACAGCCTACTGTGACTTTGTCTACTACAGAGGCAGAGTACATGGCATTAACAGAAGCAGCTAAGGAGGGAATTTGGTTAAAAGGACTAATCAATGATCTAGGCGTACATCAGGATCAAGCTATAGTGTATTGTGACAGCTTGAGTGCAATATGCATAGCCAAGGATCAAGTTCATCATGAGAGGACTAAGCACATTGATATCAGGTATCATTTTCTAAGAAGTGAGAAAAGAATCAGGGTGAAGAAAGTGGGCACGACTGACAATCCTGCTGACATGTTCACCAAGCCAGTTCCACAGAGCAAGTTCCAACACTGTTTGGACTTGCTAAATATTACAAGCTGTTAAATGGCAGAAGAGAGGGGAGCGGATACATCTGGCACCAAGGAGGTGCATCTGGTAAATTGTGAGAGAATTCAAGTCAAGGTGGAGATTTGTTAGAATGTCTTGAATTAGTCAAATCTGTTACTTCTCCTTGGGATTAGGAAGTTAGTCAAATATTATAATATCTATTATTATAATATATTTATATTAGTCAAATATTATAATATCTATTATTATAATATTTTATATTAGTCAAATATTATAATATTTAACTAATATAATATTTTATATTCTAGATTTATTTTATATTTAAAGGTGGCTGCCATCTTTCCTATAAATAGGTTCATTTGTAAAGCATTCGTTGTATTGTAGTCACCTACAACTACCTCTGTAATCTCTCTGAAAATCAGTAAAAGTTCTCTCCTCTTCTATTAGGTGGACGTAGCCAACATTGTTGGTGAACCACGTTAAATCTGTGTGTCATTTCTTTACATTTCTGTTATCTTTCTCACATCCGTCATAACATCATTCAACTCGAAAAGGATATTTAAAGACAACTAAAATTCTCAAATTTACTACCAACTAGTATTATTGAAAAACAACAAAAATTAAAATTATATAAGACATGAAACGTACCGCTTCCCCTATATATCTATCAACAGTACGGTGGGTGATAAAAACCGTCATTTTATAAGCGCGATAGCTGCCAAAGGAGAATTCATCGTAAGTACAAATAGCTGTTAGTATTTGATATTAGCTAGTCTTAATCATGCATGAAATAATAACTAGATCATTTACGGGAAAAGCAAACCAAATGGCTAGAACCGATGCACCAAAACTGACAGCAGTGTACAAGCAAACAGACCCACAACGAAATGAAAATGAGAAAATATCAAGCCCAACATGTAGGCACAGAAGACTCTATGGACTTAGCAGTTTTCTGTTATTTGTTTAACAGTGAAGACGCTGTCTAAGCTATTAAAGAAAGAAAGGCCAGAAAGTATCATCTAAAGAAATTTAATTTACATTCTCAACACACGCGTGTAGAGTAAAGTGAAAGATGTCCTACATGACATTTTAAGTAGGTTTGGATACACTGAAACCATGGGATTGAACCAACTCCAAATTGCAAGTACTTTAGAGAAAATGTATTAAGGAATTCAGCCAAGAAAGAATAAGGACAAGAAGCATACTCCATACCAAAATGTTTCAATAAAAATAATAGTTACAGGACGGTAAAAAGGAGAACTACTACTCCAGAGATTTTCTGTCCAACCCCCATATTTTCTTTCCTTTTCTTTCCGTATGCATGAGTGTTTGTTGGGGGTGGGGGTTGTCTTGTTCATCAAGATAAGTGAAACAGTTATTTCAAGAGACAATCTTTTCTTACGTCTTATCAAGATGCTCCTCCAGTAACATGTTCAAACGTTTGGCCACATCTATCATATCAAGAGAGCGAAAAGAAAGTGATGACATCAATCCAGTAGTGTCTTTACCCTCTCCTTTAGCGGAACCAAAAACTGCAACAAGTCGAAAGTATTATATCTTGCAAAAGACTCAAATGAAAAAAAAAAAGACAAAAGAAATTGATAAAGAAGAGTTTAAGGCCATTTATGACAGTGGAAATTTCTGGTTGGTGATTATCCAGAAACTTCACTCATCTAGGCCCAACCAAGATAATTTATATCGTTTTTATGCTTATCTAATATGATAGTGGAAAACATCAATCACCAACCAGCCTTCCATAAACTCTAAATACTACACCACTATTCCTCAAATTCCCTTTGGTTTTAATATTGCAAACTTAAAAAAAAAAAATATGAATACAACAAATTAAAACTTCAAGCTAAAAAAGGAGTTGCATGCAGTCTACCATATACCTTTTATCTTCCCAATTGCAATTGAAGACTATGAGACAGACAACAAAGTTAAGCGGAAAAAACCAAGTTTCCTATTTCCTTCCATTCTATATGGTTTGATCCTTCTCCTACTTTAAGATAATATAACTAAGCAAGCAAGATATCCTTTTCTAGACAGTTGAAGCATTCACTACTTACATGACCACAAAAGAGAAGTCTCATCTCGAAATCTCAAATTGAGGCAACTAGAAAGCAAATAGAGTTTTCTGAAATAAATAAATAAATAAATATATGTATATGTATATTCATCCTAAAGTTCATTCATAGTCTTACTAATTCTGTTGCAGAATCAAGCATTTCATGCTATATTGATCTCCTAGGGCTTCAATATCGAACATATCACACAACATACTACAAACTAATCTGAAAATTGAAGTAAATTTCAATTTCGTCTTCTAATAAGCTTAAGAAAATTGACATTTCAGTTATCTCATTTTATATAAAAGATGGAAGCACAGGGAGCTCCTCTCTGTTGAATTAAAACAGATCTCTGTCTTCCAACAAGATTTGACGTCAAAATCAGTAAAGTTTTTGTAAGGAACAAAATAAATAAATAAGAAAATATTATGTTTATCACCTTTCAAATTAGAGAAACAGGACAAAATTTAAAAACTCAACCGTGTTCCTAAACTAAAACTAAGAATTAGCATCTCCATTTAGTACACAAGAGATCAACATTCAAATGATCTAAATGAGTAATTAACAACGCAGATGAGCAAACGAGAAATTAACTCACTGTATCCCGAGATTAGGCCTCCCTGCGTATCAGCCACTTGACAATTGCCCGGCCAAATTGCCATGCTCTTCAAATAGAAGTCCACGACGAACTGAAAACAAACACCAAAAAATACCAGTGCGAAGATGATTAGAAATATTGTCACTTCCATTCCAATCAAAAACCTAGAAAGAAAGCATAATCAAGAATTCATGAATTATGAGATGAATACTGTTATAGTGGAAGGATCTAGATTAAGTGCTCCAATTCGGAGAAGGTCATTGCAGCAAAATCGTCTGTACGTTGTCATCGTTGCTCGCTGTTCTTCACCGTCTGAAAAAGAAAATGTTTCAGAACTTCAAAATGAAACGGAAAATACTCTGTGAATCCTTTAAAGTAAAATCTGAAGAATTAATTATAAAATAATATCTCCCCTCTGTTTATCCCAACGGCTTAACTAATTAACAAACTTCCAAGAATTAAAAATTTAAAATTTAAAATAAAATAAAATAAACCCAACAAACAAACTTCATACGTCAGCATCGAGTAAGTATCTGTAAACCGACTGAGGTCTCCGGTGACCAGTAAAAGAAAGAAGAAAATGAAAAGGAAGGGGGAAGAAGCGCAACAGTCTCGTCCGCTGGCAACCGAAGAAGGCAGATCATCTCTTCTTCCTGTGCTCTGCATCGCCACCTTTTTTCTTTCCTCTGTATTTTATTTCCTTTTCCTTTCCCCAACCTTTTTTTTTTCCCCTCAAATTATGCTCATAATAATACAATATAAATTAATTTTTATTGATATATTATTTTGCTGATATATTTGTTTTTTTGGCTGATATATTTGTTTTTTTTTAAAATCTGCCTATAAAATTCTGGCATGCAAGTATACAAATAGATTTATAATTTATGGAAAATTAATAGTGAAATATATCACAGAATCAATTTAGAGATGTCCGAATTTTTTTTTCTCTTTTATTCAATTTTAACACCAAAGAAGAATTTAGAAGATATCAATTTAGGATTCATCCCTTAACACCTTCCTATATTAGATTATACTAAAGCTAATTAGAGGACATCACTAAAACACTACAAAGAAACTAATTACATGACACTACCAAAATACTATAAGGAAACATATATACAATTGATATGCTAAAGATATTCTGCTGATATACTAAATATATGCTACTGATATGCTAATACCCCCTAAGTTGGAGCATGTGGATTGCATATGCCCAAGTTGCGAAGAAATTGATCAAAATGCTGCTTCCCATGGATTTGGTAAAGATATCAGCTAACTGAACATGAGTAGAAACATAACTAGGAGCGATGATGCCTTTGACAAGTTCATCACGGAGAAAATGACAGGCAACTTCAATGTGTTTGGTACGTTCATGAAACACGGGGTTAACACAAATGTGTAAGGCAACCTAACTATCACAATAAAGTTGTATGGGATGAGAATGAGCAACACCTAGACATAATAACAGTCCCTTTAACCATTTGAGCTCACAAACAGTAGAGGTCATAGATCGATATTCTGCCTCTGATGACGAATGAGACACAGTATGTTGTTTCTGTGTTTTCCATGAGATGGGAGAACAACCAAGCAAAATGATCCAACTAGTAAGAGATCGACAAGTCAAAGGGCAACCTGCCCAGTTAGAATCACACCAAGCATGGAGTTGCAAGTCACAATCAGCACATAATAAAATTCTTTGTCCTGGATTTCCTTTCAAATAACGTACCACGCGTAGTGCCGCATCCCAATGCTCCTACACTGGTTGTTGCATAAATTGTGAAAGCATATGAACACTATAAGAAAGCTCAAGTCTAGTAACAGACAGATAAATCAAACGCCCCACTAATCGATGATACCTCTCTGGATCAGAGAGAGGTTTACCCTTAGCCAAAGGAAGATTATGATTTGGATCTAATGGAAAGCTGGCAGGTTTAGCACCCAACAAGCTACTTCATAAATTATTTCCAAAACATATTTGTGTTCACACAGGAAAATACCCGTGTTATTTCGTGCCACTTCAATCTCCAAAAAATATTTTAAAACGCCAAGATCCTTCATATGAAAACATTTACTCAAATAAGTCTTGAAGTGCTGAATTGCAGAAGCATCATTACCCGAAATGATAAGATCATTCATATATACCAACACATTGAGCATAAGGCTATCTCGATGGAACGTAAATAGAGAATAATCTAAATAAGATTGTTGAAAACCATACCATTTCAAAGCACCAATCAACTTGGCAAACCAACAACGGGGAGCTTGTCTTAGTCCATATAAGGATTTTCGAAGTCGACAAACTTTTCCATGAGCTTTGGATTGAAATCCAGGAGGAAACTTCATATAGACCTCATCCTCAAGATCACCATATAAAAAAGCATTGTGAACATCCATCTGATGCAATTCCCAATTCATGGCCGATGCAACCGCAAGAAAAGTATGAATAGTCACCATTTTTGCGACTGGTGCAAAAGTTTCAGTATAGTCCAATCCTTCAACTTGATTATTCTCCAAAATCACCAGACGACCTTTAAATATCTCAATCATCCCATCGGCATTAAATTTGATTTTATAAATCCACTTACATCCAATGGCTTTCTTCAAAGGAGGCAGTTATTCTAAGGTCCATGTGCCATTATTTTTAAGTGCTTGCATTTCGTTCTGCATGGCATTTTGCCATCTTTCATCTTTCATAGCCTCAGCAAAAGTTTGAGGTTCAGTTCTTGTAGTAATAGTTGCCAAAATTTTGCGATGATGGAAAGAAAATTTATCACAGTTTACATAGCGAGTAAGAGGATATGGCGTACCTGAGGATTGCAATTGGGAAGATGAACTAGGAGAGTGGCTCAATTTATAAATAGTATTTGTGACAAAATCGTGCAAGTGAGTTGATGACATTTTTTTTCGATGTCCACAGCCCAATGGCTCATCATCTAGACCAACATTGTTGCCCCCCTCACGTCATTATTCTCATAGAGTCTAGATTCCACAACTGCTTCAGTTGCAACATCCTCATCAAGTCTTGATTGTTCATTTTCTAAAGACACACAATTTGGTTGTACCCAATTCGTATCTCCATCAACATCCTCACCACATAAATTTTCAAACTGATGAGATCTTTTAGTTAATTTTATCAAATAAGAAAACTCAGTCTCACAAAACACTACATCTCTTGAGACTAAGAAAACTTCAGATTCTAAGTCATACACTCTCCATCCCTTCTTCCCATAAGGATAGCCAACAAAAATACATTTACGACTCCGAGGAGCAAATTTATCTCCTTTATGATCTTGATTATACACATAACACAAACATCCGAAGACACGCAAGTGTGCAAATAACGACGACTTACCATACAAATTTTCAAAAGGTGTTTTCTCATTCAAAACAAGTGATGATGTTCGATTAATCAAATATCCAGCCGTTAAAATGCATTCACCCCAAAACTCTATAGGTAGATTGGCTTGAAAGCGCAATGCTCGAGCTACATTCAGAATATGCCTATGTTTTCGCTCTACTCGTCCATTCTGTTGCGGAGTTCCTGTACAAGAGGTTTGATGCACAATACCATGTTCATGAAAATAATGAGTCATGCATGTGAATTCTATACTATTATCACTTCGAACAATTTTCACTTGTTCTTTAAACTTACGCTCGACTAGAGCAAAGAATTAACATAATTTTGTTGGTACCTCTTTCTTATCAATTAATAAGAAAATCCATGTTGCACGTGAATAATCATCAACAACAGTTAAAAAATATTTAGTTCCACAAACAGAAGGGGTTCGATACAGCCCCCCAAATCACAATGAATCAATTGAAATATTTCTAAAGTTTTATCACAAGAAAACTTTCTCTTGTTTTTTTTGCTCTTAAGCACACATCACATGTTTTATTTCTAACACTACTAAAATCAACTTGAGGTATCAACTCTATAACCTTAGAGGAAGGATGTCCCAATCGCTTGTGTCATAAATCAGGTGAATTATTTTTGCCAACCTTCATAGCAGCTGCAGTCACCTTTGCTTGAAGAAAATAGAGCCCCTCCCGTTGCTCACCCACACCAATCACCATCCTCGAAGTGTGGTCCTGTAGAGTACAAAGTTTGTCAGTGAATTGAGCCACATAATTTGAATCATGAAGCAATTGTGATAAAGAAATTAGTCTGCATAACAAGCTTGGTACATAAAGAACATTATTTAATTGAAGTCTGTTGTTAATCACAATTGTTCTCTCCTTTGTAACAGAAGTTTGCTTCCCATTTGGAAGTCCCACATGACATTCTACTATATTACGAACATCTTGCAAACATTCCAAGCAACCTGTCATGTGATGAGAAGCACTAGAGTCAACTATCCATTGTATGGACAAATAATTACCAGTTAATTTTTCATTTGATTCAATCTTTTGTAGCATTGAGAAGTTTTCTTAGTGATTCCCACTAATTACTACTGAGTCCAGCAAAAGCTGTCTTATCCAGCTCTGAAACTCCAACATTGCCCTTTGCTTTTGATCTTACAGTCTGGATTGCATTTGTCTTCACTCCTCCCTTGAATTGAATATGTGTTATTAGACTTTCAGGATTATCACTAGAGTTTTCATATGGGGAAATAGTTTTCCTCTGAATCACTTTAGTATTTTTTTTGCCTTTTTTAAGCCATGGCTCTGATACCATTTCACATAATCAATTTAGAGATGTCTGAAAAGTTTCTTGTTTTTATTTAATCTCAACACCAACATATATACAGACTAAGAGAAGAATCTAGAAGATATCAATCTAGAATCCATCCCTTAACACCTTCCTATATTAGATTATACTAAAGCTAATTGCACGACATTACCAAAACACTACAAGGAAGCTATTTCCTAAATAGTTCCCAAACTATGGAAATTTGGTGACATAAGTTCCCAAATCATTTTGTTGGTAGAATTGGTCCCCGAACTATAAAAAAATTGTGATATTGGTCTTTCCGTTAAAAATTCCGTTAAATCATCGGTTAAGTAAGATAAACTTCAAGAGTATTTATGTCACTACATTATTTAAATATATTTAATAATAGACAGATTAATATAAATAGTCTCCAAATTATAGATGTTTGGTGATATTAGTCCTCAAATTATAAAAAAATTGTGAGATTTGTCATTTCCTTAAAAACTCAAAATATTTATGTTATTATACTATTTAAATATATTTAATAATATATAATATATTATAAATATAATATTATTTCATGTTTATTCCTCTCCGTCTTCCTCCTCCTTATTCTCTTCCACTTCTACTTCTTTATTTTCATTTCTTAATAAATAAAAGGTTCTGAGAAAATTAATTGGTGCAAATAATAAAAACATTACGTGAAGAATTTTTATTTATTTTTTATTTTTAAATAAAAAGAACACGAACAAGAAGAAAAGATAAAAATAACGAAAAAATATATACGAATGATATTAAAATATTATTTAAATATATATGTATATAAATTGGATATATTAAATATATTTAAATAATGTAATCAAATAAATACATTTGAAGTTTTTTTTATTTAATGAAGAATTTCTAACTAAATGATTAATGTTACAATTTTTTTTTTATAATTTGGGGACAAATTTTACTAAAACAATAATAATTTAGGGACCAATGTTACCAAACATTTATATTTTGGAGACTATTTATGTCAATCTGTATATAATTAAATATATTTATATAGTGTAGTGATATAAATATTTTTGAATTTCTTTTAATGATTTAACAGAATTTTTAGTTGAAGAACCAATGTCACAATTTTTTTTATAGTTCATACAACAATTCAAAAAAAAAAATTTAGGGACAATATTACCAAATTTTTATAATTTGGGGACTATTTATACCAAGTTGCAGTGAAATATTAGTTGAAAGAAATTCTATATACCTTCGAATAACAAATAAATTCAAAACAAAATTTTGTTTTATATTTTAATACTATTTTCTTAATATATATATATTTTTAGAAAATAATCATTTGTTATTTGTAATTTTTTAATATTTCATAAATTATTATTATTTATTTAATAAATTACTTTAACTATTCAATTTCCCAGTTTATAGAAGTTTGAGAACAACATGAAGCGAGATACGGCGTCGTGTTCTAATGTTAGAGTATTTTTGGACTCAATTTGAAACGCCAACCCACAGACTGTACAAATACAAATAAGTTTCGCGGTTATTAATAAAAGGAAATAATAAAGAGAAAAAGTTTCGTTCCTCATTTCTCCGTCTCTCCGCCCCAGCCCCTCTCTCTCTAATACGACCCACCTCGTTTTTGAATCTTCATTCTCTTACATCTTGTTCAACAAGTGGCCAATGCTTTGAATTCCGATCCAATTTCAACCTAGAAGTCACTCTTTGTTGGTAATCTCACCTTCACCAGTATTTTAAAATTCAATTTTTGTTTTGAAAAAGATTTTTTCTTTTGAAGTCCAGTTTTTGATTCTTGGTTTTAATCTGGATTTATTCTGTTAGAATATATATATATATATGTAGAGAGAGAATAAGAGATATATAAGAATGTATATATTGAATGAATAAATTTACAATAACAAAAGCCTCTTTATATAGGCAAACTAAAGACGGTAAAAGACTATAATACCCCTAGGTATATACATATATTACATTAACACCCCCCTCAAAGTCAAGGAGGTTTTGCAGAAACCAACTTGAGTTTGGTAATGAGAGTATCAAAACGACCAGGTAAAAGAGACTTGGTGAAAATATCAGCTGTCTGGTCGGCAGATGAAACAGGGAGTAGATGGATCGTACCGCGAACCACATGTTGACGAATAAAGTGACAGTCAATCTCAATATGTTTAGTACGATCATGAAAAACGTCATTATGAGCAATCAAGATGGCGCTTCGATTGTCACAATGAACCACAGTAGCTCCTGAATGACTAACACCCATATCCTGAAGAAGCCATCGAAGCCAAAGCAGTTCTTGTGTAATCAGCCAGAGCACGATATTCAGCTTCAGTGCTAGAGCGGGCAACAAGTGTCTGCTTTTTACTACGCCAAGATATGAGGGAGTCTCCTAAAAAAAAAACAGAAACCAGTGGTAGAACGACGATCCGTAGGATCTCCAGCCCAGTCTGCATCAGAATACGCACGAAGCTCCAATGAGGACTTACTGGAGAAATGTAGACCATGAAAGAGGGTGCCCTTCACATACCGGAGAATGCAAAGTACAACAGCATAGTGGGTGGAGCGAGGGGTAGACATGAACTGACTGACCAGATGAACAGCATGGGCAATGTCAGGACGAGTAACAGTCAGATATATAAGGCTGCCGACGAGCTGTCTATATAAGGTAGCATTAGATAGTAGTTTACCATCAGTAGCGGTAAGATGAAGATTCGCTTCTAAAGGGGTTGATGCGATCTTACTATCAGAAAGACCAGCACGTGTAAGAAGATCCGAGGAATACTTGGCTTGAGTAAGAGAATAACCAGTAGGTCCAGATGAAACCTCAAGGCCAAGAAAGTAGCTCAAGGGGCCAAGATCTTTCATCTCAAAGTGACGATGGAGAAAGTCTTGTAGCTCAGAGATACCTCGAACATCATCACCGGTAATAATCATATCATCAACGTAGAGAAGAAGAAGAACAATGCCACGAGTAGTCTTTCGAATAAAGAGAGCAGAGTCATAATCACTAGCGGAGAAGCCAAGATCCCGGATGGTAGAGCTAAACTTGGCATACCATGCACGTGGAGCTTGTTTGAGACCATAAAGAGCACGACGAAGACGGCACACCTGATGGGAAGAAGATGGAGACCCAGGAGGAAGCTGCATGTAAACTTCTTCAGTCAAATCGCCATTAAGAAAAGCATTCTTGACATCCATCTGACACAAAGACCAACCACGAGCAGCAGCGATAGCAAGAAGACTCCTAATGGATGTGAGTCTGGCAACAGGGGCAAATGTTTCCTCATAATCAATACCATACTCCTGAGTAAAACCCTTAGCCACAAGACGAGCTTTGTATCGCTCGACAGTTCCATCAGATCGGGTCTTAATCTTATAGACCCATCGACATCCAATAACAGATTTTCCAGGAGGAAGATCAACAATATCCCAAGTATGAGTCTTATCAAGAGCATGTAGTTCCTCAGACATAGCTTGCTGCCAAATAGGATTAGTACATGCCTCACGATAGGAACGAGGCTCATATTGAGCCAATACAGTGGAAAAACAATGATAATCTCGAAGATGAATAGGAGCTTCCCTTACCCGAGTGGAACGACGGACTGGAAAATCCTCAAGATCAGAAGGTGCAACTGGAGGTGCAGGATCAGCAGACGATGACTCTAAGGGATAGGTGGTCATCGGTGGCGTATCATGGATAGTGTCATCAGGAGAAACACCTGGTACATCAACGTCCTCCGGAAAAAGGTCAATGGTGGGATCAGAAATATAAGGAGGCGCAGAAGAAGGGGATACCTGAAAGGAGGATAAAGAAGAGAACATTTTATGTTCCCAAAAGACAACATGTCGAGATACTCGAAGACGACGAGATAAAGGATCCCAACATCGATAGCCTTTATGTTCAATCCCATATCCCAAGAAACAACACATTCGAGCTCTAGGCTCTAATTTGGTTCGCTCATGTGGTTGTAATAAGACAAAACAAACACAACCAAAAACCCGAAGAGAATGATAATCAGGAGGGGAATTATGAAGTCGCTCATATGGAGTAAGATTATTGATGATAGGTGAAGGAACTCGATTAATCGTGTACGCAGCTGTGAGAGCAGCTTCCCCCCAAAAACTTTCGGGACAACCAGAGGAAATAAGTAAGGCACGTGAAGTATCAAGTAAATGACGATGTTTTCGTTCCGCTCTCCCATTTTGTTGGGAGGTACCAGGACAAGATCGGTGCGGAAGAGTGCCTTGTGCTCGTAGGGAGGCAAGAAAGGAGGTATCACAGTATTCTTGAGCATTATCTGAGCGAAAAATTTTGATTACACGAGAAAATTGAGTTTTGATCATACTAGCAAAATCATAGTAGGTCTGTTGTAATTGAGATCGATTTTTTAAGATATAAAGCCAAGTGTATCGAGAGAAATCATCCACAAAAATAACAAAATACCGAGAACCTCCCATAGTAGCTGTGGGAGCAGGCCCCCAAATATCAGAGTGAACTAAATCAAAAGGTGCAGATGTAACAGAAGTACTTTTATGAAAAGATAACGCATGCTGTTTTGCAAGTTGACAAGACTGACAATCAAGATGTTCATTAATAGTAGAACCTAGAACACCTTTAGAAATAAGAAAACGTAATCGACTTAATGAGACATGCCCTAAGCGAGAGTGCCAAATTCCAAAGGGAACTGACGAGGAGTAGAGGTGACGGCAGCTGTAGTAATGGGAAGACGAAGATGTATAAGTTGAAATAACTTTCCATGTCTACGGCCTATCCCAAGAGTCTGACGCGTCTGTAGATCCTGCACAACACAACCAGTAGGAAAAAATGTAACAGAGAGACCAAGATCACATAGTTGGCCAACAGATACAAGATTAAACATAAGGTTACGAACATAATAGGTGTTGGGAAGGGACAAAGTAGGAGTAGAGACATGTCCAACATGTTCAACTTTCATAGATGAACCATTAGCAGTAGAGATGGTAGGAAAAAAAGACTCAGATGATTTTGAGGAAAAGATAGATGAATCAGAGGTCATATGATTACTACATCCAGAATCAAAGTACCATGGTGATATACCTGTAGGTGCAGAAGCAGATAAGGCGGTAGAAGGATTACCAGAGCCAGACATAATCTGTTGTAGGAGAGCAGAGAGATCATTGACATCAATCAACTTAGATGAAGTAGAAGAGATAGCAGAATCCCCAGCGATAGCAGCAGTAGACTGAGGACGGGTGTCTTGGGGGGAAGACCGTTTTGGACAATCAGACCTATAATGACCAGGACCACGCTTATGACAGTGTTGGCAAATCCGAGTAGGACAAGTCAGCAAGCGATGGTTAGTGGCATGACAGAAGGTGCATTCATTATTCCGAGAGCTAGAGCCTCGAGATCCATTAGAAGATCCACGACCTCTAAAATTAGGGGCAGCGAGAGCAGTATCCATGTGGGTATTCGAGCTCAATCCAAGACGAGTCTCCTCAGATAAGAGCTCAGAGATAGCCTGATCTAGTGTAGGGAGAGGTATACGATGGAGAAGAGAGGCACGAACCGGCTCAAAAGCATCTGATAGTCCCATGAGAATAAAATAAGACGTTGCTGATCTCGATAGGTGGTAAACAGAACAGCATCAGCATCACAGTTCCACTTAGGCTCAGATGAAGTCAACTGATCCCATATAGAGTATATCTGAGGCAAGAATGCGCTGATAGACTGTCCAGGTTCTTGACGATGTCGGCACAAGAAGTCATAAGTTGGTACTGACAAGCCAGATCAGCAGTAGTATATCTTGTGGCCAGAAATTTCCAAAGAGCATGAGCAGAATCAAATCTCCCAAACTGTAGACTAATAGATGGTATAGAAGTATTACGAATCCATGTAATTATCTGGTGATTTTTACTGTCCCATCTTCAAGTCGTAACATAAAATCATTCGATTTCTCATCAGCCTCCTTAACAGGTATCTCAATATCTCCAGTGGCATAACGCCAAAGTTTTCGCCCTTTTAGAAAACTCGACATGGCTTGAGACCATGGTATATAATTCTGACCATCTAAAGTCATTACAATAGGTCTGGAGGACTCAGATCTATCCATAATGATTAATTAAGAACTTCAGGGGTCAATTGCAAAAATCAGATATTTTGAGGGACTATTTTGCAAAAAACCAGTAATTACAAGGACCAAATTGCAAAATTCAGAAATTTAGGGGTCAAATTGTAAAAATCCAAGAAATCAGGGACCAAAATGAATATGTCAGAAACTTCCAGGGACTAAGTTGCAATTACCGTACTGCTAGATGAGGTGGCGCTGACAGGGCAATGACGTGGCGATGATGTGGCGCTGAGGTGGTGCTGAGGTGGCGCTGACGTGGCGCTGCCGGACAACAAATCAACAAACAGCCGGAGAAAACCCAGAAATCGTGAAAAAAAAAAAAAAAAAATCTATTGCCTCAAAAACACAGAAGAACAACCGGAAGAAAACATGAAAATAGCCATCTTCTCAACTAGATCTCGATCTAGGAATTTCCGGAAAGAAGACAACCAAAGATGAGTATTATTATTATTATTATTAGTAGTAGTAGCAGTACCAACAAATCAACAGACAGCCGAAGAAAACCCAGAAATCATGGATCAAAGAGAAGCAGAGGTAAATAAAGGTGCCGTTGTTGGTTGTGGATCAAAGAGAAGCAGAAGTAAATCTAATGGATCTCGGCAGTGGATCGGCAGTGGATCAGCAGTGGATCTCAGCAGTGGATCTCGGCAGAGAAGACGCAATTCGACGGCACAATAGAACTTGGCCGGAAAATCAGAAACCTTGCTCTGATACCATGTTAGAATATATATATATGTAGAGAGAGAATAAGAGATATATAAGAATGTATATATTGAATGAATAAATTTACAATAACAAAAGTCTCTTTATATAGGCAAACTAAATACGGTAAAAGACTATAATACCCCTAGGTATATACATATATTACATTAACATATTCGATAGTTCTTTTGAGGTTTACACTGATCGGGCTGTGTTTTCATCCTTCTTGAGTTGGTTTTCGAAAACTACTTCTTGTTTCTTGGTGTTCTTTTTTAATTTTTTTTTTAATTTTTGCTGGGTTTTGTGAAATCATTGATGTTAAGATGATGTTCAACTGGTATTTTTGGAGGTTTTTTCCCCCTTCCCCCCCCCCCCCGAATTGGTTGGTTTTTCTTTCGTTTGTTAATTAGGTGTTTATCCGAGTCTTTGAGATTCACTGTAAAGTAGAGTTTGAAATTTGAATTTTTATATTTAAATTTCCACTAACACAGCATCTAAATTATCTGATATTTTTTTTCGAGTTGAAGCTGTAGGTGTTGGAGACTGAAAATTTCAATTTTCATTGAATTTTGAGAATTCCAGGAGTAGTTGAACGGACGCTTTTTTTTCATATATGTATATATATGTATTTTGTTTGATGGTTCCGTTTTTATTTTCATATTATTTGGGGAAGGGGGTCCTCCGAGGCGTGGTTTCTACATTGTCTCTATGATTCATCATGTGATGTTCTTGATTTTAGAATTGTTTCTATAAAGGTCAAATTACCAACACGCATGTAGCTTAAGGCTTGAGATTTAACTGATTTCATAGGGGGCTTGAGATTTACGAGCAGCTTTTTCTTGAAAGATGGGTAAGGAGATGTAAGATATATGAGAATTGGTACCGTGAGTTGGAAATGTACATTTGGTCCAACCCTTCTTTTGTTGTCAAAACAAATTTACTTCTTAGTTTATTAGTTTGACAATGTTTTTTTTCTTCAATGAGAATGTGGAAAATGGACTTCTTGGAGTAATTTCTATTTCAATATATGGAAAAATTCAGCTGTTTTACTTATGAAAATTGATCTGGTGGCTCTAAGGATGATTGTTGTTCATGTTTACAGTTCCTGTCTTTTCTTTTATTAATTTTTTTAATGCTTTCTTCAAAGTTCTGAGGTTCACACTACAGTTATTTGGCAGACACATTGTGCTGATGCTATTCTGTCTTGCTATTTTAAAAATGCTGGAGCTAAAATTTTCTTTTGTTTTAAGTCAAATGCATTTTGTAATTCATTAATGCTTTTAATGTAGGTGGTTCAGGAATTTAGAATGGGGCCAACAAGAAAGTCAAGAACTGTGAACAAACGACATTCTTATGTGAATGAGGTCTCTCCTGTTAAAGATGCTGAAAATGCTAAAAGAAATAATCCCCGGGTAAGTTTTAACTGAGGTTAACTTCTCTTGTATTGAAGCTCAACTTGGTATAAGTAATACCATCTGAAGTATAGGATCTGAGCAGGATTTTCTATAAGGGGATGTGCTCTAATTATGAGTAATTTTAGAAATCATGCTTACATTTATCTTGAAATGTTTAACATAATGGCTTTTTTTGTATTCACCTTCTTTCAGAACTAATTCTTACATAAACATCATTCTCAATTCTTTTACTTCGTTTATGTTTTTAAAGTGATAATATTTTTTATGTATTAAATGTATGTTTGAGATGTGATGAAAACCTGTAAACTGTACTTGATAGTAGTGGTGAACATCAACTGATTAAAGTTGAATCTGTAGGCATTTGTGTTTAGTTTGACTCCCTTTATATGTCTTCTGGTATGGTTTCAGCCTCAATTTCGAGCTGGAGTTTGATTTGATATAGCTTGATATCTTTAAGCTTGAGCTAGATTTTAAGTATGATTAGAATCTTGATTTGAGCTCAAACTTCCACAATTTTCAAAATAATATTATTTCTGACTTATATGATACTGCATATGTTTAATTAATACATGTACACACAAGCTCTTGACTGAAATACTCTGAGGATTTGAATTTGGCTTACTAAACATTTGATCCTTATAGGGCTTGAATTTGAATTTTAGCTCATTATTGCAGACCTGATTCAAGCATTGAAAGTTCTGTAGACTCTACTTGCTGGTAACTGTTCCTATTGTTAGATTTCATCTTATACCATTGATGATTGTAGAGTTGACTATGTTTCTCTATGATATTTATATATTTTCTGCCATATACTTGTATTTATATGACCCTTTTGGATTGTTTAAGAACAATTTCTCTTATAATATATTCCATATTTGGAGTTAATCGTAAGTTGCGCAAATTGGTTAGGGTTTAAGGTTGTCTTATAAGTTATACCCCTTCGTTTTTTTCCACTATTAGGAGCTCCTAAATCTCAGGGTTTATGGGGGAAAAAAAATCAACTCTTTAATGGGGAAGCAAGTCTTTAATGGAAAAAGAGGTAGTACTCAACTCTCATTCTCTTCCTTAATTTTTTAAATTTTTTTTTTAATTTGATATTGAAAAGAAGGGTTTTTAATTTGTTTTTGCGTTAGGGATGAAGAGAAAGAATCCCAAGATCTTTAAGAAAGGTAGAAACGGCAAAATTGGTCGTTTTAATGGGAAGAAAGATGTTGTTAACAATTTCCCTTCAAGAGAAGATGATTGTGGTGAGCTACTGTGTGTCCTGGTTACTATTTTTCTTCTTCTTGTAAATTTTCTTTAAGTATAAACTAAAAAGTTTTGTTCTTTAAGACAATAATTTAAGTGCCTGTTCGGAGGATGACATGGAAATCAAAGATGAGGAAGAAGAAGAAGAAGTTTTAGTTTGTAGAGAGCCTACAGTGTATGATGACTTATTGAAGAAGTTGGGATCAGGTAGTGAGTTGGTTGCTAAAGCTTTGAAGCGAAGGTAATGCTCTTGCTATGAAAGATTCTTTCTTTCTGTTTTTTTTTTCTAGTATTTTTCCCCTATTATTTTTTGTTCAAGTTTCTAAATTGAACAATGGTGTATGCTCCCTGAAATCAAGATGTTTTTCCTGAATACCCCTGTAATTATTCTACTACTGAAGAAAGTAAAGAAGAGGATATTTTGATTTATCAATCAAAAGACACCTTATAAATAAAAAACAGAGGGAGTACATAATTTGACCTATAATTGGTAAACATTAAGGTCTACTCTTAATTTGATGAAAAGAGTAAACTGCAATGTCTTCGTGTGTTTTGGCTAGTTTTGTTTTGTAAATTTCCCCAAGAGTTTGTGCTAGTTGGGAAGGCAAAGGAAGTATCTTGAATTTTCAAGAACTTAGGGAGTTAATAGTATCTATTGCTATATTTGGATTAGTAGCTGGGATTTTTAAATTTATTTATAAGGTTGATTTTTCTTCAGGTACGAGGTGCTTTGATTCAATAATTGCGGAATGATTATCCATGATTTTGAATATTTTCTTGCCACAATCATTTTCTTATTAAGATGTTTATATGTGTCTGTCTAGAAAGTTCTAAAACTTGTACCTGCTTGTAGCTGATTACTTTTCCAAACATTAACATTGCTGTTGATATAAGTTCATGGCCACAGAGGACAATAGGTACAATAGGATTTGTCAAATTGTGTAAAGATGTTCTATGGGTCTAATCATGAAAAACTATAGGAAGGAAAGTTGTGGTCACTTTCCTTTAAATAAAGGATGAGTTAAAAAAGTGCTTAACCTGTCTCGGTGTACAATACTAGATCATGATAAGGAAATTATCATATGATTATCTGCTTGTTTACTAAAATGTAGTTCTAAAACCTTGAGGTCTATTATATTATATACTATAGAGCATTCTTTGGGGAAATTTAAAAGATCATTGTGGTGATGTAGTTAGACAGGGTGCTGATTTCTCTTCTTCTTGCAGTCACTCTCAAGTACTTATTTTATTTTTATTTTTAATTTTATACTAATAGGGTTTTTTCAGTTGGCAATTTACTGATATGTTATAAATTTTTGCTTAGTTTGAGGTTTCTCATGGCATTGATCTTGTACTGCCCTTGTGTGAATACTCTCTTCAAAATTGCTTCTCTTGTTTATAGGAAACTAGATGAAGAAGGAAAAAGTGATTCAGAAGATGATGGCTCTGAATCATATGATTCACACAACGATGAAAATAATAGTAAGCATCAGACAGATTGATTTTATTTGTGTAGACATTTTGTTCTGTACATTTATATTTTTTAAATTTGACTAACACTCTTAACTTATTTCAAAAGTAAATTTTAAGCATGTCAAATATATTTTTAATAATCAATTACAAAATTTCCAAATTCAAATGATTTAATTATAAAAGTATACACATTTAAATTTTCCGTGCTCTCCCCAAGTAAGATAAGTTTGATTTATGTTATTTTATTTCTTTTCTTTATGCAGCTAGTGACAGTGAGCATTCTGAAAAGGTGACTAACACTCTTAGTTGGTTTGTCAGAAAATGTCCAAAGTTCTGAGGAAGATGATGAAGATGATGAAATTGGTGGCTCAGACACAGATGAAGAAGGTGATTCAAGAGAAAATGCTCAATCAGTTGCTGAAGCCTCATTGAACTCAAGGTATTTGTTAATTGTTTAATTTGGATTTTTATTAAGCATCTCAAACATCATGCTCACTGTACAGTGATTAATTACTCTGCCTCTTTAGATGGTGGAGAGGATTAGGAAACAAAATGGGAAAAAGAACAAGAAGAAAAAACGAAAAAAAGAAGAAAAGAACTGGATATGAGATAGAAGCTTACAGATAGGCTGCTCTTTAGCTCATATCTTCTCAGAATAAAATTATAGATCATTCTGGCACTAGTTCAAACATGAATTCCCATTTTCTGACTTTTGTCATTTGCTTGCATCTTTCAGTAGGGTTCAATTCAATTGCTATCTTGAGGACTTTCATAATGCATATTTTAGTTTATTCCAACCTAATTTTTCTGGCACCTTGGCCGTTTCTCATTTTCTTCAAAATCCTTGAAATTTATTCATTGTTCCTAAGATCATGGATCTCTATACTTGGTGAAAGGTATTTGTAGATTTGGGGTAAAGAGAAAGGTAATAGGTTAATTATCAAATAAAACTATTTATCAAAGGTAAATCATGCTTTTGTTGTATTTCTTGGTACTTTATCCATGTTATGCTTGACATAAGAACTGTGCAAATAAACTATGCATTCCCTTGGGTTCTTGTTATTGAAAAAATAGTTGGTGGCAAATGATTATTCCCTTGGGTTCTTGTTATTGAAAAAATAGTTGGTGAAAAACTATTTATGCAGATACCTTTAATTATTTTTTGTTAGATTGATTATGTTGTGGCAAATGACATGCTAGAGTCTAATATGTTACTTTTTCTAGTTCGATAGAAGGTGAAGTAAAGAGTGGATAAAGGCACTTAGTGGTTAGACTATGTAAGCAATATGTCGTATGATTTTGTATTAAATAATCAATGATTATAAGTTTTAAATTACTTCAGATTTAGTTATTAATGTTTCTGACAATTGATCTTATAAATCTCCAAATAATTTTTTGCTACTCCTAAAGTTGCATCAATGGGTGAAAGGCTTTGAAAACCCAAGATACCTTTTCCCCATTATAAATTTCCTTTCAATCATGAATGCAGAAAAAAAAGAAACTTTCTGTAAGAGGAGAGTTTCTATCAAGTTTTTTTTGCTTCTTCTTACATGACAGATTTGAACTTGCAGTACTTTTAGCAGTCATATGGGTCACAAATTAACACCTGTAGAGATTGACAATTTAATGAGAGGAAAGTGGAGCTATAAATGGGAGGTGCCTGCCCTTGGGATGTCTAATTGCAAGTGGAAAGGAACTGGCAAGTGTTTTATTGAGGTAGTTCTCTTCTTTTTGTATGTAATGATGATCATGAGTGTATTGATTTTTGTTTTATGAGACTCATATTTTGAATAATTAGTGCCCTCCATAATTATAAATTTTGATTTTTCAAAACCTTTTTTTATGCCTCTCATTCACTTCTAAAAGAAATGATACTATCAGTAGTTATCTTTACTTTTGTTAACAAAAAAAATGATGTTTTTCATGTGGAATGATCCTTATATTGTACGTAAAATGAATTTCAATTTTGTAGTTGATAAAATTTGGATGTTTTGAGGTTACCTAAAAAACGTTAGGGTGGGATTTTTGTTGGTGTATTATGATGCCAAACAAACTTTATGCAAGATTAACCATTGTTACAGAATCTTTCCATATGTATATTTTGGAACTTGGAAATCACAATAAACTTCTCAGATAGGTAGCATGGTTAGAATCAAAGATGGTAGAGTATAAACTCTGTTAATTCTTTCTTAGGACTGAGTGGAAATATCCTGCTTCCCCCAAATAGCTTTCTTGAAAAACTGAACACTTTTTTATTTTTTATTTTTTATTTCGTAGTAAGAAAATTATCATTCTCTTTCTGAAAGAATCATTTATAGGTTTCACATCAGTTAAAAAAACTAGGCCAAACATGTAAAAGCCCCCTTCCCTGTAGTAATTGAAAATGATATGTTATCCCTTTTCGTTGTCTGTTCTATCTTCCTTGTCAAGTTCTAATTATGTATCTCTCTCTTTTATCATGCATTATTTCTTATCTTTTAATATTAAATGAATTAATTTTGCATAGAACTACTTTCTTACAAGAAATATCTTTGTGCTTAAATTTGAATTGCCTCATAAATAGTGTTAAATAATGTCAGATGAGGGGATCTTCCATGTAATGCATTTGCTCCTCTCTGACTTTCCTGAGACTTAATAAATACAGTTTTGAGGGGTTTATGATGCTGTACTATTATGAACTAGTTCATTGAGATAAGTTTATGACCATTTCTTTGCAGGAGAATGAAATAAACATATGTGACAGGCTGAAAGCTAGACTGCATAAGCATTGGTTGGATATTTATAGAGAAGCAGGGGGCACTGATTTTGATTCATCTAATCAGAGATTGTTTTTCTCCATTTGTAAGTGAGGCTAGTCAAATAAGTTTTGTATGTGATTATTTAATTTGAGATTTTGATGATGATAGTTTTGATGATTGTTAAAATATGTGATTTTGGGGTTTTGGCCTAGTGCTTTTTTGTTTTCATTATGGTTTTTTTTATCTGTTTTTAATAATGACTTAAAAATTGTGCATATATAATGTCCGTATGTACAGATTTCTCTAGCTTTTATTTTCTAAATACTTCTGTCTTGTATCTGCTGCTACTTTGTGCTGTTTCTGAAGATTGATCTATATTCTCTAGGTAACAGCTATCGGGATGTATTGCATCATAACAAAAAGCCCTACTATCTCAAAGGACTGAAGGATGACTCAGCAGTGATGGATGCTTATATTATGCATTCAGTATGTGCTTGTCTCCAGAGTTTTCTGTAGATATCTAGCCATCTATTTGCAGAAGTTTGTTATCTAACCAGATTCTTTTATATCCTTTGCAATGAAAATTTGAAATTTCTAACATAATTTGTGCTGATTAAGACAATGTTATGCAGCTAAATCATATTTTCAGATCAAGAGCTCTTATGTCAAAGAATGATTCAAAAGTGGCTAATTCTCAGGCAAGTTTAACAGATGATGTGGTCAATGGTAACAGTTTGCTTGACCGCGGGTTTACTCGTCCTAAGGTACCAACTAGTGAATTTTATTGGTGTAATTCTAATGTTTGTAGACAATAACCTATATTGATTTTCCTCAAGTCTTTTGAAAAAATAATTCATGATTCAGGTGCAGTTATGAACTTGTCCCCTTCTCTCCCATTCTCGTGTAGATTTGATCTCTTCATGGAGTTAGTATTTTTTCTGCATGTGAAAGTGCTGCAGTTTATTTAGTCAACTGAATACCTGCTGCAATCTTTTTTTATGCATTAGAACGGGAGATAAATTGTTCAAAGGAAATGGTTTTCATATTTTTTATAGATACCTACACTTTTTAACTATCATTTGGTATTTTACTACTTCTAGTTAGTATTTTTCTGCATGTGTACTGCAGTTTACTTAGTCACTTGAATACCTGCTGCAATTTTTTATGCATTAGAAGGGGAGATAAATTGTTCAAAGGAAATGGTTTTCATATTTTTGATAGATACCGACACTTTCTAATTATCATTTGGTTTTTTACTACTTCTAGTTATTTATTAGTTTTACAGAAAAATTGAAAACTATTATTGCATATGGTGCACAACTAGCCATCACCCTCATCAAAGGAACTCTTGTTTGGTTATTTTTCCACTGAAGATTCTTTTGATTTTAATATTAGAAGATAGAAGCTCTTATTGCATGTTAGGATCCCTCCTGTTAGTTCCATAATGAAATACGCTAGTTATTGAAAGAATTAAAAATATAGCTAGAAAGATTCATTTTGAACATGTGGTGTCATTCCAAGCTCTTGGTGAGATGTTTAATTTCTCATGAGTTACGTACCTTGGCATCTGAACTTTAACATTCCTAGATTATTGGATATATATATCCTTTTGTGATTCATATAAGTTATTGTTATGCATTGTTCATATCTTTGGTTTCAATGATTAAATTTCATACTGGAGGCATTCAAAACATATTGCTAGAGTGGCTACTTGTACATTATTCGGCTCTATGGTTCTTTCCTTTAACTGTGCTTCAATTTGTTTTATGTTGCTCAGATCCTGATCCTCTTGCCTCTAGCAAGCATTGCACTTCGGTTTGTCAAGAGGTTGATCCAGTTGACCCCTCCAAAGCATAAGGTATACCTATTTTATGAGAAGGTTTATAAGATATGCTTCTTTTCCCTTTTCCCTTTTTGACTTCATATTTACCCATAAACCCAGCTAAACTATCTATAATGGGTAAACTTTTCAAAGAACTCCAGATAAAGAGAATATGAGCTATGATGTTCATAGTATTGTAGGAAAAGACTTGTCATCTAATCTAATCTTATATTGTGTAAAAGTGTGAATGAGGGTTAATAATTTTCATTAAAATTTTCCTTTTTTTTTTTTTTGTGAAGACAGTTTGCCCCTTACATAGAGAATGATTAACTTAAAAGAAAAGGTTAAATAAGAGATTTTTACTTACTTTCAGTTATATATTAAAAAAGACTATTACAATATATTTTGAAAAGTATGACTATTAATATGAGAATTAATGCGTTTTCTCATCTAGAGTAATTCCTCGCTTTGCTATATCCTCAAAAGCTCCTTGACCATCATTCAATCTCCCAAATTTACCTAGACTAAGAATCAGAGTGCTATACAAGAAATAGCAATAGTTGTACCATAGAGAGGTGAACTGTGATAGTTGTGAGGACAAATACGTGAGTTTACTATTCTTCTTGATGTTTCTAACTTCATTGTTGTAGTTCTATGTGTGCTTTGCGCATCTTTAGTTTCTTATGTGTTGCTTCTAGAAAATTTTAGCTTCCTCTGTCTAATGCTATTCTTGTGGTTATGGCTTCCTAAGGTTAGTGTTGACAACATTGATCGCTTTAGCGAAGAATTTGGAACTGGTGGAATTGAAGAGCAGGATAAAGATGACGTTGAGAATAAAAAGCCCTCTAAACCCTCGGACTTTCAAGCCTTGTTTGGTGGCAATAATAATGATCACTTCATGATAGGCATCAAGTATTTGGGGTAATGTTTTCCATCTAAAATGCAAGCAATTTCATTCCTAGGCATGTGTAGACTTGTACTATATCAAATACTGTAGTTTCTAGACAAGATTAAGGAAGTGAGCAGATGCATGTTTTCTTTTTTATTTGCACCGAGTATTCGTAGTAGGAATGAGATTCTTCAATTGGAAATTATTTTACTAAATTATCTGTTGCTTTATGTTGTCATTCAGCTCTCATTTCTTGTATGCATTTCGAGGAATATTTTTTATTACATGTAATAGGATTTAACTAGATAGTGTTGGTGTATCTACTTAGTGGGCGCATGTTGACAAAAATTTATGAGCAAATACTAGAGAAGCCTTGTTCCTCTGAATATTTTTTTAATTAGGCTCATAAGGTATGATGATGAAATATTTTGAAGTTGTAGGTTCAAATGGAAAAAGTTTAGGAGCAGAAATATATTATTAGGACTGGATTTGTGAATGGCTTGATACAGTCAAGGAATGAAATTACTCCTTAGTAGAATGATATGGTGACTTATGAATAATATGTACGTTAAATTGAGTTAAATTGCCACCTACTCTAAAAAATAAGTTGATAAATAGGGTTTATATTTATCATTTTTAACACACTCCTTCACATGTGGGTGTGAAAATGAAATATATATATATAAATAAGTTGATAAAGAGAAGTTGTATTTATTCTCTTAACAATATATAAAGGAAAATGAAGAATGTAAAGGGTGCTTTTCAAATCTTCCCTCAGAATATTTTTTAAGAGTATAATTTCACTCACAAGTTCAGAAGTCTTGAGTTTGTTGATTAGCTAACCTAACACCTAAAAAAGTAATTTTCTGAAACTAATAAAAGTAAGATCATGATGTTCTCTTGTATTGCTTTTATTCAAATCATATACATACAATTTGTTCCTACATCTATTGGAGGGATTCCTTGCGCTGGTAGTTTTATTATAGTTGTTGGATATACTTCAGAGTAGGAAAAGCTAGCAGCAATCTGTATATTGTTTTCACTTTATATTATTTCTGTTGCAATATTCATAATTTTACTTTTATTTGTAGGAAGAGAATAAGGTTGTATGGAGATTTCTACTCCTCAGATATAATTGTTGCTTCACCTCTTGGGCTGATCACTGTGAGTCTTCAATCTTTGTTACTATTTTACTTTCTTATTTTATAACTTGGAGATCTTCTCATTTCGTTTTACAATAATTATATATATACCTTTTTAGGAGAAATATACAGCAAGATGTAAAGGATACTACCAGAGAGATTCAAAAAATATCTTCTTCATGTTTCAGATATAAGCTTAATTGTATGTTCTATTAGCTGAATTCTATCAACAATACTGGGTTTTTCTAGTGGATGACAAATTAAGTTTTAGTTTATTTAGATGTAGGGCACCAACTCACCCAGAAATGTATTAATCTGAGCTATTTTAGAACATCCTTCTAGGAATTAAAATTAATCTGTGCTGGTTGTTTAAATTTTCTATTTGAGAACAAAACTCTCTATGGTGGTTTATGAACTGAAATGGGTGCAAAAAAATTTCCCCTTTTTCTCCTTAGTTTTTGGTTTAAGTAGAGAACAATTGATCTCATCGGGTGTTGTCATATTTGTTTGATAATCTGCACGATCAATCTTATGTCTAGAAGATCACAATATTAGTTTCTTGTGGTGCCCTGATTTTCGGAAACCCCCCAAATTTACATCGAAAAATTATAATGACCTAGAAGTCAAACAGCAAAATAAAAGTTAAGAAAAGGGAGTATTACGTGTGCAGTGTGTAAATTAATAAAACTGTACAATTATGTATCTTCATTGCCGTCTTTTGCTTCTTGCTTTCTGAGTCTTGAAATATATTTCTTTAGTTTTATTCTGGCTGATATGTCAGCTTAGTTTTGAAGTATGATATTAACTATTTGTTTCTCTCTCTTAGAAAATTGGAGAGGCAGAAGCAGAAAAAGAGAAGGATGTTGATTATCTTTCTTCAATAGAGGTAAATTTTTTTTTTTTTTTTTTTGCTCATAGTCGATTATTATTGGTCTTGATATTTAGTGAACTTGTAACTATCTTCTTATCAACTGATGGAGAGAAATTTTCACATACCAGGTTTTGATTATTGATCACGCAGATGTTATACTAATGCAAGTGAGTTTAGTTAATTTAATTTTTTATTACAATCATATTTTGACAAATTAATAGTCATATGCACCTCTCTCTCTATCTCCCTTCGATTTATTTTTATCTTTTTCTTTTTTAAGATATATCTTGGAGGTGTTGGAAGGAGGGTGGAGTTTGGGGCATTATTTCTTATTATTTTCCTTACCTGACACCATTTCATTGGTGATGAGGAGGGATTCAATCCCTATAACTATCTTACTGAAATGTTTCGGTGCATTTGTGAAATCTGTACAGAATTGGTCCCATGTGAATACAGTTGTGGAACACTTAAATCGGCTACCATCTAAGGGGCATGGAACTGATATTATGCGTATAAGACCGTGGTATGCACTTAAGTCTGCTTTCTTTTTCTTCCATTGTGGAGCTTATTCTATTTTCAAGTTGGATGCGCAGATTCTACATTACTTATGATGAGCCTCTGATTTACTGAAATATTGTTTGGATTTTATTACTGCAATTAACTACTGAGGCTTGAATTCATGTTCTTCTTTGGGTGTTTTTTCCTTTATTTTTGAATTAAATGGGTATGATTCCTGGTCCTTAACTGAGTTTCAGATACTAAGATCTTTGCTATTTGAGCTAACTTGTCTCGTTTGATTTTGTTGATGCTAGGTACTTAGATGGACAAGCGCAATTCTATAGACAGACAATAATTTTAGGTTCTCATATACACCCAGGTAACTTGGCCTATGCTTCTCAAAGCATTATTTTATTGACTTTATTGTAGTTCTTGGTGCATATTCGAAGAAATATATATATATATATATATATGTATATATTAGCATTTCCAAATATAAATTAGAATTGGTAACATTTTAAAGTCGGGTGATATATGAATGCTAGTTTAGGTAAAGCGCCCATGACAGAATCTGACAAAATATGAACATGAATCCCTTGAAATTAAAGCCATGGAGAGTTAAAGTGATGACTAAAGCTTGCCATATTTCAAATATGAGATTTATTTATTTTTTCTAACAGGGAAAATTTGTATAGGTAAAAAATAATTGGGAACTCGAGTAAAATAAATATGGAGACATCTCAGGAATATGGAATTATTTTTGCTGCAGGAGCGAGAGTTTCTTGAGTATAATTTGATTCATCATATCACATCTAAAACCAAATCTTTAATCCTGTTTGTCTTCATAGCACAACAGGGGGAAAAGGCTTTACTAAGGAAAAGCTTAAATCTTTTCGGAAGTCTGAAAGATTGAATCCTCAAATAAACACGAAATTTGGCACCAATTTGAGATACCAATACACAACTTGATGAAGATTTCACCTTTTCTCCCCTTATCTAGTGTAGCACTACTTCCTCAAATTTCCTATAAATACACTACAGTGTTACTTACAAAGATATATGAGTTAGAACCTCACCAATTTATGCTTCATGAGAATTGGGATTCAAAATACTGACACTTAGGCTCTTCACCCAGCTACCAACTGACTTTTGCGCCTTGGGGATATTGTTCTTCCGTCCTTTCAAAGGTTCACTGACCCAAGCAACTCGACCTTTCTGTACCTGTTACTATTTCTTAAGCATTATAGGAATTATCTTTCTAGCAATGAGTAAAATCCATATCTTCGGATAATATTCCACTCCTGGATGTGTGTTGTATTGTGCAAGCTTTTTTCAAGTTGACTCGATAAAAAACATATTTAATGGTGTACATATATTATGTACAAAGCAAGCTTCCGCAATATGGCTGGTATATATGTTTCATAAATGCTTTCAAGTGTCAAAACCTGTGCTGGTTTTGAACATGCCTTGGTATGATACTTCGTACTTTTGTTGTTAACATTCCTTTCCTTTTCCTTTTCTCTCTCTTGTTTTTTTCAGACATCAATGCTCTCTTCAATCTGCACTGCCTTAACTTCCAAGGAAAGGTTTGTCCTCTTTTCATTTTGTAAATTCTCTGCCATGTTTCCACTTTTTGATAATAAATATGCCATTTACCTATTTGCCATACTGGAAACAAATGACAAAATGCTAGAGTTTGTAACTTCATCTCCCTTCACTTCTCAAGCGTTTATTATTTGTCCATAGAGGATGATTTGAAAAGAGAAAAATAAGTAGGAAGCATTGGGAGAGAGCTTTCTAGCGCACTTATATATATATATATATATATATATGTTTACATAAAAGATGAATCCGTTGGATGCTTCTAAAGATCTAATGTGCTTTTGCAGGTGAGGTTGGTGTGTGATTTTAAAGGAGTCCTTCCAAAAGTAATGCTTCCAGTACGCCAGGTTAGTAAATTGTTTAAATAAGTTATTTCTGATAATCAATCAAGTAATGTTTCTGATATGTATTTATATCATGTATTTATTCAAAGTGATTATTAATAATTATCTTTTTATAATATAGAAGAAAATACAACCAGTGCACTTACTTTTTTTCGATTCCATAGAATTCTATTTTAAGTCTCAGAATATCACAGGTCTATGAACGTTTTGATGTAAACTCAATATCCGAGGCTCAAGATGCTCGGTTCGAATATTTTTGTAAAAAGGTTTGTTGAATTTCCAACAATTTTCTACAAGATATCTAGACCTATATGTTTATCATACTAGTCCCTAATATTACTTTCCCTTTTTTCTCCCACGGCAGATATTTCCGAAGATAAAAGATTCTATTCAGGTATTCATAATTTCTTTTACTCCATCATTCTTTTTTCCCCACTTTCTCTGAAACTACTAAAGCTCTTCGATGAATTCTGTTCTTGCAGGGCGGAATTATGATATTTGTTAGTTCTTATTTTGAGTTTGTTAGACTCCGCAATTTTTTTAAATCCCAGAAAGCTTCCTTCTGTCTTCTTGGAGAGTAAGAACATCATCTGAAGCAAGCTATCAAATTCCTTTGTTTTTTATTTTTCTAGTCATTAATCAATCGTCCTTATGTGTTTATAGATACACAAAGCAGAGCGATATATCTCGTGCACGAATTTGGTTTTTCCAAGGACAACGAAAAATCATGCTGTACACTGAAAGAGCTCACTTCTACCACAGATATAAGGTACTCAAACCAATTTACTTTGTAACGAAAAAATCATAAATTTGTAATGTATTTTCTACAATATCTGACATTTCTTTTGTGTTTTCTCTTTTGTTACAAACAGATTCGTGCTATTAAGAATTTGATTATTTTCTCTCTACCTGAAAGAAAAGAATTTTACCCTGAGGTAGTCCCCATTCTTATTTCATTCAGTTCCCCATCTAACCAAAAGGGGGAAAAAAAAAAAAAAAAGAAAATCTTATGAAATATCTCTTTTGGACTTGCAGATTGTGAATATGCTCGAGGGATCCAATGACATGGCGTGCACTGTGTTATTTTCTCATTTTGATAAATTACGGGTATGACTAATATCTTAACAAGCAATTTGGTTTGAAACTTACTGTGATCCCTGAATATAGTTCTCTTCTTTTCATTTGCTTTTGATTTAATTCTTCTGTGTTTATGAAATACTATGCATGTTGTCTTACCTACATACATACTTTCTCTCGTTATTTTTAGCTCGAGAGAATCGTCGGTTCAACACCTGCTAAACGGATGGTCCAATCAGAGAAGAGTGTATTCGTTTTCTGTTAAAGTTCAAGATTCAAGGTTATTTGGTTCTCTTTGGGTTTTTGACTGTCTCTGCATCATACGGTTCAAGGTACTTGTTCTTTAGTACCTTACAACCATATATGACATTCATAATATACTTTTCTATTGTGATTTATATCTCCAAATTATATGCAAGACATATAAAACCAAAGCAAAAAAGAAGTTTTATTCATATATGGACGGCCTAAAGTGACTTAGGCTTTGCACATAAGATAGTAATTAATAAATGCAATTTTACATTATTTCAACAATAGCATCCATAATTGATGAGTACACATTGTGGGTTGCAAATAACTTCGTCAATTTCATAGTTAGAAGACTCCATTTTATCCTCTTGACAAGATTCATTGGCAGAGGATTCAAATGCAAATGGTTTAATAGTGAAGTAATCATATTTTAGTGTCTTTTTTGTGTTGATTTTTTGCATTTGTGTCAAAGCTGAACCACTGATTCCGAAATTAAGATCCGTTGGTTTGTTGCATGAATTCTTCACTGAAGAAGAAGACACTAAGTACACTTTGCATGCAGCGAACTGTTCTTCAGTGAGTTGTTTTGGCTTCTTGATCAAAAAGTTACCTTTTCTATTTGTCTTTGATTCTTGCACTAGAGATGTTTCATCAGCTTTCTTGCAACTTAGCTTTACCACAGCACCTATACAATAGTATTTATGTACCAATAGTGTTAATCAAACTTATATGCATATATATATATATATATATATATATATATTGATAGAGATGATCATGAGATGAGAGGAGACCTTCAATTGGAGAAGCTCCATCAAGAGAATCAGTGACTGTATTTTTGCAAGATTTGCAGTAAACAGAACCTTGCACGACCACCACTGGTTTACGATGCTCCCCATGCACCCCTACTATTACTATTAATGAGCCAAGAAGGAACCCTAATACCAGAATTGGTTTTGAAATAGCCATAATTTCTTGTTTTTAAACTAAAAAAAAAACCTTTCCGATAAGTTTAATTTATACTGTAATAATGCAGGCAGAATCAGTATTCAGACAAACATGTAATGACTAATAATGTTCATGAAATTATTAAACCTTTTTTTTAGATAGGAATTTCTTACTTTTGTTTTTATCGTAAGTAATTCTTTTTCAATAGATGGATGAGTCATCTTTGAAGTAATTGTTTTTCAATGGTTCTTATTTTATCATTAAATTATTTAAGATCATATATATATATAATACATATATATATACATATACATATATATATATATATATATATATATATATATATTATATAGTTTTTATCTCTAATGTCACTCGAACATATCATGAGAGAATGCTTAATATTTTTTATGAATTATGGGAAAAAAAGAAGACCCCTACATAATTATGCTCATTCTTGTTATGTTTCAAAGAAGACAAAAAGTGTAGGATCAAGAACAAGGTATTCCAAGATTCTGTGCTGGAAAATCTTCTATACTTCTTGGAAATTTCAAAACAAAAAATTGGTTTTTGGTTTTTATTTTATGCTGATTCTCTACCATCTCTCTTGTGTGTATATATATATATATATATTTGCCCTAATATGAATTTTGTGGCAATTATTTATGCATTATTAATGTACTATTAAAACATTTATGTGTCTTTAAATAATGACACTTGTTTGTATTTTAAATTATGCTACTATGGTATTTTATATATCACGTAAAATACATATTTTTCAATTTCTTTATATCTATATTTTATTAACATAGTATTAAGACCTTTGGGTGTATATATAATTATATATTATATTTTTAAATGTAATTTTGCATTGATCGACTCTATTAAAATATTTATATTATTTTCTTTAATAGATTGAAACACGTTTTTAATATAAATAACATATTAATAAAATAATACAAACATTTAAAATTGAAGTAATAAATTGTCTATATATTTATAATAATATCTATTTTTTTTAATGATTTGTAATTGGTAAAGTTAGAATTTATTATAATAAAAATTAATATTATTAATTTTTTAAAAATTGTAATTCTTATATACATAATATATTATTAAGAGGTTTACACGTATTGTTTTTCTCAACTACTATTATGAGCAGATTTAATTTATAATATATTTACGGAAAATAAATGTGACTATAATTATTATACATTTATTGAAAAATTACATAATATTAAAAGAAAAATATTTTAAATAATATATAGTTATTGTTTTAGTTATAAAATATAAGCTAACTTTTATGAAATAATATTTTAAAGGACATTGTTATAAGGAAAGAACTTTTACTAATATATTAAAATTTCACAAAAATTTTGTTTGATACTAAATAACTAATAAACACTATTTATATTAAAAACACTTATTAAATTAATGATTAGGATCATCCCAACAAAATTATAATCTAATGGAATACTAATAACTCTCTATAATATTTCTTATAAATATTACACTTTAATATATTATCTAATAACTACATATTTTTATATATATAATTTTTAAAACACAATCACTTAATTATATGTAAAAATTCAGAAGAAAATACTACATACAAATACATAATTTTTGGAGACTTAATTCTTCCCATAACTGATGATAAATATAAGTAATGTTAAGAACTATTATCAGTTTTCAATTCATTCTACAAATTAACATAAAATATCAAATTAATTTTGTTTTTGTATGAAACAAGAAAAAATAAATAAATAAAAATACTTACTGTTATGTAACATAATAAAGTATTATTAAATAAACAGCTGGAATAACTCAGTTGGTTAGAGCGTGTGGCCCTTAAACAAAGGTCGGAGGTTCAAACCCTCCTTCTAGCGTTTCTTTAGACTTATATTTTAATCCTAACATAAATAAAATTTTGCTCAAGAATTTTTTTTTCTTTCTGTTTTTATTAATATATTACCTTCATTTGTTATATATATATATATATATATATATATATAATCATTTTATTTTTCTTTTTTAAAACTAAACGTAATTAAGTATTAAGTAAGATCAATAATCAGAAATTATAACTTAATATATTAAAGGTAAAAAAGTACCTTAAATTTTAATAATAATAGAATCAATAAAAGCTCAAAAAAATTTAAAATAAAATTTTTTTCTTACAACAATTGTGGTAAAAATGACACTATGTTCCAATCAAATCCTGAAAACGTACAAGAAATAGATTCCTAATATTATTGACTTTGTTTCCTTTAAAATTCTCACCAACTTTTTTTACTAACTACCGCAATATCACACTATATATATATATATATATTGATTCTACATGAATCTGTCAAAGGGTAAAAATATAATTTAGAGTGCCGGAAACTCAGAGAGTTGTTTCTGAGAAGGCGAAGTATAAATGTCGAGAATAGGATACTTCGCTGGGCGTGTGCGATACTTTGGGATAGCGCACTTAGCGTCTGATTAACCTGCAAAATAAGAAGGTTCGGTGGGGAGTAGATACCCCGTGAACTCTCCGATGCTTAAGTCAGTAGAGTATATTTAGGATATCTGGAAATTGTCAATTGTCCCTTACCTTCTATTTGGGTCTCCCTTTTCTGGGGGCTTGATTATTGATTGTGCTATTATGGTCTTAGACCGTTATGAGTAATGATTTACCGTTTCAACCGTTAGGTAACGGAGCATAAATGAGAATAAATGTGTAACGTCCCCATTGAAGCCCATAAATGGGTATTTATGTCCTGTGCGGATTAGTTATGTTCCTTGGGGATTTATGTTGGTTCATTGGCCCCTCGTCAAAGTATTGTGAACCGGAGTGTAGGATGCTTCGGCGTTTTTGTCAACACTTGGCATTTCTTGGTGTGGGAGTGGCTAGGGTTTCTGACGGAGACTAGCTGTCTTTTCGCTTCCTGCCATAATGGCAGAATGTCAGCCGGCAGAAAACCTTTTTGTCTTCCCAATGCATTGAAGCTGGTGAGTAATCATTTCCAAGACTTTTTCCAAGGTTTTTAGTCTCTTTCTTCTTCTATATTTCTCTATCTACTTTCATTTACAAAACTTTTCTGCCATTAACGCTCTGAAGATTCCTCTCTGATATCTTCATCTCTTTTCTCTCAGCTTTCTTCTCAGACTCAGATGTTCAAAAAGGCAAGCTTTGTCTGTTTATGGTTTTGGGTTTAATATTGTGCGGGTTTGAACTGTTCGTTTCTGTTTTTGGGATGGTGTTGATTCTGTATTTTTGTAAGATTTTTGGGGTTTTAAGATGCTAGTTTCGGGTGGCTTTGTACTTGCATGGAGTTCTAAGTATTGAGCCTCCATTCGCATGTAGGATATGGCTGATCGAAAGGGAAATAATAGGGAGGTTGAGGACTTAATGGAGGAAGGGTTTGGGAGCCCTCGACCTGTTCGACCAAAAGTCACAGTGGCCAAGAGGGCGACCCAGGGTGAAGTTTCGGAAGGGATTCCTTTTCAACCACCTATGCCTGGTCCTCCTGCATCTGATTTTCCTTTGAGTAGAAATAGGATTACTAGGGAGCAGGCTGAGTCTTTTGCCCACAAGTATAGTATTGACCCTAGGATTTATAGAGTGTTTGTTGAGCCTTTAGCAGGAAAGATATCTCTTCATCACATTCCTGTTCCTCTAGCTCATTTTGAAGTGGGGTTCCATCTTCCTATGGACCCTGCTTTTGCCGACTTTCTGACTTTTGCTCGAGTCCAACCTGGGCAGGTTCATCCGAACACTGTCCGTACAATGTTTTGTTTAATTTGTCTTTGTCGTCGTCTAGGCTTCGAATTAACTGACAATATTCTTAGTATGTTTTTTTCTTCACTTCGGATGTCAGACAATATTCTTTCTATTCGTCCTCGTAAGAATAGAGTTTTGCTTTTTGACTCTCATCCTAATAAAGTGGATTTTAAGGAGAGATAGATGATGGTCGAGTCTCGTATTAGTTTCCCTTTCCGCCCTTTTGTAAATGGGAACTTCCAATGGCCTCAAATTCAATATCCCTCGACCCTTAGTCACTCTGAGAAGTCCTTTCTGGAGATCATTACTCGAGATTTAGGGAATGACCGTCAAAAACAAACTCGGGTGTACTCCTCTGCGGACTTACTTAGTGAGTCGAGTTTGAAATGGTGTGGGATAGGACCTGGTCTGTCGGAGAGGAAGAAAGAATTAGGCTTCGCGGAGGAGGAGCCAAATGAAGATTGGACTATACACCTTGGGGTGTTTTCTCTTTCCAATGTGATGCATGTTCCCTTGCTCGGGGTTGTCGGACTGGCAAGAGTATAACTTGTGCATTTCTCCTTCCTTGCTTTCTTTTTACTTTGGTATTGACTTTTGATTGTACTTGCAGGTCCAACGATGTTTAAGACTGTGTGGGGAGACCGGGAGGAGGAGAGAGATGTCCGTCAAACTCACCTGAATTCTCTACCTCGGTTTCCTCCACGACTTATAGATCGGGGCGCTTCTGGTGACACCCCACTTACCTACCGCTCTTCTGCAGAAACTTCCAAACGAAGTAGGAGTGTGCGCAGGCTCCGGGAGGAGGTAAGTGACAAAACTCCTCGTTCGGCTCCTGAACCCCGTAGGGAGGTTACTCCGGAGGAGGTAGAGGATGAAGAATAGCTGCGTCCTCGTCAGAAACGGAGGGTCTCACCTCGGCCCCCTACCGGAGACTTGCCTGCTTCTCCCCCTGTTTTGCCTACTCTGCCTGTCTCCGAAGATGTCGTAGATGCAGTACCATTAGCGGCCCGCTGAGCTTCTGGGTCGACTCCAGCTGAGCCTACTCTGGTTGATGACTTGGGGGATGCTCCTGCAACTGAGCCGGAAGTAAGCTCGAAGTCTCCCGTTCCATCCTGGCTTCAACCAGGGTTCGAGCTGCCTACGGAAGAGGAGGATTTCAAAGCCTTGGCTTTGGAAATTGTTGAGAAGACTCCGCCCCTCACTAACCTTCGGTTCAACAATCCTTATGTTGCGGCATTGGTTGGTGGAGCCATTTTGGAGCGAGCTCATGACCCGGGCAGCTTAGCTGGGATGAGTGAAATGAGGGTGGAAAAGGCTACCAATCGTCTTGGGGCTTTGTTTGCTCGGGTATGCTCTTTTTTTTTTTTGAGTTTTCCCTGGGAACGATTTCTAACTTGTTCCTTTTCATAGGCTTCTTCTTTAGCACTTCATATATCCAGGTCCCGAGTAACAAAACAGACTGAGCAAGCAGCTGCAAATGCGGAGTGGAGAAGTGTCAACGAACCCCGTCTACTTTTGTTGGAGCAAGAGGTTAATAAGCAAGCAGCACTTGTAGAATCATTGACTGCTGAAAAGCAGTATTATGCAAACAAAGCAGAGGAGGTGAGGAGATTGTTGGCCGGACTGCAGAAGCATACCTATGATTTGAAGGTTGATAATAACTGGTTGCGGGCTGAAAAGACTAAGTTGAGCTCGGCTAGAGATGAGGCTGTTGCTAGCCGGCTTTCCCTGCAGGAGGAACTGGATTACTGTCGCTCAGAGGAGTTTAAGAGGAAGATCATTGAAGATTTCAAGAAGTCCTCTGAGTATCAATCAGAGGTTAACCGTGAAGCCAGCTCCTTCCTGGACAAGGGATGTGTTCATGTCATTAGGCAGCTGCATCCATACTTCAAAGATAAATCTATTCTCCTTCACGCCTTCAAATCCAACTTTGACAATGACTTCTGTCGCGAGGGTGCTGACTTCATCCCCTTCACTCCTGAAGAGTTAGAGGCGCTGCGGGAACGAGATGCAAAGAAAGGTAGACCTGTTTGGACTCCCCCGCAGCCTTCTACTCCTACTTTTTGGGACTTGTTAGGTCAAGGACCCAGTTCTGCTGCTCCTGGCTCCAGCTCTGCTGCCCCTTGAACTTGTAATTGCTTTTTTTGTAATTGAGACATTTTTGTTTAAATACCATGAATTTTACCAAGTGTTGTCCATTTTGAATCTTCGATCATGATAGTTCCATAGTAATAAAATCTACAAGTAAGAAATTTGAACCTGATACTTCGGATCGCGACACTAAAATTTACCAAGTAAAATATTAAACTTGATACTTCGTAAGAGGCGCTGCCTTCACGTTTAATGGCCTGACTTTATACCTCGTACTAATGAGTCAACTTTGTATTTCGAGTATGCTTTTGACTTGGTGTTTATGTTCAACTTTCCAAGCCCTTGTACTTCGTAACCACGACTTCCCGTGGATTTCTTTCAGGCTTTTGCCTGGTAATCTTACTACGACCTTACTCGTAGGTTTTAGCATCTTTTTGAGATCGTGCTCGAGTTTAGACTTGAATAATAACTGAGATCATGCTCGGAGTTAAATTTAAATAACAAACCTTATTTTTTGGAATTTCAAGGACTTGCCTTAGTGGATGATTTGATATTCAGAACAAGATTTGCCCGAATGTATTTCATACAAAGTACATTTTCAGGTGATTTACATGCCACGGATTTGGGAGAAGGATGCCATCTTTGTTCATGAGTTTGTAGGTGCCAGGTCTGGCCTCGTGTTTTACAAGATACGGGCCTTCCCAATTTGGGCTCAGTTTGTTTGCTTGTAGATGTATTGTTGTGCCTTCAATTTTCCGAAGTACCCAATCTCCTACCTTTATGGGTCGTTTGAACAACCTCTTGTCATGAACTTTTTTTATCTTCTCCTTGAATGATTGTGACCTTAGGCGACTTACTATCCTTCTTTCTTCTAGCAGGTCTAGCTCCAGACTTCTTCTTTCTTTATTAGCCTCTTCGTTGTACATGGCTACTCTGGCTGTGGGGAGCGCTACTTCAGCTGGTGCTACTGCTTCTGATCCGTATACCAAGGAGTAAGCTGTTTCTTCGGTGGGCCCCTAGTCGAAGTGTGTACTGGCCATAGAGCAGAGTTTAATTCATCAGCCCACTTGTTAGACTTTCCTTCTAAATTCTTTTTTAGTGCTGCTAACACCAACTTATTAGCGGCTTCCGCCTGTCCATTCCCTTGTGGGTGTGCTACGGATGATTTCCAATGCTTGATGTGCAATCGCTGGTACTCTGCAGTGAACTTTGCAGAAAATTGCACCATGTGATCTATGATGACTGCTCTAGGTATCCCGAAGTGACACAAGACTTGTTCTCGGAAGAACTTGGAAACATTTTCTTCCGTGGGACTCGTGAGTGCTTTCGCTTCAATCCACTTCGAAAAATAATCCACTGCTACCACAAAATATTCGCAGTCATTCCTTGTCTTTGGGAATTTTCCCATTAGGTCCATACCCCACATGTCAAATGGCCAAGCCGCCACGACCGGAGTTTGTTCAACTGAGGGTAGATGAGGTATAGTGCCAAAAATTTGACAAGTGTCACATTTTTTAACATACCTCTTGGCGTCTTCTCTGAGCGTCGGCCAATAATAACCTTGGTTGATTACCCGTTCTGCAAGAGCTCGGGCTCCTGGGTGTCCTCCACACACTCCCTCGTGTACTTCGGCTAGCAGGTCTTCTACTTGAGATTGTGGAACACAGCGAAGTAGAGGTCTTGTGAAGGATCGTATGTATAATATATCCTCGTGAATTGTGTACCTTGCAGACTACCTTTTGATTTGTCGTGCCCGGGTAGCATCATTTTGAAGAGTCCCGTCTAGGATGAAGTTTTTTATTTCTTCATCCCAGCTTGCTGAAGTAGGATGTAGGCATTGGATAACTTCGGGTTCTGTGGGTGCTTCTTCAATAAGTATGTCCTCTTCGTTGGGTGTTTCCCCTGAAGCAATCTTTGCTAGCCTGTCGGCTTGTTGATTATCTTTCCTACTGATTAGAGACAGCGAGAAAGAAGAAAACTTATCCCTCCAATTCCTGGCCTTGTCTACATAAGGCTGTAATCCTTCTGATTGTACTGCATAAGTTCCTTGAATTGATTTACCACCAGCTGTGAATCACTGTATACTTTCAGGGACCGGATGTTCGCCTCATGTGCCCATTCCAATCCTTTCAGCAGTGCTTCGTACTCTGCTTGGTTGTTTGAAATATCAGGCCTTAATTTTATAGCCTACATTTTCGAGTACTCCTTATTTGGTGATGTCAATACCAGTCTAGCCCCGACTCCGCTGGAGTTTACTGCTCCATCAACTCTTAGCTCCCATGGCTCTCTGGTAGGTTCAGCCATGTCCAAGCTGTCTTCTGTGAACAAGCCTTCTGCGAGGAAATCCGCCAGGGCTTGTGCCTTGATTGCTATGCGAGGTTTGAATGTGATATCTTGCCCGCACAGCTCGATGGACCACCGCAGCATTCTCCCTGATTAGTCTAGTTTATGAAAGACTTGTTTTAACGGAGCATTGGTGTATACCACAATATGATGAGATTCGAAGTACGGCCACAATTTCCGTGCTGAAATAACTAAGGCATACGCCAACTTTCAATGTTAGAGTATCTGGACTCTGCTTCATTTAAAACTTTGTTGATGAAGTACACAGGATGTTGCTTCGTCCCCTCTTCTTTGATTAAGACCGATGCTACGATCACATCCGAGAATGATAGATACAAGAAAAGAGTTTCTCCGCAGCTTGGGGGTCGCAACAAAGGAAGATTTAGCAAGTAGTCTTTTAGATCTTTCCAAGCTTGGCTGCACTCCTGGGTCCATACAAAGCCATTCTTCGAGTCCTTCAAAGCTTTGAAGAATGGGAGGCACTTTTCTGCTGATTTCGAAACAAATCTCCCCAATGCTGCAATGCATCCATTCAGCCTTTGGATGTCTTTGACACATTTGGGCTCAGTGAGCCGGGCTATGGCCTCTAGTTTCTCCAGGTTAGCCTCGATCCCACGTTCGGATGTCATGAAGCCTAAAAACTTACCGGATTTTACCCCAAACGTGCACTTCGTGGGATTGAGCTTGAGGTTGTACCTCGCCAGGTTGGAGAAGGTTTCCTCCAAGTCCTCCAAGTGTGAAGTGTCGTGCTTGGTTTTTACTACCATGTCATTGACATATGCCTCTATATTCCTTCCGATTTGACTTCGGAGGATATAATTCATCATTCGTTGGTAGGTCGCCCCTGCATTCTTTAATCCGAATGGCATGACATTATAACAGTAAATGGCCCCTGCCGCTCGAAATGAAGTATGTACCTGATCGCTGGGCCTCATTTTAATTTGATGGTACCCTGAGAAAGCATCCATGAAGCTCAGGTACTCGTATCCTGCCGTTGAGTCTACCAGTGCGTCAATCCGAGGCAGGGGGTAGCAATCCTTGGGGCAAGCCTTGTTGAGGTCTGTGTAGTCTACGCACATTCTCCATTTGCCTGTAGACTTTTTAATCATGACTACATTGGCCAGCCAGGTGGGATATTTTACCTCGCGAATGAACCCCGCTTGCAAAAGCTTATTTACTTCTTCCTTCATGCCTTGTATTTTGTCATCGCCAAATTGTCTGGACTTTTGTTTGATTGGGCGATATGTGGGGTCTATGTTCAAGGCATGTTTGGAAACTGAGGGATCTATTCCGGGCATATCTTCGGTGCACCATGCAAAGCTTTGTTGGTGCTCTTTGAGAAACTTGATGAGATCTTGCTGGAGTTGGTCTGGCATGTCTCTCCCGATCTTGACGAGTTGTTTAGGATATGCAGGATTTATTTTTACCTCGCTATATTCTTTACTTTGTGGTACCTCGACGACTGGATTGTGACTTGGTTTTTCTGCATCCCCTTGTACCTCTAGGATGCGACCTTCTGTCATCTCATTGTTGCGATCCTTTGTCACCATGTTGACTTTTTCAATTTTTTCGGGAGAGTCCCTCTTTCTTTTTCATTATTTGCCCGAGTGGACTTCAAGGGCTGCTTCTTACAAATCCTACACCTCGCGAGGTGTGGAACTTCACTTGCTGATGTGAAGTGGATATTACCAGATCAAATGCCGCGTGGAAGGGTGTTCGCACTATGGCGTTATAAGGAGACTCTAAATCCACCACATAGAACTTGACATCTTCTGTCCTTGCTTTGTCCCCTTCGCCAAGGGTGACGTGTAGCCTTACTGTCCCCTTCACCGGTACTTTCTGAGGTGTGAATCCCTCTAGTACCATTCTGCTTGTCTTGAGATGCTCTTCTCTCAAGCCCATTTCTTCGAAACATCGCCAGTACATGATGTTTCTTGTGGCTCCAGTATCAACTAGGACTCTTTTTACCGTACACTTGTCAATCTTCCCTGGTCATCCGCACTTCAATGACTATGGGACTGACTTTAGCTTCCTCATTACTTTCCAGCTCTTCGTTGGTGAAAGTAATGACTTCCTGGTGCTCATACTCATACTTCGGGACGAGGTATGATTTGGTGAGATTGTAGATTCTTTTCTTGATTTTTCTTATCGAGCCTAGCTCCGGGTTAATCATGTTGATTACCCTTTCTCCTTTGTCTTTTTGTTGCTGTGCCCCCGCAATATATTCCTTCAAATATCCTTCCTGAATGAGATTTTCGATAGCTCGCTTTAGTTGAAAGCATTCTTTCGTCGTGTGACCATAATCTCTGTGGAATCCACAGAATTTGGTCTTATCCCGCGAAGCATATGTCTGTGCCTTCATTGGTGCAGGGTCCCGAATTCCATGCTTCTCCTTCAAGACTGCAATTAAACTTTCCTTTGGGACATTCAAAGGTGTAAAGGTCTCAGATTTCTTACCTCGGTTATTGTCCTTCCGCTATGGGAAATTTGAGGCAGCCTGCTTCGGTTGTTCAGGTTGTTTATCCTTTCTTCGCCAAGTTGACTCAGTCGCACTGCCTTCAGCTAGGGCTACTTTCCTGGCTACGTTGAACATTTCTCCAATTATCTCCGGCCTGCGGAGTTGGAGCTCGGTATATAGCATTCGCGACCTGAATCCTCCTTCAAAACACGTAATCACCGTGTCTTGGCTGATCCCTTCAATCTCCTCGTAGGTTTTCTTGAACCTATCCACAAATGAAAGCAACGACTCACCTTCCCGCTGCTTGATGTTAGCCAAGTCCCCCCTGGTTTTTGGAATTGTTCCTGCAGTGCTGAATTTATCCAGGAACATTTTTTCCAAGGTGTCCCATGAATCAATGGAATCCTTTTTAAGGGATGTGAACCAGGTTACCGCCTTATCTGATAAAGTAGTTGGAAAGGCCCGACATAAGATAGCCTCGTTGCTGGAGACTAACCCCATGGCTAACTTGTATCGACAAAGGTGCTCAATGGGCTTTGATGAGCCTGAGTATAGGACAAACTGCGGAAGCTTAAGATTTGAATTCGGGGTAACGTCTCGGATCCACTTGACGAAAGGCCCTAGTTCAATTGATCTGGCTTTATGAACCTTGGTAGGGTTCTTTCCCGTCTCTGGACTACCTTCTGGAGATCGTTTCTTGGCAGCCTTTTTATGAGTCGGTTTAGAGGAATGGTGACTTTCCCCTACTTCGCTGACGGTCGGTTTCTTGCTCGTGAGTGCTCCACGTCCGTCATCTTTCTTTGTTGTCGTGCGGGTTCATTGCGGAAGCTCTGAGGCTCCGGACAATCTTGGTGGGGGAAGCTCTGCTCCAGCCTGTCTGAATTCAGCCATCAACTTAAGCCATTTTTGCGAGAGCTCAAGATCTCGCTTTGCTTCTTGCTCCTGCTTAAGTCGTTCGTTTTCTTGCTGCAATCTTCTTAATTCCCTTTTTGTGTCGTCTGCTCGCTTAGAATTGAGCTGATCTCGCAAATCCGAGGAATGTCTAGAAGTCCTAGGTTGTGGCCCCAATCGTTCCGTTATCAGACGGCGACCAGAGCTGGGTGAGCCGGAGGAGACGGACAAACTAGTCCTCTCCTGTCTGTGAGAAGACTGATGAACAGTGTGTCCTTCAGACCGAGACATGATGACGATGAAAGGGAAATGTAAAAGTGAAATGAAGTTCCCAGTAACGGAACCAAACTGATTCTACACGAATCTGTCAAAGGGTAAAAATGTAATTTATAGTGTCGGAAACTTGGAGAGTTGTTTCTGAGAAGGCAAAGTATAAATGTCGAGAATAAGATACTTCGCTAGGCGTGTGCGATACTTCGGGATAGCGCACCTAGCGTCTGATTAACCTGCAAAATAAGAAGGTTCAGTGGGGAGTAGATACCCCGTGAACTCTCCGATGCTTAAGTCAGTAGAGTATATTTAGGATATCTGGAAATTGTCAATTGTCCCTTACCTTCAATTTGGGTCTCCTTTTTATGGGGGCTTGATTATTGATTGTGCTATTATGGTCTTAGACCGTTATGAGTAATGATTTACCGTTTCAACCGTTAGGTAACAGAGCATAAATGAGAATAAATGTGTAACGTCCCCATTGAAGCCCATAAATAGGTATTTATGTCCTATGCGGATCAGTTATGTTCCTTGGGAATTTATGTCCTGTGCGGATCAGTTATGTTCCTTAGGATTTATGTTGGCTCAATATATATATATATATATATATATATATATAATTAAATATAATGAAAAAATGTATTTTAAAAATATTTTATAAGATTAAAGATTTGACATTAATTGTAAACATATTGTATTATTTTAATGATAAACACTCTCACTTATTACTGAGAAGTCATAAATTCAAGACATAATAAAAATAAAAATCGCATAAAAAAAATTGTAAACCTCTTAAATAAGAATTAAAGTAAAGTTTTTATCTCAAATAAAAGTGTTGGATTAGGTAAACTCAATCTAAACTAAATCTTAATTACTCCCATTTGTGATACTTTCGAATATAAAATTATTGTGAAAAATATATATATATATATATATTATATATAAATATATTACGACTTGAAGATGATGTGACTAATACCTAATATTATTATTTTTCTTTTCTTTTCTTGTTGATAATTAGAGACTGATACCTAATAAACTGAAATACAGATTTTTTTTTTTCAGACAAAATTAATCATCAGAAACCACCAAAATATCTCTCCACCTCCACCATGGGAGAAGTAAGCCGTACAGATTTCATCCAAGCCGTTGAGCACAGGCCAAAAGTCGCCGCCGCCGCCGCCATTGAAACCGAAGATATTCCGGTGATAGATCTCTCCCCTTTAAACTCGCCTAAAAAAGAGGAATTACAGCGTCTAGTTTCGGAGATAGGCGAAGCATGCAGTAATTGGGGTTTTTTTCAAGTGATTAATCATGGCGTACCGTCCGAATACCGTGAAAGAATTGAATCCGCATCGAGAAAGTTCTTTTCTTTGTCGAAAGAGGAGAAATCGACGGTGAAAAAGAACGAAGTTAGTCCAATGGGGTATTATGATACTGAACATACCCAAAATGTTAGGGATTGGAAAGAAGTGTTCGATTTTGCAGTTCAAGATGATGAAAAAAATATTAAGCAGTTGATTAATCAGTGGCCTAAGTATCCTCCTGAATTAAGGTATATTTATATATATATATAAATGTTTTGTAAAATTTATTGAAATTCATTAATATTTTTCTTTCAATATACATATAAATTAGTTTTTGTACAGGGAAGCTTGTGAAGAGTACGGTAAAGAAATGAAAAAACTGTGTTTGAAATTATTGGAAGTGATATGTCTAAGTTTAGGGCTAAGTGGAGATCGGTTAAATGGGTACTTCGAAGAGCATACAAGTTTTATGAGGCTAAATCACTATCCACCATGTCCAATCCCTAATCTCGCACTCGGTGTTGGTCGGCATAAGGATCCCGGCGCCGTCACCGTCCTTGCTCAAGATGACGTCGGAGGACTTCAAGTCAAGCGTAAGAACGGAGACTGGATTCTCGTCAAACCTATTCCTCATGCTTTCATCATCAACGTCGGTGACATTATTCAGGTAAGTATATATTGTTAAGAAAATTCATTGTAGCAAATTAAGTTTTTGACTTTCTCATAATTTATTTCTTTTTAATATGGTGTTGTTAAAAATCGTTATAAAATTTGTCATTAAACATGTTAAACTTTTAGAGTGAGTAATAAATTATGTTTTTTCGATAAAAATATTATTATATAAAAAATAATTATAAACAAAACCTATTTATAAAATGTATACATATTTAGGGGTGAAATTCCATGACATTTATGTTGATGTGAAAAAAAGATTCGAAATTTAGTTTTATATATATATATATATATATGAGAAAGTTAAAGTATTTATTTTTTAGCAAATTGGCATAAATAGTTTAACTAAAAGATTTGGTGATATTTGGTGATAATGATGTCAAATTATTTTTTTAGCGAAATTGGTTGTGAATTTTAAAAAAAATTGTAATATTAGCTCTTTAGTAAAAAAATTTGTTAAATTATAAGTTAAATATAAAAATTCTAAAGATATTTATGTCATTAGACTCATTAACACTATTTCAATATATTTAGGGTTATTTGACATAAATAATCTTTAAATTATAAATATTTGGTGATATTGATTTTTAAATTATTATTTTTTTATAAAACTATTTTTTAAATTATAAAAAAATTGTGATATTGATCATTCCGTTCAAAATTAAAAAGTATTTATATGAATTTGCCTTTATTCCTGTAAAGATTTTGGTGATGTACACTATTTCAAAGTATATGTGTGTAATTTGTATATATATAATGATCATGTGTATATATATAGGTATGGAGCAATGATAAATATGAAAGTGTAGAACACAGAGTGACGGTGAATTCTGAGAAGGAAAGATTTTCAATTCCATTCTTCTTTAATCCATCACACAACGCCTGGTTAGAACCCCTTGAGGAGATGATTACCCAACAAAATCCTTCCAAATATAAGGCCTTTAACTGCGGAAACTTCTTTGCCACAAGAGGGAAAAGCAATCTCAAAAAACTTGATGTCGAAAATATTCAGATTTATCATTTCAAGATTTAATTAAAAGCAAGTTTCTCTGTCAAATTACTCCTCCTTCGTTTGGTTTGGTTTGAGGTGAATAATAATGAAATCATGCGTGTGTGTATGTGTACCTAAAATGTATTGTGAGATTTGTTAGTGTATTATTTGATGGGATGCTTGATATGTATAGCATGTTGGATTTATTTTGATAATAAATCTATGTTCAAGTTAAGTTGCCTATATTTTTAGGATAAATTATTTTAGTCATATTTCTACTTTATATAATTTTGAGTTTTGTATTTGAAATTTTTTTTCTCAATTTTGCATTTTAATAAAAAAAAAATTTGTTTAGTCACATTTTCTTTTTAAAATATTTTTTAAAAGAATTAAAAATTTAAAGATATTTTTGTTTAAAGGTATTTTTGTATTATATTTGACCCGGACAATACTGAATCCTATGACGTCATCCACCATGGAAAGGTTCGGTCTAAACTGTAAACTGAAGGCAAAACTCGCTGACAATCTCCCCTTTAATAGTTATATGTTTCCTCCAAAACTCTTTTGGAAAGCCATGAGCTGACGTGTTATGTGGAAATCACATTGTGTAACGGGTCAACCCCCAATACTAATTACTTTTTTACTCCCAATATAGAATAAATTATTCTAGTAACATTTGAACTTTTTTAAAATCTAACTTTTGTACATGTATTTATTTTTGCTTTGAACTAACACTTCAACTATAAAATATCACTTTTTTTGCCCTTTCGTACAAAATTTCTGTTATATTTCATTTATCGTCCAATTTTTAGGGGTATTTTCGCCTTTTTAAAATCATTAATATTTTTAAATTATTAAGGTTTTATTTTCAAGGATAATTTTGTCATTTCACTTAATTATTAAAAACCTAAAAATATATTGTTATTTTCGCCTTTTTAAAATCATTAATATTTTTAAATTATTAAGGTTTTATTTTCAAGGATAATTTTGTCATTTCACTTAATTATTAAAAACCTAAAAATATATTGTTATTACAAAAGTTTGAACCTACAACCAAATAACTAACTAAATAATATTTAACCACTGGGACAACTATGAATATGTTAATTTCTATAAAACTTATGTTTTATATTGTAATTACACAACTAACTATATTTTTCCTTTTTAAATCATTAATATTTTTAAATTATTAAAATTTTATTTTTATGAGTAATTTTGTCATTTTACTTTCATTTTTTTAAATCATTAATATTTTTAAATTATTAAAAAAAATTCCAAGGTAATTTATCATTTCACTTAATTATTAAAAATCTAAAAATATATTATTATTGCAAATATTTGAACTTACAACAAAAAAAACTAACTAAATGATGTTTAACCACTGTGACAACTATAATTATATTAATTTACATAAAACTTATGTTTTATATTATAATTACACAAATAATAAATACGTATTTTATATTGCAATTACATTTTATATTTAAAATATAAATTATATTGAATATAAACATTCTCAAAAAAATATTTTCAAATGACACAAATCAAACCATAAGTTTTTGTTGTTATCACCTTATTCAAACTTTGCACTGAAGCTTTTCTTCACAACAACAAAAACTTGTGATTTGAATTGTGGCATTTGATAATTTTTTTAAAAAATGTTTACATTTAATATAATTTATATTTAAAATATAAAATGTAATTGTAATGTAAAATATGTATTTATTATTTGTGTAATTACAATATAAAATATAAGTTCTATATAAATTAATATATTTACAGTTGTCCAAGTGGGTAGACATTATTTAGTTAGTTGTTCGGTTGTAGTTTTAAATCTTTGCAATAACAAAATATTTTTCAGATTTTTAATAATTAAGTGAAATGACAAAATTACCATGAAAAAAAATTAATAATTTAAAAATATTAATGATTTAAAAAGATGAAAGTAAAATGACAAAATTACTCATAAAAATAAAATTTTAATAATTTAAAAATATTAATGATTTAAAAAGGCGAAAATATAGTTAGTTGTATAATTACAATATAAAATATAAGTTTTATACAAATTAACATATTTGTAGTTGTCTTAGTGGTTAAACATTATTTAGTTAGTTGTTTGATTGTAGGTTCAAACATTTGCAATAACAATATATTTTTAGATATTTAATAATTAAGTGAAATGACAAAATTATCCTTGAAAATAAAATCTTAATAATTAAAAAATATTAATGATTTAAAAAGACGAAAATATCCCTAAAAATTGGACGAAAAATGAAATATAACAAAAATTTTCGACGGAAGGGCAAAAGAAGTGATATTTTATAGTTGAAGTGTCAGTTCAAAGAAAAATAAATACATATGCAAAAGTTGAATTTTTTAAAAGTTCAAGTGTTATTAGGATAATTTACCATATATATATATATATATATATATATAATAGAAAAAAATAAAAGGAAATATTTAAATTTATATCGAGAATAAAAACGAATGTTGAAAGAAAAAAAAATTAAATAAAAAATATGAATTTCCGTTTAGGATTCATCACATTCATAAAAAAAAAATGAATAACTTGAATGAGAAAACAAATACATTTATTTATGTAAAAGAAAGAATATGAAATGATTCAATATTAAATTTTTAATATTTCATACATGTATTTATTTGATATTTATTTTAGAAAGAGTTTAAAAAAATAAAGAAATTATATTTTAAGAATTAAAAGTTTTTTTTTAAACAACTTTGCGAATGGCCTGATGGCCTTCTCACTAATGTTTCAGCAGCCATTTCGGTTGATTCCTTTTTGCTTTAATATATTCTCTTTTCCATAAAAAAAATTAAAACTTTTTTAATAAATAAACTACATTTATAATTAAAAAAAATTAAATTGCAATAACGTTAAGAGTAAAAAGACAAGTCCAAAAGAAATACAATGATGCGGTTAAAATTTATAATTATAGATATATATATATATATATATATATATATATATATATATATATATATATATTGTTTTTTGTTTGCTAGTGCAGCTTCCTTTCACTGTTTAAAACTTTAAAAACAAAACTCATGATCCATAAGTTTAATAAAATATATTATTTCACTACACCACTTAATTAAACACATGTGTATATTTGTGTAAAATAAATGGTATTTAATTCAAATTTTGTTACTGCCAAATTAATACAAAATTCAAAATCCCAAAAATTTCATGCCCAATTATTTATATAATTAAATATTATCTTTAATCTATTAATTATCTATTTATATAATCAAATATTATCTTTAATCTAATAATTATCTATTTATATAATCAAATATTATCTTTAATCTAATAATTATGAAGATTGTGATGAGCATAATAACAATGAAATATAGTAATTGAGGATTCTTATTATAAGTGAGATCCCTCAACTATTTAGACTAAAAATGCATGGTCTTCGTGCTCAAATAAATTGATAGAGAGCAATATCATTTGGTCTAGTTTCAATCGTGTTCCATAACAAAATGGAATAAAAATTGATGTCTTCTTTTAAAAATTCAAATTCAGATCTTCTTTTATTATAGTTTTTCATTGATAATAATAATATTAATCAACATGCAAAAAGTTCAATGCATTAACCATCACTTAAATTGATGGAAAGAAAGTATTTTCTAATAAATTATATAATTTAATAGGACTAAATTTACCAATTTACTTCATATATATAATCATGTATATATAATTTAACATTTTTTATCTTCTATTGAAAAAAAAAAAAACATTTTTGTTCCTCCTGTCCTATTTTCCTAACAATTAAAGAAAAACCTAGAGAAATTTATCTAATTGCAAAGGAAACAAAAAGGGAAGAAAGAATTCAGTCAAAATTTTCTAATTGATAGAATTTTGGTGTAAACTGAAAAAAGGAACCCTTTATTCAACATCTGTTTTTATTAAAAATGTCATGGTTCAGCTCCCTTTAGGGCATTAGTAGCAAAGTTTGAATGCAAAAAAAAAAAAAAAAAGAAAAAAAAAAGAAAAAAGGAAAAGAAAATAGATCAATAGACTAACCAACATATTCCCATAAATTCTAATATGTAAGCATATGGCAACCCCGGAATGATCACAAAATCAACCCTGCAAGACTTCTGACTCTCTTTTCAGTTTCCTCCATTAATAGTCGTAGCGGTTTTATCAATTCTGAGGACATTGGAAAAACAAAAAAATTTTTAAAATAAAAATAAAAATAATAGTGAAATTTATAATTAAAATTTTTCAAAATTAAGTATCATAATAAAGGTACTAACCATACACTTCTGGATGCCTTTGGTATTCTACAAACCCAAGCTGAAAAAAAAAAAATTTAAATAATCAGTAATCAATAAAAGGTTGTGACATAATAATCAAATTAACAAGAAAGGTGGATTGTATAAGTTTCTGAATTTAAATGATTATTTTGTAAGAGTTTCTGAATTTAGATATTTTAGAGTATCCTTTTCAAGAAAGTTCTGCATGTGCCTCTCAATAGCTTGTTCAGATAATCCATATTCTTTCTCAAACCATGGAACATCCAAACTTTCAGAAAAATGACATTACAAGTTCATTAACTTAATCTGCTTGTTCAGGAATTGTAAAAGATAAGGTTGAAAAAAGGGTACTTAAAAATTAGAGTAAACTGGAATATCAAATTTATTTATTTGCTATCTTAAGCTCATCAACAAGACATCAATGGGCAGGCCAACCTCGTCTAAATCCATTCAACTCGAAAAGGATATTTAAAGACAACTAAAGTTCTCAAATTTACTACCAACTAGTATTATTGAAAAACAACAAAAATTAAAATTATATAAGACATGAAACGTACCGCTTCCGCTATATATCTATCAGCAGTACTGTGGGTGACAAAAACCGTCATTTTATAAGCGCGATAGCTGCCAAAGGAGAATTCATCATAAGTACAAATAGCTGTTAGTATTTGATATTAGCTAGTCTTAATCATGCATGAAATAATAACTAGATCATTTACGGGAAAAGCAAACCAAATGGCTAGAACCGATGCACCAAAACTGACGGCAGTGTACAAGCAAACAGACCCACAACGAAATGAAAATGAGAAAATATCAAGCCCAACATGTAGGCGCAGAAGACTCTATGGACTTAGCACTTTTCTGTTATTTGTTTAACAGTGAAGACGCTGTCTAAGCTATTAAAGAAAGAAAGGCCAGAAAGTATCATCTAAAGAAATTTAATTTACATTCTCAACACACGCGTGTAGAGTAAAGTGAAAGATGTCCTACATGACATTTTAAGTAGGTTTGGATACACTGAAACCATGGGATTGAACCAACTCCAAATTGCAAGTACTTTAGAGAAAATGTATTAAGGAATTCAGACAAGAAAGAATATGGACAAGAAGCATACTCCATACCAAAATGTTTCAATAAAAATAATAGTTACAGGACGGTAAAAAGGAGAACTACTACTCCAGAGATTTTCTGTACAACCCCCATCTTTTCTTTCCTTTTCTTTCCGTATGCATGAGTGTTAGTTGGGGTTGGGGGTTGGGGTTGTCTTGTTCATCAAGATAAGTGAAACAGTTATTTCAAGAGACAATCTTTTCTTACGTCTTATCAAAATGCTCCTCCAGCAACATGTTCAAACGTTTGGCCACATCTATCATATCAAGAGAGCGAAAAGAAAGTGATGACATCAATCCAGTAGTGTCTTTACCCTCTCCTTTAACGGAACCAAAAACTGCAACAAGTCAAAAGTATTATATCTTGCAAAAGACTTAAATGAAAAAAAAAAGACAAAAGAAACTGATAAAGAAGAGTTTAAGGCCATTTATGACAGTGGAAATTTCTGGTTGGTGATTATCCAGAAACTTCACTCATCTAGGCCCAACCAAGATAATTTATATCGTTTTTATGCTTATCTAATATGATAGTGGAAAACATCAATCACCAACCAGCCTTCCATAAACTCTAAATACTACACCATTATTCCTCAAATTCCCTTTGGTTTTAATATTGCAAACTTAACAAAAAAAAAAAAAAAATTGAATACAACAAATTAAAACTTCAAGCTAAAAAAGGAGTTGTATGCAGTCTACCATATACCTTTTATTTTCCCAACTGTAATTGAAGACTATGAGACAGACAACAAAGTTAAGAGGAAAAAACCAAGTTTCCTATTTCCTTCCATCATATATGGTTTGATCCTTCTCCTACTTTAAGATAATATAACTAAGCAAGCAAGATATCCTTTTCTAGACAGTTGAAGCATTCACTACTTACATGACCACAAAAGAGAAGTCTCATCTCAAAATCTCAAATTGAGGCAACTAGAAAGCAAATAGAGTTTTTCTGAAATAAATAAATAAATATATATATATATATATATATATATATATATATGTATATGTATATTCATCCTAAAGTTCATTCATAGTCTTACTAATTCTGTTGCAGAATCAAGCATTTCATGCTATATTGATCTCCTAGGGCTTCAATATCGAACATATCACACAACATACTACAAACTAATCTGAAAATTGAAGTAAATTTCAATTTCGTCTTCTAATAAGCTTAAGAAAATTGACATTTCAGTTATCTCATTTTATATAAAAGATGGAAGCACAGGGAGCTCCTCTCTGTTGAATTAAAACAGATCTCTGTCTTCCAACAAGATTTGACCGTCATAATCAGTAAAGTTTTTGTAAGGAACAAAATAAATAAATAAGAAAATATTATGTTTATCACCTTTCAAATTAGAGAAACAGGACAAAATTTAAAAACTCAACCGTGTTCCTAAACTAAAACTAAGAATTAGCATCTCCATTTAGTACACAAGAGATCAACATTCAAATGATCTAAATGAGTAATTAACAACGCAGATGAGCAAACGAGAAATTAACTCACTGTATCCCGAGATTAGGCCTCCCTGCGTATCAGCCACTTGACAATTGCCCGGCCAAATTGCCATGCTCTTCAAATAGAAGTCCACGACGAACTGAAAACAAACACCAAAAAATACCAGTGCGAAGATGATTAGAAATATTGTCACTTCCATTCCAATCAAAAACCTAGAAAGAAAGCATAATCAAGAATTCATGAATTATGAGATGAATACTGTTATAGTGGAAGGATCTAGATTAAGTGCTCCAATTCGGAGAAGGTCATTGCAGCAAAATCGTCTGTACGTTGTCATCGTTGCTCGCTGTTCTTCACCGTCTGAAAAAGAAAATGTTTCAGAACTTCAAAATGAAACGGAAAATACTCTGTGAATCCTTTAAAGTAAAATCTGAAGAATTAATTATAAAATAATATCTCCCCTCTGTTTATCCCAACGGCTTAACTAACTAACAAACTTCCAAGAATTAAAAATTTAAAATTTAAAATAAAATAAAATAAACCCAACAAACAAACTTCATACGTCAGCATCGAGTAAGTATCTGTAAACCGACTGATGTCTCCGGTGACCAGTAAAAGAAAGAAGAAAATGAAAAGGAAGGGGGAAGAAGCGCAACAGTCTCGTCCGCTGGCAACCGAAGAAGGCCATCTCTTCTTCCTCTGCTCTGCATCGCCACCTTTCTTTCCTCTGTATTTTATTTCCTTTTCCTTTCCCCAACCCTTTTTTTTCCCCTCAAATTATGCTCATAATAAGACAATATAAATTAATTTTTATTGATATATTATTTTGCTGATATATATATATTTTTTAAAATCTGCCTATAAAATTCTGGCATGCAAGTATACAAATAGATTTAGGGTAAATTATCCCAGATGCACCTCTTTAAAGTCAAAATCTAGCTTTTGCACCTCAAAGATTTTTTGTACATAGAATGCTCCTAACGTTTCAAAACGTCTCACTACATGCACTTCTGTTAAGTCAAACCGTTAGTGACTCAATTTTGCCGTTAGTCAACATTTTTTTACTATTTAGTACTATTCCAGCTAGGGGCATTTTTGTCCAAATTTAAAAAAAAAATTTAATTTTTTTTTTAAAATTTCCCTTACTGAGAAATTACTAGAAATCTCATCAGCATGGCTACGACCCTAAGTCAGCTCCAAATTTCTTCTTCTTCCTCCGTTAATGGTGGTGGTGTCGATTCCAGCGGCAGAGATCGAAGGGTTCTACCGAATTTTCTACAAAGCGTGAATCTCAAGTACGTCAAACTGGGATACCACTATCTAGTGTCGAATTTGTTGATTCTCTGTCTCATTAATGAAGAAAAAAAAAGAGAGAGAGAAAGGAAGAAGAAAGAGAGAGAAAAAAGAGCAAATGAGAAAAAAAATTAAATTAATGAAGAGAGAAAAAAAAAATTTAAATTAATGAAGAGAGAAAGAAGGAAGAGAGAGAAAAGAGGAAGTGAAAAAAAAAATAAATTAATGGAGAGAGAAAAAAGAAAGAGAGAGAAAAGAGGAGGAAGAAGAAAATAAAAAAAAATTTAAAAATTAGACAAAAATGGCTCTAATTGGAATAGTACTAAATAGTGAAATAGGTTCACTAACGGAAAAATTGAGTCACTAACGGTTTGACTTAATAGAGGTGCATGTAGTGGGACATTTTGAAACGTTAGGGGCATTTTATGTACAAAAAATCTTTGAGGTGCAAAAGTTGGATTTTGACATTTAAGAGGTGCATCTGAGATAGTTTACCCATAGATTTATAATTTATGGAAAATCAATAGTAAAATATATCACAAAATCAATTTGGAGATGTCTGAAATTTTTTCATTTTACTTTTATTCAATTTTAACACCAACATATATACAAACTAAGAAGAATCTAGAAGATATCAATCTAAATCAATTTCTTAACACCTTCCTATATTAGATTATACTAAAGCTAATTACAGGACATCACTAAAACACTACAAGGAAGCTAATTACATGACACTACCAAAACACTATAAGGAAACATATATACAATTGATATGTTAAAGATATTCTGCTGATATACTAAATATATGTTATTGATATGCTAAAACCATTCTGGTGATATGCTAATACCCCCTAAGTTGGAGCATGTGGATTGCATATGCCCAACTTGCGAAGAAATTGATCAAGATGCTGCTTCTCCAGGGATTTGGTAAAGATATCAGCTAACTAAACATGAGTAGAAACATAACCAGGAGCGATGATGCCTTTGACAAGTTCATCACGGAGAAAATGACAGTCAACTTCAATGTGTTTGGTACATTTATGAAACACGGGGTTAGCACAAATGTGTAAGGCAGCCTGACTATCACAATAAAGTTGTATGGGATGAGAATGAACAACATCTAGACATAATAACAGCCCATTTAACCATTTGGGCTCACAAACAGAGGTCATAGATCGATATTCTGCCTCTGATGACAAATGAGACACAGTGTGTTGTTTATGTGTTTTCCATGAGATGGGAGAACAACCAAGCAAAATGATCCAACTAGTAAGAGATCGACGAGTCAAAGGGCAACCTGCCCAGTTAGAATCACACCAAGCATGAAGTTGAAAGTCACAATCAGCACATAATAAAATTCTTTGTCTTGGATTTCCTTTCAAATAACGTACCACACGAAGTGCCGCATCCCAATGCTCTTGCACTAGTTGTTGCATAAATTGTGAAAGCATATGAACACTATAAGAAAGCTCAGGTCTAGTAACAGACAAATAAATCAAACGCCCCACTAATTGACGATACATCTCTGGATCAGAGAGAGGTTTACCCTTAGCCAAAGGAAGATTATGATTTGGATTTAATGGAAAGCTGACAGGTTTGGCACCCAACAAGCCTACTTCAGAAATTACATCCAAAACATATTTGTGTTCACATAGGAAAATACCCATGTTATTTCGTGCCACCTCAATCTCCAAAAAATATTTTAAAACGCCAAGATCCTTCATATGAAAATATTTACTCAAATAAGTCTTGAAGTGCTGAATTGCAGAAGCATCATTACCTGAAATGATAAGATCATTCATATATACCAACACATTGAGCTTAAGGCTATCTCGATGGAATGTAAATAGAGAATAATCTGAATAGGATTGTTGAAAACCATATCGTTTCAAAGCACCAATCAACTTGGCAAACCAACAACGGGGAGCTTGTCTTAGTCCATACAAGGATTTTCGAAGTCGACAAACTTTTCCATGAGCTTTGGATTGAAATCCAGGAGGAAACTTCATATAGACCTCATCCTCAAGATCACCATATAAAAAAGCATTGTGAACATCCATCTGATGCAATTCCCAATTCATGGCTGATGCAACCACAAGAAAAGTATGAATAGTCACCATTTTTGTGACTGGTGCAAAAGTTTCAGTATAGTCTAATCCTTCAACTTGATTATTCTCCAAAATCACCAGACAACCTTTAAACCTCTCAATCATCCCATCAGCATTAAATTTGATTTTATAAATTCACTTACATCCAATGGCTTTCTTCCCAGGAGGCAGTTATTCTAGGGTCCATGTGCCATTATTTTCAAGTGCTTGTATTTTATTCTGCATTGCATTTTGCCATCTTTCATCTTTCATAGCCTCAACAAGAGTTTGAGGTTCAGTTCTTGTAGTAATAGCTGTCAAAATTTTGCGATGATGGAAAGAAAATTTATCACAGTTTACATAGCGAGTAAGAGGATATGGCGTACCTGAGGATTGCAATTGGGAAGATGAACTAGGAGAGGGGCTCAATTTATAAATAGTATTTGTGACAAAATTGAGCAAGCAGGCTGATGACATTTTTTTCGATGTCCACGATCCAATGGCTCATCATCTAGACCAACATTGTTGGTCCCCCCCCCTCACATCATTATTCTCATAGAGTCTAGATTCCACAACTACTTCAGTTGCAACATCCTCATCAAGTCTTGATTGTTCATTTTCTAAAGACACACAATTTGGTTGTACCCAATTCGTATCTCCATCAACATCCTCACCACATAAATTTTCAAACTGATGAGATCTTTCAATTAATTTTATTAAATAAGAAAACTCAGTCTCACAAAACACTACATCTCTTGAGACTAAGAAAACTTCAGATTCTAAGTCATACACTCTCCATCCCTTCTTCCCATAAGGATAGCCAACAAAAATACATTTACGACTCCGAGGAGCAAATTTATCTCCTTTATGATCTTGATTATGCACATAACACAAACATCCAAAGACACGCAAGTGTGCAAATAACGGCGACTTACCATACAAAATTTCAAAAGGTGTTTTCTCATTCAAAACAAGTGATGGTGTTCGATTAAGCAAATATACAGCCGTTAAAATGCATTCACCCCAAAACTCTATAGGTAGATTGGCTTGAAAGCGCAATGCTCGAACTACATTCAGAATATGCATATGTTTCCGCTCTACCCGTCCATTCTGTTGTGGAGTTCCTGTACAAGAGGTTTGATGCACAATACCATGTTCATGAAAATAATGAGTCATGCATGTGAATTCTATACCATTATCACTTCGAATAATTTTCACGTGTTCTTTAAACTGACGCTCGACTAGAGTAAAGAATTAACATAATTTTGTTGGTGCCTCTTTCTTATAAATTAATAAGAAAATCCATTCTGCTTGTGAATAATCATCAACAACAGTTAAAAAATATTTAGTTCCACAAAAAGAAGGGGTTCAATACAGCCCCCACAAATCACAATGAATCAATTGAAATATTTCCAAAGTTTTATCACAGGAAAAACTTCTCTTGTTTGTTTTGCTCTTAAGCACACATCACATGTTTTATTTCTAATACTACTAAAATCAACTTGAGGTATCAACTCTATAACCTTAGAGGAAGGATGTCCCAGTCGCTTGTGCCATAAATCAGGTGAATTATTTTTGCCAACCTTCATAGCAGTTGTAGTCACCTTTGCTTGAAGAAAATAGAGCCCCTCCTGTTGTTCACCCACACCAATCACCATCCTCGAAGTGTGGTCCTGTAGAGTACAAAGTTTGTCAGTGAATTGAGCCACATAATTTGAATCATGAAGCAATTGTGATAAAGAAATTAGTCTGCATAACAAGCTTAGTAGATAAAGAACATTATTTAATTGAAGTCTGTTGTTAATCACAATTGTTCCCTCCTTTGTGACAGAAGTTTGCTTCCCATTTGGAAGTCCCACAAGACATTCTACTATATCACGAACATCTTGCAAACATTCCAAGCAACTTGTCATGTGATGAGAAGCACCAGAGTCAACTATCCATTGTGTGGACAAATAATTACCAGTTAATTTTTCATTTGATTCAATCTTTGTAGCATTGAGAAGTTTTCTTAGTGATTCCCACTAATCACTACTGAGTCCAGCAAAAGCTATCTTATCCAGCTCTGAAACTCCAACATTGCCCATTGCTTTTGATCTTATAGTCTACATTGCATTTGTCTTCACTCCTCCCTTCAATTGAATTTATGTTATTAGACTTTCATGATTATCATTAGAGTTACCATATGGGAAATAGTTTTCCTCGAATCACTTCAGTATTTTTAATTTATTTTTTTTGCCTTTTTCAGCCATGGCTCTGATACCACATCACATAATCAATTTAGAGATGTCTGGAAAATTTCTTGTTTTTATTCAATCTCAACACCAACATATATACATACTAAAAGAAGAATCTAGAAGATATCAATCTAGGATTCATCCCTTAACACCTTCCTATATTAGATTATACTAAAGCTAATTGCACGACATTACCAAAACACTACAAGGAAGCTATTTCCTAAATAGTTCCCAAACTATGGAAATTTGGTAACATAAGTCCCCAAATTATTTTGTTAGTAGAATTGGTCCTCAAATTATAAAAAAAATTGTGACATTGATCTTTCCATTAAATCATCTGTTAAGTAAAATAAACTTCAAGAGTATTTATGTCACTACATTATTTAAATATATTTAATAATAGACAGATTAACATAAATAGTCTTCAAATTATAGATGTTTGGTGACATTAGTCCTAAATTATAAAAAAAATTGTGAGATTGATCATTTCCTTAAAAACTCAAAATATTTATGTTATTATACTATTTAAATATATTTAATAATATATAATATATTATAAATATAATATTATTTCATGTGTTATTCATTTTTATTCTCCTTATTCTCTTCCCCTTCTACTTTTCTTATTTCCATTTCTTAATAAATAAAAAGTTCGAAGAAAACTAATTGGTGCAAATAATAAAAAAATTACGTGAAGAATTTTTATTTATTTTTCATTTTAAAATAAAAAGAACACGAACAAGAAAAAAAAGATAAAAATAGGGAAAAAATATATATGAATCATATTAAAATATTATTTATATATATATATAAATTATATATATTAAATATATTTAAATAGTATAATCACATAAATAAATTTGAATTTTTTTATTTAATGAATAATTTTTAACAAAATAGTTAATGTCGCAATTTTTTTTATAATTTGAGGACCAATTTTACTAAAAAACAATACTTTATGGACCAATGTTACTAAATATTTATATTTTGGAGACTATTATTTATGTCAATCTGTATATAATTAAATATATTTATATAGTGTAATCATATAAATATTTTTGAATTTTTTTTAATGATTTAACATAATTTTTAGTTGAAGAACTAATGTCACAATTTTTTTTAATAATTCATACATCAATTCCAAAAAAAAATAATTTGAAAATAATATTACCAAATTTTTATAATTTGAGGACTATTTATACCAAGTTGCTAGTGAAATATTAGTTGAAAGAAATTCTATATACATTCAAATAACAAATAAATTCAAAACAAAATTTTGTTTTATATTTTAATACTATTTTCTTAATATATATATTTATTAGAAAATAATCATTTGTTATTTGTAATTTTTTAATATTTCATAAAATATTATTATTTATTTAATAATTTACTTTAACTATTCAATTTCCCAGTTTATAGAAGTTTGAGAACAACATGAAGCGAGATACGGCGTCGTGTTCTAATGTTAGAGTATTTTTGGACTCAATTTTGAAACGCCAACCCACAGACTGTACAAATACAAATAAGTTTCGCGGTTATTAATAAAAGGAAATAATAAAGAGAAAAAGTTTCGTTCCTCATTTCTCCGTCTCTCCGCCCCAACCCCTCTCTCTCTAATACGACCCACCTCGTTTTTGAATCTTCATTCTCTTCCATCTTGTTCAACAATTGGCCAATGCTTTGAATTCCGATCCAATTTCAACCTAGAAGTCACTCTTTGTTGGTAATCTCACCTTCACCAGTATTTTAAAATTCAATTTTTGTTTTGAAAAAGATTTTTTCTTTTGAAGTCCAGTTTTTGATTCTTGGTTTTAATCTGGATTTCTTCGATGGTTCTTTTGAGGTTTACACTGATCGGGCTGTGTTTTCATCCTTCTTGAGTTGGTTTTCGAAAACTACTTCTTGTTTCTTGGTGTTCTTTTTAAATGTTTTTTTTTTTAAATTTTTTTGCTGGGTTTTGTGAAATCATTGATGTTAAGATGGTGTTCAACTGGTATTTTTGGAGGTTTTTTCCCTCTTCCCCCTCCCCCCACCCCCGGAATTGGTTGGTTTTTCTTTCGTTTGTTAATTAGGTGTTTATCCGAGTCTTTGAGATTCACTGTAAAGTAGAGTTTGAAATTTGAATTTTTATTTTTAAATTTCCACTTACACAGCATCTAAATTATCTGATATTGTTTTTCGAGTTGAAGCTGTAGGTGTTGGAGACTGAAAATTTCAGTTTTCATTGAATTTTGAGAATCCCAGGAGTAGTTGAACGGACGCTTTTTTTTCATATATGTATATATATGTATTTTGTTTGATGGTTCCGTTTTTATTTTCATATTATTTGGGGAAGGGGGTCCTCCGAGGCGTGGTTTCTACATTGTCTCTATGATTCATCATGTGATGTTCTTGATTTTAGATTTGTTTCTATAAAGGTCAAATTACCAACACGCATGTAGCTTAAGGCTTGAGATTTAACTGATTTCATAGGGGGCTTGAGATTTACCAGCAGCTTTTTCTTGAAAGATGGGTAAGGAGATGTAAGATATATGAGAATTGTTACCGTGAGTTGGAAATGTACATTTGGTCCAACCCTTCTTTTGTTGTCAAAACAAATTTACTTCTTAGATATTAGTTTGACAATGTTTTTTTTCTTCAATGAGAATGTGGAAAATGGACTTCTTGGAGTAATTTCTATTTCAATATATGGAAAAAGTCAGCTGTTTTACTTATGAAAATTGATCTGGTGGCTCTAAGGATGATTGTTGTTCATGTTTACAGTTCCTGTCTTTTCTTTTATTATTTTTTTTAATGCTTTCTTCAAAGTTCTGAGGTTCACACTACAGTTATTTGGCAGACACATTGTGCCTTCTTAACTGTGATCCTTGCTGATGCTATTCTGTCTTGCTATTTTAAAAATGCAGGAGCTAAAATTTTCTTTCGTTTTAAGTCGAATGCATTTTGTAATTCATTAATGCTTTTAATGTAGGCGGTTCAGGAATTTAGAATGGGGCCAACAAGAAAGTCAAGAACTGTGAACAAACGACATTCTTATGTGAATGAGGTCTCTCCTGTTAAAGATGCTGAAAATGCTAAAAGAAATAATTCCCGGGTAAGTTTTAACTGAGGTTAACTTCTTTTGTATTGAAGCTCAACTTGGTATAAGTAATACCATCTGAAGTATAGGATCTGAGCAGGATTTTCTATAGGGGGATGTGCTCTAATTATGAGTAATTTTAGAAATCATGCTTACATTTATCTTGAAATGTTTAACATAATGGCTTTTTTTGTATTCACCTTCTTTCAGAACTAATTCTTACATAAACATCATTCTCAATTCTTTTACTTCGTTTATGTTTTTAAAATGATACTATTTTTTATGTATTAAATGTATGTTTGAGATGTGATGAAAACCTGTAAACTGTACTTGATAGTAGTGGTGAACATCAACTGATTAAAGTTGAATCTGTAGGCATTTGAGTTTAGTTTGACTCCCTTTATATGTCTTCTGGTATGGTTTCAGCCTCAATTTCGAGCTGGAGTTTGATTTGATATAGCTTGATATCTTTAAGCTTGAGCTAGATTTTAAGTATGATTAGAATCTTGATTTGAGCTCAAACTTCCACAATTTTCAAAATAATATTATTTCTGACTTATATGATACTGCCTATGTTTAATTAATACATGTACACACAAGCTCTTGACTGAAATACTCTGAGGATTTGAATTTGGCTTACTAAAAATTTGATCCTTATAGGGCTTGAATTTGAATTTTAGCTCATTATTGCAGACCTGATTCAAGCATTGAAAGTTCTGTAGACTCTACTTGCTGGTAACTGTTCCTATTGTTAGATTTCATCTTATACCATTGATGATTGTAGAGTTGACTATGTTTCTCTATGATATTTATATGTTTTCTGCCATATACTTGTATTTATATGATCCTATTGGATTGTTTAAGAACAATTTCTCTTATGCTGTTACTAAGAACTTTAAGAACTGCTGTTCTTTGGTGAGGTTCTATTTAAAAATAAATTCTGGAAGGCAGAGAAGAAAATAGAAATGGAAGCGGAGATAGTCTATCGTGGATTGTTTCCTGTAATCATATTCTAGTTGATTTTGTATTATTTTAACAATATTCTGCCCCACTCCGAAGAAGAGTTAAAAAAATGGAAAGTTTATATTGTAGCTTTGGTAAGAATCTTGGAAATGACGTATACTTTTATTCTTTTTGGTAGAAGAGGAAGTTGTCTGAGATGCTAGGGCCTCAATGGGACAAGGAAGAGCTAAGCCGTTTCTATGAAGCATATCGCAAATATGGTAAAGACTGGAAAAAGGTCAGTTAACAAGTATAACTGTGGACATTTTGTTGAATTTCACAAGAAAGTGATAGGAGTGATTTTAGAATGCGTTGTTTACAAACAAATTATACTAGTGGCATAGGGGTCTTTTTTGAATTTTAGTCAACATATGGTATGGTCAGAAAATTGGTTATGCTCCTTTGCATGGTTGGTTGGCTACAGGTTGGATGCTTTTTGAGTTAGATGTTTCATTATCAGCAGACTTTCTATAATTGTAATTTGGATTTGTGTTCCAGGTTGCTGCTAATGTGAGAAATCGAACAGTTGATATGGTCGAGTCTCTATACACAATGAATAGGGTAAGTGTAGTCCTGGACTTCCCTGTCTACTCACTTATCAACTTAAAATCTTTCTTAAGTCATATGAATGTGCAAACTAATCCATTAACTTCTGTTTGTCTTCCTCTTATTGTCCCAAGTTGTATATTCCATTAATTGCTTGGTACAATTTGCCTGAGATTGAACAAGTCTTGATCTTCATGTTTAAACATACTGAAATGTAAATAGAACATGTATGATAAGAGACATTTGCTTGTTCAAATCTCTATAAGGCAAAAATATACATTCTTTACAAGAAGATGAAGGGTCTCTTAGAAGGATGAAACTTAAGGAATTGCCATATAAAGGAACTGTGAAACAATTATGTTTTATTTAGGAAATTCTTAATCTCATTGGGTTGAGACCACGGTTCAAAGATGAGTCATCTCCATCTCAGTGCTTTCTGAGACACCAAGTCATTCAGGACTCGGGTTAAACTTACTAAGTTATATTTTAGTTTTTATGTTGTTGTTGTTCTTTTTTTTTTTTTTTCCTTTAAATAAAGTTGTTTACAATAAGAATCTTCATAGAAAAATAGGAAATCTTATTCTTTCTCCTTTCTTTTTTAAATTTTATTTTTCCCAAATATGTTAATCTAACACCAATGATAATTTTATAATCTTGCACAAAATTTTTTGTATCACCGATATTCATCCTAGTCACTGATACAAGTCATTGATACCAATATGGATCAATGACCTTTGACACTATTACTCATTTATTTTGGTTGAGATTTCTCGCGTTGATTTTCTTAAGTGATAGAATGCGTTGCATGTACATTTCTCTTAGTGTGGATGATACATATGGCCATTTTCCCCCACAGAATATTCTCTATACAATTCTGTAATAAAGTTAAGATGGGGATGTTCCTCTTCTGGTTTCTATCTTATATTTGGACACCTTTGATGAATATTCTGATTTTTCTGAGGCTGGGGTGTTAGAACCCTTTCTTAATGACTTTAGTACTGCTGATATCTAATTATAACTACAATAAAGTAGTGTGATTTCATGTACCTCGTTATGTGGTTAAATTTATTCCTTTCTATCATCTTAAGATATTAGGGCACGTGGTAATTTAACTTGATATTAGAGCTGAAAGTCTTGAGTTTGACTCTTGTCTCTTCTCCCCATTTGTTGATATTAGAGTAAGTTGTAATTTAACATGCCTTGTTACAACTCCTCCCTTTAAAGAAATTTCTTTATAGGATAATTCATATCACCATCAACCTTGATTGCTTGAGTATAAGTGGCAAAGGGCAAACCTGAGCATGGAGTAGTTATGGAACACATTCTTGCTCACTGATTCCTTGGGGAGTCTCTGGTATTCTGCTATGGTGGAAATGTCAGTTTTACCTTTCCGAAAGATGGACGAATCTTATGCTTCTTGCACCCAGGCTTCCTTTTGTCACAAAAAAGAAAATCCACTTTTTACTAATTTTTAATGATGCACAATTTTAGTTATGTGGATGTCCAAGATGTTCTACATTTTTACATTTATGGAATAACTCTTTGCTGTATCTTTTAGGATTTCTTTGAAGGCAAATTTCTATATCTACATGGTTTTGCTGCATTGGTTTGATTGTGTACTAATGAACCAGCATGAGAAGAGTTCTATGATCTAGCTAGTATGTACCAAGGCATCTTGCCGATTCAAATGTCCAAGTCTTATTTATAATTTTATGACACTAAATAGAAGTTTGATGAAATTAATTAATTCAGCAAATTGCTACCAGAGTCTGTGAATGGTTTTATACATAGACAGCATTTGCCAATGTGAATGACAGTTTTTAGGTTGTTGTTAGCTTTCTCTGTTTTGGTTTCATTTAACTTTAATGTATTGATTCAATTTTGTAATCATGTTGGCCTGGCCTGTTAAACCATTAATGACTCAAAAGTTTGTTCCTTAATAACTGTTGGCTGTAGTGTTGCAAGAGCTAGTTTTCTTTGCAATTGTATTGATGTATACTTAGTTTGTTTTGGTTAGCTCTTACACTGCCATGTTTTCCAGGCTTACTTATCACTTCCGGAAGGTACAGCTTCTGTTGTTGGGTTAATTGCCATGATGACAGACCACTACGCGAACTTGGTACAATTCTTCTGTTCTTTTATTACAAATGAAAATTTTGTTTGTATTAATTACCACATATATGTCAACCAGATGCTATTTGCAAATGTTAGGTGTTCTTAACTTCCTATTTTCTCTTGTTTCTTTTCAATAAAGCTTTCTAATGCAGCAAAACTAACCTTTCCAAGGACTCCTACTAGCCATGGAAATGAAAGCCTTTTGGAATGACATATTTCCTCTTCTTCTTCTTTCTTCTTTTTTCATTTTTTTATTTTTTATCTTTCCAATCCTCAACCAAGATATGTGCTAGATAAAGTCTGCAGTTTAAGGATGCTTATTCCGACTGTAGTTGGTGGCAAGTGGCTTCTCATTAAGATTTATCATGTTACAGATTTGAAAATTTTAGGAGATTGCTTAAGTTGTTATTATCAGTGAGAAGAATGGTAGTTGTCAGGATTCTAGATTTTAGATTCTTACATGTTTCTTTCTTCTTCTACTTTTCATATATGTCTCAGTAGATTGTTGCTTTGCAGGCAGGAAGTGACAGTGAACAGGAAAGTAATGATGGTGCTGGAACATCTCGAAAACCTCAAAAGCGTGCTCGGGGAAAAGTTCAGCCTGGTAACTCTAAACCATCTGAACCACAAACTGCTTCTCCAATGGCACCTTCAGGTTATGTTGGCCTACAATTGACGAAGAAGAAGCGCACTGGAGGTATTGTGCTACAAGCAGCTCCAGTTGTTGATAAATCCTGCCCTGCATGTGTAATCCCCCTCCCTTCTCCCCCTATCCACATCAAAAATGGAAAAAGGCAACCAAAAAAATAAATAATAAAATAATAAATAAAGGGAAAAAGAAGTCACTTGTTCTATGCAGCTCAGGGACACTGAACATGTATGTGTTTTTATATGGACCTAATTGCATTTTTCCTTTTCTAATTTGAAGTTTAGTTCACTTCAGTTTCTTATTAAATCATGTTGATCATATCTTTTCATTTTTTCTGGCTGCATTTCACTCATGAATTGTATGAGCTAATTAATTGACAGTTGTCCTTTCCTAATATTTTATACTTAATATAGTATAGGAATTTAATTTGAGAAGCTTTCCTGGAGCATGTTTTAGGTACTGGACCTCGTGTTGTTGGGAAAAGAACTCCAAGGTTTCCTGTTTCCTACTCTTATGAGAATATCAAAGGGGAGAAGTTCTTCTCGCCAACCAGGCAGGGCATAAAAATGAAGGCAGATACAAATGATGATGATGTTGCTCATGAGATAGCATTAGCTTTGACAGAGGCTTCACAACGAGGTGGTTCTCCACAGGCTTCTCAGACGCCAAACCGAAGAAGTGAAAGTGTTATGTCATCACCTGCTAGGAATGCTGAAACTAAAGTAATGTAGATTCTGTTTTCTGTTCCTAGAATGTTTTTAACAAATTGTTTTTGTTTACCTGGACTTTTCTTGTGTAGCGGGCTGAGCTGAAAATGGGCCATTCCAAGAATGTTGAAAGTGATATGGAGGATGAAGACTTAGAAGGTAGCATGGAAGCTGATACTGGTGATATATCAGCGCATAGGCCTTATTTGAAGCAAAGTGGAAGAGTATGTACAACGAATAAAGGGAAAAAAATTGACAGAAAAAAATTAGATGTTGATGACAGTACTAATAATCATTTGGATGACATAAAGGAAGCATGTAGTGGGACGGAAGAAGGTCAAAGATTGGGTGCAGCAAGAGGAAAGATGAACGTAGACGCAAAAGTTTCTAAATCCTCTCCTCAAAATTCAAGGAAAAGGAGTAAAAAGCTTCTATTTGGAAGAGGTATGCAACTTTTGTTGAAATATTTCCTTAATTGACTTCGGGTCCTCTACTTGTCTACTTTGTGCTAAATTTCCTTTTACTGTGGTAGATTTGTCTTTATTTCTTTGTTAATTTATTGGAGGATTCCACTCAAACAGCTACGCAATAATGCAGTACTTTTTTCCCTTCAGACAGCAAGGTTCTCAGTTCCATATGAAATTAGGAAGTCATTAATGTGAGAGTTGTTTCCAATGGGGTTCTTTGAGTGCATATATATATATATTGTAATTCTTTAATCTTGGAAGCTATTATTGAGATTTTGGTGTCTCTCCTTGGGGGGAAAATGCTGTTTCAGTTGTGTTCCATTGCCGATGTCAATTTTAATTTTCTTTTACTGCAAATAATGTTCTAAAGTCAAGCTTGCAATATCATAGAGAGGACATGAAAAGAGAGCTGTTGTTGAAATGTGAAATATTTGACTTAATGGCTAGTTTTTTTTTTCTTTTAACTTTATATTATTTTGTCTACTGGAAAAGGTCTCTTTCAAAAACTTTCTTTCTCGTATAAAAAATTGTGTGGTGAAGAATACTCCACCACACTGGTGCTGTTGGTCATATTATTTCTTTCTCCTGGATCCTGTCTCTCTTAGTTGCCATTACGTATGAAGTTAATATTGAATATTTTACTGTGCAGATGATGCTCCTGCTTTTGATGCCTTGCAAACTCTGGCAGATTTGTCTCTGATGATGCCAACAGGAGGAAATGAAGACGGTAAGGAATGACATATCTATTCTTGGAGGTTTAGCACATTGACTGTGGTCTAGATGCCATTTATTTTTGTTTAGGTCTTATGCTACATTATAGTAAACAGTGCCTTTCATTTTACCATACTTGGCCTCTTCCTTTTTTTTGGCATTAAGCTGGGCTCTGTTTAGCAAAGCTCTTTATATATCATATGACATTTACCTTTACTCTAATTCTATCAAGAAAGAAAGCATTCTAACAAACTTGTGCTCCTCCTAATGATTACATTCAGTGTGTATTAGCTTATTAGTACCTTAGAGACCCATCAGGACTTTGAATCTTTGTACTAATTCCTCCTTTCCTATACTTTTCCTTTTTTAGGTTCTTTTCACTGGTATATTCTGTTTGATTGTTACTTTTACCCTTGTTACTGAAGATTATGCAATGCTGAGCATAGAAAACCATGGTATAAGTGTCATGATTTTCTTGAGTATATGATTAACACTGAGGTGTAGTTCATGACTCTGGAACTGCTTCATGATTAGTGGAGAAAAAGGAACTAAAATTTAGGGATTGTTTGCTGTAGATGTGACAATGAAGAAAAGAGATTCTGAGATGGCTGACCTGCCCTTTTAGCAAGTGCTGAGACTACCTCACTAATATCTGCTGGTCAGAATCTTATAACATAAATAATACTGATCTACAGGTTAAACAACCTCAGCTAACTTCCCAGAGGAATAGTAGCTCAGCATAATGGCTTACAAAATTCAATTTGCTATTTATTTCCTTGCATTTATTGTGCAAACTTATATAGTGACTTATTGCCTTTGGCACCAACTTATCATGTTAACATGTGGTCTTGTCTATTTGGCTCCCTTTCCCTTGCAGACTCATTTGTGCAGTTAAATGAAGAAAATGAAGATCATGTAGATGAATCTGGATCCTTAGGAACTATGCCTATAGATAGTCATAGGGATAGACGTAGATCCTCTGGAATTAGAGTGAAAGGGGATCGTTCTTCATCAAGATTTGAAGTTCCTTCTACTAAAGTACCAAAGTCAGGGAAGGTTTCAGTTTCTGGTGATAATGTGCTCCCTGAGATGACTTCGGACGGTTACCAGTCTAAATCTGTGAGGAAGAAGCCAAAGATATTAACATCTAAAGTAAGATAAGCTCTTGAATTTTATATTATTTTGATGTTTTTCGTTTTCCTGTTTTTATTGTGATAATTCATTAAAGAATATTTGCAGAATCGGAAGCCTGATATTCAACTCAATAGTCATGTTAGTGAATCTCAGGAAGCTGAGGTATTTCTTCCCCTTTTTATTTTTCTTCTCTTTCTCTTTCTCTTTTTCATCATAAATTATTCTTGAAGTATTGATTGCATGTTTCGGGAACCCGGTTTCCTTTGTATTTAGAGGCTCTTATAGAGTTGTTCAACTTGTGAGCTCTTAAATGCTAAGTGCATAGGTATAAAAGTCTAAACATTGAGTGTGATGAACTATTTTTGCTGTGGGTACTATGAAGATCACGAATTGAGTGTGATGACCTAGTTGTATTCTTGTTTCCTACTACTGTAGTCATAAATTTTTAAGGTCCTATTTATTTATTTTTGCCTTCTGTGCATTATTATCAACCTAAGAGTTTTAGTGTAACATTAAATTGCATTACTGCAGGCTAGGGATGTGGGAAGGATCAGTAAGAATAAGAGACCCTCTCAAAGTGCTTCACCTAAACTGATGAAAAATGCAGAATATTCTTCAAGTACTGATCCAAGAAGAGAAGGAAGTGATTCAGCTCAATCAACTATGCAGGTACCTCAATTGAAGGAAAATAGCTTGCCTACAAAAGTCAGGAGCAGACGCAAGATGGATCTCAAGAAACCAAGTCTACAGAAAGATTTGAAGTTTCCTGAGAAAGTTTTAAATGAATGGTCCAGTGACCCTATTGCATTACTTAATACAACATTTACTGTTAAGGTAAATGTATTTTGAACATCTCATCTTTCTTCTGCACATTGATCTCCATGGATCAGCATTAACTCATGTTCATGATATCTATCAGGAAAAGCTCACTAATTGTTTATCAAATAACCGACTACGTAGATGGTGTACATATGAGTGGTTCTACAGTGCAATTGATTACCCTTGGTTTGCTAAAAGGGAGTTTGTGGAATATCTTTATCATGTTGGACTGGGACATGTTCCAAGGTTAACTCGTGTGGAATGGGGCGTCATAAGAAGGTATCCTTGCTCCCTTCTGATATGAGGCCAAATATACTTCTACTGATTCGTCATAAGAAAATTGTAAATTGAACTTAAAATAACTATTAACTAACTCCCATCTTATGCAGCTCTCTAGGTAAGCCTCGGCGGTTTTCTCAACAGTTTCTGAAGGAAGAAAAGAAGAAGCTTAACCAATATCGAGATTCAGTGAGAAAACACTATAACAATCTTCGTGAAGGTACACAAGAAGGACTGCCAACAGATCTTGCAAGGCCTTTATCAGTAGGACAGCGTGTTATAGCTATCCATCCAAAAACGAGAGAGATTCATGATGGAAATGTGCTAACGGTTGATTATTCTAGGTGCCGAGTGCAGTTTGATCGACCAGAACTGGGTGTTGAATTTGTCATGGTAATTCTTTTGACTTGTAGTATTTCGTACAACCTATTTCAAGAAACATGCTAACTTAAGAAGGGAAATGTTTAATTATCAATAACTTTAAGAATACAAGTCACTAGGATTTCATTCTTTCCAGTATTGGCCTCCATCTTCAGAAATCAGTACTTCTGCGTATTGGCCTTGGACCACAAATTAAGTCAATGCTATGATTTTGAGAACCATAAGTCATTAATAAAGACTTGGAATATTCTAGGCTCAACCAATGGGACATCTGTTTATGATATAGTGTTTTGAAGTGCTTCTCTTGGTTTTATTGATTTGAGCTCTTAAGGTAACAGCTATATCAGCTTGCTGTGCTACAATACTTGATTTAAGATATTTAATGCCATATATGATTCCTTTTGTTTTCTTAATAATAAAAATCATTGATTGTGTTTCTGAGACATATTATGAAAGCCTGTCCTGAAATTCTCTCTGAGTGTGATAGTGTACAATATATATGTGTGATATAGGTCGTAGTGTTTACTCCTTTGGATTTTATGGTGCATTTAATGTATTTATATACCTAGTTTTCTTTTTCTTTATGCACTCAATTGTTTATTTAGTCTTAATCATTCTAGACGCTTTTAACTCTGTCTTTGTGACAGGATATTGATTGCATGCCCTTGAATCAATGGGAAAATTTACCAACTCTTCTGGCTAGTCACATTGCTGTTGATAATTATTTTAAAAACTTCAATAGCTTAGGATGAATGAGCATGCAAAAGTTGCCCCGGGTGTTGAGATGGAGAATATCAATGGTCTTGTTCATTTGTACTCATGTAACATGCTAAAAAGAAAAAGTGTTTAATGTTTATACCATCACCTAGTGAGGCTGATATTTTCGTTGCTGTATTTGAAGAAACAAACATTTTTTCCTCTCGTTCTAGGTTGTCTCACAAATGAAGTCCTTGGAGAGTTGAGGTGTTAGTAAATTATTTACTGAATGATGGTCGCTAATTAAATCTAATGTATTGAAATAAACTTTCTATGCTGTGAAGAAAAAGAGAAGTTGGGCTATTTCTTGGACTTCCTGTTCAATTAGGCCTGTACTTATGAGTCAGAGGGAAACTTCTTTTTTTTTTTTTTAATGTTTTTTCCCCTTTTTTTTCCCTTTAAAATATATAGTTCAAAGTTCTCTAGTTGATGTTACTTGTATTTGATTTACTTGATTTAAGATATTTAATGCCATATATGTTGCTTTTTGTTTTTTTAATAATAAAAATCATTTATTGTGTTTCTGAGACTTATTATGAAAGCCTGCCCTGAAATTCCCTCAGAGTGTGATAGCGTACAATATATATGTGTGATATAGGTCATAGTGTTTACTCCTTTGGATTTTATGGTGCATTTAGTGTATTTATATACCTAGTTTTCTTTTTCTTTGTGCACTCAATTGTTTATTTTGTCTCAATCATTCTAGATGCTTTTAATCTGTATTTGTGACAGGATATTGATTGCATGCCCTTAAATCCCATGGAAAATATACCAACTCTTCTAGCAAGTCACATTGCTGTTGATAAATATTTAAAAAACTTCAATGAGCTTAGGATGAATGAGCGTGCAAAAGTTGCCCCGGGTGTTGAGATGGAGAATATCAATGGTCTCGTTCATTTTTCTCCAGCAGCTTTTCCTGTCACTAGTGTATCACAGCAGTCAAAGGTTAGCTGTATTCTTTATTTTACTATCATTACTTACTAAGAAATGCATTGGGTAATTATCTCTCTTTCTCACGCTAGAAAGATACCATTGTTTCAAGGAAGTACTAGTGTGCACAAATTCCAGAAGTTTATGATGCAATGCACTCAAGGCTGTTTGTTTTCTGTTAAAAAAATTAAGCTCTGATATTGCAATCCCTCGTACTTTTAGTATTTGATTAAAGGAGTTGAAACATTTCCTGATGTAGTTTAATATATTTAAACACGAAAAAGGAAGAAAGAATACAAACTTTGGCTTGTTGCAAGAGAATTTCTGTGCAATTAATATATAAGATTTATTTATCAAAAGAAAATTTTCTATCCAAGACACATATACACTTTAAATAGAAACCTGAAACCCTAACCCTAAGTAGAATAGAAAGCTAAAACCTATTTGAATACAAAAGAAAACTTATTACAATTGTGAAAGAAATAAATAATAACTAATTTATAAAACTTGTTGAACTAAAAGACTTGTACAGCTCTAAAACATATAGGAAATGTGGTAATAATACTCTAACACTGAATTATAATCATAAAATACTGCTACTAGTAATTATTGAAAATAATAATGAACTCTCCTTCAGTTGGAAAAAAACTCGTCCTCGAGTTTCCTAACTTTTGTTTTGGTTTCTGAAGTTAAACACAATCAGTTTGTTGCTTCTTTAAACTCTACCATCCTTTCTTTCTTTTCTTCCAAAGACTAGAATATCCTACTTCAATTAATTCAACATCAACATAATCCCAAAGTATCAAGGCATCATTCACTGTTGTTGTCACTTTACATATTTTGTCACCTAATTTTGTTCTATTAGGAGTGTAACCACTGGACAGTGATCCATTTTCATATAAGAGCTCAGCAACCACGAGTTCCTCAAGTTTCCTAAGTTGTCTTTGGATATTCTTATGCAGGTGGCCCCAGAAGATGCTAATGTCCAGGCAATGATTGTATCTACAGAAATGTCTATTTACCAACAAATGCCTTATCCTCAGCCTGGTACATCAGCTCAAATCCAGGCGAAGGAAGCTGATGTTCAAGCCCTTGCTGAGTTTACTCGTGCTCTTGACAAAAAGGTTGATCAGCATGCTCTCTACTTTTTTCCTTTTTTGGTGGGAAGGGGGGTGGGGAGTTGGGGCTTAGGGTTTATGTTAGAAATAATATTCTTTGCATCTCATGGTATGAAATTCTATTCTTTGAGTAATACATCTTATTCTTGTCTTTTGATTGCGATTGCTTTTCTGGCATCCAACTTTTCGGCTAGTTTTCATACGAATCTTCTTTCAGTTAGTCGGCTAACAGCTAGACCAAATCTCTTGCCTACCTCCCTGAAAAAAAATGAGTTTTCTATGATTTTTTAATTTCCAACACAAAACATCTGCATTATAAGATCCAACTTCATGGATCCGAGAAATAGAAACTTGTCACTTTTCCTTCTGATTTGAAATGACCGAGTCTTATTTAGAGTAGGGGATATAGTTGAAACAATTCTTTCCAGAGAATATGAACCATTCCCTTACATTTTTTTTATAGCATCTGTTTATGTGGCAAGTGCTTCTGTAGAATAAAACTAATTCAGATGACTACATTTACTATTCCTTTTTATGAATAAGACTCTTTATCACATATTCTAGATCTCTAAAATTTAACCCTGAGCTGTATAACCACATTTTGGGAATAATTGGCCTAGAATGTTGCAATAAGCTGTTTAGTTCGTTGTCTGATTGTATTTGTTTCTGTAAATTTATATTTAAAAATTCTTTCGTTGCCTTTGAGGAAGAGAAATCCTTGCTGTCTTTTAACTGTTCATTTTATTTTGATTACACTGTAAATCTCTTCAATATTATTAGATTGCTGTCCCTTGCAATTTTCTAGATTCTAGTTTCTTCTGGGTATTCATTGGTTCATTCACGTCTTTCTTATTTTTCTCCTTTTCTTGGTTTGTTTATTAATTTTTTGGGATGATATGTCGTTTTGTTCCAAATTCGGTTAGATATATGCACTTATTATTTGACTGTTTAATCTATGATGGAATATGAAATATCAATTTTGCAAACAAATCATCCTCATAGGCTATGTGGGAATATGCAGGAGGCTATAGTTTTTGAGTTAAAGCGATTGAATGATGATGTGGTGGATAACTGTTCTCTTAAGGAGTCAGAATCATTTAAAAAGCAATATGCAGCTGTGGTTGTACAGTTACAAGAAGTGGATGAGCAGGCATGTAGTGTTGGATTCTGACTTTGCTCCATCCTTTTTCTTGTTGTCAATCTCTTCTAAAGGTCTCTAAACTATTTTAGCTTTCTTCTTCATTGCAGGTTGCTGCTTCTTTGTTTCGCTTGAGACAAAGAAATACATATCAAGGAACCATTTCACTTCCGTTGCCAAGGCCGGTTGCTAATTTTGGAGATCACTTAAACTCTGTGGATCGTTCTGCCTGTCAACCTCCTGAGTCTGGAGAACACATAAACGAAATTATAGAGAGCTCAAGGATGAAAGCAAGAACAATGGTAGATGTAGCAATCCAGGTAATAAAAAATGTTCCACTTTTCTTTTATCAATTCCTTTTCTGCAGTAAAGCTAAGAAGCAGTACTGCGTTGTTGGCAAAATTAAAAATTACTTTTGGACTAGTGTAACAGTACTGCAACATTTCTATTCTTGTTGGACTACTTTGTGTACAACATAGAAGTGTTCCAGTGGAGGACTTCTACTGTGGCACCTCTCTAATGGGTAGGAACTCACGGCAACATCTCTTGCAGCTTGTAACCTCAGCTTAACTACCTTCTCCTTTCTTAGTCTCTTCCATATTGTATCTTCCTAGTGTCTTGTGGTGTTCTGCTCATCCCATCTTGACCATCTATTCCTACTTTCCTTTCTCCCATTGTGGATATCTTCTATATTTTTTTCTCTTCACTTTTTTCCCCAGCATGTCATGAGTTTCTTCCTATTCTTTGTCATTTTATTTATCTAATAATTATAAATACATAATGAGAATAAAAGAAAACCCTCCTAGTTATAAAAATTCATGTACTGGGAATGGTGATGATTATTGCTGGCATCTGTTATGTTGAGGTGGTGACGATGGATATTATTGGATAATGAAGTTGAACAAATTCATTACAATAAAACTTTGAACGATGCCAGAACAAACTCAAGTGAATGTTGCTAATGAGGTTTACTAAGGAGATTTCAAGAACTAGGTTTAAAAGTTGTATGTGAAAGAGCTAAATTCGTCTCCTAACAGGATGATTCTTTTTTCCCATATTTCTTGCGTTTTAGGATTTTAATGTGGAGGACTGTCTTTGGCTTCTGTCAACATTCTTGTTGCTATGACTTAGTAGAAGTTGGCATTAAGAGTTATTCTGTAGTTTCCTTAACATGGAAAGGTCTATTTTCTTGTTTGTTTTAAAACTAGTGGATTTCTTCTAAAGAAAAAAAGAGTTATTCAGAAAAATGTAGTTGCAGTATGTGTCCACTTAGGGCACTGGAGCCAATATAGATAGATTATCAACTTCGGGATAGTCTTTACCTCTCCATGTTGTAGTGATTCTGATGTCTCTGACTACCATGCTTTAGAAGGCTGTAATGTAATCTTTGTATTAGATTCTTGAATGCTCATTCTCTTCCTTTTACTTATTTTTTCCGTTTACAAAAATTAAATAGCTATAAGAGTCTTTGCATGTCTTCCAAAACTGTTTTGCTAGCAGATATACTGCTATATACATTTTCTTTTACGAGTAAATTGGATGTGTAAGGAGGTTTGTATAAGTTTTTAATCATTCTTGTAGGCAAAGTCATCCCTCAAATGTAGGGAGAACACGTTTGAAAAGATTGAAGAAGCTATAGACTATGTGAATGAGCAGCTTCCCATAGATGATACCTGCGTTCCACTGGTAAGATCAATTTATCAATTACGGGTTCACATTTTCCGAGTGTTCTGAATCAATTAATATAGCATACTTTTTATCTGGGCAGGCATCTGATCCTAAGTTGAAAAGTGTACCAGATAGAAATGAGGCACAGATTCCTTCAGAGCTTATTACCAGTTGTATAGCCACTTTGCTTATGATTCAGGTATTCTTTCTTTGCTATACAGCCATTTTGGTCATGGTTCCCTCATTTGATTAGGCTTGTCACTTAAAAAAGTATTTCAGTGAAACTTCTTGATCGTCATTTTATGTGTATATATATATATATATTATATATGATTTTTAATTCAAATTCCTTTAATGCCAATGAAAATGATTGCAGAAATGTACTGAACGGCAATTTCCACCTGCCGATGTGGCCCAAATTCTGGATTCTGCAGTGATGAGTTTGAAGCCCTGCTGCTCCCAAAATCTTTCCGTCTATGCAGAAATACAGAAGTGTATGGGAATTGTCAGGAACAAAATATTGGCACTTATTCCCACCACTTAGCCAATAAAAAAAAAACCCTTCTCTGTATTCTTTCTTAACCCTGTAAATCTGCTATGTAGATAATTACTCATTTCGGGTCCTCATTTTAGTGTTTAGGATCTTTATTAACCTGACAATTTTGTTCCTTCTTTTTTTAGGGAAAAAAAAAAACAAAGAAAGAAATTTTAAATTTTAATATTCAGTATTGAGGCATGAAATTGCCTTTTTTTATTATATTATTATTTTTAAGAATTTTTAATTAGGGTTTTCAAATATTATGAGTATTGAAGAAACATGATTAAGAGTGTATGGGATATAATAATATATAATTTTAGAATCTAATCAAATGTCAAGAGGGGAAAAAAAAAAGGTTTAGGCGTATCATTAATATTATCTAAATATATAATTCAGAAATTTAAGCTTATAATTAATTAGTAATGACAGATGATATAGTTTAGTTTTAATAGTGTTTTAGAGGGAAAAGAAAAAGAAAAGATATATATATATATATATATATATATATATATATATCCTTGGGAGTTGAGGCATGAACTTTTTTGGGATTCGTATTTGAAAGAAGGTTAAAGGAATCATGGAAACGAAGGCTCCTAAAAATGAAAAACAATTGCACCAAGTTAAAGACGACATATGTTGCTAAAAAGGAATCTTGAAATGTTTGATGTGTTCATGACGAGGTAACCCACAAGCATTTATGTATTTATTTGTTTTTTTTTTCTAAGAACACAAGTGTCTTAAATTATAAGAGAATATTTTTAATTCAATTTACATTCAAATTAATTTTTGTTCGAATTACATTAGTTTCTTAAGGAAAGAAATTTTGATCATAAATTTTTAAATAACTGCATATATGAGTTAGAATTCAAACTCTCGATTTTACTTAAATTTAAAAAAATTATTACCAACTCACTTGCAACTTAAACTAAGAACCACATACTCGTGGGCTTCCCCTAAACGAAATCATCTTGTACTAATGGAAGGGAGTTAGTGAAATTTTTATATGCTGGACCACATACCTCTGGGCCTCCCCTAGACGAAATTATCTTGCACCACGGACGCACCTTCAACACAAGACACCCCTAATCGCTAGGTTTTCACAATGAGAGTTTTTTTCCCCACACATCTCTTACAAAGAAACACACTAACCTTAAACTTTGATACCACTTGTTAGGAATAAAGGAGTCATTACGACACTAACAATGTCACAAACAAAATATTATCAATAAATTTACAATTTAATCAACCCCAATATTGTCGCAACTAAATCACCAACTAAAACCAATAAAATTGCAATCTATAAGCAATAATAATTTGTACGTGGAAAAATCCCTTCGACAAGAAGAGTAAAAAAACCACAGGACAGTTGAGGAGTCCATCCTATACTTTTCTTATTAATAATTAATGGTAAAATAAGTTCAATTCAATCTATAAAAGTTTTACACACCCACCAACAAACACCAAACAATAAGAGATCAATTTGTTCGTGACATTTTGAACTTTATTTTGGACGATTGAATCGTTCTTTTAAACTCTGATTTGATCAGAACAAATTTTTAGACATAACTGATTTTTTGGTGATTTCTACACCTTTGTCATGACACAATATTTTATGCAAGTCTCAATTATAATTCCTACATACAAACAAAAAGAATTCTATCAAAGAAATCCATTTATTTTAAAAGAGAAAACATTCAACTTTTTTTATTTATGGTGATAATATTATTTATTTTCATCATATTTACTTTTTCAAAGTGCTGATTTCTTGAATCATGTATATTCGTCATAATTTATTGATTGAAATTGGTTCATTAATGAGAATCAATAAGTAATTTGTAGATAGAAAGAATTTTATTTCCATAAAATAATCACAATTGTTTTTTAAAAAAAAGTTAGTGGGCACTAAATATATTATATAATTACAATTTTTATTTTAAGTAATTTAAATAGTTGTATATGAATAAGGATCGGAAAGTTCAACATCATTCTAGAGAAAAAAAATAAATTTTTTTTTATGTTTTTGTCATGATCACTCAAAATCATAAATAAAAGTATTATTAACTGAGTTATATTTTCTTAATCTAAAAAATCTTTGGATTATATATATATATATATATATATATATATATAGAAACTTCCTTCGGAGTGTCCACGGGCGGAGTTTTGGTGGTGGCATCTTCAGACGAGGCCGGGGTAGCGGTTAGAGAGGCCTTCTCCACAGCCCGAACCGGATTCGGAGTAGCTTCGCTTATAGCTTTCTCCCTTATGCCTAACAAAGTGTCTCTGCGTTTGGAGAAGTTGGAAGCCATTTCTGCAAGGAACATACCGGAACAGTTAATTAAAGAAGCAAGATTATAGAAGACCATCGAAGTAAATACACTTAGAATTTAACCTCTATTTTTCTTAGGAAGACACACAACACTTCGTGGGTCACTATACTCCGGGCATTCCGTAGAAAACACCCTATTGGGGTGAAGTCTCCACATTGGATACTCACCGTCGTCTACCATACCTAACTCCCTCCTACGGACATCGGCTCTCATACCCCCCACTCCGCAGGAATACCTACTTGTTTTCTCTAACAAATCCTTAGTGTAGAATACTTTAGTTTAATTTTTAGGGTTATCCCCCAACTCGCTTGTGACATAATCTAAAAATTTTCTATCGGAGTCAGAGTATTTCATCCTTCTAGACACTTTACTAAGGGAAATGAGAGATTTACGTTTGGGATAAAATGGAAACCCTAGGTTAGACTCTACACAAACCCACCTATCCCGCCAAAGGCTAAGTTTGCTAGGGGCAGGCTCAAAAAGAGTGACCACGTTTTGGCGAGGTCGAAGTAACAATGTCAAATTATTCATTCGGAGTACCGAAAAGAATGTACGGACCAATAGATTAGAAACCTCAACTCCGATTCATCTACACAAAATTGTCAAGGAAAAGAAATATCTAACTCTGTTAGGATGTATATGAGCTGGTTGGGAGTGAATGGTTTGAAGAAAATTACAAAAGGCGGGGTCGAGAGGTAAGCTCAGTTCGCAAAGAAAATGTTCATAGGGAATAGGAATAAAATAATCGGTCATTGGAGGACATACAAGCAGATGAAACATACTAAACCTAGACTCATCTATATCTGCCCTTAAAAGGCCCAACTCTACATTAATCTGGTTCGCCCTTAGAACAAAATCCCCAGACAGCTGTTTTTTGGTCTTGGGAATTACTTCATGGTCATCGGAGTTGCTGGTCTCACTTAAATTGCTGGGGCCCGGGATATCCCTAACGTTAAAACCAGTTGCAGTTACTCCGACATAGGTGGTTTTGGGAACGGATGGGTCTAAGGGCATAGCTACCGGAATGTTTAAGTTTGCAAGAGAAGTACTAGCCGAAGTTTGAGCAACAATGGCCACTGATATCTCACCCCTTTTACTTTTCTTTCTACTCTCCACACTCTTTTCACTGGAAGTATCATTGTCCTCTTCTAACATCTTTTCCACCGAAGTAGATGTTGAATCACCAGACTCCACTTCGACAATTTCAGTAGACGGATTCATAATACAATCAGTGTTCGACATGGTAACCTGAGAATAAAATGCAAAGGCTTAGCACTCCGTCTGGAACCTATAAACCCTAAAAACGCTCTCCTTCAAAATCCAACCTAAATATATACCTAAAATACCCTTTTTTTTATTTTCAACGAAGAATGTTCCCCTTCAGTTTTTCAAAAAGAATAACCTAAACACATCCCCAAAACAGAGCTGGTGATAACACCCTTCACCTCAAGATCAAAAATACAAAACAAATTTTTTCGAATACTGTAAGTGACGGACTAATGTTTCCTAATACCTTTTTCAGAAGATTGTGGTGAAGACGAAGCTTTAAATGTTAGCGGGATCTGTATGAACGACGAACAAAGAAGTGAAATATAGAAAGGTTTCAAACTTATAGAAGGTATAGATGGAGAGGAAGAAGTTCTGGAGTCTGTAAAATGCCTTATAAAATTTTGAAAAGTATGGAAAAGGGGATTTTTGTGGTATTTATAGGCGAAGGGTAATGCGATACATACACAATGTATGTATCTATTTTGTTATTTTAAATAATATTTGGGAAGTGTACACAGGAAGCTGAACCGATCTGAAAATATTAAGGACACTCAAGCACGCAACCCGTCTTGTCCTGTTCCCAAAAATGCCTTTCTATGACACCAACGCCTCGGTACCCGGACCGCAATGATGAAAACCCTTTCACCGTTCTGGCAGCCATTTGGCTTTAGTTTTGTATCTAAAAGTTGTAAAATTTCTCAAACTTTTGAAACTTCGACGATGTTTCGAATTCCCCATTTTAAGATCGAGACAACTGTATCTGTTATCTCAATCTCGGGGGCCATTGAAAGGATTTAATAATAGTCGGAGTACATTAAATTTGGGAAGAGTCGAAGTAAGGAGTACCGTACACATCATACTTCGATTATCAATACAGTCATTATAAACGGAGTACGAAACTTCTCAATCCATACTCCGAAATAACCAGCCGACATACGAAACAACGGAGTAGTAGAAATGCTGATGTAAGTAGACAGGTGTCCAGTGACTCATCAAGTAATGATGCCTTTTATGGACAGCTATCTGATGACTCATCATGTGATGATGAAAATAGACAGCTGTCCGATGACTCACCAGGCTATGACAAAAATAAACCTTGCCTCCTAAGGTAAAAGAAGGTAAGCTTCTCACTATAAAAGGGAGGAAAGGGAGAGAGTAAAGGACTTTTTGGATTCTTCTACTCTTCCAAAAGACCTTTACTCCGCCAATATCCTTTGCTCTATCTCATTCTCTTTGTTTATTTCCTAAACAATCATTATTTTAACAAAACCATCGGAGGGTCATCTTCGAAAACTCACCGTTGCGTGACTTTCTCTTTGCAGGTATCAAATCCAGATTCAACAACACTCAAATCTCAACCAGAGCCAAAATTTTCTCGATCAATATATATATGGTTGTTCCTTCCTTGTGAAACATATTGCTCCCTAAAAGTCACACAATTAATTCTTCTTTCATACAGTTTTGGCATGATTTGACAACACTTTCATTTCGCTTAACAATAATCAACATACTCATAAGCCCATTGTATCTATATATATACATATGTTGTTTATAAGTGAAACAAGTCTTAATTTTATGTGTTTACCAAATCAAAGTAATAACAGAAGCACCGTCCACCAAAATTAATGACTTTTTATTAACGTTTTTCACCATCTTTTTGCATTTTTATTTTGTAGTCAGTGGGAAAATAATAAAAAGTTACACTATGCTTTTTTTTTTTGGTCTGTTTTAGAATTGGTCGCGGGGTCCACTTTACTTCAAAGTGCCAACATATTATTTATGTTGTAATTTAGAATTTGAAGAAAAAAAGAAAAAAAAAAAACTCTAGTTCTTAGATTAATTTGAATTTACGAATCTAATATTTATTTTTTAAAAAAATCTTACTATGATTCTTTTTTTAAATTTTAATTATGAGTATAAGAAATATAATTTTTGTATGTGTGTGATTGTAGCTTATCTTTGTATCTTATAATTGTTTGTGTTTATATTTCCATCTCCAACATACTTTGGTATGAATATGATGTTTGTTTCATATATATATATATAGAAGAAATAAATAAATTATTATTTCTTTACCAAACATCTCAAGCTTATATGAGGTGATTTTTCTATTATTTTCTACTTTTGATTATTTTCATAGTTTGTAGGCTTCTTCAAAATTTGAAAATTTCAACTTTGAGGTAGATTTTCAATAACCACATTTGAAACTTTAAGCTTTCTTTTCTACTTTAGTGTTTACATTGTTTTCAAATCCCTTAACTTTGTCATCTACAAATTCACCAATATGTTGATTTCCACTCAATTAAATTATTACCTTGAAGAAAAAAAATCCTCCATTGAGAATTTGTTTGATTGAATTAGATTTTCATTAATTATTCAATATTGTCTTTATACTATTAAAAGAAATAATTTCGAATTGACTATATATATATATAGTCTCATTTTTATATATCATTACTTCAACATTAACTTCTATTGTTTCAAATAGATGGAGTTTCATTCTCCATACGTTATGTATAAAATTTACCTATAAAAAGACAGGTGTAAAAAAAGTTTTTTCCAATAAGAATTTGTCACAGTTTTTTGTGCATACGAGTATTTTTGTTCGAATATTCATACAGAACTAATGGAATGCTTAGAGTATCTCTATTAACTAATAAAAGGATCTTGTTGATATCAGTACGCACGGCTTTTCCCTCACGTTCAACTATAGAAAAAACCTCTAAATCTAAAGTTACGATTCAATTTAAGTTTATTTAGGTTAAAAATGAAACTTTCGAATTACTTTTTTTTTTCCAACTCCCATGACTTCTTGTACTTGATCATAATTCTTCTTCTAGAATTTGTACTTGGATCTTGCCCATCCACACCAAATCTAGATGTTGGACTACTTTTATATCCTTGTCCCTAAATTCTCATTCCCTTCCCTAATTATCCAAACATAATTCTCATTTCATATCACCTTTGAATTATCTTCTCAACATAATATATATATATATATATATTATATGTACCCTGTCTTCTTCTTATTCTTTCTCTCTAAATCCACCATAATTTCAGCTGAAATTTACACCCCTCACGCTACTTCGCCGTGGCTACGTGATGGAAGGTAAAGTATTGATTTTAAGTTTTGTTAGTTTAGGGTATATATATATATATATATATATATATATATATTTGAATGATCAAGAAATGCTTGTCCTCTTTCTCCACCACCGGTATCGCGACCTCCACCTATGCTTTTCATTACATAATCCGTTTCAAGAGAGCTTTTACTTTCTTGCACACTTCTAGGCTTTTAAAAATATATAAAACAAATAAAATTAAGATATGGTATGTTTAATTTCCATGTTTATTCTTTCAATTTACCTTTTTTATATAAAAATTTATTTTTCTAAAAAGATATATAGATATATCTTTGTATAATAAGACATTGAAAGGGAGAAATATAAGCATGCATGCATGCAAGAGGTTGAGAAAGTGAAATAAGAATCTAAGTTGAAATATAGAGAGGAATGAACAAACAAAGATGGATGAATCAACTACTTGCAACCAAGAAGAAGTTAAAGAAAACTCACATATTGTGGAAGGTCAAAATTGTTTGTGATTTTAAAAAAAGGTGGAAAATAGAATCATATGTGACTTAAAAACACAAAAAAACCTAAAATTATAAGGGACTAAAAAGTTAAAATGTTAAACATGAGGGACTATTAATTAGAAATACTTTTCTTAATAAAATGGCTAAAATACCCTATTTGGTTGAAAAAACTTTATGAATTTATTAAAGGGCATGAAATAGAGATTAAAAGCCAAAATGCAAAACATGAGGATTACTAAAGTATTTGTTTTTTTTTTGTGTTAAATTATTTAGAATTTGAAGCCATTATGACTTCGACTAATTCAGATTCAATTCAAGTTGTACTTACACAATTTAACTATTACTCGAAAAAACTTCATATTGACTCTTGAAATGACACTCATTGTAAATTTTGAATCACGACTTTGTATAGCATTTACAATGCATTTTCCATTGTGCAAGGGCTTACTCAAAAAATAAAGATGAGGAATTTGAAAGACTAAAATTTATTACATAAGAGACTATTTATGCTTAATTTTCATTCTTATATTTATTCAAATAATTTTTTTCTCCTTATAATTCAAAAGAATAATTAAGTATACAAATTTATGGCAATATAGACCAAATTATAGATAAGATAAAATGGGAAATTTTCAATTTTATTTCAAATGAATCTGAACTCAAAATTACAATTAGATACACTAATATTTTTAAAATAAATATAAAAGATTTAATTAGACCTCCTTCAAAAATATTTGCTTTTTCCTTAAAATGACTAATTTACCCTCTTTAAATTTTTATCATTTATTACTCTCTTGAATCAACATAAAAATATATAAAAATTTGAAAGCTAAAATTATTACATGAGAAACTTATTTAAAAAATAATAATTCAAAATTATAAATATATAATAATAAGAAATGATTGCTAGAAAATTTTATCCCATCAAATGAGAAAAATTTCAGATTCAACTTATCTTTTATATATATATATATATATTATTTAGCATTTTAAATTATTGCTATTTCTATTAATTCAGATAAATTTTATTTGTGTTGTTTTTTATATAATGCTAACAGGAAGTTAAAAAACAAAACACAAATGAAATTTAGTATGTTTAACAATTCGAATTTAATTAAATTGGTCAAAAGCAACCTCACTTATTACTTTGAGAGATAATAAGTTCGAGACATAATGTAGATAAAAATACTTCAAAAATTATATATATATATATATATATATATATATATATATATATATATATATATATATATATATATATATATATATATATAAACACAAATGAAATTTAGTATGTTTAACAATTCGAATTTAATTAAATTGGTCAAAAGCAACCTCACTTATTACTTTGAGAGATAATAAGTTCGAGACATAATGTAGATAAAAATACTTCAAAAATTATATATATATATATATATATATAAACACAAATGAAATTTAGTATGTTTAACGATTCGAATTTAATTAAATTGGTCAAAAGCAACCTCACTTATTATTTTGAGAAATAATAAGTTCGAGACATAATATAGATAAAAATACTTCAAAAATTATATATATATAAATACAAATGAAATTTAGTATGTTTAACAATTCGAATTTAATTAAATTGGTCAAAAGCAACCTCACTTATTACTTTGAGAGATAATAAGTTCGAAACATAATGTAAACAAAAATACTTCAAATATTATATATATATATACTTATTTTTATGATTAGAAAACCATTACAATTTGGACTAATTTAAATTGAGACAAAAATATCTGTGTGCAGAATTTAATTCTTACTCAAAGAAAATTGTCACTATAATTTTTATATAACTTTTAATCTTATATAATATTTGAAAAAATTAATATTATTAGTGTAATATATAATAATGTCCACGTTGTCATACTAATCACAGTAAAAAAAAAAGACAAAATCAATCAGTTTGTGATGATAGAGCCGCAATTAGTTAAAAATTAAAATAAATAAACTAATAATGCCTTCAACATTACCGACCAGAAATAAGGCAATAGAAATTAGAATTTTAATGAAAAGTCAAATCACTCGCCAAACATGCTTCCATTGACTTCAATCAATCTTTTCACTATATAAGTAGTTGGAAAACCAATTTTATTGAGTTTCTAATCAGAATCTACATCTAAAATTTTGCATTAATTGCCATGGCAGCAAAATTTCCAAATGCAAAACTGAATTTTAAATCTTTTTCTTCTTCAAGCTTATCAAGAACAATTAAGAAATTCCCTATCTCATCAACTTTAGTGCACAAAGAATTACCCACCCGCGGTGCAAATGAATCCAGGCTATCCCTTGTTTGGAAAGAAGTTCAAGGAATGAACAATTGGGAAAAACTAATCCACCCTTTGGATTCACTTCTACGCGACGAGATTATTCGTTACGGAGAGTTTGTTTGGGCTTGTTACAAGGCGTTTGATCTTCAATCAGACTCTAAAAGGTATTTAAATTGTAAGTTCGGGAAAAATAATATACTTTCAGAAGTAGGATTGAATGATTCAGGTTATGAGGTAACTAAATTTATTTACGCGACTCCTGATATAAATGTTCCAATTCAAACTCTATCTTCGTGTTTGAGATGGATGGGATACGTTGCCATTTCGAATGATATCGAAACCAAAAATTTGGGCAGGAGAGATGTGGTCGTTACGTTTCGAGGCACGGTTACCAACCCAGAATGGATAGCTAATTTTATGAGCACATTAACTCCTCCCCGTTTCGACCCCTATAATCCTCGTCCAGAAGTTATGGTCGAAAGTGGTTTTCTTAATCTCTACACTTCGAAAGATAGCGAAAGCAAGTTCGGACCTCCGAGTTGTCGGGAACAACTTCTTTCAGAAGTTTCTAGACTAATAAACAAGTACAAAAGTGAGGAGGAAGAAATGAGCATTACACTTGCAGGGCATAGCATGGGGAGTTCACTAGCAACTTTACTAGCCTACGATATTGCTGAACTAGGAATAAATTGCATAAATGATTATAACACAAAATTGCCCATTACTGTTTTTTCATTTGGCGGTCCAAGAGTCGGAAATTCACTACTAGAAAAATCAAGTTTAGCGACGGATATTTGCGACGGCCTCATAGCCGTCGCAAATTGCGACCAAATTTGCGATCGCCTACTAAGCCGTCACAAATTGCGACCGACTTTGCGACCGCCTACTAAGCCGTCGCAAATTGCGACCGAATTTGCGACCGCCTACTAAGCCGTCGCAAATTGCGACCGAATTTGCGACCGCCTACTAAGCCGTCGCAAATTGCGACCGAATTTGCGACCGCCTACTAAGCCGTCGCAAATTGCAACCGAATTTGCGACCGCCTACTAAGCCGTCGCAAATTGCAACCGAATTTGCGACTGCCTACTAAGCCGTCGCAAATTGCGACCGAATATGCGACCGACTACTCAGCCGTCGCAAATGGCAATTAATTTGTGACAGATTTATTTTGATTATTTTTTATTTTTAATTAAATACATAAATTTATATATATATATATATCCAAAAACATAATTTATAATTAAATAAAAAATAACAATAAAAGTTATTAATAATAATATTTCTATCACAATATATATATAATCCAAATAATAATTTGCAGAGATTTCTTCTGTTCTAGGAAAGCTACAGAATTGGTTCTTTTCCTCATTTTCTAGTTAACTATATTAGCCCTGCACAGGATAAAGTTTTTAGCATTACCATTTTACTTTCATCATAATACATTGTTAAAAGATAGTTCTTTCCATAAGAATATATATTCATGATAAACACACCAAATCAAAGAAAGAAATAAAGAAAAAAGATTCATGATAAACACACCAAATCAAATGAAAATATTTTGACTTTTCCATGCAATATGGACACGCAAATTTTCCAGCCGTGCTCCAACCACTAAAAAAAAACCAGTCTCAGCTACAAAAAATAATTACAAATTCAAGGGGCAGCAGAGCTGGAGCCCGGGGCAGCAGAGCTAGGCCCTTCACCCAACAAGTCCCAAAAAGTAGGGGTAGAAGGCTGCGGTGGAGTCCAAACTGGTTTACCTTTTCTCTCATCCCGCTCCCGCAACGCTTCTAACTCCTCAGAGGTGTAGGGGACGAAGTCGGCACCCTGACGGCAGAAGTCATTGTCAAGTTTGATTTGAAGGATTGGAGGAGGACTGACTTATCTTCGAAATACGGATGCAACTGCCTTATGACATGAATACATCCCTTGTCCAGAAAGGAACTTGCTTCGCGGCTAACCTCCAAATACTCAGAAGATTTCTTGAAGTCGTCAATAATTTTCCTCTTGAAATCCTCTGAGCGACATTGATCAAGTTCCTCCTGCAGAGACTGACGGCTTGCAACAGCCTCATCTCTGTCATACTTTAACTTAGCCCTCTCCTCCAGCAGCGACCTTTTGATTATCGTCAATTCAGATACCTCCGTCTTCAGGCCTGCCATCAACCTCCTCCTTTCCTCTGTTTCGTGGACATAGTACTGCTTTTCAACAGTCAATGACTCTACAAGAGCTGCTTGCTTACTAACCTCTTGCTCCAACGAAAGCAGACGAGGTTCATTAACACGCCTCCATTCCGCATTTGCTGCTGCCTGCTCAGTCTGTTTGTTTGCTCGGGACCTAGATATATGGAGTGCTAGAGAAGAAGCCTACAAAAAAAAAAAAAGACAAGTCATGAATAATTCCCAAAGGAAAACTCAAAAAATAAAAAAAAAAAGAAGAAGAAGAGAGGAAAAAGCATACCCGAGCAAACAAAGCCCCAAGGCGATTAGTAGCCTCTTCCACAGACATTTCGCTCATCCCGGCCAGACTGCTCGGGTCATGAGCACGTTCCAGAATAGCCTCACCAACCAAGGTTGCGACATAAGGATTGTTGAATCGAAGGTTGGTGAGCGGCGGAGTCCTCTCCACTATCTCCATGGCCAGGGACTTGAAATCCTCTGCCTCTGTAGGTAACTCAAACCCCGGTTGAAGCCAAGAAGCGCCGGGAGACTTGGAGTTTACCTCAGGTTCAGCTGCCGGAGTATCCCTCCCGTCATCAACAGGAGAAGGCTCAACCGGAGTAGACCCAGAAGTAGGTTGAGCTGCCAGCGGGACTGCCTCCAAAACCTCTTCCGAAGCTGGCGAGGTAGGTGATAAGGGTGCAGAAGTGTCTTCAGAAAAGTCCCGAGGTAAGTCTTCTGCAGGACGTCTAGGCGAAGTCCTCCTCTTTTGGCGAGGACGAAGTCCCTCTTCCTCCTCCGGAGAAGCTTCCCCACGAGACTCTGGAGCTGAACGCGGGGTTTCCTCCCGGGGCCGTCGGACTCCCCTGCTCCGTTTGGGAACCTCAGCAGATGAGGCATACGTCAGCGGAGTATCCCCAGAGGCACCCCGGTCTATGAGTTTAGGAGGGAATCGAGGTAGGGAGTTCAGATGACTTTGTCGAATATCCCTCTCTTCCTCCCGTTCTCCCCAGACTGTCTTAAACATCGTCGGACCTGCAAACACAAACAGAGATCAATACCGGAGTAACGAGGAAACAAAATATATATATATATATATGTGTGTGTGTGTGTGTGTGTGTGTGCACAAGTTATACCCTTGCCAGTTTGACAACCCTGACCCAGAGAACACGCATCACACTGATACGAAAAGACACCCCCGGGGTGTATGGTCCAATCCTCATTTGGCTCCTCCTTTGGGAAGCCCAGCTCCTTTTTCCTCTCTGAAAAACCAGGGCCTATCCCACACCATCTTAGACTCGATTCACTAAGCAAATCGGTGGAAGAATACACCCGTGTTTGTTTCTGTCTATCATCACCTAAGTCTCGGGTAATGATTTCTAGAAAGGACTTCTCCGAATGACTAAGTGTAGAGGGATATTGGATTTGGGGCCATTGGAAGTTCTCATTTACATAAGGACGGAAGGGGAAGCCAATGCGGGATTCTATCATCATCCACCTCTCCTTAAATTCTACTTTATTAAGGGGGGAATCAAAAAGTAAAACTCTATTCTTACGAGGCCGAATTGAAAGAATGTTATCAGCCATCCGAAGAGAAGAAAAGAACATACTAAGAATATTGTCAGTCAATTCAAAACCTAGACGACGACAAAGGCAAATTAAACAGAACATTGTCCGGACAGTGTTCGGATGAACCTGCCCAGGTTGGACACGAGCAAAAAAAGAAAATCTGCAAAGGCGGGGTCCATGGGAAGATGGAACCCCAATTCAAAATGGGCTAAAGGAACAGGAATACGATGTAGAGACATCTTTCCAGCTAAAGGCTCTAAAAAAATCCTATAAACCCTAGGGTCGAGACTATACTTACGGGCAAAGGATTCGGCTTGTTCCCTAGTAATTCTATTCCTACTTAAAGGGAAATCAGACGGTGGAGGACCAGGCATGGGTGGTTGAAAAGGAACCCCTTCCGGAACCTCACCCCGAGTTGACCTCCTAGCCACTATCACCTTTGGTCGAACAGGTCTAGGGCTACCAAAACCTTCCTCCATCAACTCCTCAACTTCCCTATTATTTCCCTTTCGTGCAGCCATATCCTACCTGCGAATGGAAGCCCAACACTTAGAACTCCATGCAAGTACAGAGCTATCCGAAATACAATATATATATAAATATAGAACAAAAACGAGGGAGGTGATGGAAGTGACCTGCTATCTTATAAAAGAAAAATTATTTCAGAAGAAAACAAATTTATAAAGATGATTGAAAAGTTTGTTTTAAAATAGAATTAAAGAATATCATCAGAGTAAATTAGCATCAATCACCTGTTATTATATATATATATATATATATAATGGCTGCCAGGGAGGCTGCCAAATGATTTGTATCATTATATATATATATATATATAATTTGAGTGGCCAACAAATTAGCATCAATCACCTGTTATTTATATATATATATATATATATATATATATATATATATAATGGCTGCCAGGGAGGCTGCCAAATGATTTGTATCATTATATATATATATATTATATATATATATGTATGTATGTGTAATGAGACAAGAAGATGATTATTAAGGAAAGAAAGGACATCCTACGTACTGGTACTCACTAGGACATCCTACGTACGAGTGAAAAAAAACTTCACAGCGCGGAAGATTAACAGAAGCTGTACCCTTTTTTTTTATTTATTTTAAAAATTATGATTATAAGTTAATTCTTTGTCCAAACACTAAATACTCAAAAAAGCCAACAGTTGTGAATATTATATTTTTTTTTTTTCGTGTCATTTTCACTAAGTGGGAAAAGGGAAAAAAAAAAGAAATTGGAAGTGCATCAACTAAGTTGGCAATGTATTGATTATTAAGCAAAAGTATAGGATTTGAATCGTTTAAACATAATATTTGGCAATGTATTGATTATTTTACCATTATCTATGAATGAAGGAACCAATATATATATATATGTTTCCATGTAAAAAAAAAAACTAAGAGTCTGAAGGGGAAACCACATGATATATATATATATATATTAGATAGAGTACTGCAAAAAGCATATTTATTAAGTCTTGACGAAATAAAAACTACTAGAAAGATAAAAAGGGGAACTCTTGAGTTCCAACAAAACTGTTTATTACAAAGTCCTAATACATACAAACTTTACATAGAAATTAAACCCTAAAATCAAGACTTGTTTCCACCTCCTCAAACACTTCCATTCCTGCGAAAAAATAAATCAAAAAAGAAATAAAATTTCAACACATACAAACATATATATATATATATATATATATATATATATATATATATATATATATATATATTCTAGGGTAAAAAACATACTTGTTTCTCTCAAAGGTAAAAGGGAGCAAGAGCCACCTCAATGTTATGCATTGTATACTGCAGAAGCTTACTAACATTATCGAGAGCCTGATCAGAAACATTGGCTAAAGGATTAGAATCCACAACAATTTGAAAAGAAATTGTGAGAAGAGTTCCATTTTGAAGATCAGCATCACAAATAGCAGCATCATCAGCAGCAGCAGGATGATCCAAGGGAGGTCCACTGGGAATAATGGTGAAACCAGAAGGAAGAAGTTGAATAATCTCAGGATCTCCACCGCCGAATAACACTTTCGCCGCTGTCACGTCCAACGGTGCATAAACTATGAATGAAGTTGTTGGTTCACATCTGCTTTCTTGAAAGATGAACACACCTCCATGATCTATTCTTGGACCCTTTTCCAATATAAACAAAAAAATTAGATTTTCGATGCCCTAATTTGAACAAATTCACAAAAAAAAACAAGATGAAATTTAGGGTTCATATATATCTTACTGTAACTTGTAAGATAGATACACAATTGCCATCTTCCGATCCACTTCCCATGTAAAGAATTTCTTTCACATAACCATTAAAGCTTATAATGTCCCACTAAAACAAAAAAAAATTTTACTCGTTATAATATCACAAGAAATTATACTGTGTGTTTATCAAAAAAAAAACTAAAATATGGATATAAATAGTATTGAATAAAAGCATCAAGTTGTACCTCCAATCGATTCTTGTAATTACGCAAATACTCGAATACGATTTTAGGCAAAGTTGGAAGCAAATAACAAAAAGAAGCACTTATTGTAAGACCAGTTGGTACACCAATGTCATTTCTGAGATTTTTCCTTCTCATAATCCTTACATCAGCAATGTCATTTCCAGAAATTGGTGTCCAAAGATCGCCACCAGAAGCAGAGACACCACCAGAGAAACCCAACACCATTCTTTCAGCAAGGATTCGGAAATTCCGGTGTGCTTCAGGATGTAGAGCTACATCTATAGCAAAAAAAAAAGTATATATATAGATAGTATGAATATTTTGTAAATAATTTTGAAAAAAAATAAATAAAAGAGATAAATATTTCACCCATGTCATTGAGGGATTCACAATATTGGTAATCTGATATTCCCATTGCACATCCAAGACGTTCGCATTGTAGATCATTCATGTTGTTGTCGTCATCCGGCAAAACCCATTGCTGCTCATTTGGTTGTTGTTCATCGTGACAAGAAACATAAATTTGTTCCACTGCTGAATTATCATTATTACTGAAAAGTAGTGGATTGGAGAAATTGGAAATCATATTTTCAAATTGGTGATGCATCCCTGAATTTTCTGATTGAAACCAACCATACTGATGAAGAAGATCTTGTGGAAGATATTTATTAGGGTTTGTATTGTTTGTACCATTTATATTTATTCTACACTGAGCTGCTGCTGCTGCTGCTACTGCTGCTTGTTCCTTTAGTGATGCTAGTTGTGCTTGTAGATTCACTACCTGTGGATGTTATACGAAATCGCGAGTTTGATTATATATATATATATATATATATATATATATATATATATATACCTGTTGTTGGAGGGAAACGATTTCTGAGACACAGCCATAAATGGGATCTTGAAGTCTGGCTTGAGCTTCATAAGCAATGGTAACAGCAGCTTCACAACGATAAGTGATGGGAACATGAGCAAGCTGTTTGGAGAAATTACTGGCTCCAAAAACTTTATGAATGGCTGCAAAATTGCATGCTCCATCCATAAAGCAGAAGTAAGGTGCAAATACACAATCTCTAACACATTTTCTTCAGAAATTTACACGCACCACAAGGTGAACCAGATCCTGTCATCTTCTTCTTAAATTTTAATTCTATATATTCTTCCTTAATTTCTAGCTAGAAGAATGAATGGATGGATGAATTCAGGGTTAGAACTAAAAAAAAAAAAAACAGACCAGAATTTTAGGGTTTATAGTTAATTATGTTTAATTAGAGAATATCTTTTTATTACCCTACTTCCTTAAATTAGGGTTTATGGACCCCACTTCCATCCTCAATTATAATTATATTAACTTTATTTATATTTATACTATATTTATATACTATATTTATTGGGCACTTTTCCTTAAACGGGTAATTTGTCTCTCTCTCTCATCCCTAGAGACTTTTCTATTCCCAAGTCCAACTTGGTAGAAGGACAGGGAATCTTAAAAAGTGAAACTGTTTCCACTTTCAAGTAAAAAATTTTACCTTAATTTATGAAACAGTAATTTATGTGTTATACAAATTTATGAAACAGTAATTTATGTGTTATACAAAACAGAAAAATAAAGCAACTATAATATTTTCTTTGTGGACTATAATATTTTCTTTTAAAAAATATTTGCTACCACATATTATAGTCAAGACAATCATTTGCTACCACATAAATCTCCTCTGTGGCAGGTCCCTCCAAATATTTTCATGAAATTAAGTTTTATATGTTTTTTCTTCAATTCATCATTGCTTTACTTTACTTCTATTTTTATTATTTACTACTTTCCTTTTTCTTTTTTCATCTTCTGCTCAACTCTAAATATGGCAAAATTCATGTTATCTAATAAATAAACAATATATATTATGCATACGTAAGTATCATATCATTTAAATTATCTTTTATGATTATTTCCGACTGACAAAGTATTAATGCTAGATGAAGTAATTGAATATTTGAAACAACTGCAAGCACAAGTTCAAATGATGAACAGAATGAACATGTCTTCGATTCTGCAATTCCTGATCCTTTATCTGTTTTTCTTGCGTGTCAATCACAAGTAAAAATTAAATAAAAATATTTTTGATTTTACAATATTTTTTTTAAATGAAAAAATTATTACAAGTAAAAATAAATTATACAATTTTTGGCAGCCTATGACAATGGATGCTTACACGAGGATAGCATCGCTATATATATTTCATCAGATATTTCTGTTTTTTTTTATAAAGATAGATAAATATCTTTTACTAAAGCATTAAAAAAAAAAAAGAACATGTAGATTGGAGATCCTCTTCTTTAGTTAATTTTAGTTTAGATTTTGTACTTCGTTAGCCTCTATAGTCTGTTAACTATGTTCTTATGTGACTATCAATCCTGTGGGTGAATTGTCTAGCTAGATGGGCATTACTTTGTTGGATATGTTTCTCCCTAGTTTCTACCTTCTGATGTTGCTCAAGAATTGAGAGAGTGTTTTGTAACTCATTCTGATATTTCATCAGATGTTTCTATTTTTAATAAAGATATATAAATATCTTTTACTAAAACATAAAAATAAAAATTTATAAAATAAAAATTAAATTTAAATTTTAGATTTAGAATATTATAAAAAATATTATAATATATATATATATAATATATTATTAAATAAAGGGGAAAAAAGAAGAAATAATTTGTATCTTGAGTGGCCAACAAGTATGCATCAACCACCTGTTTTATATATATATATATGTGTGTAATGAGACAAGAAGATGATTATTAAGGAAAGAAAGGACATCCTACGTACTGGTACTCACTAGAACATCCTACGTACGAGTGAAAAAAAATTTCACAGCGCGGAAGATTAACAGAAGCTGTACCCTTTTTTTTTTTTTTTTTAAAATTATGATTATAAGTTAATTCTTTGTCCAAACACTAAATATTCAAAAAAGCCAACAGTTGTGAATATTATATATATATTTTTTTTGTGTCATTTTCACTAAGTGGGAAAAGGGAAAAAAAAAAAGAAATTGGAAGTGCATCAACTAAGTTGGAGGGTAGCAAATGCGTTGATTGCTCATTTTCATGATTCATCAACAAGCCAACCAAACATCATCACCTTTGGTCAACTAACCCATTATATCTTAGGGAATAACTTTAAGCAAACCCCATTATTTTCTTTTCTTTTCTTATTTTATTAAATAAAAAAAAAAACCCTCTTTCTTCTTCTTCCACCTGTCTTCCTTTTTCCCCTCAGACAGATATCTATCCCCATGGAAAAGAAGAATCATGTAAGTAAGAAACTCTTGGTTTTGGTTTTGGTTTTTATACCAAAATTTTAGATGGGTTCCGAAAGGCAAAGTAGAATGTTTGTTGTTCATGGATTTCATGCATACAAAATGTACGTTTTAGGAGGAAGAGGAATCCTTTATTCTATCAATCATTCCAAGAATGCTTTTATTTTTATTCCTTTTTTTTTTTTCTCTCTTAATTTATAACCATATGTATATATACATATATATATATATTTATATATATATATATACACACTTCCCGATTCCCTTCAAAAACAGACAGTCTTAAAATTTTATAAAAATATTTTGTTTGAAATTTTTTAAAATAAATTTCAGATGTTGCTGCTATTACTAATCCAGAAGAGGATTTTGATTCCATTTTCGCTGACTGTTTCCCTCAAATGTATTTAAATTTATGACCCACTTCCATCCTCAATAATAATGACTCATCAACTATAATAATAATAATAATAATAATAATAATAAACTTTTTTCCACTTTAACTCCACTTTTCCCCTTTTTCAATCCACTTTAACTCCACTTTAGCTAACTTCCATCACCTCCCTCGTTTTTATTCTATATTTATATATATTGTTATCTCCATCATTTTTTTCTGCTCATTTCACTAGCTAATTAATGTGTATGTAATTAAATGAATATATATAATTGAGTATATATACATTATATATATATATATATATATATATATAACTCTAAAATAAATAAACTCAAAAATTCTTTTCCCCCTCAAACTAAACTCAAAAATTATTTTCCCCCTCAAACTAAACTCATCCTCCTCTTCTTATTTTCCTAATTAAGGAGTAATTTCAAGAATATCATTTTGGCCCAAAAATTTATTTTATGTAATTTCAAACTATCTCTAGTTTTTCTTGAAAAAATTTTGTCTTCCCTCCAAGAATTGTGACTGGAAAGAAAATGTCACTGAGCTTAGTCCGATACCCACAGAAAGCAGAGCTTCCACACTCTGCAACTCGGACATTGAGGAGGGTTCAAAAATCTCCAAAAAACCCCATCTTTTACCCAAATTCCCATCCGGAATGGTCAATCACCAGAATCTCATCTCTTCGAATTACAGCATCCGCGACTGTAAAAGAAAGTGGGGATCCAAGATGGTCTCTTGAAAACAAGTCTGCTCTTGTTACTGGTGGCACAAGAGGGATCGGGTCAGTAATACAATTCTTTATTTAATAGAATGTTTCTGATATTGTGCATGCAATGTGCTTGTGTAATTGCTTCAAAGACTTGATTTTTAATTTTTTTTGAATCTGGGTTTCGAAAATTTGTAGCCAGGCGTGCGATTGTGGAAGAATTGGCTGCGCTTTGAGCTACTGTTCATACTTGTGCTCGAAATGAGTCAGATCTTATCAAATGCTTGAAGGATTGGAAAGGAAATGATGAGTCTTTTCAGGTTTCTGGTTCAGTTTGTGATGTATCTTCTGGTCTTGAACGTGAGAAGTTAATGGCTACTGTTTCTTCTGTTTTCAATGGAAAGCTCAATATTCTTGTGAGTTTCTCACTTCTCAAGCACATATAGTTCCTTTATAAATGGAAATGATTATGTCTTTCTTTAGATATGTTGAAGTTTTACTGTGAGTTCTGGATTTGGGAGGCTTTCATGTGGAAGGGTGGAAGGGTGAAATCTTATAACAGATTGGTTCTTAGACTATAATTACTTACATACATCAATTGATGCATATAGTTTATAGTATATGCTCTGATGCATATAATTACTTACATACATCAATTGATGCTCTGATGAATCCCCATTATGATCCAAAATGCAAGTATAATTTAACTTCATTTTTCGGTATCAATTTCATAGCTGCAAGATCCGATCTTTTTCATAACCCGTCTGGTTTTTATGATGTATAATGAATGCACTTAGATGGCTTTTGCTGGTGGTTTCAGAATGTTCACAGAGTCATGCAAGAGGCTAAGGATCATGAAAAGTTCCGACGCAATTGGTTTAGGTAAGAAACATTAGTAGCAGTGAAAGATTTTCTTTTTGTTTGATATTCACAGTCACAAACAGATGCAAAAAGTTGTCTTCTTTATCTTTCTTTTTGTTTGATATTCAAATTACCTTTGATTCTTAGTCAAAAAAGTATAAAAAGTTTCTATCTTTATTCCCTTTAGGCCAAAAGTCTTGTGAATTAATTTTCTTCTTGTTGTTGTCACAAACAGCACCAAGGGCCATGGGGAAGTGCAAAAGTCGAACCTAGTGATCTTTAAACTGCTGCTGCAGAAGCATTTCTGTCAATCAATGGAAATGCTGGAAGCCTGGAATTTGCACTACAAAACCAGGAGGGATTGGGTTTATTAATGTCTTTTATGGGATACATATATATATATATATATATATGTTTGCAGAAACTAGGAAAGAAAAAGAAAGGAGACAGGATTTCTATCTAAGTGAACTATTTGTGTTATCAAACATTTTCAACTTTTATTGAATGCTTCTAACTTATTATGGTTTCGTGTTAATAATAATATATATATATATATATATATATATATATATATATAACTCATTAATAATAATATTTCTATCACAATATATATATATATATATATATATATATATATATAATTTTATGTATTTAATTAAAAAAAAAAATAATCAAAATAAATCCGTCACAAATTAATTGCAAGATAGCGACGGATTTGATGGTCGCAAATTTGTTGCTATTTGCGACGGATTTTGTGTCGTCGCAATTAGCGATGAAGATATTGCGACGGTCAAATTCGTCGCAAATCTGTTGCAAAATAGCGACGCCCAAATACCGTCGCAAAATTGTCGCAAACATAGCGACGGATTTGACCGTTGCAAATTCGTCACTATTTTGCGACGGCAAAAACCGTTGCAAATTCGTCACTATTTTGCGACGGCAAAATTCGTCGCAAATCTGTTGCAAAATAGCGACGCCCAAATGCCGTCGCAAATCCGTTGCAAAATAGCGACGCCCAAATGCCGTCGCAATCCGTTGCAAATAGCGACACCCATATGCCGTCGCAAATCCGTTGCAAAATAGCGACGCCCAAATGCCGTCGCAAATCCATTGCAAAATAGCGACGCTCAAATGCCGTCGCAAATCCGTTGCAAAATAGCGACGGCCAATTGCCGTCGCAAATCCGTTGCAAAATAGCGACGGATTTTGGCCGTCGCAAATCCGTTGCAAAATAGCGACGGATTTTGCCCGTCGCAAATCCGTTGCTATTTGCGACGGATTTATGTGCCGTCGCAATCAGCGACGAAAATATAGCGACGGCCAAAATCCGTCGCAATCCGTCGCAAAGGTCAATTTGCGACGGATTTGCGACGGATTTGGCCGTCGCTAAACTTGATTTTTCTAGTAGTGATTCTGGTTTCAAACAACGCTGTGAAGAATTAGGAGTGAGAGTATTAAGAATTGTTAACATTAATGATCCCGTTACAAAATTACCAGGTATTTTCTTCAACGAAAGTTTTAAGATTTTGGCAGATAAATATGGATTTCCATTCAATTATTTCTCGTGTTATACTCATGTCGGTGTGGAATTAGTTCTTAATTTCTTCAATATCAATAATCCCTCTTGTGTTCATCAATTGGAAGATTATATTATAAGCTTGCTCAATTCTTCTCCCATGGAGGACAACCACACAAAACACGATCATGATCATGATCAAAGGGAATTTAATAGCTTTGATTTCATATGTAAAACCAAAAAGTTTGTCTATGGAGTTCAAATGTTGTACTGGTTATGGACTAATGAAGCTTTGAACATGGTACAATTTCTTAGTTTAATAATATAACCTTAGACATGTTGCACATACTTACATATATATATATATATATATAGTTAGTATCATATGCCTATTGTAAATATTTTCCCAAAACAGAAACCTTTTCAACTTCTCAAGAAATGACTAGTAAGAAATTCTCTTGCACTTACCCAAATGAGACATTAGTGTACGAATGTAACTTTTCTTTTTCTAGTTGAAGTGGTCGGCAGACAACAATTTTTGAACAAAAAAAAAAAAAAAAACTATATATATTTGGTTTGATGACTCAAATTATTCTGTCAAGTATTATACTATGGTTCAAAATCAAATAATTTGAAATAAAATATTATTAATTTATTTTATGTAAAATATTTTTGATTATGAAAAAAATAATTTTAAAACCATTCATATGGTACTTATCTTAAAGAAGAAAAAAATTAATTTGCATAAAAATGTTTCAATAAGTTATTCATTATTGGGAAGTTATAAAATTAATTATATTTTAGCGAAAATTTTAGAAAGAAATATAAAATTTGTTACTCAATCTTGATTGTGTGAAACGTAGTATTTCATAAATATAGTATGTTTCTTAATTTGATATCTACGAAGATCGAATCTTTTGAGATTTATCTTATAAATATGGGATACAAAAGTCATTTATAATTATATAAAATTATGAGTTTGAACCTTGTTGAAAGCACAATAATAATATTTAATTTTAATTTTAATATGAATTAATTCCTATAATAATTAATAGTGGTTGTGAAAAATGAAAGAAATTATGGACCGACCTGGCTAGGACTTAGTCTCTCTTTCTCTCACTATATATTAATATAATATATATAATATATATATATATATATATATAATATATATATATATATATTGTTTAATTGCAGAAGAATGAAAAATGGAGCAAAAATCAATGGTTTTCAATAGTGGGACAAATCCTAAATCTAAAACCTTGGATTCTCCAAAGGCAAAACGAGAAACACGTCCAAAAAGCAACATTCCTCGACGAACAAATTCATCTACTTTCATTTTAGTTGCAACATTAAAATCTTTCTTTTTGAAATTCTTAACATTTTCTTTCATTTTTCTTAGGTTAAATTTGGTTTGTCAAAATACACATTTCATGTACTTTGACTAATCTCTTTTTACTTATTTTTAATATATATTATATATATATATATTTTTTAAATGAAAGCATCATATTTTGATTGAAATTTTGCAAAATTTGACTATTTTAGTAGATTATTTACTAGATCATTCCATATATAAAGTAATGACCAGTTTATGTTTTATATGAGTTTGTAGAAAGTATTATCTTGTATCAAATCTTTAATTTCGTGCAATATTTACAATGTATTTTTTCGTTGTGGAAAAATTAAAAAATTTTATACTATTTATATAGTCATCATTTAAATTGTTTTAATCACATTATTACTAATTTAGAATTAAATTGTGATATTACAATCGATGTTAATCTCTTTTCTTATAATTTCTAAGGCTTCTTAAAAAATATATATATATAAATATAAAAAATTGTTCAAAAATAATATAATGAAAAAGAAAGTCAAATTCAACTATAAAAAGTCCAAAATTTGATAAAATAATAAAAACATACTAAAGTGAAAGCCAGCCATTTATCAAACCATTTGGTCAAAGCAAGAAAACAATACCAACCTGGATTCCTACCCAATAATTAATGAACAACTAAAAAATAGGTAAATTACTTTGGAGTTTGTAGTCTAAAATTAAGATAGATCACAAATTATAATATATATATATATATATATATATATATATATATATATATATATATATATATATATATATATATATAATCCAAAGATTTTTAGGTCAAGAAAATATAACTTAGTTAATAACATTTTTATTTATGATTTTGAGTGATCATGACAGAGACAAAAAATTTGTTTTTTATTTTTTTTCTCTAGAGTGATGTTGAAATTTCTAATCCTTATTCATATGCAACTGTTTAAATTACTTAAAATAAAAATTGTAATTATATAATATATTTAGTGCCCACTAATTGTGTTTTAAAAAACATTTGTGATTATTTTATGGAAATAAAATTCTTTCTATCTACAAATTACTTATTGATTCTCATCAATGAACCAATTTCAATCAATAAATTATGATGAATATACATGATTCAAGAAATCAGCAGTTGGAAAAAGTAAATATGATGAAAATAAATAATATTATCACCATAAATAACAAAAGTTGAATGTTTTCTCTTTTTAAAATAAATGGATTTCTTTGATAGAATTCTTTTTGTTTGTATGTAGGAATTATAATTGAGACTTGCATAAAATATTTTGTGTCATGACAAAAAGTGTAGAAATCACCATGAAATCAGTTATGTCTAAAAATTTGTTCTGATCAAATCGGAGTTCAAAATGACTATTCAATCGTCCAAAATAAAGTTCAAGATATCACGAACAAACTGATCTCTTATTGTTTAGTATTTATTGGTGGGTGTGTAAACTTTTTAGAAATTAAATTAAGTTTATTTTACCATCAATTATCAATAAGAAAAGTACAGTGTGGACTCTTCTAACTGTCCTGTGGTTTTTTCACTCTTCTTGTCGAAGGGATTTTTCCACGTATAAATTATTGTTGCTTATTGATTGCAATTTTATTAGCTTTAGTTGGTGATTTAGTTGTGACAATATTGGGGTTGATTAAATTGTAAATTTATTGATAATATTTTGTTTGTGACATTGTGGGTGTCGTAGTGACCCCTTTATTCCTAACAAGTGGTATCAGAGCTTAATGTTAGTAGGCTTCTTTGTAAGAGATGTGTGAAAAAAAAACCCTCATTGTGAAGACCTAGCGATTAGGGGTACCTTGTGTTGAAGGTGCGACGATGGTACAAGATGATTTAGTCTAGGGGAGGCCCAGAGGTATGTGGTCCAGCATATAAAAATTTCATTAACTCCATTCCATTAGTACAAGATGATTTCGTTTAGGGGAGGCCCACCGGTATGTAGTTCTTGGTTTAAGTTGCAAGTAGAGTTGTAAACGAACCAAACGGTTCACGAACAAAGCTCGTTCGAGCTCGTTTATACTCGGTTCGAGCTTGTTTATTTATTAAACAAACAAACACGAACAAAATTTTAGGCTCGATTAAATTTCAAGCTTATTCAAACATTGTTCGCGAACATACCGAGCATTGTCGAACAAATTATAAATATTTATATATATTATTTAAAATTAGATATTTTTTAAATTTTTTTTCCTAATTTGCAGAGGTGATTCAACTTCTCCAACGTTTTTCAAAATGTTAAAGCAATTTGTTTCTCTCAAAATCATAAAAAGACTTTTGAGTTCTAACTAAAATCAATCAACTTTCTTTTTATACAAACCCTAAAATGTTGACGGTTCTCCTTTCCTTACCTTCTCAAAGTCCAGATTCAACTGAAAAAATAAGTTTATCCTTCCCTTACCTTCTTTAATATTCTTTATATATTTAACATTTTTTTTTGCAAATAGAGGATGATGATCTATCTTTTGAAGAAATTATTTTATTTTAGTTTGAAATTTAATTATTTTAATTATTATATTTAGATTTATCATTTAAAAGAATCTTTTATTATTATTGTTATTATTAAATAGTTAAATATTTAAATTCTATTTTTTTTATAAATTTGAAATTTTGAAAAAAAAATTAATATTTAAATTTGAAATTTTTTTAAACATAATCGAGCGAACTCGAGCTCGAACAATAAAAAACAAATAGTCAAACAAATTCAAACAACTTTTTCTGTTCAAAATATTAAACGAGCGAACTCAAATGTGCTCGAATAGTAATCAAACAAACCCAAATTATCTGATGTTCGGTTCGACTCGGTTCGTTAACAACTGTAGTTGCAAGTGAGTTGGTAACAATTTTTTTTAATTTAAGTAAAATTGAGAGTTTGAATTCTAACTCATATATGCAATTATTTAAAAATTTAGGACCAAAATTTCTTTCCTCAAGAGACTAACCTAATTCGAACAAAAATTAATTTGAATATAGATTGAATTAAAGATGTTCTCTTATAATTTGAAACTAATTTAAGACACTTTGTGTTCTTAGAAAAAAAAAAGATAATTACATAAATGCTTGTGGGTTACCTCGTCATGAACACAAAACATTTCAAGATTCCTTTTTAGCAACATATGTCGTCTTTAACTTGGTGCAATTGTTTTTCATTTTTAGGAGCCTTCGTTTCCATGATTCCTTTAACCTTCTTTCAGATACGAATCCCAAAAAATTTCATGCCTCAACTCCCAAGGATATATATATATATATATATTGAGAAAAAAAGGACTGCAAATTAGTACTTTCACTCAAGTACAAGGAATTTTCCAAGGAGCCAAATTGTTATTCTCGCTTATGCTTATGTCTGCAATTAGTACGCCTAAAAGTAAATCCTTAGGAACAGAACTGAATGAATTCAAATCCAGATAATAGATTCCAAACTAGTCATGTTTGCAAAGAGGGTATGCTCCAGAAACAGTTATTCTGCAAGACAGAGTCTTTAGCTGGGAAAGTTGGATTGAGTTCAGAAGGAAATTACCAGAGATAGATTGAGAGTTGATATTAATGGAGGTAACGAATTTGTTGGTGGCTATCACAGTTGACATTCGTCCAAAACAGAACTGCTACTACCGGACCAGCCAGATGGTGTTGGAGAAAAGGCGTCGAGAAACGTAGACATGACTGCTGCATCATCAGCAGTTGGTGACGGCTAAGAAAGAGAGGCTGACGACGACGAGGACGAGGACGAGGACGGTGGCCATTGCCGGCGAGGGATCACGGTTTGGGTGTGGAAAATGAAAAATGTTTCTAAAATAGAAAGAAAGTGGGAGGAGACGAACAGCGCATATTGCGTGTTTTTTCTTTTTCAAGTTTTTAGTGGCAAAAAAAAAAACTTATTTATCCTATAATTGTTTTTAGGTGAATTTTTTTTTTAAAAAAAAGTATTAGGTAAAATGAAATTTATCCATTTTAACTAATTATATCATTTTTTTTATGAAAAAAAAATCCAAAAGTTTGGATAGTTTTACAATTAGTACCCAAATCTATAATTGGGTAAAAATATATTTTAAATTCAAAATATATTATAAAAATTATTTAAAATAAAAATAAACGCTTTAAATTTTATATTATATATATAAAAGAAAATCTGATATTGACCAAGTTTTATCAAATGATCAATTTTTTTTAATAAAATAAAACATAAATCAATGATTAATTTGTTTGAATTAAATATTTAAGTCAACCTAAAAAAATATAAATAATTGAGTAACTAAATTGAAGAATTTTTCTTACAAACATGACTTCTACCTAATCACATATTTGCATACCGATCAAATATATAGAAAGGGAAAATAAAGTCTTTCTTTCAAATTTTAATTAGAGAATTAAGTTTTTTCAGTTAAACTAACACATGTTTGTAATACGATAGATGTTATTAAAAATTTTTAAAAAAATGATTCAGACCTAACTTGAGAAGCTGGAAGAATGCTTAAATCAGTTTGTAATATTTTTATTTATGATTTTGAGATAAATCATGAATTTCAGACATAGCAAAGTGAAATGGTCTAAAAAAGACTTGAAGGACTAAATTAGGGATTATCCCAAAATGGAGGGAGTAGTTTGTTGGGCCACGAAACTGTTTCGAATAATTTGATCCGGCGTTTTCTCTGCTTCTGGATTTGGAGGTTCAGAATCAAGCCAACAATGGAAAATTTTCGCCTTTTTGATGAAAACGCCGAATCCAAGATTAGTTGGAACTTCCTTGATTCTCCGGAAGAGTCCTTGCCGCCTCCACCACCTTCCCTAGAAGTTTCCCCAACGCAGGTGGCATTTTTTTTTAACCTCGCTCTTGTTGTCGAAAGCTTTACTGAAACAGTTCTGCAAAATTTTATCTTGTTGGTTGGTTGGTTGGTTTACATTTTTGATTAGGTATCATCGAGCGTAAAATATAATGTGGAGTCTGTGGATTTGGATGGGATTTCACTGCTCAAGGTATTGTTTGTTGATTTTTTTTTTTTTTTAAATTTTTATTTCTTTCACTGTTGGAAGTAATGGAAGAAGTTAAGGAGGGACTAATTGATACCATCTCTATCTCTGGAGGTTTGTGTGAATGTTTTTTTGGTTTTAAATAAAGTATGATCATTAAGGTATGTTGTGTTTCATGTAGGGAAGGGTGAGGACTCAGGAGGTTTTTGCTCTTTCTAATTTGGATCTGGTTCCTGGAAAATATGAAGGTAAATGCAGTTTAACTGCTTTAAGTGCACTGACATCATGTATAAGTTAAGAGCACTAGAATGGATGCATATGCAGATAACACTGTTGTAATAGTTTATAAGTAAACTGTTTTGTCCGACTGCTGAGAAGTTATTGGTTTACTGACTTAGGAGGACTGAAATTATGGGAAGGTTCATTGGATTTGGTAAAAGCTCTTCGTACAGAGATGCAAGATGGAAAACTATCAATTATTGGAAAGAGGGTTTTAGAGGTAGGCCTTTGTCTCTGATATGGTTTTTCTTTTTGATAATTATCCATCTCTAAAGTTTTAATCTTTTCCTATTTGAAAACTAGCAACCTGAATATCTCTGTAATGTTTATGTATGCAAATTCGCCATTTGGTTTTTCGCTACGAAGGGCGTCCAGATTGTCTTATATAAGCTACCTGAGGTATCAGTTTAATTAAACAGAGAATTCCTTGGGACTTTTATCCAATCCCCATTAGATCTCAGGATCTCTGTACAACCATGCAGCTGGCTGTGTTCATATTTGTGCAGCAGCACATTGCTGTTGAGTTTTTTAATCTCTTTATTCATTCTCTCAATCTTTTATTGCACTTGAGCCCTGAAAATGAAAAATTCAGAAAATAAGTAGCATCCTCATGAAAATCAACATTTTATGTTCTAGTCCATTATCCATTTCTTAATCTAAGGATATGGGTTCTTATAAGTGAAGAATTGAATGGGAGCAATTCTGGTGTGAGGCCTTAAATTGATCTTAATAATGACCAAAAAGTGATTCATTTTTTTTGTATTTATTTATTTATTTTTGTGGCCGAATTAGAAAATATGTCATAGTTGATATCTTATTGTTGATTTGTCAGTTTATCTGCCCCATGTAGGAGCTTGGGTCCTTAAGCTCATGACTGAGGAGCATCCCTGTGTCCAGTTTAGAAGAAAATCGAACTTACCTACTAAAACTTCAAAAATAAAGAATCCATACATGAGGGAGCCAAAGCAAGAGTGCCATTTTGTGTAAACTTATAGGGTATCCAGTTGGCTTGTTTGTCTTATACTGTAAAATTTGGTTGAATTTGTTCTGTTCTACAAAATATTTCTGCAATTGATCGAGCTAATTCTCTATGTTGGTTGTCAGCTTGGATGTGGTCATGGGCTCCCTGGAATCTTTGCTTGCCTCATGGTAAAATTTTGTGTTCATATTTTCACATTTCAAGGAGTTGCATCTGCCAATTCCAGATTCTGAATCACATTTTTGTTTCCCTTTCCCTTCTTTAGGGTGCTAGTGTCGTACACTTCCAGGATTTTAATTCCGAGGTCTTAGAATCTCTCACCATACCAAATGTCAATGCGAATATGCAAAAGAAGTCTCAGTCATCAACTACAGATGATAAAAAATGCAACCAGGTCGAAACTCGTTTCTTTGCAGGAGATTGGAATGACATGGATCATATTCTCCCTCACGTACTCAGAGATGAATCTGGAGGTAACTGTGAGGAAGAGCCAGATCGTCAGCCCGAAGGTTATGACATCATTTTGATGGCAGAAACAGTCTACTCAATCTCATCTCTTCCTAATCTTTACAAACTCATAAAGAAGGTAACATTTATTTTTCTAGTGACCATCAGTTTTCAAATCTCATACAAATTTCTCTTCCTCACATGCAACAGTGCTTGAGTCGTCCACACGGAGTTGTATACATGGCAGCAAAGAAGCATTATTTTGGAGTTGGAGGAGGATCAAGGAGGTTTATCTCCTTAGTTGAAAAGGATTGTGAGTTACTAGTTGATTAAATAAATCCTCATTTCTTCATTGCCTCCACATTGGGGATAAGATGATCCATACAAATCTAGTTTCTGGATATTATTGTTATTAACCTTAGTTTCTTTGTTTTAGGTACTTTGACTCCTACTCCTATTTTGGAGGTTGCAGATGGTTCCTCTAATGTCCGAGAAGTATGGAGATTTAATTACAAGTGAACTGGTATTTAATGTATATGTTTGGTAGCTCAATTATCAGTTTGTTGTCCAGCAGCAGGGAGGGACTGTGGATGGACATTAATGAATTCCCGTGATTCCTGATTCCAATTTTGATTTTTAGTGATGATTCGTTTGTCCAAGAAGTTTCTTTCCCAGTCTTTATGGAATACATTCTCAAATGAAAGACTTTTTTTTTAAAAACCATTCTAGTATGTGGAGCTATCTAAATTCGATTCGAATTGTACTAACAGAGTTCAACTCTTACTCTTATTTGAAAAAAGATTTCATCTTGATTCTTGTAATAGTGCTCAGGACAAAGATTTGTAGTAGCAGCAGAGTTCAACTCTTACTTTTATTTGAAAAAATTTTTCTTGATTCTTGTAATAGTGCTCACGACAAAGATCAAACTTGACAAAGATCAAACTTGTGAAAATCTTATTTTTTTCCTCTATCTTTCTTTTGATTCATATCTTTGGTCATAAAAAAACCTGTGCTTTCTACAAGATTTCATACAGAGAAACAACAGACAACAGTAAAGATTGGTATGAAATGAAATAACATTACAAGGTGGACAATTAAAGACAATTAAAAACCCAGAAAATTCTTTTTCTTTGTGTTCAAACTTGTTTGTTATGGACAAAAAAAAAAAAAAAAGAAACCTAAAAGGACAAGAAAACTTAAAAATTGCATACAAGAAATGACTGTTGATTTGTCAAGAATCATGTCTGCAACGGTAGTAAGTAGAACAGCCACGTTGATATGGATTAGACTGAGGAGGAAGACAACCTTCACTTCTAGAATAAGGTTGGCCGCCATTACTTCCGCCATTACAAACAGGTTGATCCCTTTTCAAAGCTCCTGTAGATATATACTTTTTCTGTTCAAGAAATCTTCTGCTTACCTCTGAATCCATTAAAATCTCTAATTCTTCGTTGCATTCAGCTATTGAACCGTTGCACGTATTATCATTACCATGGCTGCTGTTGCAGGAAACTGCATTCATCAAACAGATCATCAAAAGGGAAAGGAAAGTCATGAAACAGATCATCCATGGGGAGAAGGAGGAAGTTTTTCTCGAATTCATAATTATTTCCATTTCTTTTCTTTTTTTTTTTCCTGTTTCTTCTTCTTCTTCTGTGACTTACATCTTTAAATTTCATGCTCAAGTGCTTCTTTTATAGTGTGTTCTTACTTTACTAAAGATAGTGGAAGACACACTAGATGCATAGGGACCGCACCACACCTAACTCATCATATATATATATATATATATATATATATATATATATATATATATATATTTATATCATTTTGTATTCATAGTACTATTAAATAGTTTGTAAAATAATGTTGTTGGAAAGAATATCTTATTTTGAGTCTTATATGATATTCATAAAAATATAAAATAAATCTTGATGTGTATTGTGGACACCAACCAGGCCATAAAAATATTATAATTTTTATCGGGCATTAGAATAAATAAACAAATTTCTCTCTCTCACACACACACACACACATATATATATATATATATATATATATATATATATATATATATATAATATATATATTGAGAGGTATAAAAATACTCTCATGCTGACAATGCAAGTACACTAAGCAAATGAGACCCACCCGTCACACGTGGCAGTCCACTCGGCATGACATGGCAGCTCCCACTTCGCCATACTCCAAGCCGGACCATAGGCTGCAGGGTCACTCCGACTTGCCCCATGACGAAGTCACTACACTTCAGTACATTGATCAAACTCCTTGATCAGCCGCATTTCTGACGGTCAACACTTGACTCAATCTCAGTCAGAGATCTCCGTAACAACCTACTAAAAGGAGGGGATCTCATATCTTTTCCACAAAATCCGGTAACTATCAGATTTCACTAACGAATCACCCAAGCTGCTTGGCAAGGGCGGTGGAATCCCTATAAATACTACCCCCGTACAGGTAACAAGGGTAAGGCCAGATTATTCTGCTAATCTCTCTCTATTATCTATCTCACAGTCACATCCCTGACTTCTCTTACAGTCACATCACTGACTCATCTCATAGTCACACCATTGACTCGTCCCATAGTCACGTCACTGACTTAAGCATCGGAGGGTTTTACCGGAGACCTTCCACCCTCCGGTTAAACTTTACTATTTTGCAGGCCCAACATTGCAGGACGGTGAATCTTCTGCGAAACAAATTCAATCAAGAAACGGGTATTTGAAAGAGAGAGTATCAAACGACATCGGATCACAGACACGTGGCATCAGACCATTTTTTGACGAATCAGTTTGGTTCCGTTACCGGGAAACGAAAAAACATTTTACATCCCTCTGAAATCCAAGATGTCACAACACTCAAGTGACCAGAGGAGCCGCCCTGACACCACTGTCCCCACATCTCGACATGAGACTTTACGCGCGGCTCAATCCTACGCCCCCGACCGACCACAACCGCGATCCATCGTGGAGCGCTTAGGTCCCCGCGGCTCACCTCGCAAGTCGCCGGACCTGCGCGAGCACCTCAACGGCAAGAGAGCTATGGACGACAATGGACTAGCCGAAGAAGTCGTAGACTTACGAAAAGAACTTGATCGAATCCGAGCGGAACGTGACCTCTCAAAGCAATGGAAACAACTCCGCGCTACGTATCGGCGTAGAGGCCTCTCACCTCCTCACTCCTCCGACGACGAGCGAGATCCCGCTGAAAGCCGACACCAACGGCCTCGGAACGACGCTAGTCGGCGGACTAGAGGCCCAACTACCAAACCACTTCGCGCGGTGAGCGAAGTAGGGGAAAGTCAGCCGTCTGACCAGCCAAGTAAAGAAAGGAAACGCCGTAACGGCCACAGGCCAAAACAGGATCGACGAGAGCGAAGCCCGGAGCCGACCTGCAAGAACGAACCAAAGAAGAGCAAAGCACCCTATGCTGGACCCTTCGCGGAGTGGATCCACCTCACTATGGCGGACCCAGAATTAAAGCTCCCCACGTTCCTCTCGCAATATACCGGTCAGAGCAAGCCCGAAGAGCACATCACCAGATACAGATCGTCCATGGACCTCATAACAACTGACGAGGCGATTTTGTACAAAGCCTTCCCCAGCACCCTAGGAGACAGAGCCATGAGCTGGTACTCCGCCCTGAAGCCTGGTTCGATAGAATCCTGGAAGATGCTCGAAAAGGCCTTCGTAGACAAGTTCAGCACAGTGGGAATAATCCCCAAGACCAGTAGCGATCTCGCCAACGTCAAACAAAGGGATGACGAGACTCTGCTCGAGTACCTGGAACGCTTCAAGAAGATACACGAACAGATCGACGGCATTTCCCAAGATACGGCTATCATCTGCTTCGAGAGCGGCTTCCGGTCGAAACCACTGTACACGGAGCTCCAACTCCGCAAGCCAGACACTATCGGCGAAGTGTTCAATGTTGCCCGGAAGGTTGCTCTCGCTGAAAGGAACTCAGCGGAGTCTTACTATCGGAAAAAAGAAAAACGTAGGGAATCATCCCCCCAAGGCCGTCGAGACAAAAACAGAATACGAAAACCGAAGCTACCGTCCCGCGAAGTCGAAGGAGCATCTCATCGCCGCCGTCCGGGGAAAGCTCGGGGAAAAGGAGCACTCATCATCACGAAACCCCGGCAGATCTGCTTGGGACAAGACGAAGTTCTGCTGCTACCACCAGGACTATGGACACGCCACCGAAGACTGCTACCAATTCAAAAAGTGATCGAAAAACTAGCACGAGAAGGGCAACAGAAGGATCACGAGCCGGATAAACCTCCCGGGGGAAGGCCCGACCGAGTGATCGAAGTCATAAATCCTCGGTACGAGTCCATTAGAAAGATAAAAAGAAAAATTTACAATTTGAGCAAACCTTCCACGGGGTTGAACTTCGACACTTTCCCTCATCAGCCGATCACCTTCTCTGACCAAGACCTCGAGTTGAACGAAGAGGCCCGCGTTTCCCCCATCGTCATCGAAGTAGGAATGGCGAGACAAGGGATCGACAGATGCCGAGTCAGGAGAGTACTGATCGACACCGGAGCCACCAAGAACATCCTCTATCACAAGTGTTTTAAAGAAATGGGGATGAATGACAGCCATTTGAAACCCAGTAATACAGTGCTCGAGGGTTTCACTGCTCATAAGATCGACGTCAAAGGAACTGTCAGGGTTAAAGTCACACTCGGCTCAGACATCTGCACCCGCGAAGAGGAGATCAAATTCTACGTTGTAGACATCGATTCCCCTTACAACGCAATTCTTAGGACTCCGGCGCACGCCGCTTTCGAACTTGTCATCTCCACATCGCACCAACAAGTCCGATTCGCCACCCGCAACGGAGTAGGGTACGTCAAAAGCAGCCCTAGGAGCCTACTCGCCTATTTGGTAATGTCCCGACAGACCTCTGAACTCGAGCCATCGCCGGCGATAGTCGGGTCAGTTATAACTACCGAGAGCATGCGGTAGCCACTGCCAACGACAGTCGGCAGGCGTGCCGGATACGGACGCTCCCGAGGAAAATGAGTTCGACGAAGTCGCCATACACCCTGCTATCCCGACCAAAAGGTCCAGATTGGAAGCGAGATGCCACAGTCGATGAAGGCGGAGATAACACACTTCCTCTCCACCCACCTCGACAACTTCGCATGGAGCCCGCAGGACATGCCAGGTATCTCTCCCGACATCGCCGAACACAGGCTCAGCATCGACCCCACATTCAAACTGGTGAGGCAGAAACCAAGGCAATTCGGAGACGACAAAGAGAAGGCAATACAATCCAAAGTCAGAAAGCTCCTGGACTCAAAATTCATCCGCGAAGTGGAGTACCCTACATGGCTCGCTAATGTAGTAATGGTTAAGAAAGCCAATGGGAAGTGGAGAATGTGCGTGGACTACACGGATCTGAACAAGGCCTGCCCAAAAGATTGTTATCCACTGCCTCGCATAGATGCTCTGGTGGACTCCACCTCGGGATATGAGTACCTCAGTTTCATGGACGCATTTTCCGGCTATCACCAAATCTGGATGAAACCAGAGGACCAAATCCACACATCCTTCCGAGCAGCCGAAGTCATCTACTGTTACAACATGATGCCGTTCGGATTGAAGAACGCGGGGGCAACCTACCAAAGGATGATGAATAAGATTCTGCGAGGTTATATAGGCCGGAATGTGGAAACCTATGTGGATGACATGGTCGTTAAGACCAAACGAAGCTATTCTCACCTAGATGACTTGAGCGAGACGTTCACCACCCTCTCCGAGTACGGGCTCAAACTCAACCCGGCGAAGTGCACGTTTGGAGTAAAATCAGGGAAATTCCTCGGCTTCATGACTTCCGAACGAGGGATCGAAGCCAATCCCCGAAAAATAGAGGCAATAAGAACCTGCCGAACCCCGGTGTGTCAGGATATACAACGCCTTAACGGCTGCATTGCCGCCCTGGGGAGGTTCGTGTCGAAGTCCGCTGAAGATGTCTGCCATTCTTCAAAGCTTTGAAACCGCCGGAAAGACTTTTCGATGGGACGAAGAATGCACTAAAGCTTGGAAAGATTTGATGAACTACCTAGCAAACCCACCATTGCTAAGTGCCCCCCACCTCCGGCGAAGTCCTCTACATGTATATGTCAGCCGCACACAGCCATAGCGTCAGCTTTGATCCGGGAGACCGACGGCCAAAGCTCCCTGTATACTTCGTCAGCCGAGTGCTGAGGGACGCCGAAGTCGCTACACATACATCGAGAAACTAGCATACGCCTTGGTCATCACTACAAGAAAGCTACGGCATACTTCGAGTCCCACCCCGTGGTGGTATACACCAACCATCCCCTGAAGCAAATCTTTCACAAGCTAGACCAATCAGGAAGGATGCTCCGGTGGTCTATCGAAGTATGCGGCCTGGACGTCACATTCGCGCCCCGCACCGCGATCAAGGCACAAGCTCTCTCGGACTTCTTGGCTGAGTTATCGTTCTCAGAGACCACCACTGACGGAGAAGCACCCCTCACACCCCCTCCTGACGAAATATGGACGATGATGGTAGACGGCGCAGTAAACGCTAACGGAGTAGGAGTAGGGGACACCATTACATCCCCCTCCGAAAAACACACTGACGTCCGAAGTGTTCGACTCAACTATCCCTTATCAAACAACCAGGCGGAGTACGAAGCATTAATCATAGGAATGCGATGGGCCCTCGACTCGGGAATCAAATCCTTAAAAGTATTCAGCGATTCCCAAGTCATCGTCGGACAGGTCAATAATGAATTTGCTGTCAACTCCGACAATCTCAAAGCCTATGCCGAAACAGTACCTCGGCTGGCCGCTCAGTTCGGGCATTTCGTCCTCAACAAGATTGACCGCAGCAACAACGAAATGGCGGATAAACTCGCGAAGATAGCATCTGGCGAGACCCCCAACGACCTCGATGTCCATATAACTCAAATCTCCACCCCAGAACACATCTCAACGGTCCAAACTTCGGCGCCCGATTCTACCACATGGATAGACGAACTGAAGAACTTTATAACTTCAGACATTCTACCAACAGACAAGGCCAAAGCCAGACAAATTCGTCAGCGCGCGGCCCGATACACTGTGCTCAATAATATTCTGTACCGACGCTCCTTCTCCAAGCCACTTCTCCGCTGTGTACCGCCCGACCTCACTCAGTCAATCCTGGAGGAGCTACATGAAGGTATTTGCGGTGGACACCCCGGATCGAGGTCCTTGGCGGAAAAGGTGATAAATCAGGGATATTATTGGACCACATTACGGAGGGATGCAGCGAACTATGTAAAGCACTGTGATACGTGCCAAAAGTTCGGCAGCATACCCCGTCTTCCATCGGTTCCGCAAACCCCTGTGCTAGCCGCTTGGCCCTTCGACATGTGGGGGATCGACCTCATGGGCAAATTCCCCAAAGCCCGCGGGCGTCACGAATATTTAGTCGTAGCCGTCGACTACTTCTCCAAATGGATAGAAGCAAAGCCACTGGCCGCCCCCATAGAGGAAAACGTGCTCAATTTCTTCCACGACTTCGTCCTTTGTCGATACGGAGTGCCGCGAGCCATCATCTCCGACCACGGTACACAGTTCACCACTAAGTTTACGGCAGAGTGCAACCGCCTAGGGATCAAACACTGGAAGTCATCCGTTGCGCACCCGCAAGGAAACGGACAGGCTGAAGCCGCCAACAAACTAATTCTCACCGCTCTGAGGAAAAATCTGGAAGGAAGATCCAACAAATGGGTCGACGAACTCCCAGCCGCATTATGGGCAGTGCGGACTTCGACTAGGGGGCCCACAGGAGAAACGGCCTACGCCTTGGTTTACGGCACAGAAGCAGTCTCACCAACCGAACTCGCACTCCCATCATATAGGATCTCTACATATGACGAAGAAAGCAATAAACGTCAACGCCAACTAGACCTCGACTTATTAGAAGAAAAGCGAATAACCGCCCGACTAAGAGCAGACAAGTTCAAGTTGGCAACCAAACACACCCATGACAAAAATTTGGTCAACAGGCCACTCGGAGTCGGGGACTGGGTACTTCGAAAAATAGAAGGAACTGCACGACATATCACGGCAAATAAACTGACTCCGAACTGGGAAGGACCATACTTGATCAAAGACGAAGTCCGCCGAGGCACATTCCGCCTCATGGACCAAGATGGAACAGTACTCCCTAGACCCTGGCATGGAAACCATTTGAAAAAGTATTTCGTATAAAGGATATCGGCGGAGTCCAGAGGACCACAATCAATAAGCACCCCGCCGAACTGGACTGCCCATCAGAAATTATTTGGGCTCAAGTTATGATGGTCATTGCAGTCTCACTGGGGCTTTTCAAATTCTTCCGGAGTCATTAACCTTATTACATTTTCAAGATTATTATGGAACTCTATTTTCAAAGTCATTTGTCTTGTTGCGTGTTACAAATTATTGAAGTGCAATAAAAAGTAAAGTTCGAAGTTTCAAGACAATCGAAGTTCATTAACTTGCAAGAATACATACAAGAGGGAAATTTACATAGTGGGGGGATCTTCGACCGAAGAAGGAGCAACTTCGGGTGAAACATCTACAACAATAATAGCCCTATCCCCCACTTCGGGCTCCCTCTCCTCAGGGATCTCCACCGGGGCCTCAACAGCATCCACAGGAACAGCCTCGGAAGTCGGAGTCGCATCAGTTGCGGTAGTCTCAAAATCCTCAGCCTCACTTCGCAGCTGGAGGCACAACTCATCCAGATTTGGATGTACTGGTTCGGGCGGACTCCAATGTCTCCCCTCCTTTTCATCACGCTCAACAATCTCCTCCAGTTCGTTGGCATCGAACGGGACGAAGTCACAGCCGCTTCTGAATTCGGGGTCGTCATAAGAACCTTTGAAAATCTTACACAGCAACATCTTGTCTGGGGCGAGGTGATGAAGACAGCGAAGAGCATGAGCACAGCCTCTGTTGTAATATCCATTTGCAAGCTCAAACACTTCCCGCTGATACCCCTCCGAATTGCGGAACTCCTCCACCACTTGCGAAGTGTGGGCCTCCGATTCCAGAAACTCCACCCTTGACTCAGATCGCCGCTTCTGGCTCTCCTCTTTCAGCCTTTGATCGAAGTCGCGAAGCTTGGCCTTCAGCTCATTATTAATTCGCTGAAGGGACTGCAGGCGAGCAGACTCCTTGTCCTTCTCCGCGACCGCCATCGCCACGGTCTCTTCGGCCGAGCGGAGTTCGCCTTCTGCGGCAACCAATGCAGCGTCCTTGGCCGAGAGCTGGTTCTCCAACTCCACGTACTTCTTCTCCAAGTCCGCCAGATCGGCTTTCGCATCCGAACAGTCGGAGGCATGTTTGTAAAGATGAGCAACAAAAGCGGTTACCTGAGGATCAAACGATAAACAGTTAAAAAAAAAAATCGACAGAGAGTACAGGCACTTCGGCTTGAAGAACTACCTGAGACAGCCCAGCTCCGACTTGCCCGAAGGCATTCGACGGATTGACGGGCGCCTCCTCCAGCTTACGATTCAAGCTAAAGTCCATAGCCCGATGTATGACCGCTCCGCCATAGAGCCGCGCCCAACGGCGATCCCCCAGCGGCAAGTTCGCCAAGGGAGGCGAAGCGCAGATAATGTCACGGGCCAATACTTCGTGTTCCGGCTTTGACTCCGGCGCCTTGAAGCTTTCCTGGAGCCAGGAGCAGGATTGCTGAAGTGTCTCCTGAATCTCCTGGGACGCCAGCCGAGCAGCAGTAGCCGGAGCCACCTCCCTCAAGTCCGAAGACTCCGACAATCTCGGCCGCGAAGTCTTGGTGGTCCACCCTCACGAGCACGCTTCGCTGGGGGGGCACGAGTTGGCTCTTTCCTCTTGGACTGAGGTGGAGGAGAAGAGCGAGCGGACCCCAAACCGCCTGCCACAGGCGGAGTAACGGCGGCACGGTCAACCGACCGCGGTGGATTCCCGGGACTCCGACCCTCAGAGCCCTGGGCCGGTTCCTTGCGAAGTGCAGAAAAGTTCATCCTCATATCTGCAAAGACACAACAAAATCGGAGTCAGCAACAGAAAAAGGAAATAAAGAGAAATAACCCTACTCCGACTATCTCTCTACCCTTTGCAACAGGATAGCCTGCACTCCGGGGATCTTGACACACCGAGCACTCAGAAGAGAAACCCCCTCCCGGGTGCAGCTTCCACATTGGGTACTCTGTCAAATCCTCGAGTCCCAGCTCTCTCCGCCGAGCATCCGCCGCCGGCCCGCCTATCCCACAGACATGGCGACTCTCGTCAGCGATAAGTTCGCTGGTCAGGAAAGTTCTAGACTGAGTTTTAGGATTATCTCCCAGTTCACTCGGGACAAAATCAAGAAACCTCCGATCCGAATCGGAGTACCTAGTGTTCTTTTTCAGGGGAAGCCAAGGACGAAGTGTCCTGCACTTTGGGTAAAATGCGAAGCCCGTTCTGGACTCCACACACACCCACTTCTCCCTCAACTAACCTAACTTATTTGGGGGGGATTCGAAGAGGGTGACTACACTAGGACGAGGTCGAAGTGACAACGTCAGATTATTCATGCGGAGGACGGTGAAAAAAGTCCTCAGCAAGTTTTCAGAGACCTCTACACCTACCCTCCTACACAAGACTGTAAAGGCGACGAAGTACCTAACTCCGTTTGGATGTACATGGGCTGGTTGACATCTGACTAGGTTCAAAAAACTACAAAACGCGGGGTCTAAAGGCAAACTAAGGCCAGAAACGAAATGCTCGTAAGGAATAGGGATGAAAGAATTGGACATACGCCCGCACTCCCGGAGATAGAATAACCTGAACCTACTCCGGTCGACCTCACTGGACAGAAGGGGGGGATCTACACTAAGGGTGTTCTTCCTAAGGGCGAAGTCCCCCTCCAACCTTTTCTTGGTCTTCGGGAGATCTTCGGAATGGGCGGAGTCCGTATCCTCATCCTCGAAGACACCAGGGTCACGAGGGTCTCCAGATGAGGAGCCCGCGACAGTCACTCCGCCCCCCGCGTGCCTAGACACCCTATGGACTAATGGGATCTCATCGAGGCCGGCATCAGACACTTCGGCATGCTCACTGTTTGCGGGGCTGGAACTGGATTGCGAAGTGGAGCTTGAAGAACTAGACTCCACCGCAACTACTGGGACCTCGGAACTCTCTGAGTCAGACATATCTACAAACATAAAACATAAGTCCTATCAGAAACTTAAGATCATTCACTCCGACTCACCGTTTCACATTCTAAAAGTCCCTGCACTTCGCTTTCATCCAGTTCATCATCCCAGAGACTCCTACCCAAAGACCCAGCCAAAAAACACGCCCTCAAAAGCCCCAAGCAAAAAATAAAAGACAAGAACAATTCCATCCCTTACCTGTGGAAATATGGAAGAAACTTGGAAAGCTTGCGGAAAACGCGGTAACACTGGGAAGATTCCTGAGAGAAAGCAAGGAATACAGGGAAGAAATGCAGAAAGAGTTTAAGAAAGAAGGCAGAAATGTCTGAGGAGATTTCTTGAGCAAAGGAAAATGAGAACACTTCAAATTTGGCAGAGTTTCGCTGAAGAAGAAAAGGTAAAAAGAGGTTCACTAAGACAAATGAACTATTTATAGGGGAGAGAAAATTCAAAAGATTATAATAAAAAAGAGAGAGAGGGAAAAAACCGTGAAGCTTCCTCAACAAGCTTCACCCGACCCGACACCAACCGGGTCGAAGTCACACCAAAAGTCACCTCTCTGACAGCTCACCTGCGGCGCCATCATTGCACGCGCGTGGAAAAACGCAAAAGACGCCTCCTCTGGACACGCGAAATGGCTAGCCGACTTCTCGGTAACCGAACCGCCATCGTGGGAACCTAACCCCACACCGAGGAAGCCGAACGTCATCAGACACTGCGACCTCATCGACGGATGTAACACCACTTCGCCAGGGTCACACCTCTTCAGGTGTACGCCCACTTCGCCAGGGTCACACCTCTTCGGAGTGCTATGCTCACTTCGGGTTGCTTACACCCCCTTGGGTAACCCTCACTGCGGATTACACCCTCTTGGGTTACATCTCATCAGGTTACACGCCCTCGGCTCACACCTGCTCGGAAACTATTACCGACCAAACAAGCAGCCCGGAGAACAATGGACTTCTAATACCGCCGAAGAGAAAGAAGGACCATTCTTCCACTTCGACGAGGGGCCACTGAGAGGTATGAAAATACCCTCACGCTGACAAGGCAAGTACACTAAGCAAATGAGACCCACCCGTCACACGTGGCAGTCCACTCGGCATGACATGGCAGCTCCCACTCCGCCATACTCCAAGCCGGACCATAGGCTGCAGGGTCACTCCGACTTGCCCCGTGACGAAGTCACTACACTTCAGTACATTGATCAAACTCCTTGATCAGCCGCATTTCTGACGGTCAACACTTGACTCAATCTCAGTCAGAGATCTCCGTAACAACCTACTAAAAGGAGGGGATCTCATATCTTTTCCACAAAATCCGGTAACTATCAGATTTCACTAACGAATCACCCAAGCTGCTTGGCAAGGGCGGTGGAATCCCTATAAATACCACCCCCGTACAGGTAACAAGGGTAAGGCCAGATTATTCTACTAATCTCTCTCTATTATCTATCTCACAGTCACATCCCTGACTTCTCTTACAATCACATCACTGACTCATCTCATAGTCACACCACTGACTCGTCCCATAGTCACGTCACTGACTTAAGCATCGGAGGGTTTTACCGGGGACCTTCCACCCTCCGGTTAAACTTCACTATTTTGCAGGCCCAGCATTGCAGGACGGTGAATCTTCTGCGAAACAAATTCAATCAAGAAACGGGTATATAAAAGAGAGAGTATCAAACGACATCGGATCACAGACACGTGGCATTAGACCATTTTTTGACGAATCAATATATATATATAACTTGATTATAAAAAAAAAATAATAATAATAATAATAATAAAAAAAGTGGTATGAATTACATTTTTTTGACACAAGTTTTTAATGTGATTATATATATACGCGCAGTTCCTCAATGTGAAAGGTGAAGAAAAAGTCAAAATAGGTCTCCTAAATGAATAAGTTAGTGGAAGAGTAAAACTTCCAAAATATATGATTGAGAAACGAAAATAATGATGGTGATATTAAAATTTCATTACACAACAATTAACTATGCCTTTATATGTTTTGTGAAATTGGATGAGTTTTATTAAATTTAGTGCATATTTATTGTCTTGAAAAGTTATTATCATAAATTTGTTTATCTTGAAATTAATAATAGTAGAATTAAACAAGCAAAAGAATTTAGATCACATCAACAATCTAAACACATTTTCAAACGTTTATTGTCTTATGGAATTTTTTTTTATGTGGAAATATTATATAAAAATAAAATAGTAGATTGGATTATTAAAATCATTCATGGTAATAGAACAAAATATTAACTTAAATATAAGTAGAGTTAAAATAAACAAAAAGGAAATAAAACATTAAAAAAATATGGAAAAAACCATATCTAAATCTTCAATCTTCTGACTATTAAATACGAAACTCAGTTGCATTGAGAGTTCGAAATCATCTTTTTATTTCAACAACAACTTAATCTATCATGGGCATATCAAAAATTTCATGAGATGTCTGAAAATAAGATAAAAACGAACAAATGACTCAAATCTAAACGATTAGATTTAACAAATTTTTCTTTTAGAAAAAAAAACAAACTTATATCTAGATATAGATATCAGTAAAGAAAAGTGTATTTGAGAAGTGAAAGGAAGTAAAAAAATTAAAGAAGAAGGAGATTGACAACAACAACAACCAAAAAAAATAAAAATTCAAAAAAACACCTCAAAAACTAATAATAAAAAAAACTATAAAGAAAGGATATTTCCGGCCAAAAGAAAATCTAGCTGGAACTAAAAGCTCTCTCTTGGCTGGAGGGAGAGAAGACGATGAAGGGAAGCAGCTGCCCTTGAAAGAAAAATTAGGATTTTGAGAGAGAGAAAATATATCCTCGTGAAAAAATTATTAAGAGATATGATGTTAAAGATATGCATAAGTACTAAACGTGAGGATTATTTCAAAAGTATAATTGGAATTAAATTTGAATTAATCATAGACTCAAATTTGAATTAATTTGAAAAAGTATTCTCCAAATAAGAATTAAACAATAATTAAAATTAAATTTAAATTAATCTCTAAATTAATCAAAATATCATATCAAAGTTTTAACATATGAAAACCTTACAAATCTATTGACTAAGGTTGGACAACAAAGCAAAACATAATCATCATACTATTCCATGGGTATAAAATACAGAATAAAAAAGTTATAAAATTCTTATTTTACCTATTGTAAAAATTGCTTGAGAAAGTTGATAAATAAATTTTAAATATTTCTTTAAGTTAAACTCCTACGAGTTAAACTTAGCAAATTAAATTTGAATTAATTTCATAAAAAAAAATTAAATTTAAATTAATTTTAGCAAAAAGAAGAATTTGAGTTCGAATTAATTTCACATGTGATCGAGAACACCGAATGCCCTAGAATAAGAAAAAAATATTAGAAATGAGATCAGAATAAAAAAAACAAATATTTTATTTTATTTTGAATTTTATTTATTTACAAAATATTGAGAGCTCCAAACTCGTTTCACCAACACATCAGCAAAAACAATATATTATAATATTCTTTCATTATAGATTTGTTTTTATGGGACAAGGAAAAAAAAACCCACAAAAACTTCCCTTGCCTGAAAATATTTGGTTTTTCAATAAATAAGCACACAAAATTTCAATTATAATTATCCCTCCAACAAAAAAAAAAAAAAAAGAAAGAAACAAGAGGATTACTCCTATGTTAAAAATAAGAAATAACTCATCTGAGTTATATATATCTAAAATTACAAGAAAGACTTGTTACCTTAAACCCAAAAAGAATTCAAAGAGTAAAAGGCTTGGGATAACAGAAGTTTATTTCATTTCAAAAACAACCCATCAATGCAAGCAAAAGGGATGCATCAGGTAGCCAGTTTTCCCTGATCCTTAGCTTTTAGGAAACACTGAAAAAGGAATACTCAGGTTTGAAAGAAAACCCCAAGAGATGTATAGTGGCGGATAAGTTAAGGAATCATCAGTCTCTCTAAAATGGCGCCAATTGCCTTTATAAAATACATAGCTTCCAAACTTCGCATCCTCAACTCAAAGGCTTTGAAACCAGTCATTCAAGATTTGGAAAACCCCCGATTCAACAAAACACTTTTTGGAGATCTCTGCTGCATGTGAATGAAAATTACCCTTACATAAAAGAAAAAGAACACAAAAAACAGCATTTCATCAACGTATAATTAAAAGTTTGCAATGTAAATTGTCCATCCCATACACTTACATGACTCAGGAAAATAATGTAATGCATCAAATAATCGACAGGGAGAACGTTTATAGACATTAATCATTATGAAATTAGAAACTCGAAACTACGTCTGTTCATCAATAACTTGGGTCAAAGCATATAACTAATCTACAAGAGGTATTAATAATCATAATAACTTGGCAGGCATGCTATATTTTTTGAAAAATCTATGATAAATGTTAATCCCTACATAGATTGCTAACATTTTTCTAGAGTTTCAAGTGTCAAGGAATATATCTAACATAAAGAAAACACAAAAGGAAGAGATCACAGTTGGTTATCTATTGTGTCCTCTCTCACATTGCAAATTTCTAAAAGCTTGCGGCACTTTCTTACCCTTTAGGAAGCAGGGGTTATCCCCAAGGCAAGAAAAGATGCTTGCTCGCAAGGAGATGCCATACACTATAAAATGTAATCCAAATAACAATAAGGGTTTAAACATGAAATTGTTCTAATCAAACAATGGAAACTCCTGCCTCCATATCAAATTTATTTTCCCTCATTTCTCCAAGTTGCATTATGAAATGTTTAAGCAAAAACCTCTAACAAAGTTTCAGCACCTAGATCAACCAGAATTTCCACATTCTGTAATTCTATTTCTTTTCCCCCAAATTAAAGAAACAGTCAGATGTGGTAAACTATAACTATAGTGATAGATTATTGAATCAATGACAACCCAAACAACCAACAGCATCACTGAGTACATACCTGTAAATTTATGCACTTTGTTGAACTTGTCGGTGTAACTGCAAAAGCCAATCAACATAGCCATTTGTTCCACCAACAGGGTCCTCAACCAAATTAGCAAGGAGGAAGAATCCTTCTCTAGGCTGCTCACCCTGCCTCAGAAGATGGCACAGCTGATAATATGAAGGATCATTCTCCCTGTATTTCTTAATTATTCTCATAAATCTTTCCGACATCTTATTGTTTTGTTCTGTAAGGTAAACCTGATTTTCCAAAACAAAGGCAAAATCAAAATCAGATGGATCAGATAAATTAAAGCTAGTTAAGAAAAACTGAGGTTAGAAGTCCCTCAAGAGAAAAGAGACGATCATGTTACAAACAGGCATATAATTTCTTGAATAATTAAATGCTGGTGATTCACATGGAATTCAGGGAAAAGGTATTGATAGTGAAGGAGTTGACACAGTGAAATTCACTTAACATCACAATAATATAGTATCCTAACTGGATAAACCAACAATATCCAATGTGATGAAAATCAAAAAGGACAAAGAAAAATGGAAAAAGTATGCACTACATCCACCAAAATTAGAAGTGCCATTAGAAACAGGAAAACAAGCTACCCAGCTACATAATAGGATCACATGTTCCAACAAAAGGTTGATACCTTGCTTTACAGGAAGTGCAAGAGTACATCAAACTAAAGATCTTGAAGTGGTAAAAGAACTCCACAAGGACAAAAGAAATCAGAAGCATGCATAAGTAGCCATCTTGTGACCAAAAACTAAAATTCAGAGTTCAGTACCTAACAACTAGAACTAATTATTATGCATCTCAGTCCTTACAAACTTCTAAAAGAAGATAAAACTGGTAATTTTAACCATTAATGAACCCAAATTCTTCCCAAAAAGCAAAAGCTTCATGTATTTGTTTCCCCATACAACATGGATTTTCATAGTGTGTAACATACAAAAACAGTTAAAATATTCAACATTAACATTTAACCACACATAAAATCGAACAATAGAAATTGTTAGGTGGAACTGATAGGAACTAGCATAAAGAATATATTGGATAAGACAACGTATTTGGTAGAATTGTAAAGGAAAGAGAAACCAAGAGCTTACCTTTGAATATTCCGCACTAAAATCTGCTCCAAGTAAATTCACAGCTATATCTGGTGAAAGCATTCTTCCAAACCATATAACAAAGCGAAAACCATCATAAAAAATATAAAGGCCCCTTGAATCTAAGCTCTCAGCAGTAAGTGGGAGCCTCCTCCAGATCTCACTTGACTCATCAGCCAAAGTAGTAGTCTGAAAATTCATACATAGAAATATATATCAGATATAGGAAAGAAATCAGTATTCCATGCAAAATATCCAAGCATGAAAACACACTTACTTTCACCAACAATTCATCAATCCGAATCAAATTAGGATAAAGATATTTCAACAATTTCTTAACAGGTAAAGCCATCATGGTATATCCAGCAGCACAACGCTCGTCAAGCTGCACATCAGCATATCCACCACGTAGAGCAGTTGATTTGACTAATGATAGGCCATATAAGGGTAGGAATTTCAAAGAATCAGGGTATATCATCCGTCCTGCCAACCGGTGCTGGACAGAATAAAGATTTCGATACTCTCTGAGGGCTTTGACAATTCTTAATTGGACAGCATTTCGAGCTTCTTCCAGTTTAGATGACAGTGACTTTTCAATTGCTGCAAACACAAAATAATACCTCAGAGTCAAAACAAACCTAAATGATGTTGAAAGGGGACCAGAAATTAATTACCAAGCCTAGATAATAAAGAGACTATGGCGCCAGTATCAGCCAGGCGATACATTTCTCCCAGATCAGAAACAACTGGAGCTGCAGCTGTGTGTACCCTGATACGCCTTTCACCACAAGAGGATGTATATCTGAAGATGGTTAAGGAATACTAAACCCAGTGCAATCTACCAATTAAACAAAGGTCATGTGTAAATGTTAAAAATCCTAAATTTAAAATAAATAAACAAACAACCAAATTTTGAGAACAAAAAAAAAACATTGTGCTCGCTGAGAAAAATCAGAAGAGAAAATAAATTATTAATATGTGAGAGCAGACAAAACATGGATATCCTTCCAAGAAAGATGAAAGATTAAAAATATAAGTACATATATACCAAAGAAAATACATTTGAGAATGCAAACATAGTGGAGAAAAGGTAGAAAAAGAAAAAAGGGTTCAAGCCTTGTTGCTCAAAAGAAATGCCAATAAGCAATCCTTGTCAAGTATAAGATGTGAAAGAAACAAAGAAAAAGGTACCTACTTGGTTCCCAATCTTTATTTCCATCATTAAAAGCACACATGGACGTTCTCATGTAAAGGTTCCACAATCATCAAGGATAAAATTGTAAAATACCAAAAAGTGGTTTGCAAAATCTGTGCCAAGTACAGGCAAAGCATCAATTTTGAAAGTATAAGAGTAGCTTGCTTACACACATATATGCATTCCATCATTAAAAGCACAGGTTGGACATTCTAATGCATAGGTTCAGCGAAAATACCAAAAAGTGCTTCCTAAACTCTCTGTGCCAATTACAGGTAAAGCACAAATTTTAATTATAACAGTAGCTTACACATGTATATGCATTAAGAAACATATTAAACTTCCCTTTTAAAGGATACAGTAAAGCAACTTGAAAATACACAGTCTGTGATGTCAATAGGGTTTCTTCTAAACATAATTGCATTGCATATGCCTTATCACAGTCAACAGCTGGAAGTGCCATTAGATCAGTAGACCGTAGCATAAAGTTCCCATGGTAAGATGTGAAACGCACACCTAGAAATATTTGAATATTCCAATCAATTACAATGTATTCTTGGATAAAAATGAGATCCCAGATTAAGAAAACTCTAGAAATATGAGTTGAAGATCTCTTCTATATAATGAGCAGAAAACTGACCTTTTCCACATCTTATGCGCATGACTGCTTCCCAAGCAGTCTCCCTAGTGAGATCTCTTGCCAACTCATGTTTCAATCTGTCTCCATGAAGCTGGGAGACAAAATTTGGATAATGATACACCTGGCCACCAGTGTATTTTGCCAGAGTTCCTGTGCAGAAAGAGAAATAATAATGGCTCAAAAAGAGACACAGGATTAGAAGAAATAATAAATTTTGTAAAACAAAGATGCTTCAAGAGTTTCAACGTTAAAAAAATAAATCACAATCAATTAGTTAGCCCTGCTTTTCTATATGTTAAATAGACCTAGTTAGGAAAATAAAAGTACAAAGGTGTAGGTTACTTCCCATGGAACTGGAGATCTTAGGACATCTATCTTCAGTCTCATTATAGTCCTAGGACTCAATTGCATTCAAAATGTAGTTCCCCAATTAAAATGGGGTACAAACAAGATCTCAAATGTTGTCTCTCTTTAATAAAAATGAAAAAAAAATATCATTTTTCTAAATTTAAATTTTGTCTCTTGCATTTTATAGCTGAGATGAATACTAAACATTGAATATTGGTCAAGTTCATAATATAGTTTCCAATTTATCCTATCAAATTAGAGTAAAATAAACGTTTCATCTCTCTTTATTATTATAATGAAACAAAATTTTATTCCAACTTCTTTATATATCATTTAACTAGTGTTTAGATACTTCAAACTATTGTTCAATCATTCTTTGTAAAAGTGTAATATGTATAATACAGGTACCTACATTTAAAACAAAAAGAAATATGCACACACATATATATAAATAGAGGAAGTTATTCATAAATTCTTCATGTAATGAACATGATAGTTATTTTTAGAATTTTACAAACTAACCAGTGTTCAAATTAAAATTGTCACAACAAAATTATTATATTTTGACTTTGATTTTCTACAATCATGATCACTAAACAAAAATGTATGGTTTCATCTTTATTGTCTAGAAGCAAGATTGCTACTATGCCACTAAATCCACAACAGACATCATGGCACCAGGCCAGCTATACCAAACTGCTCCTCTAGATTAACATATATTATTGATGGCAATATTGAACCCAATACTACAAGACATTGATATAGTGGATTTTGGGGTTGAGGTTTTGCACATTCATACTTAAACATGTCAACCCCGTCTAATTTTTAAGCATGTTAAACCACCAACTAGTTTACACCTTGCCAACACACTAAGATGTTTTCTTTTTTCATTTTCATTTTCATAACTACATCAAATTTAATAATTTAAGTTCAATTAGTGTGCTTTACAAGATTAGCATATCATTTTATATTTATGTGGTTTATTATTTTTTCTTTATGTTACATAGTTAGAGGGTTTATTATTTAGTAGATTAAACAGGTAAGTCTGCAGGTTACAGCATATCATGCCATGTTGACACATTTACTAGTAATCTCATGTTCAGATGAAATTTTAGACACATTTAGTGGGTGTCAAGTTCAAGATTACATTTTAGGCTTACAATGACATGACAAAACAACCCAAACTTGACTGGATAGCCACACATACACTGAATAGAAAGGAACAGAGCCCATAAAATAAACAAGTAATTGAACAAGATCATGTAAAGAAGTCATGGTTGGTTAATTCCTAAAGCAGAATCTAAAACAAACACTTGAAAAGGTACAACTCAATGGCATGAAAGGAGATACCTCGGTATACCATAGAAAGAGGAAAAAGAAAAAAATGTAACTCCTTTCATCAAGTATTTCACATTCTGTTCATCATTGAAATCTTAGGATAAGGTCATACCTAAGGTTGCGATGTCTGTATACTTGTCACTGAATGCATATATATTTACTGCTATCTGGTATTTGGAGAAATCAGCAGCCATCTGCTTATAAAAAGGATCTTCTGGTATTCTCAACATATGTTCTTTATCTGTCCCGTAAACACGAGCATCATCCCCACGCAACCGTAGGCGGCCAGCACCCAGCGATGGCATTGTGTTTTGGAAAATCAATAATTTACCACCAAGTTGACTCTGGCAGAAGACAGAAATAGTCTTCTATAAGTGAAAAGAATACAATACAAAGATGAAGAACAAGGGTAAACACTGGAATATCTGTGCTTTAGATTAAAGCTCAAAAGGTAAAAGAGTATAGAAGTTAGTGAGAGTTCATATGAAATACTAATGGAAGGGTGGCAACATGTAATTTTAAACCTGCCCCTTAGAGGTAGAGAGAGGAGAATGAAGTTCAAAAGTGTCAACCCACCATGACCATGAATGCTGCTTTAAGAGCTGGGCCAAAAGCAGATTCCACATTCATGTTATCCTGAAACATGGAAGGCAAGCTGTTGAGGAATGCATCAACTACAGCTCTTGATTCTGATAAATTGACAAGGAGATCATCTGGCAATGGGACAAATATATCATCCAGATCTGGGACAACCATCATCTGAGGCTGTGATAAAGTAGACTGAAAAAGAAAAAGCCTCATGTTACTCAACAGGGTAAAAACTTCAATGCAAAACCTCATTAATACACATGAGAATCATAAAGAAAGTACTTGCCTTCAAATTGTAAAAATGTACGGTGCTATCAAAAGTTATAAAGCCGATCTGAGTTCTGGGAGAACCAGGCAAGGAGTCCAAACAAGATTTAATAGTCTCCGCCACAGCCTACACAAAATTTGTGGTTAATCATATACCAGAATCTTAAACGGACCAATACATTAATGCTCTACATACTCAAGGAGGCACCTGATAGTAAGAAATACCAAATACTTGAAGACATCTTGTAGGCATAAAAACTAAAAAAAGCAGCAACATGTTCTTGATGATACTTATAAATACAAAGCATACCTCAACCATCCCGCTTTTTACTGCAGTCACTGACACATCAATAAGAAAGAAATAGAGAGGAGGCATTGGTTGTCGGACCATATATTCAGCTGGAGCAACAAATTCTACACTTCCTTGAGTAAGCTCAGGCCTCTGGTTCAAGTCAACTCTTTGGCCACTGGCATCCAAGTGAGCAAAATAGTCTCCAGGAACTAGATTTTTAAAGTTAGATGCATTAGCTCACCAATCAAGATACAAAACATATTTTTGAAAAAATTAAATAAATTACTCGTGCAAAATTATTGTTAATGTTAGAAAAAGGATGAAAAATGATAACACTCTTTTGATAATCATTTCGGAAAGTTCTCAATTATTTTTCAATGATGGAAAAGATTACCATCATTAAGCAATGAGCATATATTGCACCTCCACTTTCTTCCACTGTCTGTAAATGTAACATATGGATTCACATATGTGCGACACCTTCTACAACGAATGATACCAGTTGTCACAAAATTAACTACTGGAACTTCTTCCTGGAAATGAATAGTAATTAGTTTTAATGAGTTTCTACTGGTATCTGAAGTAGAAAATATTTGATATATCACTAAATAGCAACAATACAAAATGCATGGATACTAACCCCATCAGGAGCTACTGCAAGAGGACAAACAACAGCTCCAAGGGGCAAATGCCACCTAGAAGCTAAGGACTGAGAATTCGGAATTGCTGCCGTAGTCAGTCGTAGATACCTAGAGTTACAGTTCATGGGATACATATCTGCAAAAGTTTTTTGCTCCACATCTCCATCCAAAGGCCTAGGTAAGGCTTTAGAATCAATTCCTGTATCAAACGATCCTGGTACAGATCCAAGGGAGAGTGAACTGAAGTCTTCCGCCAAGCCATGTGCAGAGGCCATTGGAGGCATAGAGCCCGGATTTTGCATTGATTCCCTCGGATAAAGACCTGTCTGAGCTGTTAGTAGAGGAGATTGGACAGGTCCTCCCTGTGGAGCTAGGATAGGTCTAGATGTTGGAGGAACTGGTCCACCATACATTCCTGGCTGAGGGGGAAAGGTCACAGAGTTTACAGGTGGAGCTTGTGTAGGGTACCCTGGGAAGGCTGACTGTAAGGTTCCCCTGGGAGCAGGGTAGGAGGACCTCATTGGTGGTGATGATGGCTGAAAGGTAGGCCTAGTAGCCGAAAATGGAGAATCCACAGGCACATTTGTGACTGATTGTGCAGAATTCATACTTTGTGAAGGAGATCCCATGAAAACAGGTTGTTGGGGCTGAGGATGAACAGAAAAGGGAGGAGCCGAGGTCAGGCCTGCGGGTGGTCTAACAGGTGGAGTAGCCACAGGTGGTTGAGCTATTGTGGAAAATTGTGGACTGGGGAAACGCTGAAAAGGTCCAGTAGGTGGTGGACCATATGATGATGGAGGAGGTGGCCCTGCTGGATCATTAGGCCTAGAAGGTGGTACGGGTCTAAAACCAATTGCATCTTGTCCAGTTAGAGGTGCAGGGATAAAAGAAGGTACTGGTACCTGAGATCCTGCAGAAGGAGGAGGCCTAAAAGCAGAGGCTTCTGCTCCAACTACAGGACCAGAAGCTGAAAAAGGCGAAGCACCTCTAGGAGCACCAAATTGCGGGGTAACAGGTCGCAAAGGGAAATTTGCACGGTTAGGATTTTCAGTCCCCATGAACTTGAGATATGATAGTCAGTATTGTCCCAATAAGTAGCTTCTGCAGTTTGCCTTCAATAAGATAGAAGTTATATACATTAGTAGCAGTGAGAGTATAAGTTGAAAAAGTAAGAAACAATGGCAAGCATACATGAAAAACAAGTAAAACATTCTGCTTATTGCAGGTAATGAACGGGTAGAGTAGAGATTTCAGGAGGGCAAAAAATTATTAGTAGCACATTAACTTTTCAAAAATTCCAATTTTGTACTAGAATTAAGAGTGTTACTATACTGACACTCAAATTAAAATGATACAGCTTCTGCACTTCCAACTTCTATTCTTCTTAGCACACTTAACCTGAAGTCCAATCTCTAAACCCACATCTAATCCTAGTTTTTTGTAGGTGAACTAAAATGATACTAGTACTTAGTATTCAGACAATAATTGTTACCGGAGGGGGAATTTCCAAGAATTCATTGCCCAATTCCCAAGACTCTAAAACTCTAGAAAATTATTCTTCAAACCCAGTAAATCCTCTAAATCTTCTACCGAAGATTTCGAATGGAAGGGAAGAAGATCAACCCAAAAACAAATACACTAATCATGGTCCAGTGACTACCATCTCTAACAGATTCACTAGGTCAAGAATTTCCCTAGCTCAACACTGATTCAACAAAATTAGATGTCACTCACCTCTTAAAAAAAAAAAAAATTTTTTTTTTGACCGCTTCGTCATACTTATCAATCAACAATCTAGATGAAAAAACAATTGAATAAAGCCAATAAAATTAAACAAAATGAAAAACAGAAAAACAAAAATCAGCACAATAAAACAGAGAATAGACCTGACCTTTTGATTACACCGAATTGAATCTGCAAATCATAGTATAGCTGCAATCTTTGATAAAGTGTGACCAAGGGCACACTATCATTCAAGTGAAAAAATACAAACAGCAGTTCCAATTCAGTTGCATCCAACTCTTGAAAGGTGAAGTGGAGCGGCAGCGGAAGCGGCAGCGGCAGCGAACAGTGAAGGTGAGGTTTACCGGCTCGACGAAACGATCTCTTTTCCGAGTACTCGTAAACGTGGTTACTGATTTTGATAAAAATCAAACCAATTGAAATTATGGGTACATCCGTCTATTGTATATTATTAATTTTAATTAAAATTTCTCATACTATAATTTTCATTATAACCTTTAAGTAACTTACAAAAAAATAAAATTAAAATTAAAATTAATATTTATAACCTTTAAATCTCTTTTAAATTTTTTTTAAAAGGTAATAAGTTTAAAACATGATAAATGATAAAATAGAATAGCTCAAAAATTTAAAAATTATATATATAAATTTATATTTTACATTTTATTTTGTTTTGTTTTGTTTTGTTTTGTTTTATTTTATTTTATTGAAAAATTAAAGTATTTTATATTTTTAAATTTGATCACAAACAAATTTATATTTGATAAGTTAAATTCTAAAATGTATTTTATTTTATTTTTAAAATTCTAAATTAATATATATTTCTAACAAAATTTTTTAAAATTTCATGATCTATACAATTTGTTAAATAAAAAAAAATAATTAAGTGATTTTATATTAAATATATTTTTATATATAATAGGGTAAATTATCCTAATAACACTTGAACTTTTTAAAAATTTAGTTTTTGCACATGTATTTATTTTTGTTTTAAACTGACACTTCAACTATAAAATATCACTTTTCTTTTAGTCTAATTTTTAGGGGCATTTTCATCTTTTTAAATCATTAATATTTTTAAATTATAATTTTATTTTCAGAGGTAATTTTGTCATTTCACTTAATTATTAAAAATCTGAAAAATATTTTGTTATTGCAAAAATTTGATACTACAACTACGTGACTAACTAAACCATGTCTACCCACTAGAAAAACTATAAATATGTTAATTTATATAGAACTTATATTTTATATTGTAATTACAGAAATAATAAATACGCATTTTATATTGCAATTACATTTTATATTTTAAATATAAATTATATTATGGGTAAACTATGTTAATTGTGCTTCTTAAATCTCAGAATCTAACTTTTGCACCTCAAAAAAATTTCGCACTTATAGTGTCATTGAGGTTTCAAAATGTCTCACTACATTCACTTTTGTTAAGTGAAATCGTTAAGTCTTTAATTTTGTCATTAATTAACATTTTTTTCACTATTTGACACTATTCCAATAGGGGCATTTTTGTTCAAATTTTCTTATTTTTTTTTTCAGTCCTCCTTCTTCATCTTTTCTCTCTCTTCCTCCTTTCTCTTCTCTTTTTCTTCTTCCTTATTTCTCTCTCCTTCTTCCTCCTCATTTCTCTCCCACAGTTATGACCACCATTTTCGCTTTAATCATTCATTGTCCACTTCTCAAAATTAATCGATTTTTTTGGTCACATTATATATATATATTGTAATTAGTACACATTTTTTTTAATGCTAAAATGAAGTGTTCTTTGTTGTGTTTTCTTGAATGATGGTTTTTAGAGAGAAGAAGTCTAGCAATGCATCATTGAGTGAAATGGAAGGGCAAAAAGGTAATGGTAGTACGAGTCAAAAAGTTGAAGATGAGACATTTTAGAAATGATTCGTTCAAGTTCAAAACATATTAGATCAGAATAGAACGTTAATCACGGAGGTTAATTAAAATTACTGAAGACACAATATAAAGCGAAAATGGTGGTCATGACTGTGAGAGAGAAATGAGTAGGAAGAAGAAGAAGAAGAGAGAAAGAAGGAAGAGAGAGAAAAGAGGAAGAAGAAGGAGAGAGAAAGAAGGAAGAGAGAGAAAAGAGGAAGAGAGAGAAAAGAGGAAGAAGAAGGAGAGAGAAAGAAGGAAGAGAGGGAAAAGAGGAAGAAGAATGAGAGAGAAAAAAGGAAAATAAAAAAAATTTTAAATTAATGAAGAGAGAAAGAAGGGAAAGAGAAAATATGAAGAAGAATGAGAGAAAAAAATTGAGAAAATTTTAAAAAAAATTTAAAAAATTGGACAAACATGCCTTCGACCGTAACAGTGTCAAATAGTGAAAAAAAATTACTAACTGTCAAATTAAAGACTTAACTGTTTGACTTAAGAGATGTGCATGTAATGAGACGTTTTGAAACCTCGATGACATTATAATTACAAAAACATTTTGAGGTGCAAAAGTTATATTTTGATATCTAAGAAGTGCAACTAATAGTTTACCTTTATATTAAATATAAAAATTTTCAAAAAAAATATTTTTTTTCAAATGACACAATTCAAACACAAGTTTTTGTTGTTGTCACATTCTTCAAACTTTGCACTAAAGCTCTTCTTCAACTCTTTCGTTTCGTTCTTCAACTCTTTCGTTTCGAATTCGTCGCAGAACATAAATTAGTGTCAACAATGACATATAAAAAAACAACTCGAAATTCATGGTTTAATCAATCACGTGGTTTGAAGAAGGTGACTAATTCTAAACGAAAGAGTTGAAGAAGAACTTTAGTGAAATGTTTGAAGAATGTGACAACAACAAAAAAACTTGTTGTTTGAATTATGTCATTTAATAATATTTTTTTTAAATGTTTATATTTAATATAATTTATATTTAAAATATAAAATGTAATTGTAATATAAAATGCATACTTATTATTTGTGTAATTACAATATAAAATATAAGTTATATATAAATTAACATATTTATAGTTGTTCAAGTGGGTAGACATGATTTAGTTAGTCACTTGGTCCTTATAGGATCAAATCTTTACAATAATTAAATATTTTTTAGATTTTTAATAATTAAGTGAAATGACAAAATTACATCTGAAAATAAAATTATAATTTAAAAATATTAATGATTTAAAAAAAACGAAAATATCCCTAAAAATTAGACGAAAAATACAAAAATTTTGGACGGAATGCAAAAAAAGTGATATTTTATAGTTGAAGTGTCAGTTCAAAGTAAAAATAAATACAAATGCAAAACTGAATTTTTAAAAAGTTTAATTATTACTAGAATAATTTACCTTAGATAATATATATTTTTTATCTTTTCATCAATATTTTGTGAATGAGTGTTACAATTATTATTTTTTCATTTGAAATTTAGATATTTTATATATAAAGTGATTTAATTTTTTTTTATTTGTTAGAATCACACATTAAATTTTAGAAAATTTGACAAAATTTGTAAAAATAAAAAATAAAAAATAAAATCTTAGTTTTAGTAAATAAAAAAGTTTAAGATTTTTTTGGAATATATATATATTTTTTAAGATGTTGTGAAATATAAATTTGTTTTTATCAAATTCCTTTTTAATTTTTTGGCTCAATTTTTATGGTATATTTGTTTTCTTTTTGTATTTTTAGCAAATTAAAAAAAAAAAAGGTTAGAAAGTTTTTATTTTTAAAATTCGTAATTTTTTATATTTAAAATAAAATTTATTTGAGAGAAAAAAATTTAAATTTAAAATTTATAAATTATTATAATCATATAACCTTTATTCCATTATCTCTGTTTAATATTAGTATAATTGAAAGTTATGTATATAGTTATATATATAGATATATAAATGACATATAATTCATACCGATTAAGTTATAATATACAAAAAATATAAAATAAAAAAAGAATATATATTTTTCATTTGATCTGTACGTTATATTTATTACTAATTTACTTTTCTCAATTATATTTTCATAAAACTATTTAATTTATATTAAAAAAAAAATTGAGCATAATTTTATTCTACCATATGTCAAAACTTACGACTTTTTTAAATCATTAATGAATCTACTATCAACTAAGTTGAATTATACCTTCTAAATATATCTATAATATTTTAATATTTTCTTATTTTATTTTATTATATTTTATAAAATTTTAAATATTTCTTAATTTCTTTTAAAAAATATATATAATGAAACATTTTTTAATAAGCAGCATTCATTAAAAAGAAAACAACAATACACCAACAACAAAAACTAAACTAGAGGGACAATCTCTCCATTAAAAAATGAATTATATCTAAAAATAAATTTTTTTAAAAAATCATAATAATTAAAAAGTTTAAAATAAATAATATGTTCTTAATTTAAAGTTTATATATATATAAATGAATTTAAAATTGTATTAACAAATAATAATATTTATTTTGATCAAAAAAATATTTATCTAATTATTTATATTTATTTTTAAAAATATATATATTTAACTTTTTTAAAATGAAATATTTATAAAACAAATATAAGATTAATGGGGAAAAAATAAATCATAATTAATTTTATACTAATAAAAAATAATATTTCTGAAATTTATTAAAACTTTGACCATATTTAACTCGAAAGATGAAAGTGTAATCAATTTAAAATTTATATAGTTTTATTGATATTTATTCTAATTATTTTTTATATATTTATAATAATGGTTTTGCGTTATAATTTTATTTTTCAAAAAATATTGAAAGAATGATGCTCTAGAATGATGCTATGTAATGCAAGAATGATGCTTTCACTATTTTTTATTTTCTCTTTGTTTTACTTTTATCTTCTATTTTATTTTTGGGATTCCACGTGCCCCATACTATTCAGGTCAGAGCGTAAGCTAGTGATGCTTTCGGCTACTGGACTTTCGCCATCTAGGGTGCAGCATTCGGACTGCTTCGCCTAGCAGCACGACGCTTGTATTACTCTCCCACAACTCCGTTTTCACGGTTTAGGCTGCTCCCATTTCGCTCACTGCTACTACGGGAATCACGTTTATTTTCTTTTCCTCTGGCTACTAAGATGTTTCAGTTCGCCAGGTTGTCTCTTACCTGCCCATGGATTCAGGAGCAGTTCGAAAGGTTGCCCTATTCGAGGGTAACAGTTTTATATAAAAAAAGGTAAACTATCAAGATGCACCTCTTGAATATCAAAATCCACCTTTTGTATCTCAAAGATTTTTTGTACATAAAGAGTCATTAACGTTTCAAAACTTCCCACTATATGCACTTCTGTTAAGTCAAACAGTTTGACTCAATTTTACAGTTAGTCAACATTTTCACTATTTGACAATGTTCCAATTAGGGGCATTTTTGCCCATTTTTCTTAATTGTTTTTCATTTTTTTTTTCTTTCTTCTTTCTCCTTTCTCTCTCTTCCTTCTTTCTCTCTCCTTCTTCCTCCTCATTTTTGTCATGATCTCTGTATTTCTCTCATTTCTCCTCGACAAATTCAAGATCAAATTCCTCCCATGGGTGAAATTTTCGGCCGAATTCATTGATGGATTATTTCATGGAGCATTTGAATGCCAAGAAATGGAACCATGACAATCTGTACAATACCAGCAGAGCCATAGAAGGGGAATTCGTTCAACTTCTGGAGAAAGACAAACTTACTAATGGGAAAAGCATTGGGCTATTGGCCCGTTGAATCCAATTTTAATCCCGAAGAGAAAAAACCCCAATAATCAATGCTTGGAGTGGCTGGACAAACAATCTCAAGTTCTATAATATTCGTTTCCTTCGGTACCACTACTTGCTTAAGAGACGATAAAGTTGCAGAAATGGCTATGGGATTGGAACAGAAAATAGCGGTGAAGGAAAGGCCCGTCCGTGGACCCTCACGTAGGACGACGTCGAATTCCACTTTGATCTTTGCAATGTTCATTATGTTTTCGTTTTTGCTATTGATTATGTTTGCGCTCAGAATTTTGTCAATTCCTAACACTTCCAAAAATTCTCCTCCATCTAAGGATCTCAGTTCAATGGTGCATAATACTGTTGACGGGTATGGAGCGTTGAATTGAATGTTTGCGTTTGAAAAAGGAGAGAGAAAGAAGGAAGAGAGAGAAATGAGGAAGAGAGAAAAAAAAATTAAATTAATGGAGAGGGAAAGAAGGAAGAGAGAGAAAAGAGGAAGAAGAAAGAGAAAAAAATTAAGAAAAATTGGACAAAAATGCTCCTAATTTAAACAGTGCCAAATAGTAAAAAATGTTGATTAACGGTAAAATTACTAACAGTTTGACTTAGTGCATGTAGTGGGACGTTTTGAAATGTTAATGACACTCTATGTACAAAAAAATCTTTAAGGTGCAAAAGTTAGATTTTGACATTCAAGACGTGCATATGAGATAGTTTACCCTATAAAAAATATAGTGCATGTAGTGGGACGTTTTGAAACGTTAATGACACTCTATGTACAAAAAATATTTAAGGTGCAAAAGTTAGACATTTAAAACGTACATATAAGATAGTTTACCCTATAAAAAATATTCAATAAATTCGTTAAAATAACAACATAAAAGGTTTGTTCATAAAAAAAAAATTAAAATTTTAACATTTGAAAGACTACGTAAAATTTTAAGTGCATTAATTTAGGTATTTTGGATAATATTTTAATAAATAGTGTATTGAAAATATATTTTTTTTTACTAGTAATATATATATATTTAGTGTAAGCATTAGTTTAGAGTGTGAGGATAATAAGAGTTTTATGATTCATTAGTTTGAGTGTTTTTCCCTTTACAAGATTCAATCTTTGACTTTGGAGCATTTTTAAGAAAAAAAAGTCAAACTACAAATTTGTTCTTTCCCCATAGTTGTTTACAGATTGTATTTTTAGTAGGTGTTGGAGCCCATCCAACACTAAATGCAATTTAAAGAACACTATGTTTGCTGTCACCTCAGTTTTGCCAAAATATCTAGATATATATATTACAAGATTTACAGCTAAAGCAATACAAAAAATATATATTACAACTTGAGTTAGTAAACTCACAACAAGATAGGTATAGAGAAAACTTTAAGATTCGACACTCTCAAATCTATTTTAACTTATTAATCATAATAAATAATAGTTAAAAAAGCGTAATTTTATTTATTACTATTTATAATTATAAGAGATTATAAATTTGATAACTTACTTTATTTAGAAATAAATGTAAGAAAAAAACAGAGAAGGAAACACAAAAGAAAAAAATAGTAGTAGGCATTATAAAAAAGGAAAGAAAAATGTGAAAACAAAAGAGGAAAAGAGTAAATAAGAAGAAAGGTCCGGGGCGGTGGGTCATTATCATTTACTCAATCCGTTTCCATGAGTGCACCATGGCAATGGCAGCAGTAGAATTAGTGGGAAAAACCACTTTGACCTCCAACACCGCTCCCCATTAAATCAAAATTCCTCCATCTCTTCTTCAATTTCTGCCATTTCCCCCATCAAATCTCACTTCTCAGAGCCCCCGCCACCAAATCGAATTCATTTCCAGCTGCGCTACGAATTAATTGCCCAATGCATTGCTTCATCGCGTTAATGTTTTCATCATCACTGCTACTACTCCTCTCGACGAATAGGTGCTTCGTTTATGCCCTAAATTTAGGGAAACCGATTGAATTGGAGGAATTCGGAGTTACGAAAGGGGTTTGTTCGGGAAATAGGAGTGGCGGAGGAGTCGGCGGCGAGTGTTCGGAAATGGAAGTTGAGGAGGCGGAGATGGAGATGGAGATGGATTCAGAGATCAACAGGAGAATACTACTTATGCAGAAGAAATTCATCAGTTACGATACGTTGAAGAGAGATATGGTGCCGTGTAATACTCCGGGAGCTTCCTATTACAACTGTAGAGGAAACAGTCCGGCTAATTCTTACAGCAGAGGATGTCAAATGATCACAAGGTGCGATAGAGGAGGTTAGTGAAATGAAATATAGGATCACAGAGAGGGTTTTAGATTAGGATATTAATTTATTTGCTCTTTTTTTAGATTTCAATTCTTATAATTTTGTGGGATACGGTTAAATTTTATGTAACTTTTATGCATTTCTATATAATTATAAATTTCACTTCAATTTCATTGGAGATCTTGATTTTGTTCATGGCTCTGTGGACATTGGTAGCAACATATTGAACGTGAAATTGCCCAAAATTTCTACTTGTGCTGATTTTAGTAGCCGCTGCTTCTGAATACGTGACTCCTGGTCTAACGCGAATCATGATTCTTTTGACTTTAAGCAAAATTTTGAAGAAATCCTTGGAAGGCAATAATAAATTTGGGGTTTTTTTAACCAAAATAACTTTGTCTTTTTTACAAAGACATGAAATGGTAAAAGTATTAGAACTTTTGCCCATTTGTGATGAGGAGACATATTGGGGTATAGAGCTTACTCTTTTTGCCCATGAAGGTGGAAAAGCCCAATAAATTTAAACAAGAGATCTACTCTGGTGGATCCAATTCACGTAATCCTTTTTCAATTTTGTTTTTGTGAATAAAGGTGATCCTCATGAATTTAGCTTATTGGGGCCAAAACTTTCTCCACCCGGCTCAAAATTAGTTTAAAAATATCCAAAATTATATGTGAATTTAGTTTAAATGTGTCCTCCCATAATTGCAACCATATAAGGCAGCCCGTGCTAAAAAACCTTGTCACAAAATTTTGACAACCTTATTCCTGAAGTTTTGCTTAAATTGAACAAAATTGGAGAGCACGAGCTGGTTTTGTTTCTCTTCCCGTTATATAATTATTTTGCTCACAACTGGATTGATTTGTCTGTCTTTCATTTTGTCTAATGTTAGTTTTCTGCTGTTTTGTCTATTGTTAGTTGTCTGCTGTTTTTATCTCCACCGGTAATTAAATCACAATAATCGGGCGAAAAAGGATTGTTTATGTTCTATACCAAATGTCCCAGTTGAATATAACACAAAAAAATAAAAACTAAAAAAAAGAGAAACTCGGACATAAACAATATATTCTTTGTTCCCTTTCTGTCGTCTTCATAAAAATAATTAAAAAAAAAACAGCCGAAAGCATTTAAAAAAAGAAAGAAAAACCTAGCTGATGATGATGCAAAACAAATCCCACACCTCCAGACCAGCCTTATTCAAAGCAAATCTTGGTCTTAACAGAGACCATAAATATTTTGCCCAACCATCCCACCCACACCTCTCAAAAAAGAAACACTCCTCTAATACAATACGAAAGAAGAAACAGCAAAACTGCTGCCTGAATATATTGTTCGGTCCAAAAATAATAATAAAAATCCTCAGTACCTGTAGTGAGGAGGCTTGTAAGGACCCTCAATAGGTACACTAATGTAATCAGCCTGATCCTTTGAAAGCTTTGTAAGTCTAGCTCCAAGTTTGCCAAGGTGAAGTGCAGCAACTTTTTCATCAAGGTGCTTGGGCAAGACATAAACTTTCTTCTCGTACTTTCCAGATGATTTCTCATTCCACAACTCTAGCTGTGCAATCACTTGGTTGGTGAAAGAACATGACATGACAAAGCTAGGATGGCCAGTGGCACAACCCAAGTTCATGAGACGTCCCTCAGCCAAGACAATAATGCCGATGTTGGTTTCCGGGAAGACCCATCTGTCTGTCTGGGGCTTAATTGTGATCCTCTTAACACCTGGGTAAGTCTCAAGTCCCATCATGTCAATTTCATTGTCAAAGTGACCAATGTTGCAAACAATAGCATTGTTCTTCATCTTTTTCATGTGGTCAACCATGATGATGTCCTTGTTACCAGTTGTGGTAACGAAGATATCAGCATCAGAGACAACGTCTTCGAGTGTAAGAACTTGGAGACCTTCCATGAGTGCCTGAAGAGCACAGATTGGATCAATCTCAGTAACGATGACACGAGCACCGGCCTGTTTCAAAGCAGCAGCACAGCCCTTTCCGACATCTCCGTATCCACAGACAACTGCAACCTTTCCGGCAATCATCACATCGGTAGCTCTCATGAGTCCATCAGGGAGTGAGTGGCGGCATCCATACAAGTTGTCAAACTGTTCAAGAAACAATAATTCAAAACTCTGTTAGCCATGACAAGCATACACTAAAAATAGATCCACTAACAAAGAGTAAAGCTCATAGATACTAAGCTACATCACTGGATTCAATATCAAAATTGTACATACAGATCTACAAACTTAAAAGCTCGATCCCAAGGATAAGCCCAGATCTTAAAACATTTTGCAACTGGAAGATCTCTAAGCACATATACGCCAATGAATGAGCATAATCAGCCAAAAATGATGGAAATCTCAGATCTAAAATAGATCAAATCTTAGCGTAAATCAGATTGATTCTCACTTCCGCTGCATCTAAAAAGTAGATCTGGAACTGTAATTTCAAGAACTAAAATATAAAGCAGATCTGATTAAAATTCAAATCGGGATTGATTTACCTTGCTCTTGGTGACAGAGTCATTGACATTGATGGCGGGGAACAACAAAGTTCCATTAGCCTGCATCTGGTAAAGCCTCTTGACACCAGTTGTGGTCTCTTCAGACACACCAACGAGTCTTTCCTTCATCCTGGTGTACTTAGTGGGGTCAGATTTCAAACCATCTCTAATAATAGTCAAGACAATCTGAAACTCAGCATTAGTAGTAGAATTAGGGTCAGGCACAGCTCCAGATTTCTTGTACTCCTCCTCTGCCTTAACACCCTCGTGGATCAACAATGTGGCATCACCACCGTCATCAACGATAAGATCTGGACCACCATCAGGACCCCACTCCAAAGCCCTCTCAGTACACCACCAGTATTCCTGTAGGGTTTCACCCTTCCAGGCAAAGACGGCAGCACTGTCACGGGCTATGGCAGCAGCAGCATGATCCTGAGTAGAGAAAATGTTGCAGGAACACCATCTAACCTCAGCACCAAGTGCGGTCAAAGTCTCAATCAGAACAGCGGTTTGGATAGTCATATGCAGACTTCCAGTGATCCTAGCACCCTTAAAGGGTTGGCTAGGACCAAATTCAGTCCTGCAAGCCATCAATCCAGGCATTTCAACCTCGGCAAGCTCAATTTCGAGCCTACCGAAGTCAGCCTGAGACATATCCTTGACCTTGTATTCCCTACCGGAACTGGTCTTCTCTACCAACAAAGCCATGGCTTAGAAGATTGAAAGGTTTCTCTCTTTCACTTCTATAAGAAATTGGGGGAAGAATGAGAGAGCGGCACAAGAGAGTAGAATGAGGGAAGAGGGGTATAAATAGATTATAAAGGTATAAAATGGACGGCTTAGATTGGATCTAGATAAATCGGGTTCGGATTTTGATAATTTTGGGGTGTGGATCTGAGATTTGGTAAACGAGCTCTTTTTACGGCGGAATGGGGAGAAGCTCCGTTACCGTGAGGAACACCGAGTTTAAAAAATAATAAAAAAAAATAAAAGTAGGTAAAATTTGTTTTCTTTTTATAAAATTATTACATGGACGCCGAGGCATGCTTAGGTTGACAAGTTTTTTTTCTTTTTCCCTTTAAAATGTATTAATTAGTTTTTATAAATTAATTTTGTACTACTTTTCTTTTTCTTTTTTTACAAATTGACATAAATATTTTTAAACTACAAAAGTTTAGTCCCCAAAGTAATTCTTTTTTGTGTGGAATTATTTTTCAAACTATAAAAAATTGTGACATTGGTCATTCCCTTAAATAATTTGTTAAATAAATAAAATTTAAGAATATTTATATCACTACACTATTTAAATATATTTAATAATAGATAAATTAGTATAAATAGTCTGTTGCTAAACCACACATGTTTGGTGACATTACACTCCAATTTTTTTTTTTAATTGGTTCTTAAACTATAAAAAAATTTAAGTATGGTTTAAATGAATTTTGGGCAAAGCTTCTCTATAATTTTTATTAATATTATATTTTTTATGCACAAAATATATATATATATATAATGTTGTATATAATTTCATTACTCTTTTAGAAAGGGTGATAATAGTTGAAAAGATACATCAAAATACAATTATACTATCTCTTAGTGTTTCACTTTGTAACCCTAATTTAATTATTTTTTAATACTAAAAAAAAGTTCAAATTTAGAATCAGAAATCGTCTTTTTACTTAGATCAATAATTCTCCATAATTTAGTTATGTTTTGATCAATTCTTTTATCTGAAATGAGAAAGAGCATCCTTAACAGAAAACCTTCATTCATTTGCCTTGGTTGTTATCCATCAACAAATAAAATTTTTTGTCCAAAAATTTGAATTTGTCTAAATATTAATTGTCCAAATTATTTCTTTTAATCAATTTACATGTGAATTTATTAGAATACGAGTAAATTTACATGTGTTTTTAAATAATTATTTCAAATAATTTAATATCAAGATATGTTACCTATTGGGTGATATATTTTTGTGTAAAGTTGGTAGAAGTCGATCAGCCATACCAAATTTCAAGAGAATATTTTGTCCATAAATGCATAAAGGAAATGAATCGAGTTATTATTATTATTATTATTTAATTTTAATTATTATATTATTGATGATTCCATTGAATTTCATTTGTGAAATATGAATTATATTTATAGGTATTGAATAAATTACTTATTATTCAATTTAAAAAATTTATGTGAATTCAATTAAAATTAAAGAATAAAATTTAATGATTACTTTATTTATGTCTTTAGTATTTTAATCACTAATTATAATTTTTAATGTACCATCACTTGTATATGTACAAATATATCCTCACATCATAAAATATCTTGAACAACTTACATACAACATACCACCATATCTAATTAAATATCATCACAACATAAAATATATAAAAAGTCTCATAACATAAAAAACTTACACGACAATAGTATATAAATACCTCTCTAAGATGAGAGAAGGGATGAAACACAATACACACATAAAAAACTAGAAAGGAAAATAATACATCAAGAACAACATGATATCTTCAAGAAGAGACACATTATCAATAAGGAAGTACAAGCAAGAAAGAAACAACCAAAAGAAAGGAGGAATAAAGAAAAGAAAATTAGAGCGAGCAAAAAGAGACACATTATCAATAAGGAAATACATACAAGAAAGAAACAACCAAAAGAAAGAAGAAATAAAAAAAAAATTAGAGCGATCAGAGTCAGATTACATCACTTACATATGACGAGGTAAAAACAAAAATAACTTTTAAAATATATATATAAATTATCCGTTTTAATTGAATGAAATGTATGAGAGATAAATCTTTTCAACTTTGTTGATCTAAGAATGAGCAGTAGCCAGTAAGTAAGAAGCTTGGTGGGGGTTGTTGAGAAGGTCAAGAATGTACTTATATAAAAAGAAGTAAGTAAGGTCAATGTTACTTCATTTTAATATCTTGGAGCTTTTTCACAAGGGGTTGGTGAGTTGGTGAATGTCTTATTCACTTTATTTTTATCTTAATTGAAGTTGCTCGCTCACGTTTCTTTCCTTAGTTGGTCCAACATTTTTTTTTTCCTTTCAATTTTGACATAATTTTTTAACTTTGATACCAACTCATAAATGTCAACAAGTATATTTTAGTCTGTAATCATTTTTATTTATAATTTTTAGTAGAGATAAAATAAGTCAAATTTAAAAATAAAATACTCCTAACTTTTTTAAAGTTAATTTGAATTCTAAAATTTAAATCTAACTTTTTTAAAGTTAATTTGAATTCTAAAATTTAAATAGTTATCTACGTTGAATAATTGACCGTACTTAAATTGAAGATATTTATCAATTCACTTGAGCCTTCAAATGAGAAGTCTCAATTTGTTGTTATTTTAAAAAATAATCTATAGAATTTTAAAATTATTGTAAATTATTAATAATATATTTTAAAATTTACTTTTTTTATTTTGTATTTTATGAACTTATTTTGTATTTACATTTCATATATACTTTAAAAATGTACGTGCAGATCTCATAACCATTTATTATATATATATTCATCTAAAACATCAAAAGTTCCAAAATCTAATTTATTTAAAACCTAAACGATGAAAGTAAAAAAATATTTAGAACCAAACATATTTTAAATATAAAATTTATAAAAAATATTATAATTTGTGGAAGAAACTGTTTATTTATTTATTTTTCATTAGTGGAAATATGTGGAAATTTAACCACTGGTTCCTGAGGAGGCGGCCGCTATTGCTTACGATTGTAACTAAAAAAAACTAGTAAAATTAGAATTTTTAATGATATTATTATTATTTTAAAAAAAATTAATGTATTTTTTTATATTAAAATTTTCGGAAAATATTTTGTTGAAGTCAAAGACTTTGTATAGTTGAAAATTTTATGTTTTTCTCCTTAAACAGATTATTAAATTTGAGATTATTCTGTTTTATTTTAAATTAATATTATTTAATTTTTAATTTTTATAAATTATAATTAATGAATATGAATAATATTATTTTAATTTATATGTCATTAATGGAAAAGAATATCAATGTATAAGTGTCAAATAATTGTAATAAAAAAACTCAATCATAATTGTTCTAAAGTGATACTTCATTAGTTTTTTACAGTAAAAGGTTTTAAATCTTTTAAAAAGTTATTAAGTATTAAAAATTAATCTGTATTTTAATTAAAAGATTTAAAATTTTTTAAAAATTTAAATTAATGAAGTATTATTTATTTGATAAAAATCTATTAATTATAAAAATATTAATAAATATTATTTTAACTTTATAAAGTTATAAATAATAATAAAAAGTTTGGCCCGTAAAAATAAAAATTTTGAAGTAAGATATATTTTATATTTTTTATAATTTAGTTTTTTAACAGTGAAAATTACAACAATTATTTCTTTAACTTCTTAACTATTTTAATTTCATTTTAAAAATATAAAATTGATTTCTTTAACTAACTTAACCGATCAAACTTTTTAAAAATGGTTTTCTAATTATTTTTGTTTTTTTCAAATTTTGGTCAAATTTTTTTTTTAAACTTTATTCTCGTATTATGTATAATTTGTAACTTGTCTTATATTTTAAAGTTTTCTACTAGTAGTAACTAACACACATACCTAAGTTTAAAATATTTAAAATAATCTTATTTCTCCAAAAATGTAAAACAATATTTTTTATTTCATTTGATAATTTTCTAAAACAAAATAATAGTAAATTGAACGAAACAAATTCTTTATACACATTTTTTAAATTAAATTTACTAAAAACATTTTAAATAGTGTTACTTTTTTTCTATTTAACTCCAAAATATAAAACTTTATTTTTTATAAAAAAATTTCATTTGTTGATTCCTGAAAACATAAAACATAAATAAACAAAAAGATGCAAACTTTTTCCACGCATTTGTTGTAGATTTTGAAATAAATAATATTCAGATTTTTTAAACATATTTAGACAATTCTAAAATATTGAATTTTTCATGTAGTAGTTGTGCAAAATAATAATAAAAACAAAATAATAAAATAACAAAAAGTTTTAGATATTTTTATGAACTTCTTTAAATAAATAAATATATATATATATATATTTGAAAGTTTTTGATAGATTAATCTCTTATTGACATATGCATTCATTATGTCATTTTATCATTTCCAAAATAGTTAATACAACATTTTCAAAAAAACCAATTTAAAAAATATATATTACTAACTTTTTTTAATACTATTTTTCAATAAAAAGTTTTCAATATTTTATTCAAATTTAATTAAATAATTTAAACAAGTTTTCAAACAAAATTTACTTAATCAATTAATATATTATATAATGGCTGGAAATAAGTTGGCTGGACGGACGTGGTATATAATTAATAAAAATTTACAAAATATTGTTTTTAATATTTTTAGTGTTTATAAATATCAAATAAAAGAAAAAATTAAATTTTTAATGGGTTATACGTTAATAAAAAAATATATTTCTAGATTAAATAAAGTATATATATATATATATATATATATATATATATATATATAAAAGTTTAAATGATGCATGTTGTCGTGTAGTTAAAATTAAAAAAGTTCATATTTCAACTTTTATTAAAAAAATATTTATATTTTTTTGATAATTTTTTTAAGTAATAATACATTTAATTTAGATTTATATATAAATTTAATTTTTATTATCTTACAATACTTTTAATACCAATCCCGTTATTTGCTCAACCAAGTTAATGAATACAGTTATATAATTAATTGAATATCAATCAATCTCTTAATATTTTTTTTAAGAATATATTTTGATTTCATTCTTAAAAAAAATAAGATTTTTCGTCTAATTACATAAAAAAACAGTTCCAAAAAAAGTTTTATAAACTAATAATTAAAAAAAGAAATAAAAAAAGGCAAATTATGGGGACACACTCTCTTTTGTTAGGGACACACTATATATCATTTTTAGAAAGTTTACAAATATATATTAACGGAAAAAAAATGAATTCGAATATTGGTTTGGTGAGTGTATCATCTATCTAAGTAACATTATTACATAAATGGTTAAAATTCAACTAAAGTTAATTATGCACAAATTTTCTTTTCTTAAATTATCTAATTTCCCGAGTCTAACATTGTTGTAAAGAAAAAGAAGCGCGCACAAAATTGTTCTCTATCAGAAACTTCCATTGGGCAGGAAATATTATAACTTGCCCCATTGGCAATAAATCCCCCAGAAACCTATATTTACATATATAGTGTATCCCTAACAAAAGGGGGCTGTGTCCCCATAATTTGTCTTTTAAGAAAAGAAGGAATTCTCTATTTAGGATTGGTGCATTGCACAATGTTAATGTAGTCTATATAATGTATATATATATATATATATATATATACATATAGATTAAGTGAGTAAAGAATATGATATATTTTATTGATAAATTAAGTAATTTGAGATATGGAAAATGCAAGAGTTTAGATGTGATATTTTTATAAATAAAAATTAAATTTTATAAATAATATTAAAATATTAAATTTAAATTAATTGAAACTGTATTCATTTAAAAATAATTTAAAAAAAAAAAGAGAGGAAAAAACATATTATTGTAGACAATTGATTCTGTCGGTCAGTCGGTGATCACTTACAAAAAATACAGATTTATTTTATATATATATATGAATAAATGGAGAATTGTACGTCCTCCCCACGATGAGTTCAAAATTAAAGAAAGAGTGGCAGAGCAAATTCAACACTTTATATTAAATATTTCTATATTCTATTCCCAATTCATTTTATTACTTACCAATAATTCTCCAATTCATATGGAGAAAATATAGTTTTTCTTAAATACTGTATTTAAAAAAAAGAAACAAAAAAAAAATTACTAACATGAAATTTGATACTATTTAAAAAAATTTAAATAAATGTATTTTGTAAATATTTAGATTTTAAAATGTTTTCAGCTAAATATTATAATTTATTTTTCAAACAATATTTGAACGAATAGACCAGTTTATTAGCCAATTATGTGGCTAAAAATTAAACATTTAATACAAAATAATTAATGAAAGATGTGGTGGCCACGTGACTATAAAATTGATGATGATGATGATGGAAGAAAAAGAAAAAAATAAAAATCATGTGAACATAAATACAACTTGTAAATATATATATATATATATATATATATATATATATAATATATATATATATATATATATATATACTATAAAATTGATGATGATGATGATGGAAGAAAAATAAAAAAATAAAAATCATGTGAACATAAATACAACTTCTAAATAAATAAATAAATAATAATAAATAATAAAAAAATTTTATATAACATTATTAATATAACTTCAACTTATAATAATAAAAAATATTATTCTTTTTGAATGATTGAAATAATATTTATAAATTTAAAATACGTTATTAAATAAAAAAATTTGTAAAATATTTTGTATTTATATTTAATAATCTTTTAGTGATCTTATCATAAATGAACGTGGAATTTCGAATCAAAATAAAAAATTATTTACTCTATATCTCTTCTTTCTCCTTTTATATATATATATTGTTATTGATTAAAATATTTGAATGATTGGAAAAAATATTTTATTGATTTTATAAAATCTATGAAGTGTAAACATGCTGCAATTTGGGTCTCCAATTAACATTATGTATGATTTTAATGGGTCAAAATCAAATTGGTGGAAGGTTGGTGAGACGTTAAATGACCAAATTACCCTTCAACAACCCTAAGTCAATAATATTGTTCTTTTTAATATGTTTTTGTTTTGTTTTTAACATGTAATTGATAAGTAATGACTGCTACTTAGTCACGTCACACAAGTTATGATAAATAATAATAATATTGTTAATTTTTTTAAAAAAGTATTTATAACAAAAATAATAATTATTATAATATAAAAAATTAACTAAATTAGTTGTTTATTATTTATTTATTTATTAAGAAATTTTACCCCACCACTAACAAATAATAATTCAAAAGTAAATTGATCATTTTGGTCCAAAAAATATTTTTTATTTTCTAAAACGATTAAAATGGCTAATTATAAATAGTTATAATATGCTAGAAGCTAAAATAACACATATAAAATTGAATTTAATTAAATCAATTTTTACTCTTATAAATAGTATTACTCAATTCAATTTCATTATTAGTTTTGAAATTATAATTGAAACATGTGTAAGAGTTATAAAAAATGTGATAAAAGGTTTAGATGTTTTTATTAATTTTGTGTTCTGTAAATTATTTTAAAAGTTATTTATAATTTTTCATTATTATTTTCTAGTGTTTTTAAGTGTAAGTAAATTTTTTTTTGCCTTTTTGCAAATTTATAAAATATTTATCATCTGGATCAATTAGTTCAGTGCCATATACACTTTTATAATGTATTTTTTTTTAAATTAAAAACTTAATTTTGATTATTATTTAATCCATCTAAAATTAAGAATTTAATTTTGTCAATTGTTTAATCCATCTACATATTTTATAAAAATATACAAGTTCCCCTTAATTCTTTTGTTCATATTTTATTTTTATTATTTTTATAAATATTAACATTATTATTTTTCCTTGTGGAAGAACGTTAACAAAAAAAGAAATAAGAATGAGATTTTCAATATCTGACTTAAAAAATAATTAGGGGAAACTAAATACCGTTTGAATATCAATAAACTTAGGCTATATTTGTGAAAAAAATAAAAAAACATTTTTTACATATAAAATAAAATTTTATATTCGTTTAATTCTAAAATGAATAATACAATATTGTCTTTTCAATCAATAATAATAAAAAAACAAATTATACGAAACATTAATATCATTTCCTAAAAATTCACGACTAATTTTATAATATTATATATTACATAAATAAATTTTTTTATAAAGAGAAAATATATATTTTAAAAAATTTTATGACATATTTATTTTTACTATGTAATATAACTTATGATTTTTTTATTATAAGTAAAATTATTACTATATATTTTTTATATATTCTATAAATATAATTATATATACTTTTAATTTTTTTTAAAAAAATATAACTTTATCCGAATAATAACTTAGAAAACATAAAATAACTTTTTTAAATAAAAGAATTTGAATTAAAAAAAAAAATTCCCAGAAAAGGAGAGATCGAAAGGAAAAAGACAAGAAACTTCCCCAATACTTCCACTTACACACCAACCCCGATTTTGGGCATTGTAAGAAGTACCCGCTCCTGCCAAAAGCAAAAAAAGGTGAGGAATTGACGGTTTTGCCCATCTGTCTAACAAAGTATTCTTTTGTGGCACTTTTTTGTGTTTTTTTTTTTTAAAATCAAACGACGGTAATAATTTATCTCTTTCCACAAAATATAAAATTTCCCTTCTTTACTTGATTTTTATAATGACTAAATTTAGCAATAAATTTTCTTTTTTAAAAAATAAATTAATTCTTTATGTGAATTTTTATTAAAATTTTGGACTTCTTTTTTAATTCTCATATTTATTTAACTTTTTAATTCTTTAAATCATTAAATTCATTATGATTCTATCCCTCATATAAAAATTACAATAAAAGATTGACTATAAAAAAAATATCAAGAAATATATATATTATATAATATATATATAATTTTTTTTTTATTTTACTTTTTTTCACTAATAAGTCTAAAAAATTTACTATAAATGGATAAAATTTTGTGTGTTTTTATGAAAAAAAAAAAAAATCTATCATAACAAAAGGCTATTGTAAGTGTTAGGTAAAAAATATATGATATTATCGTTTCTACTCTATACCTAACCTCCTAGCTTGGTGAGGGTAGAGGGGTAAAACAGTCAAAGACAACGAAAAATGCTTTGCCAATATTGCTAAGAACACACTCACCTGTCACCACCCACGCTAACGCACACCAAGTGGAAAAAAATCTACTTAAAGCCCAGCCGGTGACCTTTCATTTCTGCTTCCTTGCTTTTGTCCTCATCTCTTCACTGTATCATCCCGCCAAACCTATGGATCCAGTGTCAGAATGGGGAAACACATCTCTCTCCGCCGTAGATCCAGAGATCTACGATCTCATCGAGAAGGAGAAGCGACGACAATGCCATGGAATTGAGCTAATCGCTTCTGAAAATTTCACTTCCTTTGCCGTCATTGAAGCCCTCGGAAGTGCTCTCACCAACAAGTACTCCGAGGGTATGCCTGGTAACCGTTATTACGGTGGGAATGAGTTTATTGACGAGATCGAGAACTTGACTCGTTCTCGTGCACTGCAAGTTTACAGACTTGACCCGACCCAGTGGGGTGTCAATGTGCAGCCTTATTCTGGCTCACCTGCAAATTTTGCAGCCTATACTGCTGTGCTTCAACCGCATGACAGAATCATGGGGTTGGATTTGCCATCAGGTGGACACTTGACCCACGGATATTATACATCTGGTGGGAAGAAGATTAGTGCTACCTCGATTTACTTTGAGAGTTTGCCATATAAGGTGGATTCAAAGACTGGTTATATTGATTATGAGAAGTTGGAGGAGAAGGCTTTAGATTTTAGGCCTAAATTGATCATTTGTGGTGGAAGTGCTTATCCTAGAGATTGGGATTACAAGCGATTCAGAGAAATTGCAGATAAAGTTGGTGCGCTTTTGCTTTGTGACATGGCTCATATTAGTGGCCTTGTTGCTGCTCAGGTATATATATTCCTGTTTTGTTTCCTAACACGTGGTCTTTTTTATGATGATTAGTATACTAAGCATAATTGTTTGATTTGTTCATTTGATCTGTAGTTTTTGAAAATAGTAAATTTAATTGGATCTGAGTTTTGGTAGTAGACGTTTATGGATCTGAGATTTTGCTAGAATATTCTTTAACATGTATAGTTTTGCAGAGTGACAAGGTTTAGTGCGTTTTGGAAATGGAATATTCTTCAGGATCATATTGTCGAATTTTTCTTTAAATACTAGATCACATCCCATTTTTCCGTACTTGTTTGAAATTGTAATTTTGCAATATGACAAAATTGCCAACATTTGATAGGGTTGGTTAAAGTTTTTGCCAATCCTCAGGTTGCTGGTTGTTTTAGCAGGGCTTGTCGGATATACATTATATGCATGCGTGCATGATGTAGTTTCTTTTGTCTAGGTCTAGATCTGGGAGAATTGAATTATGATCTTCTGGATCTTAATTTTTTTTTTACTGATGCAGGAAGCTGCAAATCCCTTTGAGTATTGTGATATTGTGACAACTACCACACACAAGAGCTTAAGAGGTCCTAGAGCTGGTATGATCTTCTACCGCAAGGGCCCTAAGCCACCAAAGAAAGGACAACCTGAGGGTGCACTATATGATTTTGAAGATAAGATCAACTTTGCTGTTTTCCCTTCACTACAGGGTGGTCCTCATAACCACCAAATTGGTGCCTTAGCTGTTGCTTTGAAACAGGCCCTGTCTCCTGGTTTCAAGGTCTATGCTCAACAAGTTAAGGCCAATGCTGTTGCCCTTGGAAACTACCTGATGAAGAAAGGATACAAGCTTGTTACTGGTGGTACTGAGAATCACCTTGTCCTCTGGGACCTTCGTCCTCTTGGGTTGACTGGTAAACACCAAGAAAACACCCTTTTCCTTCCCCAAAATTTGAAATTTCATTGTTTATCAGCTTCTTTAACACCTCTAATTCTTTCCTTTTTATCAGGTAACAAAGTGGAGAAACTTTGTGACTTGTGCAACATTACTGTAAACAAGAATGCTGTATTTGGTGATAGCAGTGCTTTGGCACCCGGAGGGGTTCGCATTGGTAAGAATTGCTTCCATGTGACATGATTTTGTGCTGATTATAGTAGTAAGATAGAATGTTCCTTATATATTTGGGTCAAAATTGTGTACTTTTTTACGTTTTTTAAGAATGACTTGTTGATAGAATGTTCCTTATATATTTGGGTCAAAATTGTGTACTTTTTTACTTTTTTTAAGAATGACTTCTTGTATTATGTATGTGATGAAGAGAGTGAATAAGAAGATGAGTTTGTGTTTGCAGGTGCACCAGCAATGACATCAAGAGGTTTGGTTGAGAAGGACTTTGAGGAGATTGCTGAGTTCCTCCACAGAGCTGTGGAACTTTGCTTGAAGATCCAGAAAGAGTATGGAAAACTGTTGAAGGACTTTAACAAGGGTTTGGTTAACAACAAAGACATTGAGGAACTCAAGGCTGATGTTGAGAAATTTTCATCCTCCTTTGACATGCCCGGTTTCAAGATGTCCGAAATGAAATACAAGGATTAATTCAGATTATACTCTTTTGGGGTTTTCATTTTCTCTTCTTTGTTTTTTTTTTTTTTTTTTTGCATTCTAAGTTTGTTTATTGTCTAGGGAAATAAATAATGTAATTTTGTTTTCTCGGCTTGTTCTTGCCTCAAAGCTTTTTTTGGTTTTTAGAGTAGTAATACTCCTTAGTAGGCAAATCATCTAAGGTTTCCCAAGGTTACATATGATTCATATATCATTAATTGAGCCTTTTGTGTTTTTATTACAACCTTTGAAAAGAAAGTTTTCTTTTGCTTTTGACCTTTTTTCATTTAAAGGAATACAAAATATAAGTGCATCCATAGCTTTTGTTATAATCTTGAAGCAATTTGTTTAATAAATAGAAGAAAAAAAAATGCATCTATAGTTTTTCCAACCATCATTCAGACAAGCAAGGGAACAATTTTTTCCTGCAGATGTGCAGTAATGCTTTCAAACAATTTTGAAATACTACCAAACTTTTGAACTATAAAAAATATTACAGAGACCTTCTTCATGCATGCTTCTCCTTGTAACATATAAACAAACATGGGGATTCCATGTCAATCAAATATATCTTGTGCTTCAATTATACTGTGCTGACTGTTGGAATAAAGAAAAGAAACAAGAAACTTGGTTTATGACTAGAAAAAGAGAGCAAATTTTGAAGAAAAATAATGGCAGAGACATGGAAAAAAGAAGTGCTTACTGATCATCTTTTGCAATCCGATAGTATCTTTCAGCATGCTGACGTTGACCAATAAGTTGAGCAAACCGTTCATCGTGAGTAATGACAATCAGTTGAAAATTTTCTTGACCTCTTCTGTCTTCCATGATTCTGATAATAGAATAAGGAAACATAAACAAAGAAGAAGCAATAAAAAACCAATCTTCCTTCAAATTTAAGGTAATTATGCAGACAAAAAAACCTCAGGAGAGCTGCAGCAAGACTTTCGCTATTTGGGGCATCCAAATTTGTGGTTGGTTCATCCAGAGCAAGAATTCCACAGTTGAGGCAAAATGTTTCGGCTAACGCCAATCTAATGATTAGTGAAGCAAGCACCTGAACATAAGATGCAGAGATATTTTCAAGAAATGACCACAAGCAAAGAGGATAAATATCTGAGTTGTTTAAAGAGCACCAACCTTTTGACCGGCACTGCACCTTCCTCGCATCTCCAGTTCTGTATCACCTGTTTGCATTAATACCTATAAATTCATAGCATTAGCGAAGGTAGGTGCCATGAGCAAAGACTTATACAGCAATTTTTACCAATCAGAGTGGAACAGAAATCAAATCCTTAAAACAGTTTTCTTCTTCCGTTTTCTTTTGTTCATTTAAAGATGAAAGTGTATTAAGGTCCAAGAGCCAACCATATACTATTGAGAAGAAACCATTTATTTTCACATGTTGAGAAAGTAGAGCAAATTGAAAGGAAAACACTACCTTATAGCTGTAAGAACGAGTACCGACTCCTTCAGAGTCTGAATGAATGCTTATATAATCTATGTCCTGCCCTCTATAAGTTTGCTGCCAAAGTTCTCTTATGATCTTATTAATCTCTTCCATTTTCATTGTATGAAACCGCATGAGTGCTCTGTACAAACCAACATGTACGACAATATTAGTGCAGCCATGCAGGTAACATGTACGACAATATTGAGGTGAAAGGAAACATATGCACGACAATCTGAAAGTGCAAGTAGCACAAATGCCTCAATTACATCAAATAAATGACATAAACAAGAAGAGTAATATTAATCTGAAAGCATGAAAGCATGAAAGCATGAAAGCAACCTACAGGAAAAAAATAGTAATATATCTAGTGGTATAAAAGCTTGAGAAACTTACTTATCGAGAGCATTATAATATCTGTCGAGGTCCTTATTTGCCATCTCAGTGGTCTGCAAAAAAGGAAACAACAATGGGAAAGGTGTTCTACATTTTGACAACTCAATTATCAAGCAATTAAAGTTTGGATCACCTTAAGCACAATTAGTTGATCAAAATGGCGTTTGTCAATGTCCTTGTACTGAGTTTGTTTAAGATCAACCTGATTTTTTGAAATATTGCTATGGTATACAGAAACAGTGCCACGACACCTGTTCAACTGTAACAAGAAGCAGCACTCGATTATTCCTAGTAACAAGAAGTAGTGGCAACTATGCTGTCATTCATACCGCCTCTAGCACTGTGTTCATGAATGAACCAAGTATATCTGATGCAAGTTGTTTCATGTGACTTTAAATGACAAGTAGATATTAAATTTTCGTGAAGCTTTTTGCTAACAAAGTGATGAATGTTAGCAAGTTGTTTCTATGATTTGAGAATTGATCTATAGATATCAAGTTTTAATTAAATACCATGTGCAGAGCTTTTTCTTTTTTTTTTTTTGAAAAAGGGGGAGTATGTTGATTTCATAAAGACAATTTTTCCAGTGATCATCAAATGGTTGAGCAGCTTTAATCCAGAAATACGACAAAACAACCAGAAGGCACATGAAATGAAAACAGAAATCTCAGAATTATAAGGTCAAGCATGACAACAAATTCTTTGCAAGGTCCAGGAAGCATATTTATATGTCACATAGCAGAAGATTTACAGATTTCAATAACAAATCATACCTCAGATAAAAGTCTCTCTCTTTCTTTCGACAGCTGTTTGAGCTCAGCTTCAATGGCAGAAATTCCACCAATCTTCAAAATCTGATCTTCCAGATTTTCAATTTCATGGGTGAGTTTATCCACCTCAGCCTTTGTTTCTCTGAAATTTAGGTTATCCTGAATATTGCGCCTAACTCTATCTTGATTCTCAATGGAATCTCTAATTTTCTTCATTTCTGCGGAGATTTCCTCTTTTCTTTTTTTGCAGCTATGAAGTTCACTTTCAGCTACAGTATTCTTTTCATGCAATTCCTTTAATCTATCTCCTTTTCTCAAATCGTTGTACCTGCACAAGAAACCAAGAGTTAAAATAGAGACTGAGAGCAACTTCTTGAACTGTAACTCAAAAATACAAGATATACTTCTTTATCTCAGAGGAGATCTCAAGAATTCTGTCAAATTCCTTTTGGTAGTTGCTTCTGTTACTTGCTTGTTCCTCGTACTCATTATTGAGTTTGGCTTTCATATCATCACAATCTCTCCATAACTTTTCTTTCTCTTTTAGTAAAGGACCAATAGCCTCTGTCAAATGCTAAAGTTTTCAAATATGTCAATAAACAAGATCTCTAGTAGATTAATGATATAAAATTATTCGATAAAGGATAAGGATCAGATACACCAAAAAGACAAAAGTATGCTTAACAAGTAAAGATCACAAAAACATAAGACTTCAAACATCATGGTAATATCAAATTCCAGGTACTGATCATTGCTAAGCACCATCTGAAGGAAGAGACATCTCTTAAAACATGAACCTCATTTGAGATGGATAACTCTCGAACTACACTTCTGTTCTCAACCCTTCGTTGTTTGTTCTGTTTACAGAGCCCAACAACCCCCATCCCGATATATCATTTTTTTTTTAAAAAAAAGGTATGAGAATTAAAAGAAAATGAATTGAAGCCATTAATTTTATTACTCAATTCATACAAAGTCAGCTCCATCAACTTCAATGTATGATCATAACTATTTTACTGCTTTTCAGAGCAGAAATTGGAGAAAAAGAATGTAAAAACATAATAGAAAACTAGGCTTATAAGTTGTATTCATCCTTCCACAAACACTTCATATCATTCATCTTAAGAGTATTTATATTTCAATTGATCTTTAACTATACAATCTATGCATGATCGAAAATCTCCTTACAAGTACAAAAGAGAGGTAGCGGAAAATATGTGGAAATTTTCACTTCAATTAGGGGTTTTAAACAGTTGAGTTTACATGCCTTTTCATTTCCCCTCATAGTACTTTCCATTTCATCATTTACATGCAGTAAACAAAGCATAGATCTAGTTTCAAAAGTCTAGTAACTCTTAGCTGATAGAGAGTTTACTAATGGAAGGTCAAGAAACAATTCTCTATCATTCGGGGTACCCAAACATTCCAGTATAGTCTTTTGGAGATCTGTAAGTATATATATTCCCATAAATTTTGTTAACTTGAATGAAGAATTGAATGATTTTTCAAATGATACAGCTTAGAATTTGTGGTAACAAATTTAATACATATACTAGTAGGTTTTAGGGTTGTTAAGTGTATAAATTCAAACACTATGACTTAAGCTTTTATAGCAAGTAGTCATTTAACATAGCATTAGAGAGTATTAGAACAAAAGGTCCTATGTTTGAACATTGACTCCTCCACCCATTTTGTTGATTATTGTGCCTGTGGGAACAATTATTCAGAATTTATGTTCAGCCCACACTGAGGAGTGTATAAATTCAAACCCTATTTATCAAGATTAAGAGCAAATGATAATTTAACAAGGCTCTATCAATACCTATTATTCTCCATAATTATAGACTAAATTCTTCAAAAGCTTTTCATAAATCAATTATTTAATTTTTCAATTCTTGATTTGTTTTTTCTCAAGACTAGATTTTGAGATCAACATTTGTATCTATCTTGCTGCATAAGGTGGGGTATTACAGCAAGTTAAAACAGTGAACGGAAAGGTGAGTCTTCCATGACAGAATTTTACGGACAAGCTAACTGATAGAGACAAATGTTAGATAAAAATGGAAAAGAAAAGGTCATCTATAGCCTGAAACTTAAGCTCACATACTTTGAAAGATGGCAGCTCATATTCTTATAGATGTTTATAATTTAGCAAACTACAATAGTTTCTGATTTGTGACTTAGATATCCTATTTGAATTTTGACATAGAAATGCTATTTTTTTCCCCTGATTATTACTGATTTAAGCATTTTCCCATCAGGCAGAATTCCAGCAATTTGACCTCTTTCACCTGCAATTTCTATAGCTTTAGCAGAACTAAGGGAAGTTTTGGGGACAGATTTTCTGTCAGTATGTTCTAGCCCTACCAAAAACTACAGGAACTTTATCAAATTCTTGCAGTCACTCTTTTTATATGATGGGACCTCATCCCATCAGAACAAGCCAGAAAACGGTACTTGACACAAGCATCTAATGTGCGCTCAATTAGTTTTAAAAAGAAAGTCCATGACTCATTTACCTTCTCATCAAGCTCAACCATGCTCTTTTGTTCTAAAAGATTATCCAATTCCTCCTCAGCCTTCTTAACATCACGTAATGTGTTAGCAGCTCTAACCTTCTCCTCTCTCACTGTGTGCCATCTAATCTGAATATTTGACAGATCATTTTCCATGTGTCTTTGTTCTTCTCTCAGTTTCTCCAGATCATTATGTAAATTATCCCTGGGCACCAGCAGAAACAAACAAGTAATGAGACAAACTTATTCTGTACTGAATCACAAAAGCGAAAAGAAGCAACACATGTACAACATATCAAAGAAGAAAAAGAATATTATACTTGGTCCGCTGCAATGAATCCAGCTCCAATTGAATGTCTTCCATTGTTCTGACACCTTGCCCTCTGAAATCAAGCTTGTACTCCAAATCCTCAACCTGCTTCTGCAAAGCCTGTATTTCTTGGAAGAGTCTGTCAGCAGTTTCTACTGGTTGTATTAAGGCGTCCACAGAGTCCTTATCAGCTTTAATTTGAGCTGAAACTCCTAAAACCTGTAAGCAAAAGTATTAGAAGTAAGATGAATCAGTCTCAAAAGCAGATATTAGAAAAACCACAAATCACAAACTGGTTTATCAGGCTTTTACATTCCAGCAGTCTTAACAACAAAGCATGCAATAATGGTACAAGGAAAAAAAAGACAATAAGAAGCACTAGCACAGACATCCATAAGTTACAAAGTTCAAGAATATTCAAAGTTCACCCAATTCTTTTCAACAACATACCTTGCAGTAGTTTTGAAAGCAGTTAATAAAACTATGCTATAAAGAATATGGCAGATACGTAGACGAGACATAAAAGAAAAATGTAGGACAACAATCAAACTTTCCATCATAAATGAACTTCTGAAAGAAAACTACTATAGCAATGCAATTTCAGAAATTTTAAATTAGTTAGATTCCTGACAATAGTAGGGAATGGTTTGAAATAATAAGAAAGAGAAAAAAGAAAAAAGGATAAAAAAAAGACTACCAGATTAATCTATTAGTGACAATTACTCAAGACAATAGAAACTTGAGTCCTAAATTGATCAGCTTCCCTCTGAATGAATGAAGAATATTTATGCTAAAGCATATTCGATTTTTCTAAGGAATTGTTTACTTGGTAATTTTCTTGTTGAGGTACTCACCCTTTTTTCCCTCTCTTATTAGTAATAAAGATTCAGTAGTAAAAAACATGTTACTGTTTAGAAAGAATGAAACAATAATTGTTCTAAAGAAAAACACAACACCATAAAGAATTACGTCATCAAGAGACTGATTCTTTTGCTCCAATTCTTCATTCAGCTCATTCAGACTCTTCTCTGCAAGAGGAATTGATTCCTTGCCAATTTTTGCAAACTCTTCAAAGACCATACGTAACTTGTCTAATTGCTGAAATTGAGAATCAGCCGTTGAAGATTCTACAGCCAACATTTTCATGTGCTCTGCTGAACTTGCAGCTTTCACTCTTTGCTACATTAGTAAAGAAGTTCCAACCATTTCAGAGAGGAAAGGAAGAGCTGCTAAATGGCATTTGAATAGAAATTCACATGAAGTGGGCAAGCAATAAATAGAAAAGAAAATGAAACCTTTTTAACAAACACATCTTCCTCTTCAGCAGAGAATGGGCGTTCACAGCAAGGGCAAAAATGATGAGCACGTGCAACTCTTTCAAAAGGATCAAACATTTGCCGCATACCATCAGCCATATTGTATTTGCTGTATAGATGTAAAACAGATTCTTATAATTACGTCCAAATCTAAGAAAAATATGCTATAAGCACCAGTCATATGATATCTATGAAATTGATACAAAACATGACACCTTTTCTGAACATCTCTTTTCTCTTTGGCAACATCCAAAGCTTTAGGATAAGTGTCAATACCAACAAATTGTGGATCCAGTGATTGAAGTTTTGATTCAATAAATCTCCTTCTTGCTGCATTACACGAGAAAAATTAGTCATAAGATCATATAAAAACCCAGCTCCTCAGAGGGTCATGGACTACAGAGATCTCAGGAAAAGGTTATTTGTCACCACAAATTCAATAACATACTGCAAAAGAAACTTTCTCAAGTAACCAAATAATATGAAAATTGTTTATTAGATGGAAACTAGCAGTAATTGTTTCTCATCTTAGACATATTTCCTCTGCACAGTAGAACAAATAGCTAGTGTCAAAATGACTTCGATAAAATGAGCTACAACCTATTTGGATTCCTTATTAAGGAAGTTCCCCCTCATGAAGTTGTTCGAAAGCTATAAAAAGTCCAAAGGAGTCCATCATGCTATCCTGACATCTATTGATAATTTAGAAAGAAAGAACAATGGATCATGTGCATGTTAAGAATTTGGTATTTTCATATCTTTAACAGGATCTACCTACTGTATAACTGGTTTATAATGAATTAAGACATACACTAACAGCTCTTAGAGAAGTAACCAAAATTGATTGCTTCAGTTCCAAAAAAATATCCCAACCTCAACAGATTTATATTGAAGAGTTAATTGGTATTTTACAGAAGGATTTTGGTAAAGAACTGTTTCTGCATTTGCCACAATTTTGAAGTGATTGATATCATCAATAGGCTCAAAAATTCTTAATGCAAGCAGTGAAAAGTGTGAAGCAAAGAAATTAACAAAGAGAAGTTTCTTATCTTTCATATAAGCTACAGCATAGAGATAGATTAAGCAAACTATCTGCAGTTTATAACGGATGCTAGTTCCAGAGAATTAAATTAACAAATGCCACTAGAAGAACCTTGACAATAAGGAGATCATTCAACAATCAAAGAGATATAATGTTTTCATTGTATCTGTGTTTGAAAAATCTAAACAATAGAGATCCTTGTCATGAATTTCAGTTGCTCTCTTCAGGCTAATTCATTCTTTTTCGAAGCACTGCACCGTATTTGTTGATCAACGTAGGTTTAACTTAATAAGGAAAAGTCTAATTTCATTTCTTAAGGCTATATTTTGGTAGTTTAAAAATGACTACATTTAGACAGGAGTTCATCACATGACAGAAATGGTCAGCCGAACTCATTTTGAGAAGGGGTGTTAGGTTTGGTCGACTAATCCAAATTTTAGTCACATTTTTTTGAATTACTATATAGTCACATGAATCACTTTTCCAATAATCAAATAATTATATTATCATTACAACTATAAAAGTCTACTTTTCTCGAACTATAATCTCATCAAAAACAACTAATCACCAAACACTTCTAGAAGGAAAAAAAGTGAACCTTTTTTTATCAAAACAAATTTTACTCAAAATATATATACTTTCATTAGCATAAGACGTTGAAAAGAAGAAAAAGAATCATGATTTTGGAAGATTTTTAATCAACCAAGGATTCTATAATACAACCTTAAACTTGAGAATGTGTGAGAACAATCTTGGTCCATATTAGGATTAGGATTTCCATTTTAATTTGTTAAGTTTCAGAATAGGATTAAGATTTTATTATTTGTAGTACCGTATAAATATGATTTCAGATTTCCAGTAAAATTAGGATCTCTTTTCAAACTCCTAGTAAAGGTTAGGATTTATCTCATTTCCTTATTTCAGTCCAAGAATGTTCTTGAAATCATGATTTCCAGTAAAATATGATTTCAGTTCTTGAATTCAGTTTTCAAGAATGTTCTTCTGAGATTTGCGATTTTTTTCACACTATCTCTGCATCAAAAGACCTTGGACCTTTCACAAGCAAAACCTGCATGGCATTTTAAATCTTAATATCTGAAGGTGAGTGAAGAAAGCAAAAGAAATGGTCTCACAGTCCATATCCTTGTGCAGTTTTGATAGGTTAGTAGTAACTTCTTGTATTTTCATTTGCAACATATTCACTTCCTTTTCAGCTTCATGGACCTTGGAACTCAGCTCATCAAACTCTCTCTGAGAAGACCTGTCCAATATTGCATAATAAGGCTAAAAAGAAAGAGAAAAAGAAAAAGAAAAAGAAAGGGGACTACAGAGTAATCATGAAATAATGGATGAACGGTAAAAGATCTCCAGCAAGTAAAATACAAGGCAAAAGTGTAAGAAAAGCACAAACATCTTGGCAACTTAATGATTAATATTGTTGGGAACACGTTGAGTTATAGAACACTGATCCTGCAGAGAGAAAGGATAGTAGCAAGAGACATGGTACAAGTTCACTAGAGTTGTATCCCAGGAAATAACACAAATATGAAAAGAAATTAAATTTGGCACATAAAAATAAAGATAATAGAAAAAGGTGTCAAGATGAAACAGTTTACAAGTAAGATATAAAGGTATATCAAATACCAAGAATAACACTCATCATGAATAGGAATACTAGATAGGGAGTGATTAACAAAACCAAACATTCCTTTTCTTTTCCTTCCTTCAGATTGTCAATATATTAGTAATTAGCTAAAGATAACAAAAAATGTATTAACTAAAATGATTTGGACGGAGGTCATTCAGAGTGATATGACGTTGAACTTAGATGATTATAAGACATTGGTTAGGCAGAAACAAGGGAGACAATTCTCATTGAGGTCCTTTCCTGATTCATATAGCTAACTCTGATTTTTGGGATGAAAGCTAAGTAGTCATTGCTTATAAATAGTTCAAAACGCACAATTACGAAAAACTATGTTTCTTATAGGAAAATGTGTTTAGCTTAAATGATTTTGGAAAAAAGAAAAAATTTTGGTTTCTAAAAGTACCTAAAGATATTATTTGTGAAAACTTTAGAGACATTTCAGATTTTTACAGCCATGTGACTTAATTTAAACATCAGCAAAGCTAAAGGAAACAAGAAGAGGCCAAACATGAAAAACTACATATGTCCAGAAGAAAAACTAAAATGCTGTCTAGAAACAAACATCAAAGTTCAACTTCAACCTTTGAGCTTGAGTAATTTCTTTCTTCAAATCCTTGTCAAGAGGAAGCCTTCCTTTCAAAACTCCTCTAATTTTATCCTTGTGTTCATCTATTCTGGAAAGAGATGAAAGAATTTGTCATAAAAAAGGAAATAATGCAAGAGAGATCAATAACTAATTAAGCAAGAAAACACAAAACCAAATCAAAAGTTGCAACTTGCATCTTTTTATGTTTCTTTTTCAGATTTTCCAGTTCTCCCTTCCTAAGAGAAAGTTTTACTCTATCTTCAGAATCAGCAGCAATAATGTCTTTTTCGCGATTAAGGGTTTTGATCTTTTGCTCCAGATTATATATCTCGATCTGTTTTTCTCGTATATTTGATTCAAAATCTTTCTCAACTAGTTGGTTTGACTTTCTTTCAACCTCCATATGCTGCAAGGCAAAAAGCATTTAAAACCAGCACTTTATGATTAATATGTCATTTTTTAAATCACCAATAATCAGGGTATGGGACATGACTACCAAGTTCTTTTCTCTCTCATCAATGCGAGAAATATCGATACTAGATATCTGAAGTTCAAAAGATTCTCGTTCATTCCGCTTCTCTTCAATGCGTTTCACAATGTCAGACTGCAGAGAATCAAGAGGAAAAAAGACTTCACATAATTGAGGATATGGGACTTGTACAGGTACATAATTTTGTACAAAATTACCAACCTTAATCTCTGCTTTTGCATTTTGTTGTGCCTCAATATCTTTCCATCGGTCATTTGCAAGCATGTATTGATCCATTGCTGCTTTCAGTGCTATCTCATTCGATTTCTATTTTTCCCAGGAAAAGAATTTAAATTTATTATTCCATAAGTGAAGATGCGAGAAAGAAAACAATGAAGCACATGCATCAGAATTCGGAAAGCAGTAAAAGACCTGCAGCCAATTTCCGAAAATTGAAAAGCAATTGTATGAGTGCCAAACACAAAATCAAGAAGTTCTACCTCCAGCATTATTTCTCCACAAAGAAACTTATGACAGAGAATTCAAAAGAGGAGAATAAGTTTTGACAGAATCATTTGAACAAAATTCAGCATGCTGCTCTGTGTCAAAGCAGAAAGACCAATTTTCTCAAAGCTGTCAGTTAAGCCTAGATGTTGGCCCAAGGTGCCATGTGTAGACCCTAATTGCAATTCACAGGCAGAAAAATGGCACTAAGAGTACACAAATATAAACATTGCTAATATATGGGTACTTATGTTCATAGCATTTGTTATAATTACACGTGTGCCAAAAAAGCTTTCTACTTTCTGTAACAACACATAAATTACATCCAGTAGCAAGTGTGCCAGAAAAACTTTCAACTCTATTTAATCATGTACATTGTATGTATTACATTCCAGCAGCCAGGAAAATTCTTTTATATCATTAGTGATTTTCAGGCAAATGGACCAACTCTTTTATGGATTTAGAAGCTACCATAATTAATCAATTGATGTAAATCAGGAGAAGCAAAATCAGATATAAAAAAATTAACATGACTGAACTAAAACTGGAAATAAAATTCACCTTTTTATCATCCAAGTCCTTGTCAAGATCCTTTAATCTTGACCATATTCTATTTGTGAGATTCAAAGCAATTTCATCAGTGAAAGGGCTGCTAGGAAGAACTCCAAGATTATGCTTTTCAGAAAAACTCCGAAGTTTTAAGTCTCGGTCATGCTTCAAGGCCATATGAGCCTAATACAAGAAATGCAAAACATAGATTATTATCAAAAAATAGCAGTCAGTAGAACTTCAAGGAAAAACAGAAACTTGATAATAAAATTACTTCAGCCTCAGTTTTTAACTTGCTGATTTCCCATATATAATCATTCAATAATTGTTCACGGGAAGAAATCTTAGTTTCTGTGTCACCCATTTCTCTCTCCAGCTTGCTAATATTAGATTCCAAAACTGCAATACGTTCATCAAACTTGGTTTTCCATTCCATCAACTCTTCATCTGTGTCTGGTATAGAAGGCAGAAAATGTAGAAGAAAATATAATGAGTTGTTACAACATAACCCCAGGAAATAGTAAAGAAAAATACCCAATGACGCAAGCAAAGCAATGTAAGAGCAACAATGGTGAGGTTCATATCAATTGGTAAACCTTGAATGTCCTCAGAAAGTGCTGCATACTGTCTTTGCTGTTCCTTGAACAGAGTGCTTCTTTGAGCAGTTTTTGTAGCTATCTCTTCCTGTAATTTCCTTAAATCCTTCAGGGTCATTTCAGAATGGTGGATCTTGTTATCCACATTCTCAATCTCATGTTCCAACTGCTGCATTTGACTTTTAACCAATTCTGTTTTCTCTTGATCATGATTGATGCTTTCCCTTAACTACATGTACAAATAAGTTATTCAGCTATAAAATACAAAGTCACTTTCCAGAAATAAACAGTAACAATAATTAAAACAGAAAGAAAGGAAGACAAATTAAAGGAAAAAAGAGGCAAATCAGCCTAAGTCAAGCATACATCACTAAAGAACACTGATAATTGGAAAAATCAGGAAGATAGATTAAAGGGCAAAAGAGAAAGAAATTAGTCTTAGTCAGGAAAATATGAGACAAAATATTACAATATGCCAGAAACACCAAGAAGAGCTAACATGAGTAGAAAACTCTAATAATCAGAAAATTCACAATGAAAAAAGTTTCAACGGAATGAATGTAAAGAGTGCAAAATTGATGAAGGGACTGGTAGAGATTTCTAAAGGACCTCTTAGTAAAAACCTTCAAGGTTTCTGGGATAATATTCTATACAATGCATAAGAAACCCAAGTACAGTTACCAATATTTAACTTATGATAATTTTAGAATATATCCAAATGCTCTCATACAAGAATCTGATGCACAGAGAGAACCATGCAAAATACTGGCTTCACATTTTGGATCGATGCTGCCATGTAATTAATTCCTTCATCATGTTTTGGAGTTGTACAAATTCTCTGCATCATGTAACTAGAAGAGAGAAAAAAAAGTATAAAGACTTGCAGTTTAAACTGTTTTATGCAGACAAATGTTCCAAGTAGCCTGAACAGCTGGAGATATTAAAATAAATAATCCAGCAAAAAGTTTAAAATTGAGCAAAGTTAATCAATTTTTATTTCTCGGCATAAGATTTTAAAAATTGAAAGGGAAAAAGAACCTTTTGTGCAGCATCTTTCAATGTTTGAAGATTCTCCAGTTTCAGTTTGTATGCTTTTATTTCTTGAGCCTGATCCTTGTGCAGCTTTTTAATAACCTCCAAGGCTTTGGTATATCTGATAAGAAATTACCAAAAACTTGAGTAAAAATCTGAAACATTGCAAACAGAATCTCTATCTTTGAAAGTCAGAATATGCAACTATCATGAAGGTCACTAGAAGTGAATTACTAAAAGTCTGTGTTACAAGACAGGATTGTTAAGCATCAACTCTTAGGACATCAATGGAGAAGGACGTTCAGAGTGACTTAATTTCAATGACTAGCTAGCTTAAATTCAAAATGTGACAATTAAGCCTACCACTCTTATAACTCTCACAATTGAAGTGGGATCAAATCACAGGTTAACCCTATTTTAAAGGAGAGAAAAATGCACTACCAAAACTACCCAACCCACTGAACCGTCATCCTTGACTGTAAAACTACCCCTAAATTCAACACCTTTCTATTTAGTTTAAACTTTAAAAATTTTAAGTTGATAGAGGAGATTAAACTTATACATTTATTATGTGTGGACCAAACATAAATTTTCATCACAAAGCCCAACATGTAAACAATACTAGTAAATGAGCCTGAGCTAAGACTCAAATGTGGAACTTCACACTATACTATTACTCTAAAAGGTTAAGCCGATAGAAAGTATTGAATTTATACACTTATAACCCAAATAAACTGCATCTTACACCTCTAGCCCTTTCCATCTCTAATCAATTGCATAGACAGCGCAATGCATTTAGTAGCAAAGGCATTAAAATATATATAAAAATTGTCCATCTTCAATGTTTAAAGAAAGAAAGAAGGAAAATGAATAAGAATAAAAGAGAAAGAAAGAAGATGGACAAATACAAACACATTAAGAAGTCTTCTTACATTTTAGAATATGCTTTTCAAGGGAGAAAATCAAATCTTACTAAAGAACGGATTTACTATAACTTTGCATACCAAGTGAGTCCAAAGCACTATCTCCTAATGAAGAAACTATAACTTGGTTATTTTCCAAGTATTATCCCAAAATATGGATATGGGGAGCATAGATATTATTTCACATGTTATAGAGTGATAAATTACCACCTACTCGGCAATTTATCACTCTTTAACATCATAAAAATAATCTAAGTTTTGTAATGATCTGGCACTGATTTGAGTAGTATAAAATGGAAATGAATAGGAAGTTCAATCTATCAATAGTAAGTCCAGGACAATAGGTTTATTACCTTAGCATTGAAAACTATAGCCCATGAGGAACAGAAAAGTAGTGTTGTTAGACATGCCTAAATAAGATGTACTAAAAACCCACATTATGATGCAGATGGGAGTGTGAGGGGGAGAAAACAAAGCACCTTATCAAAGCGTCATGAAGAAAAGAAACCGAGAATAGAAAGTATAGCAAATTCTAGATTGTTAAGGAAAGAACAAAATAAATATGCACTTCTTCTTAAACCTAATTAGTAGACTGAGAAACTTGAACTTGGGAAATCTTCACTGTAAAATTTAGTCTATTTGGCCGCTTAGTCCCTAAGAAACTAAGTATCAACAACACTAAATCAAAGTGAACTAGAAAAATACGTTTTATTTTTAAACTTGCATTTCTATTCTTTTAGAGAAGATTTTTAATGCAGCAAAGAAAAAATGAAACACCATATCCACAAAAGAAATGATTGTTGATCATCAAAAAGTAAAAGTTCTTCCTTTAAATCATGAGTCAGTTGTTAAAAATAAAAATCAAATCTTTCCTTCTTTAGTAAAAGATAAGGTGTTCATGAAATAATTTTCTTTTATTCAATTAAATTTGATTCTACTAAGAAAAACCTTAAACAACTTTGCACAGAGCCTTAGTGATTTATCATTTTCAATTGATTTTGTCAATTTTAAAGTTCATTTAGTGCAAAATAATTTCATTGTGATGAATATAATAGTTGTCCTTCCTTAAGTAGATACTGCCCTATTGTCTGAACCAATACTGAATTTAGCCCTATTACTACAAAAAAAAAAAAAAAAAAATTTATAAATATAAATTGCCTTTTGCAATCTGATTTAGCACGTTCAGAGCAATCATTTTTACCATTAAAATTGTAACCACTATCACTCACCATGATATGTAGAATTCCACACATTCGACATGAAGAACACTTTCTGACTCATTATTACTATCAATCAACACCGATCATACTCATAGTAAATGTCTAGATGTAGATGTATTTGTGTAACAATGTATAGATGTGGAGATCCAAAGATGATGAAATAATAAGTACCTAGTTGCAGAAAATATATCATCGAACTTCTTTTTCAGTGTTGAAGAATCTTGCAATGGCCAGTTGGCTTCATCTTGATGTACAAATATAACATTTTCAAGAATAGCCTTCGAGACACCCATTAAAGCAGGAATTTCGCGATCCATGTCAGCGCATCGATAGCTAAGGCAGACTTTCTGTGGTTGGAAATAGATTAGCATTTTATAATCTGTAAATTAACATCATGCAGTACAAAAGTAAAAATTTGTACTAGAAATTTAGTCTAAAGTTAAGCCTAGATAAATCAATTTTTTGTACTGTTGCTTTTAAAATGACTCAAACATAACTTATGATGAAACAATATATGGCAAAGTTTATTCAGTTACCAGCCATGAATAACTAAGCCAAGGCATAAACTTAACCATGTGCTGCAAAAACTGATTATCTTCCCCCATGTCAAAAGATTGATGTATAAATCACTATTGCTTTAGCAGCCACCAGGTGTTCAAATTCCTATTTAGTGATTTGATTAACAGAGTCATTCCAAATTTGGAAAGATACCAACCCTACCCCACCCTCTACTTTAAAAAAAGCCAAATATTTTCTCTTTGTCAGAAAGAGGATAATTGGAGTAAGAGATTGAAGGCGGAACAAGAACATGCATTTTCTTTTCTTTTGTCAGTATGACTTATTTATGATAGTAGAATTTTATTGGTTCCTAAAACTCTAAAGCTTTACAATTTACTAGCCAAGAAAATACCATTAAACTAACATTTTATGAAAATCTTTTAAGTTTTTTGTAGATTTCAGAATACCAAAAAGATATATGATGGCATTGAATGTAGACTAATGGGTACGTTTAAGCCCTAACCTTTTATGGTTGGTAACTTTCGTATTTAATTTTTATTTTAACTTTTTGATCCCTAATTTTTTATATTGTAGCATATTTGGTCCCTTTTTACCTAAAGTAATAAAACTTTATACTTTTATGGCTATTTTAGGTGGAGGAAAAAGGACTAAACAAGGAAAAAGAAGAAAATTAGGGATTAGAAAAATAAGGTACGACATTTTCAAACAAAAATAGTCAAGGACTAAATGCACCAATTATTCATTCTAAAATTCTCAAACTTCAATGTAAGTGCTCAAGCTTCTCCAACAAGCTTATCCAATTCTCATATAATTTTAAGAAATTGACTGGGGTACATATCTTTGCTTTATAATTCCATTGAATTTTATGTATGGCACTTGAAGTTTTGTGACAAGAATTTTTTGTAAGCACACTTCAAATAATCACTTAAATGGTTGAGACGAAGCTAAAAGTTTACCTTTATGACTAAACATAGGATGCTTCAAAAATATGTGAGTAGACTCAAGAATTAATATATTTTTTTATCAAACAAGTATTCTACAATATTGCATAATCTTGGATACAAACTCAAGTACTATTAAAATTAGAACCTCCTTTTAAGTGGTTATGATTTGAGAATAGAATTACGGTTCTATTGTCTTAATAGTATTGTTTAAGTATTTTAGGTTTTTGGTAATGTCAGGATTTCTATACCTTGTTCAAGTCAAATAAGTTTTGTGGTCTATAACTTGAATTGTATTTTCAAGGCTGCTCTTTGATATATGCCCTTTTATCCGTGTTATCTTGTTGCATTGATATGTGATTGGCTGGCCCACAATACCAATCCCAATTTTATCAAAACAAGATGTTTCATGTTGAGAAGGCTCATCCATTATACATGCCTTTATTCTATTCCACATAAGCTCTTCTACATGCAATCCAAGCAAACAAATTTGTCACAACTTTGCCATGTACACCCAAAATCATGTTCACCATAAGGTGGATATCAGCAATATCTATGCATAAAGTTGAAATTGATATAGCACACTACATAGGTTTTATCATATTTTCATAGTATGAATATGATGTATAACTTAATGAATAAAACGCTATGGCCAGAGCGAGCATCATCTACTTGCTACTAAAATCAACCAAAGAGTGCAAAAGAAAAAATTATTTTGCACCATCTATATTTACCTCTCCAGTATGAGGATTGATTGTTTGGAGCACACTCTCAATGGCTTTATACTCCATTTTTACGGCCTTCTGCGTCAACTGAAATGATCTTATGCAGACAACATCCTTCCCAGCTGCAGTCTTAAACCTCAACTTTATTTGTCCTTTCGTTTCCGTCTCCCCTGCCACCTTTGTATGTCATCAATCCAACATCAATTAAAAGATCTCCAGGAGAAGACCTATTGGTACTTTTTAGTTACTTAATTGTTTCTAATATCTAAATTTAGGCAGAAATGTGTGCGAGAGAGGTACCTTCGGATCATGGATAAAGCTATGGCCAGAGCGAGCATTTGGGGGCAATTCTCCGGCACAAGCAACCTTCAAGCACTCAATTATAGTCTAGAGAAACAACAATTCAATCGTTTTAAATCAATCTGCAAATGCATAGATTAAATAACATGTATATCACAACATCAACACAAAATAATACTGGAATAGTAGTGCCTCAAGTACGCCACCAATGTAACGGTCTCTGAAAATAGGGGTGACTCTGATAAGTGATTATCAGTTATTTCAAAAGCTACAAACAACGTGTACTTCAGTGTAGAACCTTACTGCACACTCTCTTTGCCAAATTCTTGCAAACCCAGCTATTTGGAAAAAAAAAAAAAAAAAGAAAAAAAAAAAACTAAAACTGGCCATTTCTACTTATCCCACAAACATCAAAATCTTATTTCTCAAGAGAGGTATTGAACAAAACAAATTTATACTGTATTTCTCAATTGCGGAAATTACAAGTTTCCATTTTATTCCTCCACCCAAGAATTCTCCAACAGGCGCCCTTTGCTAATACACACACTTATGTGCACAAAAACATTTAAAACTATGAAGTGTACAATAGTTTCTGCACAAGGTACAAAATAAGCAAAAATTCTTTAAAAAAAAAAAAAAACTGTTCTGGAATGTTCATGCTATAACACTTACGCATTCACTAAAGGAAAAGTTAAAAACTCAGCATAATCAGGGTGTGATCATAGAAAAAACCATTTCGACACTCTTACATAAAACCATTTTAACTGCTTCAGAGGTGTAAAAAAAGAACAAATACAACCTCAAAACAAACTAACTAGCAATAAAAATGATATTAGAACAAAATAAAAGCAGTTGAAAAGAAAAAGGGTTTTAAGATTACTGTTTTTCCAGCGCCATTAGGGCCAACGATGAGGGTTAAAGGTTTAAAGAAAGTGATGACGTTCTTGTTTTCCGGGTCAAAGCTCCGGATACCCTTTATCAGCATTTTATCCACCGTGCTCATTTGTTCTCTCTTTTTTCCTCCTTTCTTCTCCGATTACATGTAAGGATTGGACGCTGATACAGAACAGATATGAAGAGAGAGAGAGAGAGAGAGAGAGTAAGGTTTAAAGAAAGGGAGGGAATGAAGGTTCTAAAATGCGGGAAAAAAGGGTTTTACACAAAATTTATGTAAAATAATTTTGTTAGGTTAATAGTGAAAAATATATATTTTAAATTTTCTTTCTTTTTCCAAATTTTTTTCCCTCTTTTCTTTTCTCGTTAAACCCTCAAATGCGCTGCGAGTAAGTCGCCATAATTTTGGCTGGCTACACCGATGAGAATGATTGCTGCCGTCGCCAGCCTCCTCTCCAAATTTCGCGGTAGCCCGCCACCTTTTAAACTACCTCAGCCGAAAATGGCTTCATCTTTCACTTCTTTTGAAGAAGTAGAAGATTGGGACCGGCCTTTTACCGACGCCGAGCTCCAAGCAATCGATGACGCTTTCCAGTACGCCGACGAAACCCCCTGCGCCACCAATAATGCAACGGCGACCTCTTCCTCTTCTCCTACGAAGAAGCGTGATTTTTCGACCAGTGTCTGTACCGACACTCATTCGAAAACTCGCCGGCGATTGCCTGATTCTCTCTTCATTTTTCAGCGACAAAATGCTAGCTCTTATAATTCGTACCACACTAAGGTTTCTTCCTCTTATCCAGTTCATTTCTGATTTTAATTTCTTTTGCTTATTTGTAGGGTTTTATAATTATTGCAGTATGCAGACTTTTGGAGTTACTTTACTGTTTCATTACCCTGTTCCAAGAGAGTAATAATATTACTACAAACATTGTAATTTTACTTGTACGTCTGTGAAACTATTTTATCAAAACTATTTCTGGTAAAATGATGGCTGTGAAATGTTGACAAACCAATGTCAAGCTCAAATTTCTTTCTCTGAGGGTCTTATAATAAAGATTCTCACTTTGAATACAAAGATTATGTTTGAGATAGAATTGTATTTCATTGTCAACAAGGAAAAGAAGAGAGAAAAATGCAATTCTGTTTTTGAAATTTGCATGGAAAAGAAAAATTGAGTTACACTTTGAAGTGATATTTTGTCCCATTTTTAAAACAGAAAGTGAAGCGAGTTATTGACTTATTGTTAAGATGAAATTAAGTTGTTGTCTACATGCACCCAATTTTTTTTGCTAATTCTCAATGAATTTATACCTAATCTAAAAAGTAAGAGATTTAACTAGATTATAAATGCTTTTATTTTTTTTGTTTTTTTGTACTTTTTTTTTCCAGAGACAATCTTATGGGAATCGCATTACATTAGGTAATCGAAAGATGAAATACCCAGAACTGGCTTTTAAAGGTCAAACTGTGTACAGCAGAACTCTTGTCGAGGTGGAGAAATCAGTAGAAGAGCTTCTAAACTTTGTTCAAGCGAAGAAAGAAAAAGAAGGAAAGGCAGTCCTTGGATTTGACATTGAATGGAGGCCCACTTTCATTAGAGGTTTGGCTCCTTTAATAAGAACAATTCATCTTCAACATACTTTGTATTATATTAAAATGTGTTGCATTAACTAAAATTGTACTAAATTTTTGTTCTGGCAATTACTTATGCTCTGCTATCTTGAATCCTTTTATGAATTTCATATATTTTATAAAATATTATTCTCTAGCTGCCAAAAAATTTGGGTATATAAGACAGAAGAATTTTGGACAAGTTAATGAAAATCTTTTAACTTCTGTCTTGGTTTTTGGTTAATTGTCTATTGGAAGCATAAAATTTTCCTTTTTCCTCATTGTGCATGTTTTCACAATGAAACAAACAAAACATGTGAAGCTTAGCAGATGAACAAATTATAGTTCATCAACTACTTTTTATGGAGAATAGGAAAAAAGAAAAACAAAATATATATATACATATAGAAACATAAAACAAGTAAAAGATTGGAGGATTCTTAATTAACAAGGCCTCTACTATGTAATCTTATTATTGGGATTTTTTAGTTTATGAGTCATTAGTTAGAGTTAATAATGTAGTAAGTTCAAGAATAATAACTTAGATGGTTTCTGATTCAGAAACTAATTTGGACAGTCTTAGCTTTCCTAAATTTTATGGGCTCATAATTTTAGAAGCTATAGGGATTTGTTTAGGGCCTTTAAATGGAGAGTTTTTTATTCATTATGTATGACATAGTGTTTTCTCAATAATGGTATGCCTAGAATTTTCTGTTCATGATTGTGTGACTCAGATGTCATGCCTATAGTTCCTCCTCTTAGTGAGATGCTAAGAGTTCTTTGTGTCCTGACGCTTAGTTGAATAGTGGTGCAACACTTTCTCCCTTTTCTTATTCTTTAACTTTTATTTTGCCCTTCACTAAAAATAGATCATGGAAATAAAATATTTAGAATTCGCAGTATTTCTATCGTATACTTCTGCTGTATGTAACATATAACTCAGGCTTGAATGCAATCAGTTATCTTTCTTTTTCCACTTGTAGCTAAGTCCAAGGTTATAACTGGTTGGTAAAGCTCCCTTTGTTTTCAATCATGGAGAATACTTTTAGTGACTAGTCCAGAGTCATACCGTTAAATTCAAATGGATGAGCACAATGCGTACTCCAAGATCTGCTACTTGCTCTTTTACTCGTTTCTATTGTACCTTTATTCTTTATTATTTTATTTTTTTTGAAAACTTCATTTGGTTCTCTCCTTTTTTCCCCCTTTTGTCATCCCATAGCCTGATCTGAAGGCAGAAGTTTCAAATTGTCAATCATCAAGAACCATTGACCTCTGCAGGTAGGTCACCTGGAAAGGCAGCAGTCATGCAAATTTGTGGGGATAATAATCGTTGTTATGTACTTCATATCTTTAATACTGGAATCCCACAAAACCTGCAGAATCTTCTTCAGGATCCAACTTCTGTGAAGGTACTTCCTTTGTTTATCCAAAGGTTCCCAGATACTTTCTTGGCCAAAAAGATTTTTTATTTTTATTTAATTCATAGAGTGACAATCATTAATCTGTACAGGTGGGGATAGGCATTAAAAATGATGCTTCTAAGATTTTTAAAGATTATAATGTATCAGTAAGGCCTTTGGAAGATCTATCTAATTTTGCCAATGGTAAGCTTGGAGGTTGCAGGAACTGGAGTCTATCTGCACTAACTGAAATGCTTATTTGCAAGCAGGTTTTTCTTAGTCTCTTTTTTTTGTTTGTACAAACTATTCATGTGTAATTTAATGTCACAAACTTCTTTATTGCTTTGTATTCTGGCTTTTCACTGGAGTGAGACACAACCTCTCTCTTTTTGCTTTTCTATGAAACTAAGCTTCCTTCAATGATAATAAGTATCCAGTATTAGACTTTCAATCGATCTTCTAGCCTGCTCAATCTTTTTTAGATGCACCCAATGTGATTTTGTCCATTTTTGTCATAAAATATTGTGTCTAGGAGCACAAACCATGTTCTGGAGTTGTCTAATGAAAAATTGTAGGAGAGATCATAAAATGGATTGACAACACTAAGTAGGTAATATTAGGAGGGGTTATATTAAGATAATTTAGTTTTCGCCATAAATCTTCAAAAGCGTCAACTCCTTTTGTCAATTGGAGATCTAGAGTCATGGGAACATTAGATGGTTTAGCTCCTAATTTTCCTACCTCAGCTGACAAATCAGTTATATATTTCTTTGGAGACAATGAAGATTCAATTTTGCTTCTCCTTACTTCAATTCTAATGAAGTACTTTCTGCCTACCAAGTTTTTCGTGCAAAATTGACTTCATGGCAAGATCTTTAGAGATGAAATTTCACTTGTATAATTGTTAGTGAATGATAATATCATTTATATGCATAAAAATAAGGATGCTTCTTAATGTAGTTTGTCTATAAAATACAAAATGATCCAATTTGCATTTTCTTATCCCAGATTTTTGCATTGCCTGATTGGATTTCCAAAATAAGCACAGGAACTTATCTCCGTTAATATATTAATGTTTTTGTATCTGGGATGCATTCCCAGATTTCCCCCTAAGCAACCAACCTAGGTGGTTGTAAAACATAGACTTCTTCCTAAAGATTTCCATGCAAAAAGGGAAAAGAAAAGGATTTAGTGTCTAATTGATGAAGCCATATTAGAATTACTTGCAAGAGAGATCAATGCATGAACAAAAGTCAATTTGGTTATAGGAGACAAAGCATCTGGATGGTTAATTCTATAGGTCTGAGCATTTCCTTTAGTGACCAAACAAGCTCTCGGACAAACTAAAGAATCAGTAGTGTTCAAAGTATGAGTAACGACCCACATACAATCAATAGCATTTTCCCTTACTGTAAAAGATAAATTCCTAGGTACATTAACATTTAAAGCATTAATATCCTCTGGTATAGCATCTTGCCATCCAAGGTTAGATTAAGGAACAAAAACAACTTTTGAATGGTCAACGAGTAAAAGGAACTTAAAGAAATAGACAAATTAGTGTAAGACACAAAAGAGAAAATAGGATGGGTACAATGATGAAAATTAGAAGTTGTGGATCTGGTGCTGAGGAGAATTGGGTGCTAGACATAGGTTAAGAGTGGGATGAGACCTAGTGTAAGCTTGACAAAATAAGTGGTGGATGATGGTGGTGATAAGATAACATGGACATGAGGTGTCTGACATGTAATAATGCAAAAGATCATTATCATCCTCTATAGTAGGAGTTTGAGAGGTGAAAAAAGATATGATGTGTGCTCTATAGGAAGGTTGGTTGAGATTAAAGAAAAAGGTGACATGTATTATAAAGCAAAAGGTGACATGACCTGACACTAGGTTTTTTGTTGAGAGTAAGACAAAACTGATAATACCCTTTTTGCATAAATGGTAACATAAAAAAACGTGTTTTAAAGATTTGGGAGGATCTAACTTAGTAACCTATGGGTAAACATCGTGGACAAAACAAGTGCACTGAAAAAATATGAGGTTGGTTTATGAAGGTTTAGCGGGAAAAAAGCAGCACAGGTGTCTCACCATTAAGGATAGAAGACATCATGATAATCAAGAACATGCTGTAAGGACTGCATCAGTCCATTGGTGTTTGGGAATATTCATCTGAAATATGAGGGCCCTAACTAACATGCCTATTTTCCTTTTAGCTACTCCATTTTGAGTAGTAGGAACTCAAGATGCCTGTTGACTGTGCTCGATAATTTCAAGTCTGTATTTAGTTAAAGATGCCAGTTTATTCATGTGATATTTTTTTAGTTTCTATACTCTTTCTATTGGTACCTATGGATAGTATCTCTATTACATTGTGACAATGGTTATGAGATTCAATGCTTAATGCAGTCCTTTTATGCATGTGTTGTAATGGTGAGTTTTCTTCTTTTGCCTGGAAAATAGAATCACAAAAGGAGAAACTAAAAGTGGGTTGAAGCCATGATGTGCACTGCTATTATTATTTATTTAAAAAAGAAAAAAGTGTGCACTGCTTAAGTTCTATTACTCAGGATATTCACTTTTTTGTGGAACCAGATAGTGTTCCTAAAAGTGCTCAAATCTTCATTTGTAGCCGTGGAATTAAGAAAAAGGCATGTAATCTAATCATTTAGAAAGAAGATTGATAGTTCTTTCAAGCATCTCAAAGAGAATATTATCAATTCTTTTGCCTAAAGTGATAAATTTAAGGAGAAGCTTTGTATTCTTGCCCAAAATATTGCCAAGTAATGAGCATTGGACCATGAATATCAACGTTACTTGCATAATGCATAATAAATAATATTGGGTTCTTGCAGCTGCCTAAATGCAATATTATCAGATTGGGAAACTGGGAGGCTGATGTTCTGTCAAAGGAACAAGTACTCTATGCTGCAACGGATGCTTTTGCTTCTTGTTACTTGCATCAGGTAGATGATATTCTATGCCTCCTGTTGCATTATCTAGTTTGGTCTCAACTTATTGATATATGAAGAACCTTATTGTGTTATATCATGTTATTGATATACATATATATATACACACATATATTTGAAAAATATAAATGTAGTCCAAACCTCATAAGATATGCTAATTTGTACTTTTATTTTGTGCTTTGAAGGTAGAAATATTTTGTTCCCCTGCCACTGATGGTCTAATTCATATTCTTTTTCCTACAATTGATTAAAAAAACATCTTTAGTTCATCTCAAGCTATAATCTCACGCATTAAACTGATTATCTTTTGGTTTTGGGATTTGCCTAAAAATTGTATTAGAGCACTAATCTCATGCATGGTGCTGTGATGAAATACTGTTTATTTATTCATTTTATTTTTATATAGGCTATCAGTGTTCTTCCTGAGGCTGACAATAACAAAAGTGAGGAACCAGTGGCTGTAGCAGAGTGAGCAGATTGACCATCCTTGAAATGATTGCAATTGTATCTGGAGGAATGTTACCAGATATGGTTCTCTACTTGTTGCTTTTTGGTTTGAATGAACTTGAATTTATGCAGATGAGTGGAAAACTTCCCATCTGTCAGGTGCTCAAGGGAGTGAAGTACCAGGTAATTCAACTACATTCTATTCTTTCATTACTTCCATCCGGGTTGAATCAGCTAGTTCTTGGATTCCATTGTAAAAGAACACAAATTATGTGGTTTGTAATAATTATATGTTGTACTGATAAATTATCAGTAAATATTGAGTAAGTCAAGTAATCTCATCTAAGTTATTAGTATTAGTATAATATATATATATATATATATATATATATATAGTTGATAGTTGGAATAGAAAATCTATTTTAAGAAAGCAGAAGAAGTTCTGGGTCGGACCCTTTAAAGATATGTGGACATAAGAAGGCTAAAGGTGACTAATGGTGTGTATTCACTATTTATTATTTAAAAGACAAATGAATGCATGTGCAAAAGAGGTGGTGTGCATGTGAGTGGGGTTTCTCTTAATTGGTTCAAGTCCCATCTCCTTTTTTAATTTATGCCCTCCATGTGAAGGGTATATATATGGTATCCACAAATATATATATATATATATAATGCATGTGGAATTTCATATATAAATGAAAAATAATATATAATTAATGTCATCCAAACTCACCATTTGATTCTTTGAATGTGTTGATGATGAGTGTTATGATATTTTGTAACATTATATTTGAAATTATTGTTTTCAGAATGTGAAATTTAATTCTTGCTTGATAAAAATTTTTAATTATAAAAATACGAAAAATAATAGAAAAGTGATTACAAGGTGAAAAATATAAAAGTTTTGGTGTAATTTATGTACAAGAACTTAAATTTATATGCTAAAGTTGAATTTTGAGTTAATTAAAATGTTATTAAAAATAATTAACATTTTCTTTATCATTATAAGGTGCCACTCAATAATAATAATATTATTATTATGAAAAATGACTCATGAACCAACAACCTAAACCAAAACAAATAAACTAAGAAGAAAAACAAAAATTAAGTGAAAAAAAATTCACTTATAAATGTACATATTACAAAATTTGAGGTACATGTCTTAGAAATTTAAATGAAAAAAAAACATAAACTATTGTGAAATTATAAAAACAATAAAATAAATAAAATGAAAAATATATGAAAAATCTAGAAAATAGAGAGAATATTATTATGAGATTTCTCGTTGGTTGTTGGTTGTTGATTGTGTCTACAAAAGGTCATATGACCTTCTATTTATAAAGGTGAATAAAAAATAATGAAATATTAAGTATTAGGTGACACTTGTCACCAAAGTCATAAATAGTAAATGATATGTGTCATCTTAAAGATTGACCTCAAATGACACTTATTATATTTTATTAAGTACATAATTATTTCAAGATTAAAAAATAAGAATTATTATAAAATAAGAATTATTATATGATAGAGATCCACTAATTTAATAAATTTTTGAAAATTATAACATAAACAAATTTAAAGAAAGAATTGTTATAAAAAATTGTAACCCGAATAAATTGAAGTCCAATAAATGCAATGCAAACCAAAGCCCAAAGAAAAGAGTACATAAATAGATAAGGAAAGCCCAAATAATCTTATTAGGAGTTTCGTTTCTATACAAGGTTGGAGTTCAAATTTTGTTTATGAGGAGATAAATCTAAGAAAAGTTTTCTCTAATTCGAAACCATTCAAATCTAATTTAATTGAATGATAATAAAAAAAATTAAAGTAATTAAAGAAAAACACACACACACACATAGCATAGGTTGTTAATCTTGTAAAGCATTGGTGATAAGTGGATAAGCACAAAGCTATATATATATTGGAAGACATCTTTTTCTTTGAAAGTGAATGAGTGATGAAGGTAGTTAGACTTATCAACATCTTGAAAACACACACACACACACACACTTGTGCCTTAATATATCTCTATCAATCCATTCAAGAAGAGGATATCAAGTGACCCTTTTTCTTGTACGTAGGATACCCTTTCTTCTCTCTAAAACACGAAGGAAATACATCTCCCCTTTTTTCACTTGGTGAAATAGAAGTCCAAGTCAAGTATAATGGCTCCCACACGCAGTACCACATTCCTTTCCCCATCCATGGAAAAGACATAAGAACGGAACCATGCCCTAAAGCTGTGGGCATTTGTACTTTCTCTGCCCAAATACTGCCTACTTCATATTTATATATATATATATATATATATCTGGTTGAATTCCTTATCTTACATGGCACATACACACATATATATATACACAATTATATATATATATATAGGGAGAGAGAGATACAAAAATGAAGTGATGTGTGGGATGTTGGGAAATCATGTGTTAAATTTTGGAAAGTGTAGTCATTTATGAAGAATCCATATCGAAACTTATCTCATTTGAAGTCTTGTCTCATCATCCATCTGCAATGGAGCAAAGTAGGTTTGATCATAAATTTATTACCTTTTTTAATAGAATTATCTTATTTTAAAAGTGAATAAATCATTTTATATTTTTACTGAATTACAATTAATATTGGAGGAAATGAAGAATAAATGATTGATGAGAACCTTTAACTGTATAGGTATTTATGAAATGCCAAATTTCTCTGGACATTCTGAACCAAAACTTTGTACTCATCCATTCATGCAAAATCCAATTAATTCTCCACACAATTTCAACTATATATATATATGTATATATATATGTATGTATGTATATTGAAATTACAAGGTTTTGTCAGCTCCAATATATATATATATATATATATATATATTATATAATATTGGGAGAGAAGCCATGAATATGAGGAAATTAATTTGAAGAATAAAAGAACACATGGCAGGCAAAAGGAGCCCACACGGAAACCACATTTTTCTTTTATTAAATAATAATTTAAAAAAAAAGAAAAAAAGAGAAAACCTAATTTTAGGTCAGTTTCAGTATTATATATATATATATATATATATATATATATATGAAAGTCAGTTCAATAATAAATTAATGAAATTTCAGGAAATTAACCTAACTACGTGCATCTAAACGAAATTTGAAAATGATCAAAAAGAGGAAGAAAACCAAACACCTACTTCTTGTAATTTAATAACATATATATATATAGTTTATTATATTAAATATCAGTCAAATACATGTATATATGTATATGCCAAACATGTATATCTGTGTTGGTTTGAGATGGGAGGCCATGCATGCCACTTCTTTCAAAATAAAAATATATATTTCTTTTTTTCTAAAAAAGTAGTCAACCAGAACCACATTAAATAAATAAATAAATAAATAAATATATATATATATATATATATATTACTTGAGATGATATAATAATTTTTATGAAATCAATATAAAGAGTCACTTAAAATTATGTTATGACTTATTAAAATTTTGTATGGCAAAATTACAAAATTGGAATAGAAGATTCAAAAAAAAAAATTTAATTTAAAAATTTAATTTTATTCCCACATAAAATATACTTAATTCAGATATTTAAAAATTCAATAAATTTTTTTTTCGTAGTGTTTGTAATCATTTTGAATACATCTTGCATGAAAAATCACACGTCAATAGCATCATATGGGCTGAAAGGTACATGATAATTTTTGTATTTTAGTAATAATTTACAATTTATTCATTCCCTTTTATTTGGAGAATTATTAGGTAATCTCAAATGCTTTTTTGCCATTGATTTTAGAATATTTGTGAATTATTATAAGTGTGATTGTTTATTTATTTAGATAATATTATTTTTTTAGAAAAAAAGAAAAAAAGAAAATGAAGGTTTGTGAGAGTCCCATGTGAATGTGCAGCAAAAAGTATGGAAATAAAAGAAGAAGAAGAAGAGGAAGCTTCCGATCATCTCCGCCATTTCTGCACCTTCCGGTCAACCCCACCGACACAACTAGACATTATTGTTCAAACTAAATCCCATTCACACAAATATATATATTATTTATTTATTTTGTTTTTCTGTCCGAAAATTTATTTCAGATTAACGCAGTGTTCAAGAGAAGTGAACTGGAAAAATCTTGCACTTCAAATTTATGGTCAAATTATGGTAATCATATATTATAAAAGACTTTTCAGAATATCTTAAGATATTACTTAAGAAATAAGTATGAATTAATTTTATCAATTTTTTTTTAATATTTTATTTTAAAATCTTCTTTCTTTGGCATGTTCCTTCTTCTCTTTCGAGTTATCTTGTTTTCTTCTTTCTTTCTTTTTATTTTTAAAATTTTCTACTTTCATATATATATATATATATATATTGATTCTGCACTAATCTGTCAAAGGGTAAAAACGTAAATTGAAGTGCTGAGAATTTGGGAAGCTTTATGATTGACTCGTTAAGAATGCTTTTTGGGTTGGTCAAAATCAAAGAAGACTGTTTTATGAGAAGACGAAGTATAACTCTTGGAGAGCAGTACTTCGCTAGGAACACCTAGTACTCCAGGGTACCACACTTAGCGTCTTGGAAGCCTGCAAAACAAGTACGTTCAATGGGGAGTTTGTACCCCGTGAACTCTCCGATGCTTAAGTCAGTAGAGTATTTTTGGATATCTAGAAATTAGGAAAAAGTCCTTACCTCATCTTCAGATCTGTCTTTTATAGGAGTCTGATAATGAATTTACCGTTGTAGATTTGGACCGTTTTAACTGTTATGAGTAACGGGTCATAAATGTAGAATTAAAGATGTAACATCTGGCCTTGATGAGACCCATTAATTCGTGTTTATGACGTCAGGTGAGATCAAGGGTAATTAAGGTGTGATGGAATTACCGTTTTACCCCTGAGGTATTTTTCTGACTGTTCAGTGGCCCCTCGTCGAAGTTCCGTCTGACGAAGTAGGGGAGCTTTGGCGGGATAAGCGTGTTGAGTACCTTGACTTGTGGCTGAAGTTAGGGTCTTTGATTGGACTGGCTGTCTTTTCGTCTTCTACGTTTGTCATTAACTGCAGAATGTCATCCGTCAGAAGTACTTTTTCACTTTCCCCGGTGCCTCGATTCTGGCAAGTAATCATTTCAAAAAAGCTTTCCCTTGTTTATTTAGTGATCTTCTCCCTTTCGAAAGCTTTTTCTTTCACTTTTACTTCCTTTCCTTTATAGTTTTCTGCCATTAACACTTTCTGAAGATTCCTTTGTCCTCATAGTTTTCCGCCATTAAAGCTTTCTGAAGATTCCTTTTGCCTTTGTTTTCTTTGCGAGTTCAGTCACGCTCTTTCAGATTCTACCTCAAGTTCAGACACCAGAAAATGTATGTTTTGTCTTCTTATGGTTTGGTTTCCGTTTGCTTCTTCCTTGCTGTCTCTCGGTTGTCTGTTGTGTTTCTTTTGTATGGTCTATTTTTTCTGTTTTTTTTGTGGGTTGATAAGGGTAGAACTGTTGTTTATTCTAGGTTTAGGGTTTATCTTTCTGGGTAGCTTTTTTGTTTGAATGAGGTTCTAAAAGTTGGACTTCCATTCGCAGGTAATGGCTGCCCAGAGAGAAGTTGAACGGGAGGTTGATGATCTTATGAATGAGGGTTTTGGTGATCTTCAACCTGCCCAGCCAGAGGTGACAGTAGCGGCTAGGGATGGTGAGGGTGAGGTTCCTGAGGGGGTGTCATTCCAGCCTTCTATGCCACTGCCTCCTCCTGACTTTCCCTTAGATAGAAATAGGATAACCCTGAGCAAGCAGAGTCATTTGCCCGTAAGTATAGTATAGACCCTAGGACCTATAGAGTCTCTGTTGCTCCTTTGCCAAGGAGAATGTCTTCTCGCTGTATTCCTCTTCCCCTTGCTCACTTCGAAGTGGGTCTTCGTCTTCCCATGGACCCTTCCTTTGTAGATTTTTTGGTATTTGCTCGAATTCAACCCGGGCAGGTGCACCCAAATGCTGTCCGCACCCTTTTTTGTCTCATCTGTCTTTGTCGTAGATTAGGCTTCGAGCTATCTTCTAACATTCTTAGAATATTTTTCTCTTCACTTCGGATGTTGGACAATACTCTTTCTCTTCGTCCACGCCGAAATAAGGTTGTTCTTTTTGACTCCCCGTCCAATAAGGTAGATTTTAAGGGTAGGTGGATGAATGTAGAGTCACGTATAGGTTTTTCTTTCCGTCCCTGTGTTAGTGAAAACTTCCAGTGGACTTAGATAGAGGGTCCTTTTTCCCTTACCCACTCCGAAAAAGCCTTTCTAGAGGTCATTACCCAGGACTTAGGAGATAGCCGCCAAAACCAAACCCGGGTATATTCCTCCGTCGATCTGTTCAGTGAAGCCAGTCTGAAGTGGTGTGGCATAGGGGATGGTCTGGCTGAGAGGAAAAAAGAGTTGGGGTTTGCTGAGGCAAGTCCAAACGAAGACTGGACCATACACCCCGGGACCGTTTTTTCTTTTCAATGCGACCCCTGTAGTCTTACTAGGCGTGGGTGTGGCAGAGGCCGAGGTAATGTGTTATTTTGTGCTTTTTTTTTGTTGATCTTCATACTTCCTAAGGGAAATTGACTTAATTGTTTTGTTGCAGGTCCCACCATATTTAGCAAGGCCTGGGGGAATAGAGTTGAGGAAAGGGATGTCAGGTAGTCACACCTGGACTCCCTACCTCAGTTTCCCCCGCGTTTGATAGACCGGGGTGCAGTGGGGGAGACTCCCCTTACTTACCCATCCTCTGCCAGTTCGCGCGGGCGAGGTAGGACCCTTCGCAGAGCGAGGGATGGGCAAGTAAGAGGCAGGACTCCTTGTTCTGCACCTGGACTTCGCCGGGAAGCCACGCTCGAGGTAGCGAACGATGAGGAGGAGCAACTCCGTCCTCGCCAAAGGCGGAGGACTTCTCCCCGTCGTCCACCTGTCGAGGTATCTTCTTCTTCACCTTCTCCTCCTTCTCCTCTTCTCCTCCTTCCCCTGCTTCCCCTGCTTCCACGGATGCCTTGGATGCTGTCCCCTTGGCATCCCGAAGGAACTCAGAACCGACTTCAGTTGAAGAGTCTGCCCCCACTGCCGAAGCTGAAGCTGCTCCTGCTGCTGAAGCCGAGGTGAACTCTGGGGGCTCCGGTCCTTCTTGGCTCCAGCCGGGGTTCCAGCTACCTACCGAGGAAGAGCCCTTGAGGGCTTTGGCTGCTGAAATCACTGCCCGCACTCCTCCCCTCAACAATCTTTGCTTCACCAACAAGTATGCGGCAACCATGCTTGGGGGTGCAGTCTTGGATCGAGCTCATGATCCTGAGAGTTTGATTGGGATGAAGGACATGAGGGTTGAGGAGGCCACCAACCGGGTAGGTGCCTTGATAACTCGGGTAAGTCTCTTTTCTTTGTCCTTAAGGAATTTCTTGCTGTAACCTTGATCTCACTTTTTTTTAAAAAAGGTTTCTTCCCTAGTGAAGCACATCTCTTAGTGCCAAACTTCGGAGCAATTCGGGCGAGCTGCGGATGACGCTGAGTGGCGGGCAGTCAACGAACCTCACCTACTCTCCTTGGAGCAAGAAGTGGCCAACCAAGCAGCTTGTCTGGAATCGGTTAACTCTGAAAAGCTGCAACTGTCCAGCGAGGTAGCCGAGTTGGGGAGGCTGTTGGCCAATATGAAGGAACGGAATGCCGAGCTAAAAGTTGCGAATAAGGATTTGAACTCAGCTAGGGATGAAGATGTTGCTAACCGGATTTCCCTGCAGGAGGAGCTTGAATATTGTTGTTCGGAGGACTTTAAAAAGAAAATCATTGATGACTTTAAAAGCTCTCCTGCGTATCATGATGAGATCGGTCGCGAGGCTGGTTCCTTTTTGGACAAGGGATGTGTGCATATTATCCGACAGCTTCACCCGTACTTCGAAGACAAGTTTGTCCTCTTGCAAGCCTTCAAGTCAAATTTTGATAATGATTTATGTAGGCAAGGGGCAGACTTCGTCCCTTTTACTAACGAAGAGCTGGAGGCACTCCAGGAGAGGGACGAGAAGAGGGGAAGGCCTTTTTGGAGGATGCCTCGGCCTACCACTCCAACTTTTTGGGACATGCTTGACGGGGGATCCACCTCGGCTGCTCCTCCTTGACCATTTTTGTAACTTAGGATTTAGATTTTTTGTACCTAGGCTGTTGAAGTAACTCTTTTGTACTTTGTACTTCTTTGAAAACTTCAATGAAATTTTCTTAACTTATGAACTTCGCGCCTTCAGTTTTTTCTACTGGAATTCTTCTAACTCTATACTTCGTAATAAATATTTCCTTCAAGTCTTCATTGTCTGACTTTATACTTCGTAGCAATAAATATTTTCTTCAAGTCTTTAACTTGATACCTTGTAGCCAGAAATTACCTCGTATTTCAGAACTCCGAGTATACTTTTAACTCGGTATTCTGCAACCACTTTGTAACCACAACCTTTCTCGTGGTTGTTTAATTTTCCAAGTATTAACTTTATCACCATGACCTTTTTCGTGGACTTTCTCCAAGATTTGACTTGGTACTTTGTAACCACGACCTTTCTCGTGAGTTTTTCCAAGCTTTAACCTAGTGTTTCGTGACCACGACCTTTTTCGTGGGTTTTTTCCAAGCCTTAGCCTGGCAATTTGTCACCGCGACCTTTCTCGCGGGTTTTTTATTTTCCAAGTCTTAACTTGGTGTTTCTTGACCACGACCTTACTCGTGGGTTTTAGTATCTTCTGAGACCGTGCTCGAATTTAAACCTGAATAATAATCGAGATCGTGCTCGAAGTTGTACTTGAATAATAACTTTATTTCTAGGCAGAATGTTTTTGGAAATTCAACAACTTGCCTTAATGACGACTTGATATTCAAAACAAAGTTTGCTCAAATGCATCTCATACATAGTACCTTTTTAGATGATTTACATTCCACAGATTTGGTAGAAGAACACCATCCTTGTTCATGAGTTTGTAGGTGCCGGGTCTTACTTCATGTTTCACGAGGTACGGTCCTTCCCAGTTTGGGGTCAGCTTGTTTGCTTGTATATGTCTTGTCGTGCCCTCTATTTTTGAAGTACCCAGTCCCCAATCTTTATCGGTCGCTTGAATAATTTTTTATCATGGGCCCTTTTCGTCTTTTCCTTGAACGACTGCGACCTCAGGCAGCTCGCTATTCTTCTTTCCTCTAGTAGATCTAGCTCTATACCTCTTCTTTCTTTGTTGGCATCCTCGCTGTACATCGCTATTCTGGCTGTGGGCAATGCCACTTCGGCTGGTGCTACTGCTTCGGATCCGTACACCAATGCGTATGCCGTTTCTTCGGTGGGGCCCCTAGTCGAAGTGCTTACTGCCCATAGAGCGGGGTTTAATTCATCAGCCCATTTGTTAGACTTTCCTTCTAAATTTTTCCTTAGTGCCGTTAACACTAATTTATTGGCAGCTTCTGCCTGTCCATTCCCTTGAGGGTGTGCTACGGATGACTTCCAGTGCTTGATGTGCAACCTTTGGCATTCTGCGGTGAACTTTGCTGAAAATTGCACTCCGTGATCCGTAATGACTGCCTTGGGTATCCCGAAGCGACATAAGACATGTTCTCGAAAGAACTTAGAAACATTTTCCTCCGTGGGATGTGTGAGAGCTTTTGCTTTAATCCATTTTGAAAAATAATCCACTGCTACGACCAAGTATTCACATCCATTTCTTGTCTTTGGGAACTTTCCCATTAAATCCATACCCCACATGTCGAATGGCCAGACTGCCACTACTGGGGTTTGTTCAACCGATGGTAATTGGGGAATAGTCCTAAAAATTTGACACGTCTCGCATTTTTTGACATATTTCCTGGCATCCTCCCTGAGTGTCGGCCAGTAATAACCTTGGTTGATTACTCGTTCGGCCAGAGCTCGGGCCCCTGGATGTCCTCCACACACTCCTTCGTGTATCTCAGCTAACAGGTCGTCAACTTGAGACGGAGGGATACAACGAAGTAAGGGCCTTGTAAAAGACCGTCTGTATAATACGTCTTCGTGAATTGTGTACCTTGTAGACTGCCTTTTGGCTTGTCGCGCCCGGGTAGCATCATCTGGAAGAGTCCCATGCTGGATGAAGTTTTTTATTTCTTCATCACAGTTTGCCGAAGTAGGACGTAGGCATTGGATGATCTCTGGCTCAACCTCTGTAGGTATTACTTCTATAGGAATGCCTTCTTCGTTGGGCGTTTCTCCTGATGCGATCTTTGCCAGTCTGTCTGCTTGTTGGTTATCTTTTCTGCTGATCAGGGACAGCGAGAAGAGGGAAAATTTATCTCTCCAATTTCTAGCCTCGTCTACATAAGACTGTAACCCCTCTTATTGCACTGCGTAAGTCCCTTGGATTTGATTCACCACCAATTGTGAATCATTGTATACTTTCAGGGATCTGACGTTCGCCCCATGGGCCCATTCTAACCCTTTTAGCAGTGCTTCGTACTCCGCTTGATTGTTTGAAAGATCGGATTTTAACTTGATGGCTCGCATTTCTGAGTATTCTTTGTTCGGCGATGTCAAGACAAGCCCAGCCCCGACTCCGCTGGAGTTTACTGCCCCATCGACTTTCAGCTCCCATGGCTCTTTTGTATGTTCGGCCCTCTCCAAGATGCATTCCGTGAAGGATCCTTCTGCGAGGAAGTCTGCCAAGGCATGTGCCTTGATTGCTGTTCGAGGTTTAAATGTGATATCTTGCCCACATAGCTCAATAGACCAGCGCATCATTCTCCTGGATTGATCCAGCTTATGAAAAACTTGCTTTGGCGGGGCATTAGTGTAAACCACAATAGGATGAGACTCGAAGTATGGTCTTAATTTCCGTGCGGAAATCACTAGAGCATATGCTAACTTCTCTATATTAGAGTATCTGGACTCCGCATCGTTTAAGACTTTGCTGACGAAGTACACAGTGTGTTGCTTTGTCCCTTCTTCCTTGATCAGAACCGATGCCACAATCACATCAGAAAATGACAAGTATAAGAAGAGTGTTTCTCCAATGCTCGGAGGTCGTAGCAAAGGAAGATCTAGCAGATGGTCTTTCAAACTTTTCTAGGACTGACTGCACTCTGGAGTCCAGATAAAGTCATTCTTCAAAATTTTCAAAGCTTTGAAGAACTGGAGGCATCTCTCTGTCAATTTTGAAACAAACCTTCCCAATGCAGCGATACATCCATTTAGCCTTTGGATGTCTTTGACACATCTGGGCTCAGTGAGCCGAGCTATGGCCTCCAATTTCTCTGGATTGGCTTCGATTCCTCGTTCAGATGTCATGAAACCCAGAAACTTACCGGATTTTACTCCAAATGTGTACTTCGTCGGATTAAGTTTGAGGTTGTACCTCGCCAGGTTGGAGAAGGTTTCCTCTAAGTCCTCCAGGTGTGAAGTGTCGTGTTTGGTTTTAACCAACATGTCATCGACCTACACCTCTATATTCCTTCCGATTTGACTTCGGAGGATATAATTCATCATTCATTGATATGTCGCTCCTGCATTCTTTAACCCGAAGGGCATGACATTATAGCAGTAAATGGCCCCTGCAGCTCGGAACGAAGTATGTACCTGATCACTAGACTTCATTTTTATTTGATGATACCCAGAAAAGGCGTCCATAAAGCTCAGGTACTCGTACCCCGCTGTTGAATCTACCAGCGCATCGATTCGATGCAGCGAGTAGCAATCTTTGGGGCAAGCCTTATTTAGGTCCGTATAGTCCACACACATTCTCCATTTGCCAGTGGACTTTTTAACCATTACCACATTGGCAAGCCAAGTGGGATACTTTACCTCGCGAATGAATCCCGCTTGCAAGAGTTTATTTACCTCCTCCTTCATGCCTTGTATTTTTTCTTTGCCAAACTGTCTGGACTTTTGTTTGATTGGGCGGTATGTCAGGTCTATATTCAGGGCATGCTCTGCAACCGAGGTGTCGATTCCGGGCATATCTTCTGTACACCATGCGAAGCTCCGTTGGTGCTCCTTGAGAAATTTGATGATGTCTTGCCGGAGTTAATTTGACATGTCTCTCCCGATTTTGACGAGTTGCTTAGGATAGTCTGGATTTATTTCCACCTCATCAAACTCGTTATCCCGTGATACTTCGGAGATTGGGTTGCAAATTTATTTCTCCGTGTCTCCTTGCACCCTCAGGTCGGGATCTTCTGTCACCACATTGACATTCCCGACTTTGTCGGGAGAGTCTCTTTTTCTCTTTATTTTCATGATTTGCCCTAGCAAACTCTGTAGGCTGCTTCTTACAAATCCAACACCTCGCGAAGTATGGAACTTCACTTGCTGGTGAGAGGTGGAGATTACCAAATCAAAAGTCGTGTGGAAAGGTGTTCCCACTATGGCGTTATAAGGAGATTCTAAGTCCACAACATAGAATTTGACCTCCTCCGTTCGGGCCTTGTCCCCTTCACCAAGGATGACATGCAGTCTCACTGTTCCCTTAACTGGTACTTTTTGCGGTGTGAACCCCTCCAATACCATTCTGCTAGTTTTGAGATGCTCCTCTCTCAAGCCCATTTCCTTGAAACATCGCCAATACATGATGTTTCTCATGGCTCCAGTATCGACCAGAACCCTTTTTACTATATATTTATCAATCCCCTCTCTGGTCATCCGCATCTCGATGACTATAGGACTGACTTTTGCTTCCCCATTACTTTCTAGTTCTTCATTGGTGAAAGTAATGACCTCCGTTTGCTCGAATTCATACCTCGGGACGAGGTATGATTTGGTGAGATTGTAGATTCTCTTCTTTATTCTTCTCACCGAGCCCAGCTCCGGGTTAATCATGTTGATTACCCTTTCTCCCTTGTCTTTCTGCTGTTGTATACCAGCAATGTACTCCTTCAAGCATCCTTCCTGAATGAGCTTTTCGATGGCTCTCTTCAGTTGGAAGCATTCCTTCGTCGTGTGACCATAGTCTCTGTGGAATCCACAGAACTTGGTCTTATCCACGAGGCGTACGTTTGTGCCTTCATCGGTGTGGGATCCCTGACTCAGTGCTTCTCCTTTAAAACTGCAATCAGACTCTCCTTTGGGACATTCAAAGATGTGAACATTTCAAATTTCTTACCTCGATTTTTGTCCCTCTGTTCTGGGAAATTCGAGGCCACATGCTTTGGTTGCTCAGGTTGTTTATCCTTCCTTCTGGTGGTAGATTCAAGTGCATTGCTCTCCGCCAGTGCTACTTTCCGAGCAACATTGAACATTTCTCCAATGGTCTCCGGCTTTCGGAGTTGGAGTTCAGTGTACGGCATCCGCGACCTGAATCCTCCTTCAAAACACGTGATCACTGTGTCTTGACTGATCCCTTCAATGTCCTCGTAGGTTTTCTTGAACCTTTCCAAAAATGAAAGCAACTTTTCACCTTCACGTTGCTTGATATTGGCTAAATCTCCCCTTGTTTTCTGGATTGTTCCTGCGGTGCTGAACTTGTCCAGGAACATTTTTTCCAAAGTATACCATGAGTCGATGGTATCCTTTTTAAGAGACGTGAACCAGGTTAACGCTTTGTCGGATAAAGTAGTCGGGAAAGCTCTGCATAGGATAGCCTCGTCTTTTGTGACTAGTCCCATGGCCGACTTGTACCGACATATGTGTTCGATGGGCTTTGACGAGCCCGAACTGTGAAAGTTTAAGTTGTGGATCCGGGGAGACGTTTTGGATCCATTTGGCGAAAGGCCCCAGGTCGATTGATCTGGATTTGTGAACTTTGGTGGGGTTCTTTCCAGTCTCTGGGCTACCTTCTGGGGATCGCTTTTTTGCCCGTCTTTTGTGAACTGGCTTAGAGGAATGATGGCTTTCCCCTACTTCGCTGACTGCCTGTTTCCTGCTCGTCCGCGTTCCACGCCTTTCATCTTTCCTGGTGGCCATTTGTGTTCGTTGTGGAAGCTCTGAGGGGGCTCCGGACAATCTCGGCCTGGGGCAGATCTACACCAGCCTTTCTGAATTCAGCCCTCAACTTTAGCCATTGCTGTGAGAGCTCTTGATCCCGCTTCAGTTGATCGTTTTCTTGTTGTAGTCGCTGTAATTCCTTTTCTGTTTCCTCAATTCTTTTAAAATTGAGTTGTTCCCATAGATCTTGGGAGCGTCGGGAAGTCTCTAGTTGGGGTCCCAACCTCTCTAAGATGGGACGGCGTCTGGAGCTGGGTGATGACGGGGAACGTGATATCCTCGCCCCAGTCTCCCGGAGAGAAGATTGTCGCACGGTGCATCGGTCTCCTGATTGTCTAGACATGTTTTTATTTTTTGGGACAGTAAAATTTTCTGAATGTTCCCGGCAACGGAACCAAACTGATTCTGCACGAATCTGTCAAAGGGTAAAAAAGTAAATTGAAGTGCCGGGAATTTGGGAAGCTTTATGATTGACTCGTTAAGAAGGCTTTTTGGGTTGGTCAAAGTCAAAGAAGACTGTTTTCTGAGAAGACGAAGTATAACTCTTGGAGAGCGGTACTTCGCTGGGCGCACCTAGTACTCAGGGGTACCACACTTAGCGTCTTGGAAGCCTGCAAAACAAGTACGTTCAATGGGGAGTTTGTGCCCTGTGAACTCTCCGATACTTAAGTCAGTAGAGTGTTTTTGGATATCTGGAAATTAAGAAAAAGTCATTACCTCATCTTCAAATCTGTCTTTTATAGGAGTCTGATAATGAATTTACTGATGTAGATTTGGACCGTTTTGACCGTTATGAGTAACGGGTCATAAATGTAGAATTAAAGATGTAACGTCTGACCTTGATGAGACCCATTAATTCGTATTTATGACATCAGGTGAGATCATGGGTAATTAAGGTGTGATAGAATTACTGTTTTACCCCTGAAATATTTTTCTGATTGTTCAATATATATATATAAACCTTTTCATAATTTTAATATCGAAGAATATCTTTCTTAAAGTATTTTCTACATTTTTGTACTAAATGGCTTTTCTAATATGATTTAAAACAACATTATCAAAACTTTAAGAATAAAAAATTCTAAAGAATTTTCATGAGGAATAGTAAGTAGGATAAACTAAAATTCCTTAAAGAATCTTTTGGAAAAATTTACCAAATTATTTTTGAATAATTATTTATGATTTACTTATATCCGTTTATTTTTTGAATTTTTCTATTTTGAGTATTGAGGACAACATTTTAATTTGTGTCCAAATTGTCCAATTTTCTTATTTGTAAAAAGATAATAACTTTTTTTTCTATTTTAATATCAATTCAAACTCAGCTTGCATTAATTTTTAAGAAAAAATATTCCATACCTAACTCAAATAAAATTAGGAAAGATAATTTTAGAAAGTGAGAGTAACTCTAGTTGCCACTTTAACTCTAGTTGCCACTTTAAATTTTATGTCAAAACTTTTGTATGAATGGTTGGTTTTATGTACAAAATTAGGCTTCATTGTCCCAACTCCTACAAACCATCGGTAAAAATAGCATATAATATGTATTCTCACTTCTCACTGTTTTTTTTTTTTTTTTTTTGTACTAGAATAATGTCCCATTCATTATTATTACTACTAACACGTGTGTTTCACGTGGTCTTCATATAGTTTTTTACTACCCAGCTGGCAAATGTAATTACAATAAAATACGAGGATCAATATGTAATAACTCAAAATATCAGGGTCATTTCCTTCAAATAAATTCCCTCCCAATCAAAAGCCCCCCAATCCCATTCCAACTTCTTATGCTTTCCATCTGTAAACGAGTGAGAAACCTTGTTCAAAAACCTTGACTTCACATAATATTATAAATAAATACTACCCTAAATTACAGAAATAATTAAATTTCAACATAAAAAAAAGAAAAAAAGAGATTACATAAAAAAGAAAAGTGGTCTCCAACCAACACGCACCCCTATACCCCCTCCCTCCCCCCAAAGGCATACCCTACCTCCACTACTGGTTGCTTTATAATCCCAATCTCTACACACTTCCAACTTCAGGGTCTCAAAAGAAAGAAAAATTAAAGCAAGCCCTCAATCATCAAGCTCAAATCATTTGTACATTTTTAATTCTTAGAGTTTTGGGTATTGAATTCTTCTTGGTTTTGAAATTGTTGTTTGTCAACAAGATTTCTTTTCTTATCCCTCTTCTCTCTGTCTACCCTTTTAGCATCCTTTAGCTTTAGTAGTAGACCTCATCAAGAAGGAAGGAAGGAAGGAAGGAAAAAAGAGGGGAAAAAAAATGCAGTTCTACACAACAACGGGAGTGGTATCTTCTTCACCACCAGATACAAGCAAAACAACAAAGCTAGAACGCTACAACAGCTACATCAGAAGAGTAAACAGCACAAAACTCTTGGCTGCATCTTCCAAATTGCTTTTTCGCGTTACTCTTCTAGTTGCTTTGGTTCTTATTCTTTTCTTTACCTTAAATTATCCACCAATTTCTGATCAAAACCCACATCACATTCATACCACTCACAATTTCCTATCCTCTGCCTTCTACGGCAGCGGCGCTTCCTGGGAGAAACGAGTTCGTCACTCCTCCACGCCCCGCAGGCCTAATGGGATGTCTGTTTTGGTTACTGGTGCAGGTGGATTTGTCGGTAGTCATTGCTCTATAGCATTGAAGAAAAGAGGGGATGGGGTATTAGGGCTTGACAATTTCAATTCCTACTATGACCCTTCACTCAAACGTGCTCGCCAGAAACTTTTAAGCAAACAACAAATTTTTGTGGTAGAAGGAGATCTAAATGACGCCGAACTTCTTAAGAAACTTTTCGACATTGTACCTTTTACTCACATCCTTCATCTGGCTGCCCAAGCCGGAGTAAGATACGCAATGAAGAATCCACTCTCGTACGTCAATTCCAACATTGCTGGGTTTGTCAATTTGCTCGAAGTAGCTAAATCGGCCGATCCGCAACCTGCAATTGTCTGGGCATCTTCTAGCTCTGTTTACGGTCTCAACACAAAAATACCATTCTCCGAAGAACACAGAACAGATCAGCCTGCGAGTCTGTACGCCGCCACGAAGAAGGCCGGCGAGGAAATCGCCCATACCTACAATCACATCTACGGTCTGTCATTAACCGGACTAAGATTTTTCACTGTGTACGGTCCTTGGGGAAGACCAGATATGGCGTACTTTTTTTTCACAAAGGACATATTACAGGGGAAGCCAATAAACGTGTACGTGACACAAGACAACAAAGAGGTAGCGCGTGATTTCACTTACATTGACGACGTGGTAAAAGGATGCGTGGGAGCACTCGACACGGCGGAGAAGAGCACCGGAAGCGGGGGGAAGAAGAAAGGAGCAGCGCAATTGAGGGTTTACAATTTGGGGAACACGTCGCCGGTGTCGGTGGTGAAATTGGTGTCGATTTTGGAGAATTTACTGAAACTGAAGGCGAAAAAGAATGTGATTAAGATGCCACGAAACGGCGACGTACCGTTCACCCATGCTAACGTAAGCTTGGCCTACAAGGACTTTGGTTACAAGCCTACCACAGATTTAGCGACTGGATTGAGGAAGTTCGTCAAGTGGTACGTTAGTTATTACGGTATTCAATCAAGGGTAAAAAAGGAAATTGACTCAACCATCACGGGGGATGCCCATTCTGATGATTCATGATCATCATCATCATACCCATCACAAATCTCCATCATCACATGGGGGGTGGGGTGGTCCTCATCATCATCATCATCATCATCATCCTTCATTTCTCTATAAAAAAAATTAATTTTTGTTCCCACTTAATAATTTCTTTCTTCAAAAAAAAAAAATGTTAATGTTGTATTTGGATCCACCTATGTGTAGGGATATATATAGAAAGTTTATATATATAGATACAACATCATAGAAACAGCGTTCGGTTGGACAATTGTAGATCTATGAAAGAATTTGTTGTTGTAATAATTTTATGTGGTTTTCTCAGAAATACTTATAAATTATGGTAATTTGTACCAAAAAAAAAAGGTACAAATGGAACCTAAATGTATAATTTCTATGAACAACAATGGATGCCATCAAGAATTAATTCTTCATGGGTTTTCTTTTCTATGACTATTTTACACTTCTTTCATTAATTATCTTAATATTTACAATTTGATTCCGTTCTACGTTTGAGGTTTGTTTGTGCAATGTGAAACCATAAAATTGTATTCTTATTATTATTAGTTGCTAAGATTGTCTGAAAATGACAAAACAAATGTGCATATTTTATTTAAAAAAAAGAAAAGATAGCTTCCAAATGACTTATTATATTCTTGTATCAAATTTCTTTATTATTATTTATTGAATTATAAGTGAGATTGTAATTTTTTGCACAAAGTCTTCTTATCTTTTTTATACAATAATTAATTTTTTTTGACACTTTTTAACCTCTACCATATCTTAAATTTAAATTCATAACATTTCAAAATTATAAGTAAAATTACTATCATATTCTTGACAAAAAATAATAAATAATTGATCCAAAAATCTTTTTTATTTCTTTAAGATTTTTTATTTTTTTCAAATAATAATAATGTAGTCATGTTCAAGTGCCCCAATACTTGGTACTAGACAGAGATTGCTTAAGTACCACTCATGTGACAAACATTATTTTGAAAGTGCAACTTTCTCTTCACAAGTACCATATTTTTATCACTATTTTATATTCAAAATTACTGTTTTAATTAATTTAGATTCAACAACATTAATGCATGTTCCTCTCTCTTACACATTTATTCGATCAATCTAGTTTTACTCGAACAAACTTACAACAGTTTTAATAATGATTAAGATTATTCTAATTTATTTACCGATTTTATATATATTATATCAAAATATGAATATGAAATTTATATACAATTCAAATACATTTAAATTCAAAAAGTTGGTAACAGTCACTTCTTTGGCAAACGTCTTTTTCTTAAGTTTATCTTTCCAAAGACAGACAACTCCACACAATTGGCAAAATAATTTCTCAAGTATCACTTTCCTCGCATTTGGCAAATTTCAATTTCTTTCAAATATTCAAATTCGTTAAAAAAACAGAGAATTTTTGTTTTTTATATATAATTATATATATTCATAATTTTGTATTTTATTGTGATATTGGCTTCTTTATGATTTGTCGAATTCTATGTCTTCGCTTTCCGTACGCACCTGTAATTTTGTGATGTTTTTTTTAAATTTTAATGAATTGTCGTTTACCTTACTATTATTACAAAGTGATCCATTCTTTTTTTTCCCCTTTATTAATTTGAAAAATATGTGATTTTTGTCCATGAACTTTATATTTTTTGTTTTATTTTGTTTGTTTGTTTTTATTTTTACCAAAAATTAATGTAACTTTCAAAACAACATTGGTATGTTTTTGAAATTTTTATATTTTTTGCCCATTATGTCCTTATTCTTTTATTTTTTTACTTTCTACATCCTCAAACTTTATTACATTAGTTTTTGGATATTATGATAGGTTAAATTTTGATAATTAGTAGTAACTTTAACTTTACTACTAAAGTTAAAATTATATGTTCAAAATCTATAATATAAAATTTGAGAATTTTATATTACTACTAATTATATGTTTAAATTTATTGTGAATTTTATAATTTTTTAAAAGTCGTATGATAGGTTTAACAATGATTGATTGGATGTTGTAACATAAAAGTTGAAAACATTCGAATAAAAGTAGTTTGACATATTTGTAAAAATAATAATAATTTAAAAGCTATTTGAGAAAAAGATGTGACTCTACGGCAATTCAATTATCGCATTTAGACTATTATTGGATGAGGGATAAAGACCAATGAGAATGTTGATTCGAGAAGTATGTGAGATACTTCAGTTATCTGTTCTTTTTTTAGTAAGTTTTTATGTAAACTCTTAATTAATATTACTTTGAGTTTCATTTATCTGTCTACAAAAACTTCATCGTTTTGATCTTCTATATATGCCCTAGTTTCCACAATTCACAAGAGTTGCTATAATTCACTTTACTGCTTCGATTAATTTTTTTAAAAAAATTTCAACTTTAGGGTAATTTTTTCTAAAATAATCAAAGTTTGAAGTAAATTCACCACCAAAATGATTATAAGTGAAAGATCTAGTTCAAGAATTGATATATATATATATATATATATAAAACATCATTAGAATTAATATTTTTTAGCACTCTCACCTTACTTGGTAGGTGTAATAGTATTAGAAGAGTCTAGAAAAAAAATTCAACTTTAGGGTAATTTTTTTTAAAATAGTCAAAGTTTGGAGTAAATTCACCACCAAAATGATCATAAGTGAAAGATCTAGTTCAAGAATTGATATATATATATATATATATAAATAGAACATCATTAGAATTAATATTTTTTTAGCACTCTCACCTTACTTGGTAGGTGTAATAGTATTAGAAGAGTCTAGACAAAATTATACTCAATGACATGACAATATTTGATTAGCCTTCTTTCTATAGGTTACTTTCAGCTAAATACAATACAATTATTTGTAGTATGATCATTATCTTGATGAAAGCACAATATTTATGCTTATCTCTTAATCTTCATTTGTATCAAGATTTATTTAAAGGATTGTGATCTTATAATCCAAGTTGCTCCATATATATTAATGCTACTTATTTTTTAATTAGGACAAGTAGATGGAAAAGAAAAAGGTGTATCAAATTTTATTGATTTTTTTTATGGCACAAAATCTCCTAAATATATCTCAAATATAGTCAACACTTTTAAGTTATATTCAGACTAATCTCTGTTCGAACTAGACTGGTTTCATGTAGTAGAAAATTCTAATCTTAAATTTTAAACAGTTGTATACATGAATTAAAATTTAAACTAAAACATCTCACCTGCACCTTAAGGGCTAAATTTTGTTGATTTAAAAACTCTATTATTGATACTATCATGTGAATTTGTACATGTGTTTAATCATAGCATGCACACATAATTAATTTTGTTTGAAATGAAATCTTGCATTCTATTGAATACCAAATGGAGAAGATCTGTTCATCTATTATGATTATTGCTCAAGGCTTCTTCTTTGCAATAGAGGATCCAATTGTCAAAAGAAAAATAGTTGTCAAATCTTTCACAAGTGGAATTCTCTTTCACATTATAAAATACTTGTATTTTTCTTTTTCTCCTATTGGCCAATTGTCTTTATTAAATCAATGATTACTAAATCGCATTTGTATCTTACAAGAATATGTTATCACTATTTTATTCTCAAATCTAACAAGAATATTGAAATTATATATATTTTTATATATATTATATATATATATATATATATATATATTGTTGACAAATCTCTTAATTTGAATTTTGTAATTATGCATATAATAATTTAAATTTTAGAGTGAAAACTTATATTTGTAAAAAAATTGATATAATTTCAAAAATTAGTTTGAATGTAAATATAATTTAAAAGACATTATTTATAATTGAAATCTATCTAAAATGTTTAAGTACTAAAAAAAAGCTTAATCAGTCAAAAATATACAAACAAAATGATGAAATTGACTAATCATTCTTATATTTGATCACAAGTTTCAGAAGATTCCCAAGAAAAAAAATAAAATGGAAATGGCTGTATCCACCATAGGATCCATTTCTCTCGGAAATCTTCAATTTCTTTTTAACTTTTTTGCCGGCAACTGTTCGGAAATCTTCTTCTTCATTCTCCATTTTGTTTGCCCCATTTTTTTTTCCTGTTTTGTGTGAAGAATCTAACTATATTGACTGTCCAAATGCCAACCTGTGTGAAGATTTTGTCTCAAGATTGATGATATAATATATATATATATATATATATATATATAAAATTTTGTCTCCCCTCGTTTTTTTTAGGATAAATATATATATATTAATTATTAATTATTAATTATTTAGAAATGGTTAATTAGAAGGTATAATAAAATCTCATGATAAAAATAAAAATTATCTCAAATTTTAAATAAAATATTTATTTGGAATGAAAATTAATACTATAATATTAGGTTTTTCAGATTGTCGGTGTTCTATGAAGAAATTTAATCACAGAATTAATTTTATATATATCTGATTTAGACGGTGGAAGGAGAATATACCTTATGTTTTCTTTATTGTTGTTAGCAATTAATGAGGAAATTGTTAATTAAAGTCAACAAATAGATTAGAACTTCTGAAAAATTCTAATTCATATAATAAAAATTTGTTTTTACTTCTAATATTAAAATTTATTATAATATATATGTATATATATATATTATATTATATATATATATATATTATATATACAACAATGAAATACATTACTTCATATTTTACACATAAATAAACCTCTTATAAATGCTATACAAATTTATGAGTTTGACATTTGTTTTAAGCATTATGTATAAAAAAAAAATAAAGTTAGAATCTTTACTCTTGAAACAAAAATTTAGATTCTGATGACAAAATTTTAAATTAAAATTCGAACAGTGTGAAACTCTTATTAGGGGGAAACTGATCTTTCTACATCGATTTTTTCATAAATAAAGTTCGAATTCGAGATTTTACGATATAGTTATGTATAGAATCATGGGAAAGATTGGCTCAAACATTATCCCTTGAAGAAGCTTTATAGGAATAAAATCAAAGCATATGTTGATAAAATATTGCTTACAACATGTCTTTGTTCTTTTTGTAAGAAAAAAGTGGTGCAAGAGAGGGGACCTAATTAGTTCACATTTATATACTATCTTTACTCAACCACCTTAGTCCTCAATTATGTATGCATTTAATGCTAATGGTTAAACTTATTATTTGTAAAGTGATTCTTACGTACATATTTATACTTTCTCTTTTCATCAAGAAAAAGAAATTAGATATATTTTGGTCCAAAAGGTCCCATTTTTATGTTACATTCTTTTCACCTTAATTATAAGGTTTTATTTTCTTTAATTTTGTGCGTATCATAAGAATTTTACTGAACAAATTTTTTAAAATAACAGTGTTATACATTGTAATCTGAATTTTCTTATTGATTGATTAAAAATGTTTGTAATGTGACTTACTTGATAAAAAAAATATTAAGAGTTTGTGGTGGTAGCAAAATTGCAAGCATTTAGCAAGGCAGAGCCGAACATGATATGAATCAGGTCATTCAATATATATATATATAAATAAGTGTATTTTAGGGTTTTTATTTTTTTGTCTTGATGAAATTTTGAAACTCACAACTAATCTTGCAAGGCAAAATTTAAATTTTCAAGTAATTCAATAAATAAATAAATAAATATATATATATATATATATAAAAGAGTATTTTAGAATTTCTATTTTTTATCTTCATAAAAAAAACATGAAACTTTTTTATAAAATTTCGATTTATATTGAATTATTCTCAAATTTGTCCTTTTTTTTCTTAGCACTTAGGATTCTTGTTTCTTTCTTTTATTTTATAATTTTATGTTATTATCTTTCATAATTTTATAATAAATAAATTTATTTGAAAAGGAAAAAAATTATAGGAAAAAATTCAATATAGAAAATATAGCTAAAAGAAAGATAAAATTAATTAACTTTTGTTTCACTAATTTGTGTTGGCTAAGATATAGCATCATACGTGTATAAGGTTTATTTACATTTTTACAATGAATGAGCAACATAGGAAAAATGTACACCCAATATATATATATATATATATATATATATATATATATATATATATATATATATATATATATAGAATAATTGGTGAGTTTGGTCCCAAACAAATTTAGTTTTGGCAAGTTTAGTCCCAAAATATTTTTTTTAACTTTTAAGGTCCCAAACTTTTTTGTAGAGAATATTAAGGTCCTTCTTAACGGATTCTGTCAAAATCTTTAAAAATTTAACGGTTGTTTGTCTTTAGTGAATTAAAGATAAGGATAAATAAGTCATTACATGTGAAAATAAAGAAAGAAAATAATAATAATAAAAAAATATTTAAACACATAAAAATGTCCTCATATATTTTTTTAAATTTTTATTTTGAAAATATCGTTATATTTAAAATTTTAAAAATAAAAAATCTATCAAAATAGTGAGAATATCAAAAGTCGTCGTCAATCTTCTTCTTCTCCGGCTAATCTTCTTCTTCTTCTCTGGCACAAGATTTTTATCTTTTTCTAACATCTTTAAAGAAATTAAAGAAGAGACCTTTATAAAAAGAAAAAAAAAATGAGAAAGAGGGATTCTAATACTAAATCACCAATTCCTCTTCATTATAGTCTTATATGTAAAGTTCAGCATTAAAAACATTTGTTTTTTTTTATTTTTATGCAGTGATTCACCAATAGCATGAATACCCAAACTAGATCACTAATTTTTGCTCCCTCTTTCTCGTTTTTTTTTCTTTTTATAAAGACATCTTCTTTAATTTTTTTTCTTTTTTCTTTCTTTAAAGATGTTAGAAAAAGATAAAAATCTTGTGCCAAAGAAGAAGAAGAAGATTAGCCGGAGAAGAAGAAGATTGACGACGACTTTTGATATTCTCACTATTTTGATAAATTTTTTATTTTTAAAATTTTAAATATAAGGACATTTTCAAAATAAAAATTTAAAAAAATATATGAGGATATTTTTATGTGTTTAAATATTTTATTATTATTATTATTTTTTTTTAATTTTCACATGTAATGACTTTTTTATCATTATCTTTAATTTACTAAAGACAAACAACCGTTAAATTTTTAAAGATTTTGACAGAATCCGTTAAGAAGGACCTTATTATTCTCTACAAAAAAAGTTTGGGACCTTAAAAGTAAAAACAAATTTTTTGGGACTAAGCTTGCCAAAACTAAATTTGTTTGGGACCAAACTCATCAATTATTCATATACATATATATATAAACAAGAAAATCCCTGATGTTTTCTTTTTTTAAAAAATTTAGTATGTATTTGGGCAAGCTTTTGATTTGAGGGAATTAATAGGTAAATAATATTTGATCGATTTACTAAATTGGTTAAACATGTACCTATTTAAAAGAAAAAAATTATTAAAAAAGGATCATAGTTTTATTAGTATGCAAATGATCGATTAAAATAGTCGTATTTTCTTATATATGACCACCGAATATTAATTTTATTTCTATAGTATGAAATCAATTCTTATTAAAAGAAAAAATTTCATATATTATTAGTAAAAAAATTTACAAATTTTGTTGTAACGTGAAGTCCACATTCCTCGTGTATGAGATTTCTTAGCTGTTATTAAGTATGAATTTGAAGTTCTTTATTTAATGATACATTATAAAGTCTTTACATTTATAATACTAAACTGACTTTTGAAATGACGTTCACAGTAAGTATCGAATTCACAATTTTTCTGTTACACAAATAAAAAGATTTTTTAGGATAAGTTTAGACTAGCTGATTCATTTGCATTTTTCTACAATTTCTTTCATCACCACTCCACAAAATTTTGTTTATAAGTTTTGTAATTTTATTATATATATATATATATATATATATATATAAAAACTCATAACCTAATTAGGATTATATGTAATACTGATTTGATCAATGTGGTATCATTCTTTTGCTATATTTTATACAGAAAGAATTTGTAGTATGTGAATATTTTCTCTTCTATAGAACCTTTGAATCTATAAAATGCTTTTGCCAAAATAAAGATTATACTTGTCACAAAGATGACTCATATACCTATAATAACTTAACATTTTTCTTTTTTTGCTCATATTTGGATCTCTTTTGACAAATAGTAGAGAATAATAATTTGTAAAACATCTGATTAAAAATAATAATTGTTGTAACTTAATCTAATAAAAAAGTACATTGTAAATGATAATTCATAACTTTACCCTAAGCACTATCTAAGCAACTCAAATCCAATTCAGTTTAATCTTGGCTAAAAAAATCAGATAATTTATCAGAATATACTAGAATTAATATCGGTAAAAAAATAAAGATTATTTATTTATTTGTTTTGCTTAGGATTCTTTAATCAAAAAAGCAAATGCTGATGCTATTGCTTACAACATATCTTTGTTATTTTGTAAGAAAAAAGTGGTGCAAGAGAGGGGACCTAATTTGTTACATTTATATACTATCTTTACTCAAACACCTTATTTGTGATAATGATTTCATTGTACATCACCTAATTACTTAAGTCTTCAATGATATATATATATATATATATATATATATATTATATATATATATAATGTTAATGGTATGCATTATTATTATAAAGTGATAGTTACCTATTCCACTTTTCATTAATTTGTTTTGGATAAGATATACTTACTAACTTCACTAGGGTTTATCTTTTTTTCCTTGTTCAAGAACATTCAAGAAGATTTCTTTACATTTTCTTCATGATGGAACTCAAAAAGGGTATGTGAAAATATTATCTTTTTTAAAAAAAACTTAAAAAAAAAAAAAAACTTATATAGCTTTAATGTAAGATTGGTAAATATATATATATATATAAGGGTCCCAGAGTTCTCTGAATCCATCATCATCCAATAAAGAAAAGAAGTCACATATCGTACGAGAATCAATTCGATCTTTTTTTTCTTCTTTTATCTTTTGGTTTCTTTTTTATATATTTATATATATATCGAGGAAACAATATGCCTTTTTAACACCATGAGTTGCAAATTGATTATTTCTAATATATAAAAAATATTTTTCAATGGGAAAATATAAATCACTAAAAAGAATAAATAAATAAAGAAAAGATATAAAATGATAAAATAAATTAAAGAGTTAACTAGTAAAAGAAGTAACAATAACACTTAATTTATGTAGATTAATGATGTAATAATTTTAAATAACATATTATTTAACAAAAATAAAATAAATAAAGGGGAATCTTGAAAACGACAAATTTGAAAGGAAAAATTGGACAACTTCAGTTTTGACGTATACGGATGTCGGTAATGCATGTGGATATATATTTCTGTCGGCAACCCTTTTCTTTCATTATCAAAATTTCAAGCAAAATTATGAAACTCTAAAAAAAATAAATAAATAAAAAATTGTCACTATGTTTATTTATTTTTCTTTGAAATAAAAGAAAAAACTAGGACCCATATATATATGGGTCCTAGTTTTTTCTTTTATTTCAAAGAAAAAAAAATTAATATAGTGACAATTTTATATATATATATATATATATATATATATAAAATTGAAAAATTGAATGTTATTATGTGCTTCATATTTTTTGGTAGTTAGAAAGTCTTTATCTAAATAAATAAAGAAAAAGAAAATATAGTGTTCTATGGCATTGAAAATTGAGGTACCTCCTTTACAAGTTGCAATTATATGTTGAAAAGTTTTAGGAATATATATATATATATATATATATTATATATATATATATGTAAAAGAAAAATTCTTGAGAGGGAAAAACAAAGGAGGGGGGTGGGGTGGCGACATTATTGTGTTTCCCATCAAATGTGTATGTGTTTTCTAAGTAATTATAAAACTTTCTTTAGATTGTTTTGTGTATTTTAATGTTTATTTATAATGTTTTCGCCTTTATAAGTTAATGTTATATATTATATTTCTTTTTAATGAAAAAAAAAATTTGTTATTAAGGTTTCTTTAATACGTGCATTTATAAAAAAAAAAAAAATTGATGCTTTATTTACGATGTTATAAAGAATATTTTCATTAATTTTGATAAATTTAATCTCTTATTTATGGAACTTACATGAGTTACGGATCGAATTGTTGGGAAATATCCCTTCTACATGGAGGAAGTGTCCAAATTTTATTTGGACAATATTTTTTATATTTTTGTATTGGGCATTTGAGTATTACTTTCATTTTGGCCCAGAAAAATTTTCCTTTTGTTTTTAAGACTCTGTTTAGCAGCCAAAAAGGTAAGAGAGTGTGGAAAATAGAAAGAGGAGAAGAAAGAGAGGTTGTGAAATACTTTATTCAGTTTTGCAGCAGATTGTTTTCGGTTCAAATTGAAGATCAAACGAAGTCCGATCATGCTCAAATTTAGTATGTTGTTCCTCACATCCTCCTCTTCAGATCCTACGGTCAGATTCTCGTTTTGATGCTTAAAATGTATTTTTTTTCTACTTTATCAGACCTACGTTTTTTGTCACTTATTTATGTTTATGGTGAAATTGTTGATTGTTGTTGTGCCAAGGAGATTCCTTGATGATTGTATTTACCTCTAGTACTTACTAGAGAGGAGAACTTGTTGTACCCACTTGGTTATTGTTGATTAGTGGAAGTTTTAGTACCGTTGTTATACGGTCCCGTGGTTTTTACACGATTTGAGATTTTCCACGTAAATAGTGTGTTCTCTATTTTATTGTCATTGTAATTTGTTGGGTGTGGTACTGTATTTGTGGAGTTTATATTTAGTTTTGTTGTCTATCTTGATCATTGCTTGGTTAAAATGCTTTATTGCTTGGTTTTTACCCGATTTGAGATTTTCCATATAAATAGTGAGTTTTCTATTTTATTGTCATTGTAATTTGTTGGGTGTGGTACTGTATTTGTGGAGTTTATATTTAGCTTTGTTGTCTATCTTGATCATTGCTTGGAGAAAATGCTTTATTGCTTCTGTTGTGTTTTCTGTTTGTGCTTCTCCAACACGAATTATTGACCTCACTTAAAGAGTTTCTTACCAACTTAATTTGTAAAGTTTAATAATATAAAAAACTATTCGTAAAAATTTTACATATAAAGTTAAGACTTTATTTTAAATTACATTAAAAAATTTAAAGATTAAATAAAAAAACAATAACACAAATAAAAGTTGTTATTATTGATTCATATAATTCATAGGGAATGTATAATTGAGCATTGATAATAAAATTGCCATTATTATCATCTATAAAAGTTGGGACATAATAAGTTTCTATAATACATATATTGATATGAAAATATAGTTATAGTAAATGGAAAACAAAAATAACAAAAATAAATTATTCGACATAAAAAAAATTGGATTGAGTTCAAATTAATCTAAAATTCAAAAAAAATAAATAAATTATTAGACTATTTATTTTAATTATTTATTATTAAAAGTGAAACCATACCCTCTACAAGCCCTAATAGGTAATGGAGGTTTTCCATTATATGTCATAGCAACCAAGAAATTGTCCATAGAGTTTTATTATTATTGATTCATATAATTCATAAGGCCATATATATATATATAATATAATTGAGCATTGAATATTATTAGATTTCCATCTATAAAAGCTTAGGACACACTTTAATCTCTATAATTAATATATATATATATATATATATTACACTTAATAATTATGTGAAAAGATAAAATTATCATCTTTAAAATAAAACTTTAATAATTTAAAAATACCTATAATTGAAAAGGATGAAAATACCTTGAGAATTGATGGAATCTTTAAAATAAAACTCTAATAATTGAAAAATACCTATAATTGAAAAGGACAAAAATACTCCTAAGAATTGAATGAAATATGAGGATTGACGGAAAATTTTGACAAAAAGGCAAATGAAGTGATTTTTTGTAAATTGTTTTTTGAAAAAAATGAAAATACTCTGAGAATTAATCGAATCTTTAAAACAAAATTCTAATAATTGAAAAGGATAAAAATACACCTAAGAATTGAATGGATCGAGGATCGACTGAAATTTTTTACAGAAAAACGAAGTGATTTTTTTGTAGAAAAAAAAAAATTGTGAAAAAAAAACATACTAAACGTCGCCTAAGAGATTCGAACTCTTGCGGGGAAACCCCATGTACTTAGCAGGCACACGCCTTAACCACTCGGCCAAAGCGACATGTGCTCATGTGATTTTATTTTTACTTTTATAGTTTTTAACAAATATCTAGCAATACTTAATTTAAATAAATAAATAAAATGAATGTTAGATATAAAAAATAAATATATTTATTGGGCTATTAATCAAGATAAATGAATAGAATCTGTGACATATTCAAGTAAAACAGATTATCAATAATCAATAAAGCTAAATAGTTGTTTATCTCGTCTTTTAATTATAAAATTATAAGTTTAATGTTCAATAAAAAACACTTTTTTAAATTTACACGACAAAAGAACCTTTCTAACAAGATGGAAGGTTGTGATCTTTCAAAGATACTATCAAAAGACAAAACAAATTTCCTTATTACCAAAGTAATGGATAGGAACAAAAAAAAAAACATATGTTATATGTTGATCAAATAAGGATTTATAAAGGCGCAAACTTTAAATTAATTTCTTATGTATTTTAAAATGGAACTTACCTTTAATGAAGATTGAAACAAGTCACATAATTTTTCTTAAATTACATTGAAAATTTAAAGAAATCTCCAAAGGAAAAAGAGAGAAAGAGAGTAGCACTTGAATATAGGCTGCTTTGAGGGTGATTTAGTTAATCTAATTTTGTTTTCTAAGGTTTATTTTATCTTATTTCACAAAACATTCTTCAAACATGAATTAGGAGATGATAAGGGATAAGGAAACAAATATTTCAAAGAAACTGAAGGAATGGATTATTCCAAAGACCAGCCAATTCATGTTCCCAATCAAAATTTATAATGATAAAAAATGGAGAGAATATGCAAAAATGTGGGAATAAAGAAGCAGACATAATTCTTAAATCCTATTAGAAAAGCTTTAAATGGATAAAGCTCAGAATGAAACAGATCTTCGTCCATCAGAAAAGAAAGGTGCAGGGAATTTGCATTCCTTAAGAGTTGCACCAAACTAGCATCTACAATAAAAATGGCTTAATATTACAAAGATACTAACTAGTATCCATAATTTCCACCAGAATTGTTAAAACCTCCTCCACGGGGTGGTCCAGTTCTGTTTTCAGCAAAGCTTACACGAATACTTCTTCCTTTCAGTTCCTGCATAAGACGGGAGTTATTACAAGCAATCGAAAGAATAAAGAATTATCCAAGTACCCGACTTAAAAACAACTCAAAACCTCACCTGTCCATCCATGGCCAGGGCTGAGGTTGCAGATTCATTGTCAGCAAAACTCACAAAGCCAAATCCCCTTGATCTACCAGATTCTCTATCTAATATAACTCTTGCTGCACAAGAAGATAAACAAAATAAGAAAATATGAAAATCCTGATAGGAAACAAGCAATATAGGAGAAAAATGTTCAGGTTCACCTAAATATGCACATGCCAAAGTGCTCATGTTCATGGTTTACAGGAACCTATGTACCTTAACTCCCACAGAAAAGGAAAGATGACTCACTGACTGGAAAAGTACATTTTGGACTTACCCAAATTATGAATCATGCAACCCTGATGATCAACTTAATACTCATAATTTACACGTGCAATATGCCAAAAGTACATTTCATTTCTCTACAAGAAATGAGTAAGCCAAAGTAAATAAACGATTCAATGACCCAGTTCAAACACAGTACACAGAAGCAATTAAGTTACATCAGCACTTGAACTGATTGGAAGAATCATTTAGAGTTCCAGAAAAACACTTAACTAAAGTTACAACACCCTGGTGACAAGTTACATGGAAAAGTACAGATAGAAACCAATTCAAGAGAACATGTCAGGACAGAATAGCTCATATCTTGAAACTGAAAAGTGGAATCCTAAGAGAAACGCCTATATTTCACATAGAACAAGTTAAAATAAGCACAAGTGGTTCAAGAATCCATATATATGCCACATAAGTATAAGCTAATTGCTTGTTTATCCATAAATAAACCCTTTGCACCAAAAAGGTCAATCACTTTAAATGCCTACAATAAAGATAGGAACATAATCCGCCACCTTCTCTTCAACCAAGCAAAGACAAAAGTACATCAACTAAAAGACTCCCTTAAAACTAATAGGAGGCATGCAAAATAAGTCCAAGAAGCATAGTCAAATGTAGTTTTGGTGAACCTTTCGTCTAAATATTGACAAGCTTGATGATCTCATTAGATCATCTAGGGCAGTTACCTTCAGTAACTTCGCCAAAGCTGGCAAATGCTTCCCTCAAAGCTTGATCATCAGCAGCCCAGGGAAGACCTATTAAATTAACAAACAAGTCAATACTCATCACCCCATAAGTTGGTTAAAGCAATAACTTCTATCTGAAACCTTCATCAACAGAACATGGGGATACCTCCAACAAAAAGCTTCTGACTTGACATGGCACGGAAGGCAGTTAACATTGAGTTCAATGGAACTTGGCCACTGCTGACAGACCTCTGCTTCAGAAAAGTACCAAATATATTGCGCATTGCCATTTTGGTTTACTAGCTTAAGATTCTGATTAAAAATAAAGAAAAGAAATGTGTCAATCTTCAACCAAAAGATATTAGTAATCAAATTATACAAAGAAAAGAAAGTACATCAAAACAGAGATAAAAGGATGCTATTGAATAACAGCAGCACCCAAACAGAAAAATTTCGATCATTTTAGTTCTTACATTTTTAAGAAATGTGAGATCAACATAATGCTATAATTCATGATACTGAATCGTGTTATAATTTAATAAAGCTAAGTCAAAATGAAGGCTTTCACCAAAGCAAGTATTGAAGGCTCAAGTTTATCCAAGTATACAACAATATTACTATAGAGGATAAATTATTCCAAGGGGCTTGGATACAACACTAAACACATTCAAGGCTTGGTAGTCATCGGTCGTACACAAACAAATTACTAGAGAAGGCATAGAGCCAAAATAAAGTGTACATGAAACGACCCGATTAATAACAAAAGATAACACACATACAAAACCATTAACATACCATCACAAATTACCAGATAGATAATGCAAATATATATACATACACACGCAGACACACGCACATATATATATATATATATAACAAACTCGAAAATTTGATTCTCTATTGAATAAAAACATATCAAAGGGCACATTTCACAGGGTTTTTACTCTTCAAAAGAATCAAAGCAAATTCCAGTATACCATAATATAGATCAAGAACATTTAACTTTCATGCTTTCCAGAATCAAATCTCAAAATGAGTAATTTTCATCCCAAAAATAACTAGATTATCAGAAAATAAATCTCTTTTCGTTTACCACAAACTGAATTTTGTACCAGAATCTAAACCGATAAAATCTTCGATTATTCAAAAACACATAATAACATTATATATATATATATATATATATATATAATATATATAATATTATATATATATATATATATAATATTAATTCAAACTGCAAGAAGACGGCAGAGAAATTAGAAATTTCCTTCTTACCTAAGAACCTTAGAACTTTGGGGTTTAAGGAGATAAAAGAGGGAGCGCAGCTAGGGTTTAAGCAGAGGTTCAGAATGTCCCAAAAGCTTATATAGATGGAAAATTCGCCAAAATAGTCCTAAAAGTTTAACATTTTAACCTTTTAGTCCCTAGTATTTTCTTTTTCTGTCAAACACATCCCAAATTTTGAACTTGGTTTGTTAATAATAACTAGCAAAATACTATTTTCCTCCTAAACTATTTTTTGTTGGCAGATTAGGTCCAATACATTTTTATTTCAAAATTTAGGTTTATCTCAAATTTTAAATCTATGAACTCAAACATTAGCGCATTCTTAATTGTCAAAAATATATTAATTAAGAATTGAATCTTAAATATTAAAAAAAAATAATTGTAAATTTGGTCATAAATAAATTGTTTTTAATAAATTAAGTCTTTAAATTTTTTTTTTGTCAAAAATATATTAATTAAGGATTGAATCTTAAATATTAAAAAAAATAATTGTAAATTTGGTCATAAATAAATTGTTTTTAATAAATTAAGTCTTTAAAGTTTTTTCACTAAAAAAAAATAAAATTCTTATAATGGATAGATGTTTTTCTTTTATTAAGTTTTTATGACATTTTTTCTTATATCATGTCTTGAACTTATAATATTAAAATTCATAAATGACATTATTTATATTAATTAATTAATTAAAAATAAATGTATAATGATCATCACAAATAAAAAGAAAGAAAATAAAAATTTATTATATGAGGGAAAACAAAACGCAACGGGCACGTGTGGGTTGGAGATAGAAGAAAATAAAGAGGGTGGTGCCACGTAGAAGGCCAGCATTTTGTGTAAAACATATGGGATAAGAGGCCAACCCACATGCGTTCTTACCAGCACTCTGTTTACTCTTTTTCTTTACTCGCCCATCTTCTCACTACCTTAAAACGCGCTTGACTTTCAACTTTATTATTATTATTATTATTTTAAAAATATACTCAAAATTTTTAATAATAAAAAAGATATTTTTAAATTTTATAAAATATTTTTAAAATTCTTTTGTTAATATTTTAATATTATAACATATTTTAAATTTATAAATATTTTTATTTACATATAAAATATTTTCTTGATATTAATGAAATATCATTTGTCTCTAATATCGTTTTTTAGAATAAAAACTATATATATAGAGGATGTATTTGAATACAAATTTAACTGTTTAAAATTATAGTAAAGGAAAATTTTTATATTAATTATATTTAAGTATGGATTTTTTTTTTTTAAAATTATAAAAAGACGAGTAGTATAAGTTTTTTAAAATTTAAATTTTAATATAACTGTATTAAAAAATAATTTTAAAAAATGAGATAGTTTGATGTTCACAATTTAAAAAAATAGGAATACTTACGTCTTTAAGTGAGTCCGAAAAATAAACCTTGAATCACCTGAAAACTATTTAATGACATTGATACGATTATAATATCGTGATGATAAAAATAATAATTTGTAGATGAAAATCGTAATATTAATTTATTGATATTCTTTATTATAAAATAAAGTAAAAGTAATAGTAAAAAACAAAAAAAAACAAAAAAAACAAAAAAAAAATTATAGGAAAAGAGAAGGAAAAAAGAGATTAAAATCACTCTAAAAAAAAGAAAAAGTAAAAAAAAATTGAATTTTTTTTAATTAATTCAAATTTAATTTTTAAAATATACAATATATATATATTTTTCAAAAAAAAAAGATTTGAAATTTATTCCCAATTCAAAGTTCTTGAATCTCGGAAACAAATTTAAAAAGGACAATTAATAGGCAATTATTTTGTTAAATTAAGTAATTCTAAATATTTATTACAAAATATATAAAAAATAACATTTAATGACATTTGGCCAAATAGTAAGATGTGGTATATAGAATTTTTGGCGAGTTTGAATTCATTTTAAAATTTTAAATATATTTTATAACATTTTCTTTGATTATTGAAAATATTTAACTTTGTATAAAAAGAAAATAATACTTACTTATATTTATATTACTAAATTTGAAGAAGACATTCTAATTCTTGTGTTTCCTAAAACTGCCTCAATATACCTCATAATATATATATTTTGTATAGTTTGAATTAATGAAGAATTTAAAATCAAATTTGAATTAATTAAAAAAATTTTAAAAATTTTTTTACTTTTTTTTTGATTTTTTAGAGAGACTTTAATTTCTCTTTTCCGTCTCAAAAAGACAATATATAGGTAATTAAATTTAATTATATATTTAAAATATATAATTAAATTTTATTTTAATATATATAATTTTTATATATTAAAATATTAAGAGATTTATCAAAGTTCTTGAATCTCATAAACAAATTTTAAAGGGACAATTAATAGATAATTAAATTTAATTATATATTTTAATATTTTAATATATATAATTTTTATATATTAAGATATTAAGAGATTAAATTTAAAATATATAATTAAATTTAATTTCGTATCAATTGCCCCTTTAAAAATTATATAACACTATCATTGATAAATGATAAATATATTATCAATGATAGTATTTATCTAGTCAAATTAATAATATAATATAATAATATATATTATTATTATTATTATCTAAAACAATATATTCTAATTTAAAAAAATTAAAGAATTTTTTTTAAATTTTAAAATTTTTTTAATTTTTAAAATTATAACATATTTTTAATTTGTAAATATTTTTGGAACTTAGGTACACGTTATTTTTGAGTTAGGGCATTGGTGGATATATCAAAACCTCTTCAACGAATCTTGAGGATTTTGACACCGGATGATACACTGCATGCTGGACTTTTGAAGTATGAAAGGATCCCATTTTTTTTTTATTTTTTTATTGTGGTATGATTGACCATAGATATAGGACGTGCCCTCAAAACAATTATTTTCGCTACCTCTCACTGAAGGAACCATGGAGGCAGATGGGAATCTGACCTCTTCACCTGCTCAGCGGGATGACAGTGGTTATTAGGGTTTCTGAGATGGAGGAGCATCATGACAACAGGAATCTGGCTGTTTTTGTAGTGGAGATTTCTAGAGTTCTTATAAATGGCAGCTTAAAAAAATGCAATTCCTAGGCGCTTACTAATGATGATTCTTCACCAACAAGCAATTCTGTTTCCAAGAAAACAAAAATTTCAATGGCGTGGCAACCCCACCCATTGCCATGATTTGTTTCAGCTGGAATTGTCGAGGTTTGGTAAGATCTCACAAACCTAATTTAGTTTTTCTAATGAAAACACGTTTATTACAAAATAGTTGTTCTTTGTTAAAAAATCAGATGGGTTTTTCTCATATTTTTATGGCAGATAGATAGGGTTGGTTTTGGAGGGGATTGGCTCTTTTGTGTCAAGCAGAAATGGAAGTATCCATTCAAAATTACTCCTCTGGACATATTGGACATATTGATGCATGGATAAATAATTGGAATCAAAATGGGATATGTTTTTTCACCAGCTTCTATGGACATTGGAAACTCACATATGCCACTCCTGGATACTATTGGGACAACAACGGACCCCTTAGGTGTTTGCTACGGGATTTCAACGAGCTATTAATGGCATCAGAAACTACTAGTATGCGAGGTCGAACTACATACCCATGCAGCAAGCAAGGCCACTTTCACTTTAGAGAAGCATTGGAGGCCACTGACTTGCAGGAAATCCCCATGCAGCAAGCAAGGCACTTTCACATGGTGGAATCCCCATGCAGCAAGCAAGGCACTTTCACGTGGTGGAATGGGCTGGTGGAATCGATGTAAGGGCCGTGGACTTGCAAATAGTTCTTTTTTACGCAACACAATCCCAACAGTCTTCTTGGATTATCATGCTTTGACATTGATATTAAATGGATTTGAAGATGGAGTTAATAAAAGATATTACCATCAAGATAGAATCGAACCTTGGTAGTTGTCTCATGATGAATGCTGCAAATTTATTCAGGCAAATTGGCGGACACCAGGAAATGGGAATCCATCAAATTTGTTAAAAGAACTGACAGATTTAAAATAAAAAATGAGAGGCTGGAGTTTTAAAAGTTATGGAGTAATTCCAAAGGAAATCAAGCAGGTCCGACAACGAATTCTTCATTTGGAAGGTAGGGTTGATTCCGATGAAGAATTGATTCGGTTACATTTAAGATTGCAGTCATTAATTGAAGCAGAAAATAATTATTGGAAGCAACAATCTCGATCCAATTGGTTAGCTAATGGAGATAGAAAGAAATACTGCTTATTTCCATCATCATGCCAATTACAGACGCCGGCCGGGTTAACAGAATTCTAAAGATTCGAGATAATCAAGGACTTTTTGTGGAGACAAAAGAAGTGATATCTAAAGTTGCGGTGGAGTTTTTTCAACAACTTTTTGCCACGGAACAAGTCAATGTCGATATTGATAGGATTTTTGATGAAATTGAAATCCCTCAAATCATGGAGGTGGATGCAGCACATTTGTCTCGGGAATTTGAGGCTGAAGAGATATGGATGACCCTCAAGTCCATGCACCCTACTAAGGCACCAGGCCCAGATGGTTATCATGCAATGTTCTTTAGAAAACAATTGCCTATTGTTAGTCCTGCTGTCACCAAAATGATCTTGAATTGTCTTAATCATGGTGAACCTATGCAAGATCTTAATGATACATTTATTACTTTAATTCCTAAGATTCCCAAAGTCCAAACAATGGCGGATTTTAGGCCAATAAGCTTATGTAATGTGGCATACAAGATTCTCTCTAAGGTCCTTCTCAACAGAATTAAACCAGTGTTACAGGTGTTAATTGGGGCATCTCAAAGTGCCTTTATCAATAACATATTGATACCGGATAACATCATTATTGCTACAGAGGTTTTCACTGGTTAGCATCGGAATGCAGGAATCTGTGGGAAGGAGCATTTGCTCTTAAGATTTATATGAGCAAAGCATAGGGTGGAGTGGTCTTATTTGGAATGAATCCTTAGGAAAATGTGTTTTCCAGATAAATTAGTGAGGATCATTATGACATGTGTTTCTTCAGTGAGGTTTCAAGTCTTGATTAATGGGGAGCCAACAGTGTCTTTTAAACCATCCAGAGGAATTAGACAGGGTGACCCTCTTTCACCTTATTTATTTATCTTATGTGCTGAGGGTCTTTCTTGCATGATTCAAAAGGCAGTTTCACAGGGTGTTTGGAAAGAAATTCAAATGGGTTTTTTTTTTGCAGATGATTGTCTTTTATTCATTAAAGATTCTCATGTGGGGAGCTCTACCATATTGGCATTACTTTCTGCTTATGAAAAGGTTTCTTGTCAACAAATTAACACATCTAAATCTTCTATTTTCTTTTCCAAGAATATGGAAGATGACAGGAAAAATATACTTATGAGAGACCTAAGGGTGCAAATTTGTGTACAGGGAAGCATTTAGTATTACCTTTTCTGATTGACAGAACTAAGAAAGGGATCTTCGACTACTTAAGAGATAGCCTCTGGAAGAAAACACATGGTTGGCAGGAAAAATTGCTTTCTAAAAGTGGGAAAGAAATTCTCATTAAATCTATCCCTACATATGCCATGTCGGTTTATAAACTTCCATTGACTTTGTGTTGTGAGTTTAAGGCTGTCATAAGGAATTTTTGGTGGAAAAACAACACAAATAGTAAGTGAATGACATGGATTGCATGGGATCGTGTTTGTAGACCAAAGACTCATGGAGGCTTGGGGTTTAAAAATCTAATTGTCTTTAATCATGCATTGTTAGCGAAGCAAGCTTGGCGTCTTCTGCAATATCCAAATTCTCTGTGTTAATGTAATATATGTATATACCTAGGGTATTATAGTCTTTTACCGTCTTTAGTTTGCCTATATAAAGAGGCTTCTGTTATTGTAAATTCATTCATTCAATATATACATTCTTATATATCTCTTATTCTCTCTCTACATATATATATATGTTCTACCATGGTATCAGAGCAAGGTTTCTGATTTTCCGGCCAAGTTCTATTGTGCCGTCGAATTGCGTCTTCTCTGCCGAGATCCACTGCCGAGATCCACTGCCGATCCACTGTCAATCCACTGCCGAGATCCATTAGATTTACTTCTGCTTCTCTTTGATCCACAACCAACAACGGCACCTTTATTTACTTCTGCTTCTCTTCGATCCATGATTTCTGGGTTTTCTTCGGATGTGTGTTGATTTGTTGGTACTGCTACTACTACTACTAATAATAATAATAATACTCATCTTTGGTTGTCTCCTTTCCGGAAATTCTTAGATCGAGATCTAGACTGTGATTGAGAAGATGGCTATTTTCATGTTTTCTTCCGGTTGTTCTTCTGTGTTTTTGAGGCAATAGATGTTTTTTTTTTTTTTTTTTTTTTTTTTATCCATGATTTCTGGGTTTTCTCCGGCTGTTTGTTGATTTGTTGTCCGGCAGAGCCACGTCAGCGCCACGTCATCGCCACGTCAGCGCCACCTCAGCACCACGTCAGCGCCACCTCATCTAGCAGTACGGTAATTGCAACTTAGTCCCTGGAAGTTTCTGACATATTCATTTTGGTCCCTGATTTCTTGGATTTTTACAATTTGACCCCTAAATTTCTGAATTTTCCAATTTGGTCCCTGTAATTACTGATTTTTGCAAAATAGTCCCTCAAAATATCTGATTTTTGCAATTGACCCCTGAAGTTCTTAATTAATCATTATGGATAGATCTGAGTCCTCCAGACCTATTGTAATGACTTTAGATGGTCAGAATTATATACCATGGTCTCAAGCCATGTCGAGTTTTCTAAAAGGGCGAAAACTTTGGTGTTATGCCACTGGAGATATTGAGATACCTATTAAGGAGGCTGATGAGAAATCAAATGATTTTATGTTACGACTTGAAGACTGAGACAGTAAAAATCACCAGATAATTACATGGATTCGTAATACTTCTATACCATCTATTAGTCTACAGTTTGGGAGATTTGATTCCGCTCATGCTCTTTGAAAATTTCTGGCCACAAGATATACTACTGCTGATCTGGCTTGTCAGTACCAGCTTATGACTTCATTGTGCCGACAGCGTCAAGAAGCTGGACAGTCTATCAGCGCATTCTTGCCTCAAATATACTCTATATGGGATCAGTTGACTTCATCTGAGCCTAAGTGGAACTGTGATGCTGATGTTGTTCTATTTACCACCTATCGAGATCAGCAACGTCTTATTTTATTCCTCATGGGACTATCAGATGCTTTTGAGCCGGTTCGTGCCTCTCTTCTCCATCGTATACCTCTCCCTACACTAGATCAGGCTATCTCTGAGCTCTTATCTGAGGAGACTCGTCTTGGATTGAGCTCGAATACCCACATGGATACTGCTCTCGCTGCTATCTCTTCTACTTCATCTAAGTTGATTGATGTCAATGATCTCTCTGCTCTCCTACAACAGATTATGTCTGGCTCTGGTAATCCTTCTACCGCCTTATCTGCTTCTGCACCTACAGGTATATCACCATGGTACTTTGATTCTGGATGTAGTAATCATATGACCTCTGATTCATCTATCTTTTCCTCAAAATCATCTAAGTCTTTTTTTCCTACCATCTCTACTGCTAATGGTTCATCTATGAAAGTTGAACATGTTGGACATGTCTCTACTCCTACTTTGTCCCTTCCCAACACCTATTATGTTCGTAACCTTATGTTTAATCTTGTATCTGTTGGCCAACTATGTGATCTTGGTCTCTCTGTTACATTTTTTCCTACTGGTTGTGTTGTGCAGGATCTACAGACGCGTCAGACTCTTGGGATAGGCCGTAGACATGGAAAGTTATTTCAACTTATACATCTTCGTCTTCCCATTACTACAGCTGCCGTCACCCACCTCTACTCCTCGTCAGTTCCCTTTGGAATTTGGCACTCTCGCTTAGGGCATGTCTCATTAAGTCGATTACGTTTTCTTATTTCTAAAGGTGTTCTAGGTTCTACTATTAATGAACATCTTGATTGTCAGTCTTGTCAACTTGCAAAACAGCATGCGTTATCTTTTCATAAAAGTACTTCTGTTACATTTGCACCTTTTGATTTAGTTCACTCTGATATTTGGGGGCCTGCTCCCACAGCTACTATGGGAGGTTCTCGGTATTTTGTTATTTTTGTGGATGATTTCTCTCGATACACTTGGCTTTATATCTTAAAAAATCGATCTCAATTACAACAGACCTACTATGATTTTGCTAGTATGATCAAAACTCAATTTTCTCGTGTAATCAAAATTTTTCGCTCAGATAATGCTCAAGAATACTGTGATACCTCCTTTCTTGCCTCCCTACGAGCACAAGGCACTCTTCCGCACCGATCTTGTCTTGGTACCTCCCAACAAAATGGGAGAGCGGAACGAAAACATCGTCATTTACTTGATACTTCACGTGCCTTACTTATTTCCTCTGGTTGTCCCGAAAGTTTTTGGGGGGAAGCTGCTCTCACAGCTGCGTACACGATTAATCGAGTTCCTTCACCTATCATCAATAATCTTACTCCATATGAGCGACTTCATAATTCCCCTCCTGATTATCATTCTCTTCGGGTTTTTGGTTGTGTTTGTTTTGTCTTATTACAACCCCATGAGCGAACCAAATTAGAGCCTAGAGCTCGAATGTGTTGTTTCTTGGGATATGGGATTGAACATAAAGGCTATCGATGTTGGGATCCTTTATCTCGTCGTCTTCGAGTATCTCGACATGTTGTCTTTTGGGAACATAAAATGTTCTCTTCTTTATCCTCCTTTCAGGTATCCCCTTCTTCTGCGCCTCCTTATATTTCTGATCCCACCATTGACCTTTTTCCGGAGGACGTTGATGTACCAGGTGTTTCTCCTAATGACACTATCCATGATACGCCACCGATGACTATCTATCCCTTAGAGTCATCGTCTGCTGATCCTGCACCTCCAGTTGCACCTTCTGATCTTGAGGATTTTCCAGTCTGTCGTTCCACTCGGGTAAGGGAAGCTCCTATTCATCTTCGAGATTATCATTGTTTTTCCACTGTATTGGCTCAATATGAGCCTCGTTCCTATCGTGAGGCATGTACTAATCCTATTTGGCAGCAAGCTATGTCTAAGGAACTACAGGCTCTTGATAAGACTCATACTTGGGATATTGTTGATCTTCCTCCTGGAAAATCTGTTATTGGATGTCGATGGGTCTATAAGATTAAGACCCGATCTGATGGAACTGTCGAGCGATACAAAGCTCGTCTTGTGGCTAAGGGTTTTACTCAGGAGTATGGTATTGATTATGAGGAAACATTTGCCCCTGTTGCCAGACTCACATCCATTAGGAGTCTTCTTGCTATCGCTGCGGCTCGTGGTTGGTCTTTGTGTCAGATGGATGTCAAGAATGCTTTTCTTAATGGCGATTTGACTGAAGAAGTTTACATGCAGCTTCCTCCTGGGTCTCCATCTTCTTCCCATCAGGTGTGCCGTCTTCGTCGTGCTCTTTATGGTCTCAAACAAGCTCCACGTGCATGGTATGCCAAGTTTAGCTCTACCATCCGGGATCTTGGCTTCTCCGCTAGTGATTATGACTCTGCTCTCTTTATTCGAAAGACTACTCGTGGCATTGTTTTCTTCTTCTCTACGTTGATGATATGATTATTACCGGTGATGATGTTCGAGGTATCTCTGAGCTACAAGACTTTCTCCATCGTCACTTTGAGATGAAAGATCTTGGCCCCTTGAGCTACTTTCTTGGCCTTGAGGTTTCATTTGGACCTACTGGTTATTCTCTTACTCAAGCCAAGTATTCCTCGGATCTTCTTACACGTGCTGGTCTTTCTGATAGTAAGATCGCATCAACCCCTTTAGAAGCGAATCTTCATCTTACCGCTACTGATGGTAACTACTATCTAATGCTACCTTATATAGACAGCTCGTCGGCAGCCTTATATATCTGACTGTTACTCGTCCTGACATTGCCCATGCTGTTCATCTGGTCAGTCAGTTCATGTCTACCCCTCGCTCCACCCCTATGCTGCTGTACTTCGCATTCTCCGGTATGTGAAGGGCACCCTCTTTCATGGTCTACATTTCTCCAGTAAGTCCTCATTGGAGCTTCGTGCGTATTCTGATGCAGACTGGGCTGGAGATCCTACGGATCGTCGTTCTACCACTGGTTTCTGTTTTTTTTAGGAGACTCCCTCATATCTTGGCGTAGTAAAAAGCAGACACTTGTTGCTCGCTCTAGCACTGAAGCTGAATATCGTGCTCTGGCTGATACTACACAAGAACTGCTTTGGCTTCGATGGCTTCTTCAGGATATGGGTGTTAGTCATTCAGGAGCTACTGTGCTTCATTGTGACAATCGAAGCGCCATCTTGATTGCTCATAATGACGTTTTTCATGATCGTACTAAACATATTGAGATTGACTGTCACTTTATTCGTCAACATGTGGTTCGCGGCACGATCCATCTACTCCCTGTTTCATCTGCCGACCAGACAGCTGATATTTTCACAAAGTCTCTTCTACCTGGTCGTTTTGATACTCTCATTACCAAACTCAAGTTGGTCTCTGCAAAACCTCCTTGACTTTGAGGGGGGGTGTTAATGTAATATATGTATATACCTAGGGGTATTATAGTCTTTTACCGTCTTTAGTTTGCCTATATAAAGAGGCTTTTGTTATTGTAAATTCATTCATTCAATATATACATTCTTATATATCTCTTATTCTCTCTCTACATATATATATGTTCTAACACTCTGGTAGCTAAAGTACTTCAATGTAAGTATTTTCCATCTAGAGGTTTCTTGAAAACAAGTATAGGCAGAAGACCATCCTATGTGTGGAGATCCATCCTCCACGGACGAGAACTGGTATTGAGAGGTAGTAGATTAAGAGTTGGGAATAGACTGTCCATCAGTGTCCTTAATGATCCATGGCTGCCACGGGATGCAGATTTCTGACCAACCACTTCGATCCAATTCCTTAACAATCATTTCTATGTTGCAGATCTCATTGAAAATGGCTGCTGGAAGCAATATTTATTGACGGTTTTGTTTAGTGTAAGAGATCAAGAAGCAATAAATTGAATCCCTTTGTGCCCAACTGGTGGTGATAATCAATGGATATGGCATTATACACCGCATGGGCGTTTCACATTTTCATTAGCTTATAAAGTGGGAAGCTCCATGTATTTACAATCCATTCCTAGCACATCAAATGCATTGTCTAACTTAAAGTTGATTTGGGCTTGTAATATACCCTCAAGGAAATGCTGCTTTTCTATTCCTATGCTTAAGATTACTTTTTGTTATAGAAAAGGAAATGTGGTTGCCCGCAAGCTAGCGGAAACGGAACCAAACAAATTTATTTATGTTTTTGATATATTATGAATTAAAAAGAAAACGCTTTAAAATAAAAGTTTTTTAAAGAAATTACGAGGCGAGTGAAAACAAAACGCAACGTGTTAGAGATATAAGAAAACAAAACATGGTGCCACGTAGTAGGCCCGCACTTGTGTAAAACAAATTGGGATAAGAGCCAACCCACATGCGTTCTTACCAGCGTTGCCTTCCTACTCGGTTTACTTTCCTTTTTCATTACTCGTCCATATTCTCACTACCTTAAACGGCGCGTGACCTTCAACTTCTTCATCATCATCATTATTATTATTATTATTAGGGTAAATTATCCTACTAACACTTGAACTTTTCAAAAATCCAGCTTTTACACTTGTATTTATTTTTGCTTTAAACTGACACTTGAACTATAAAATATCACCTTGTTTGTCATTCCATCCAAAATTTCCGTCATATTTCATTTTCCATCTAATTCCTAGGTGCATTTTCGTCTTTTTACAATTATGAGCATTTTATTATTATTATGGTTTTATTTTCAATGGTAATTTTGTCATTTCACTTTATTATTAAAAATCTAAAAAATATTTTTTTGTAATCTCAAAGGTTTGATCCTACATTCACGCGCCTAACTAAATCATATCTATCAAATAGAACAATTATATATATATATGACTTTATTTGAAATTTATATTTTATATTGTAATTACAAAAATAATAAATAAGCATTTTATATTGAAATTACATTTTATATTTTAAATATAAATTATATTAAATATAAACATTCTCAAAAAATATTATCAAATGACACAATTCAAACCACAAGTTTTAGTTGTTGTCACATTCCTCAAACCTTGCACTGAAGTTCTTTTTCAACTCTTTTGTTTCGAATTCGAGATGTTCTTTTACACAATGTCATTGCTGACACGAATAATAAAATAATGTCATTCTAAAAAAACTTCAAAATTTGTATTCTGCAACGAATTCAAAGTGAAAAAAAATTTAAGGTTTGAGGAAGGGAATGGTTGCGAAGACATATGATTTAAATTATGTTGTTTGCATAATATTTTTTCAAAATCTTTATATTTAATATAATTTTCAAATAATATAAATTTTTGTATTTGTCCAAATGATAAAAGGTAAACTATCTCAGATGCACCTCTTAAATGTCAAAATACAGCTTTTGCACCTCAAAGATATTTTGTACATAGAGTGCTATTAATGTTTCAAAACTTCTTACTACATGCACTTCTGTTAAGTCAAACAGTTAAGTCTTTAATTTTGCCGTAGTCAACATTTTTTTACTATTTGTCACTGTTTCAGTCAGGGGCATTTTTATCCAAATTTTTAATTTTTTTAAAAAATTCTTTTCTCTCTCCTTTTTCCTCTTTTCTCTCTCTTCATTCTTTCTCTCTCCATTAATTTAATTTTTTTTTTCTCTCTTTTTCTTCTTCCTTTTTCTATTTTCCTTCTTTCTCTCTCCTTCTTCTCCTCATTATCCTCGAGAACTACAATTAGACAAAAGTTCAGCCATAAAGTAAACTTCTCAACTTTGACCTCTGTTAGAAAATTACCCCCTCCTTGAAATATATAAAGCTGGAGTTCTGGTGCTGTTGGTGAATATATATCAAATATGCATTCACAAGAAATGAAGCAACAAAACAACACAGATAATTATGTTTTAAAATTTACAATTATCCATTTCAGCATTTCAAGATTAATTTCTTCTGAGAATGAAAAGATAAACGTTTCAAAGCAATCTGTCCTTAAGAATTTGAACAGTGACGGTCATCGAGTCTATGAAAGTCAAATTAGCAAGGGACTTATTTTGTAAATATCAAAGAAACCAAAGGGTCAATACGAATTATCCGTTTGCTACCGTTCTCTAAGTTCTCATCTTGGAAAACCCTAAAGACACAAATACAGGAATCCCCAATAAGAAGGTCGGTTATGCAGAGTATCTGAGATCATGAAAAACACAACGTGGGTGCAAAGAATGCATGCCTTAACCCACATCTTGACCACTCCCACAAACACGCCGAGCCTTGATTCCCAGTTCTTCATTTCTACACAAGTTCCCTGCTACATTAACTGGGATTACCCACCGATTCTCTGCAAGGAAGGTAACAACACCTTTCCGCCTCTGCTTCTGAAATGGGCTTTCTCACAATTCCTCGAAAGGGCTTCAAGATTAGGTCTACCCATGACTTCTTGGAGGTCTAAGTGCCCGTATCACGTACCCCCACCATTGATACTAGCTAAAGGAGTGGAGGAAGCTCAGTGGGGCGAAGAAGAGAAGAGAGAAAAAAAATTTAAATTAATGGAGAGAGAAAGAAGGAAGAAAGAGAAAAGAGGAAGAAGAAGGAGAGAGAAAAGAAAAAAAAAATTTAAAAAAATTTAAAATAAAATGGACAAAAATGCCCCTGATTGGAACAGTGGCAAATAGTCAAAAAAAGTTGACTAACGATAAAATTAAAGACTTAACTGTTTGACTTAACAGAGGTGCATGTAGTGGGACGTTTTGAAACGTTAATGGCACTCTCTATGTACAAAAAATCTTTGAGGTGCAAAAGCTGGATTTTGACATTTAAGAGGTGCATCTGAGATAGTTTACCCAATGATAAATGCTTATTTATTGTTTATACGGTGGTTCAAATCTAGGAACTCACAAATATAATTATTTTAAATTTATTTTGGTATCATCTAGTATGCAATATAAAATATAAGTTTCATATAATTTAACATGGCTCCAGTGGGTTAATATAATTTTGTCATTCGTGTGGTTGAGGGATTGAATCTCTCCAATTTAAGAAGATTTTTCAGATTTTTTAAAATTTTATGAAAAGACAAAATTATCCTTAAAAATAAAAATTTAATAATTTTAAAAGACGAAAATGCCCCTAAGAATTGGATGGAAAATGAAATCTGACGGAAATTTTGGATGGAAGGGCAAATGACGTGATATTTTATAGTTCAAGTGTCAGTTCAAAGCAAAAATAAATATAGGTACAAAAACTGAATTTTTGAAAAGTTCAAGCGTTAGTAGGATAATTTACACTTATTATTATTATGATTATTATTATTATTATTTTCTAAAACAAATATACTCTAAAATTTTAATAATCAAAGAAAATATTTTAAAATTTTATAAAATTTTATAAAATTTTTTGTTAACATTTTAGAATTATAATATATTTTAAATATTTAAATATTTTTATTTATATATAAAATATTTCCTTAATTTTAATAAAATAATTTGTTTGTAATATGACTTCTTTGAATAAAAACTATATAGGATGTATTTGGATAAAAATTCAATTTTTTAAAATTATATTAAATAAAAATTTTAAATTTATAATTATATTTAACTATTGATTTTTATTTTAAAATTAAAATAATAAAAATATGACTAATACAATTTTTAAAGTTAAAATTTTAATATAATTATACTACAAAAATAACTATTAACATTATAAATTCAAATTCTTACACGAAATCGTAAGTAGTTAGGGGACTAGCCTCAAGAAATGTTATCTACTTATGGTGCGCCGAATTCACGTGATATTATAAAATTTTATTATTTCTTATATATTTTGTAATAAATATTTAGTATTATTTAATTTAAAAAATAAACAAAATAAATTTTAAATATAAAAAATAATAATTTTGTTCCTAAATTATTTTTTGTTTGATAGATTATCTCCAATAATTTTTTTATTTTAAAATTTAAGTTTATTTTCAAATTTTAAATTTATGAATTCAAACGTAAAGTAACATATTTTAATTATCCAAAATATATTAATTAAGAATTGAATCTTAAATATTAAGTTATTAAACTTTAAGATTATAAAAGGAAAAAAATACAATATTTATAATGCAATTTTATTTAATATATGATACAAATAAAATATTTGTAAAAAATAAAAAATTTCAATAAATGATAAGGTAAAATTGATAGAAGATGAGAAGTGGAAAAGAAATAGACTTACTTAGTGAGTGTTTAATTTTAATGAATTAACTAATGTTTTACTAAACTATACATCTATATATCAATTTAGTTTTTTCATAGTCATCCAAAACAAATGAATTAATAATGAGTTTATTAAATTTATATAAACTTATATTTACGTATGCAAATGTTTAAAATAAAGCTAAAATTCTATCCGATTATTTAAAAGTAAATTAATTTAGATATAGGTATAGTTTAAAAGTCTCGTCCATAATTACTAATTTTGATAAAGTTAAGTAAAAACAATATATAAAATTTATAAAATATATAAAAATATATATGATAAGGTAAAAAAGTGAGTTCCTCAGTAATTCAACAAAATGTATGTCATGTGTTTATAGTGGGACGTATAGATGGCTTTGAACCTATTCGTCGGAATGTTTGGTGATGATTTTTCCGGTGATTGTCCATCTCAGTACGTGAAAAATCTATAAACAATTTAAAAGAAACTTTTGTCTTTGCCAAACTCTCCAATGATAAAGTCAAGAAGGAATAAAAAATGTGCAAGAGGAGAAGATCTTGATCTTCTTAAATTTTTTGCACAAAAAAGTTAGGGTTTAGAACACAAACTGATTATGAACAAACTCTAGAAAAATAAGAGAGAGAAAGTTAATGTAGAATATATTTATTTGAGTAGAATATTCATTACCCTTACCCTTAGCAGATAGAAAACCCTTCTTATTTATAGGGGACTTCACTTATTTGAGTGTATCATGCAGTCTCTAAACTGCACCACTTGTTGTCGGGTTAGGGTTAGTTTGACCTTTTGAGAGTATTTAATGTTCTTTGATATGACAGATAATAATGATAGTTGTGTCGTAGGTTAGAGCTAGCAATGGCAAGTTGGAAAATTGCGTATGCTTTTTGTATGTTGTCCTATCATATCAAAACGATACTTCATCAACAGACATCTCGCTTTGGAGCCAAAGAACATGAGCTTCAAAATCTCACCACCTCCACACTTTGTTAGGGCTCCCGATAATCGCATCTCACTATCCGCGATCTTGGCGACATGCGGTCCTTGGTGTTCTTGCATTCTATTGTGGCCTTCCGACTGACTGGAGGTGTTGTATGTCTATTCACCTCGTTCACCAACCACATGTATTCATATCTCTTCGATATATATTAATGGATAATGAACTAAAAATTAACAAATATTGTAGGTAATCTAATGCCAATGTAAATATATTAAACAGCAATGGTATTGACATTGAAGTTATTGCTAATGTCACCAATGGACCAAATTTAATGAGAAAAGAAAAACCCAAAAGAAGGGGAATGATTAATGAAATAAATTAATTACTTAAGTTAGGTGCATCAAGACAAACAAGATGGTTCGAGTATAAAATTATAAGTAAAGAATCCTTTTTCTTAAAAATATAGAAAACCATAAATTTTTTTTTGAATGTATAATAATTTTACTTTAAAAAAACAACAAAAGGGATAATTTTATTACACTATTAACTATACTAAATTGATAAAAATAAAGAAAGAACCATTAGATCTTCATCACGTCTTCAATTCTTCTACTACTATTGCAAAACAAATGAGAAGAACAACCTATCTTATGGTAAAAAAAAAAAAAACTAAAAAAAAATTGTCTAAAATAAATTAATGAAAAATTGCCTTTCTAATCTTATGTTTTGGGTTCTTTTTTTATATACACTATTGCATATTTATTTTTATTTTAATTGGATGAAGTATTTAAAAATTTGATAAAAATATATTTAATCGAATTAACGAGAGATTAAATTTTAAAATTTTAAAGTTAAAATCAAATAAAATTTTGTAAATGAATGACCTAAAAGAAAGTATAAAATCGCAAAAATACATGGTGGCTGAACTATTTCTCTAACATCACTTTAATAGTTGACTTATTGTATTAGCATACAAAATTCGAATAGTCAAACCAAACTATCAAGAAAATTTAAAAAATTCAATTTTTTTTATAGTAAAAATCTATTTTATGTTTATGTTGTTCATAAATATGTGCATATCATATAACTAATTTGTAATAAATTATAAATTCAAATATTGGTAATATGAAGATGATTTCTTTTTTAAAAAATAATTAAAATATATTATTTTTAATTAATTCATTGTATTGTTTTTTTTTTGTAAGTATATTTTTCCACAAATTGGTATTTGACAATTAAACGGATCACTTGATAGAAATTCGGTATACTAAAATTTTATTTTTATTTTTAGGTGGATAAAATAGATAAAGCAAAAAAGAAAAAGAAATATATGAGGGAAAACAAAACGCAACGGGCAGGTGTGGGTTAGAGATAGTAGAAAATAAAGAGGGTGGTGCCACGTAGAAGGCCAGCATTTTGTGTAAAACATATGGGATAAGAGGCCAACCCACATGCGTTCTTACCAGCACTCTGTTTACTCTTTTTCTTTACTCGCCCATCTTCTCACTACCTTAAAACGCGCTTGACTTTCAACTTTATTATTATTATTATTATTTTAAAAATATACTCAAATTTTTTAATAATAAAAAAATATTTTTAAATTTTATAAAATATTTTTAAATTTTATAAAATATTTTTAAAATTCTTTTGTTAATATTTTAATATTATAACATATTTTAAATTTATAAATATTTTTATTTACATATAAAATATTTTTCTTGATATTAATGAAATATCATTTGTCTCTAATATCATTTTTTAGAATAAAAACTATATATATATAGAGGATGTATTTGAATACAAATTTAAGTGTTTAAAATTATAGTAAAGGAAAATTTTTATATTTATTATATTTAAGTATCAATTTTTTTTATTTTTAAATTATAAAAACACGAGTACTATAATTTTTTAAAATTAAAATTTTAATATAATTGTACTAAAAAAATTTTAAAAAATAGGATATTTTAACGTCGACAATTTAAAACAACTGGAATACTTAACTTTTTAGGTGAGTCCAAAAAATAAAAATTGAATCACGTGAAAATTATTTAATGACAGTGATACGATTGTAATATGATGATGATAAAAATAATAATTTGTCGATGTAATATGATGATGATAAAAATAATAATTTGTGGATTAAAATCGTCATATTAATTTGTTTATATTTTTTATTATAAAATAAAGTAAAAGTAATAGTAAAAAATAAAAAAAAGTAAAAATAATAAAAAAAAATTAAAGGAAAAGAGAAGGAAAAAAAGATTAAAATCACTCTAAAAAAAGAAAAAGTAAAAAAATTGAATTTTTTTTAATCAATTCAAATTTAATTTTTAAAATATACAATATATATATTTCAAAAAAAAATTTAAAATTTATTCCCAATTCAAAGTTCTTGAATCTCCGAAACAAATTTAAAAAGGACAATTGATAGGCAATTATTTTGTTAAATTAAGTAATTCTAAATATTTATTATAAAATATATAAAAAATAACATTTAATGACGTTTGAATTCATTTTAAAATTTTAAAAATATTTTATAAAATTTTCTTTAATTATTGAAAATATTTAACTTTGTATAAAAAGAAAATAATACTTACTTATACTTATATTATTAAATTTGAAGAAGACATTCTAATTCTTGTGTTTCCTAAAACTGCCTCAATATACCTCATAATATATATATATATATATATTTTGTATACTTTAAAAATTAAGTTTGAATTAATGAAGAATTTAAAATCAAATTTGAATTAATTAAAAAAATTTATTTTTTTTTTACTTTTTTTTTAATTTTTTTAGAGAGACTTTAATTTCTGTTTTCCATCTCAAAAAAGACAATTTATAGGTAATTAAATTTAATTATATATTTAAAATATATAATTAAATTTTATTTTAATATATATAATTTTTATATATTAAGATATTAAGAGATTTATCAAAATTTTTGAATCTCAAAAATAAATTTTAAATGGGCAATTGATAGACAATTAAATTTAATTATATATTTTAATATTTTAATATTTTAATATATATAATTTTTATATATTAAAATATTAAGAAATTAAATTTAAAATATATAATTAGATTTAATTGTGTATCAATTGCCCCTTTAAAAATTATATAAACACTATCATTGATAAATATAGTTATAATTTGTAAATATTTTTCAACCCTAGCTACACGTTATTTTCAAGTTAGGGCATTGGTGGATATATCAAAACCTCTTCAACGAATCTTGAGGATTTTGACTATCCTTTTCTCTCAGATTTTGCCACTTCATTTTTTTGAAAACCACACTTACTTGGCAGTGGAATAATGAATGCAAATCCCAAAAAGCCTGAAGATGTGATTTGGAACACCAACAGACGGCCAATCAAGCCGCCTGAAGCAATTACATTTATTCTCCTCGGGCAGACGCAGTAAGGTACACTCCTCTCTGCTCTTACTAATTTGAAACAGAAACGGTAGGTAAAAGGAGTTTTTGTTCCTTAATAACCTCCATTGAACTGAGAAATCGGAAAAACACTTCAACCCACAACTGTTCTTCTTAAAAGTACCCGCCGGTAGTTGTTTAAACTCGCCTATTTGAACTGTTAGGCGACGAATTTTCTGCTCTCAGTCACGCCCATTTGCTGAATCTTGAAGAAAAGGTATGTTCTCTTACTCAACGGGACTGATTAAGCATGAATTTCGTTTATTGGGGATTTTCGTGAACTGAATCTTGCATATATTAAGGTATATATGAATGTGAAAACTAGGGCTTTTGATTTTTCTTCTCGGTTTTTATCTTTGTTGGTGGAGATGATCTGTTTTATTGGTATATAATGGTCTATTTCACGTTTAGGAGTTTGAGTATTCTACTGTTTATGCTTAAACATCTTGAATGCACACGGTTTTGATGATTGTTAACACTCAAATCTCATAAGTCATTGGTGTAAACACAGTGTTTTGGGTGTTTAAATGTTGTGAGCTCATTTTTTTTCTCACTCTATGCTTACTGTCAAAATTCAAAATTTGTGTTGAAATGATGATTTATCAGTTTATACCTGTGACCAGTTGCTAATTTGAGGTTTACCTGTTGAAAACGCACTATTTTGCTTACTATATACTGGCTGTCAAGTTCAGATTGTTTTTTGACATGATGCCTTAGTGAGCTATGCTTATTGTCAGTTGCTGATTTAGTATATATATGTTAAAGTTACATCGTTTTATTGATCTATGCCTACTGCTAGATTTTAGATTGTGTGTTGGTAGGCTTATTGACAGATTTCTGATGTTGTGTTGGTTTGCTTACTGCCAGTATAAAATTCTGAGTTTAAACTGTTGCACACAAACTGTTATCTATAAATATGCTTACTGCCACTTCAGTTTGTGTTTCAATGTTGAAACTGGATGATTTTCTCTATCTACTTATTGCCAGTTAGGATCTTATGTGTATTTGTTGGATACATCCTGTTTTCCTATATATGACAGTAGGGAATCTGCGAATTATCTGTGCACAGCGTACTGTTCTCTTGCAACACTCGAAATGCTGCAGCACCATCAATGCTGCAGCAATTCTCTTGATGGCAGGCTGCACTAGATTGATTTCCTTTACTCTGTTTTATCCATGTGAGCCTATTAACAGCATATTACTTAATGTTTACCTGTCAAGAGCACACTGACTTATGCATGATTCTGTGATGTTTTGTGTTTAATTGTTGAATCTATGTGTGAGCTAATGCATGAATTCTTGCGGACCAATTCTTATATGTGTTTGGAAATGCTGTCACAAATAGCTCTAACATTTGCCCGTGTTCTAGATGCCTAGGGTGAAACAAATCGCAAGAAAATGTACTAAGGCAAAGTTTGCCTCTTTGGATGCTGAGACTAGGTTTCAAGAAACCTATAGCGATAAGAAGTTTCTGGCAGATCTGGGATTCATTTCAAATGGAGAGGATCCTTATCCTCTTCCCGCAGAGTGCAGAACCATGATCCAAACCTTAGGCTGGAACAAATTCAGCAATCAACGAATTCAGCCGGACATCTCTATTGTCCGTGAATTTTATTCAAACCTCTGGCCTAACAACATTTATTCTGTTTTTGTCAGGGAACACCAGGTTCCTTTAAATCCAAAGATCATCAATCAGCTGTTTGATCTTCAAGATTTCAACAATGATACAGATGACTACCATTCACTGTCTTTAAACCTCACAAATGAAGTCTGGGACCAAGTGTTGAAGGACGTTACTGTTCCAGGAACCCAATGGACTTGTTCCCAGCACGGGAACAAGACTTGCCGCAGAGAGTTCCTGACTGACGAAGCTAAGGTCTGGTTCTACTTCATCTGCCACTCCTTAATGCCCACCGCACACACGTCTACCTTCAACATGGACATAATACTGCTGCTCTCCTGCATTATCAAAGGCAAGACCATCAACGTGGGCAAGATTATCTGTGATCAGATTAGAGCATGCGCCAACTGCAAGACTGGGGAAATGTACTTCCCAACGCTCATTTGTTTGCTGTGCAGAGCCTCCGGGGTGATGGTGGCCATCGATGATGGGGACTTATATGCCCAAGGCACGATATCCGCTCATGACTTGAGTAGAATTCTGCCCGCAACCTCAGCACAACCATCCAGGACTAGCTCTCGAATGCAATCAGCCAGCAGACCAACTGTCCCATAGTCCCCCACAAACTCCAATGCTCCAGCAATCGATATGCAGCAGCTACACGCGAAGTTGCAAGTGTACTGGCGGTATGTTCGAGACCACGATGCAGCTATCTTCCGTTCCCTGCCAGTACCGAGGCAACAAGCTGGTGAACCATGGCCCACTTTTCCAGACCAACTTCTGCCAGATGACTGCACTATGGGCAGCGACGAGGACATATAGCAACCCTCCCTGTACTTCGGGAGTGGTTCTATTTCTCTTCCCTCTATCTTTAATATACTGCTTTTCTCTCTCTCAGTAATTGTATTCCCTTTATATTGACCTGATGTTCAGGCTTAACCTTTTTCTGTGTGGATGCTGAATGTTATTTTTGACTACTGCAATGAGGACATTGCTCCCTCTTAAGTTTGGGGGAGGGTGTTCTTCTTGCTAGTTATTAGTCCTTCTTGTTGAATGATGATGATGGAATCTTGTTGAATGATGTTGGATGATATTTTTTTCGGTTGAATGATGCTGGCTGATATTATTTTCTTCTGATGATGAATAGATGAGGCACTTTTATCTTTTATAGGATGCTCTGCAAGAAATTCTGAAATGAATAAATGCTTTGTGTTGAGTAGATGACTGCAGTAGGAAGTCTTGTGTTTCTTTTCATCTAGTGATTAGTTGGTTGTACCGGCCTTGGGATTGCAATTGATGATGATTTCTTGAACCAAAAACTCAAATTCTTGTATGTCAAGTACCTTTTTTTAGATATATAGATATTAGCTGACATTGGGGGATAATTCTTTTTGCTCCAAACAATTTTATGCAACATAGTCTTAACCTAGATTTTTTTTTGTTCATAACAAGAATTAGTTGTGGTATGAAGAAACAGAATTCTTGGACTCATTTGTGATATCTCTTGAGGAGAAATCCTAGTAGAATCAATAGCAATGAAATGATTAAGGCAATTTTTTTTTTAACCGATTGGGCCTTTCTAGCTGACCCTACTGCATTATACTTTCCTAGTTAGCCAAGTTGAGCCTAAAATCTGTTTTCTTTCATCTCAAATCATGTAACTAGCCACTGTTCCAAAATATTTGCGTGTATCTTTTCTTTGACACCCGTTAACTCGATCTCAATCTGCCTAGAACACTAAGTTTGGGGGAAGAGAAAAGACATAAAAGATGTAGCGATGCTGCCGCATTGGTATTGCGGCAGCATTTTGAATCTGGGTAGTTGTGTATTGGTGAAAGAGAAAGGACATAAAAGATGTACTGATGCTGCAGTATTGGTGTTGCGGCAGCAGGCCTTTTGCTGCAGCATTCTGAATCTGTGGCAATTGTAGGTTGAAAAACATGAAAAATCCGAGAAATTGTGCACCAAAAAGAAAGAACTCTCAGCACTTGAGAGTGTGAAAAAAAAAATTTAACATTTTACTGCTGAATCTATAACAGATGTGTGTTGGAAACTCTGAAAAATTGGAGGAAAAGAAGAAGACTCTCAGTACTTGAGAGTATGATAGAAAGAAGAAAGAAACAGACCAGAACTCATCATTACTTGATTACTTCTTGGGTATTAAGAGGAGAAAATTGTGGTAGATCATGAAGAGAAATGTTTGAGCTCAATGTGTTCAAGGCAGGTTGGGGCTGAGTTTGAGCCTACTGTGTACCCAAATTTATCATGCCTGAACCCAAGCCAACAATACAACCAGAGTAAGACCTCTTTGATCCTTGCTATTGAGATGACTACATTAGTGGAGAGAGGTACGATAAATTAGAGTTTGATTATGCAAAATGAATTTAGGGATTATCATTTGTTGATTCATGAGCAGGAACTAAATAGGGGACAAACTATACACACACACTGGAGTAAAATGCATATTTGATCTTGATTTGGTTAGTATTTTGATGTTTGAAAAATTGGGACTTGATACCTACTTGAATTTTAAAATTTATAATCTGAAATCGCAAGTCCCAAGTTAGCCAATGTACTACTTGACTGATTATTGGATGATTGGCATATTTCTCTCTACTTTGCACTATTGCAGCATTGCTCGGGACGAGCAATAGTTTAAGTTTGGGGGTGTGATAACTCTACGATAGTAGAGTTATTTGCACATATTTTGCCTCATTTTTAGCATGATTTGTAGAAGTTGTCTCTTAATCTTGAATGAAATGCTCTACATTGTACATTTTCCCTTTTTACATTTAATTTTACCGATTTAGTTCATTAGATAAAAATTTCACTGCTTATTTAAATTAAATTCTGATTTTCTTTGATTTTTAATTGTAGCACAGAAAAATAAGAGAGAGAAAGAGTTAATGTAGAATATATTTATTTGAGTAGAAGATTCATTACCCTTACCCTTAGCAGATAGAAAACCCTTCTTATTTCTATCGTTCTTATTTATAGGGAACTTCACTTATTTGAGTGTATCATGCAGTCTCTAAACTGCACCACTTGTTGTCGGGTTAGGGTTAGTTTGACCTTTTAAAAGTATTTAATGTTCTTTGATATGACACATAATAATGATAGTTGTGTCGTAGGTCAGAGCTAGCAATGGCAAGTTGGAAAATTGCATATGCTTTTTGTATTTTGTCCTATCATATCATAACGATACTTCATCAACAGACATCTCGCTTTGGAGCCCAAGAACATGAGCTTCAAAACCTCACCACCTCCACACTTCGTTAGGGCTCCCGATAATTGCACCTCACTATCCGCGATCTTGGTGACATGCGGTCCTTGGTGTTCTTGCATTCAATTGTGGCCTCTCGGTTGACTTGGAGTGTTGTATGTCTATTCACCTCGTTCACCAACCACATGTATTCATATCTCTTCGATGTATATTAATGGATAATGAGCAAAAAATTAACAAGTATTGTAGGCAATCTAATGCCAATGTAAATATATTAAACAACAATGGTATTGACATTGAAGTTATTGCCAATGTCACCAATGGACCAAATTTAATGAGAAAAGAAAAACCCAAAAGAAGGGGAATGATTAATGAAATAAATCAATTATTTAAGTTAGGTGCATCAAGGCAAACAAAATGGTTCGAATATAAAATTATAAGTAAAGAATCCTTTTTCTTAAAAATATAGGAAACCATAAATTGTTTTTTAATATATAATAATTTTACTTTAAAAAAAACACAACAAAGGGATAGTTTTATTACATTATTAACTATACTAAATTGATAAAAATAAAGAAAGAACCATTAGATCTTCATCATGTCTTCAATTCTTCTACTACTATTGCAAAACAAATGAGAAGAACAACCTATCTCATGGTAAAAAAAAATTGTCTAAAATAAATTAATGAAAAATTGCCTTTCTAATCTTATGTTTTGGGTTCTTTTATATATACACTATTATATCTTTATTTTTATTTTAATTGGATCAAATATTTAAGAGTTTCCTTATCAACTCTTTTAATTTACTGGGTTAATAAAAATGTATTTAATGGAACTAATGAGGGATTAAAATTTAAAATTTTTAAATTAAAATCAAATAAAATTTTATAAATGAATGACCTAAAAAAAAATATAAAGCAAAAACTCAAGTCTTGAAATCGCAAAAATACGTGGTTGCTGAACTATTTCTCTAACATCACTTTAATAGTTGAGTTATTGTATTAGCATACAAAATTCGAATAGTCAAACCAAACTGTCAAGAAAATTTAAAAAATTCAATTTATTTTTTCAATAAAAACCTATTTTATGTTTATGTTCATAAATATGTGCATATCATATAACTAATTTGTAATAAATTATAAATTCAAATATTGGTAATATGAAGATGATTTCTTTTAAAAAATAATTAAAATATATTATCTTTAATTAATTCATTATATTGTTTTTTTTTTGTAAGTATATTTTTCCACAAATTGGTATTTGACAATTAAAAGGTTCACTTGATAGAAATTAGGTATACTAAAATAAAATTTACCTAATAAAATTTTAATTTAATTTTTTTGGTGGATAAAATAAATAAAGCAAAAAAGAAAAAGAAAAAGAAAATTGATTATATGAGTGAAAACAAAACGCAACGGGCACGTGTGGGTTGGAGATAGAAGAAAATAAAGAGGGTGGTGCCACGTAGAAGGCCAGCATTTTGTGTAAAACATATGGGATAAGAGGCCAACCCACATGCGTTCTTACCAGCACTCTGTTTACTCCTTTTCTTTACTCGCCCATCTTCTCACTGCCTTAAATCGCGCGTGACTTTGAACTTTATTATTATTATTATTATTTTAAAAATATACTCTAAATTTTTAATAATAATAAAAAAAATTTTAAAATTTTTTTGTTAATATTTTAATATTATAACATATTTTTATTTACATATAAAATATTTTCTTGATATTAATGAAATATCATTTGTCTCTAATATCATTTTTTAGAATAAAAACTATATATATAGAGGATGTATTTGAATACAAATTTAAGTGTTTAAAATTATAGTAAAGGAAAATTTTTATATTTATTATATTTAAGTATAGATTTTTTTTAATTATAAAAAGACGAGTATAATTTTTAAAAATTAAAATTTTAATATAATTGTACTTAAAAAATAATTTTAAAAAATAAGATATTTTGACACTGAAAACTATTTAATGACACTCATGCGATTGTAATATCATGATGATAAAAATAATAATTTGTGGATGTAATATCATAATGATAAAAATAATAATTTGTGGATGAAAATTGTCATATTAATTTGTTCATATTTTTTATTATAAAATAAAGTAAAAGTAATAGTAAAAAATAATAAAATAATAAAAAGTAAAAATAATAAAAAAATTTAAAGGAAAAGAGAAGGAAAAAAGAGATTAAAATCACTCTAAAAAAAAGAAAAAGTAAAAAAAAATTGAATTTTTTTTAATTAAATCAAATTTAATTTTTAAAATATACAATATATATATTTTTCAAAAAAAAAGATTTGAAATTTATTCCCAATTCAAAGTTCTTGAATCTCGAAAACAAATTTAAAAAGGACAATTGATAGGCAATTATTTTATTAAATTAAGTAATTCTAAATATTTATTATAAAATATATAAAAAATAACATTTAATGACATTTGGCCAAATAGTTAAGATGTGGTATATACGATTTTTCGGGAGTTTTAAAATTTTAAAAATATTTTATAAAATTTTCTTTGATTATTGAAAATATTTAACTTTGTATAAAAAGAAAATAATATTTACTTATACTTATATTATTAATTTTGAAGAAGACATTCTAATTCTTGTGTTTCCTAAAACTGCCTCAATATACCTCATAATATATATATATATATATATAATTGTATATTATATATATTAATTTTAAAGTAATACAATATATATATATATAATTTTGTATACTTTAAAAATTAAATTTGAATTAATGAAGAATTTAAAATCAAATTTGAATTAATTAAAAAAATTAAAATTTTTTTTACTTTTTTTAAAAAATTTTTAGAGAGACTTTAATTTCTCCTTTTCATCTCAAAAAAGATAATTTATAGGTAATTAAATTTAATTATAAATTTAAAATATATAATTAAATTTTATTTTAATATATATAATTTTTATATATTAAGATATTAAGAGATTTATCAAAATTCTTGAATCTCACAAACAAATTTTAAAGGGGCAATTGATAAACAATTAAATTTAATTATATATTTTAATATTTTAATATGTATAATTTTTATATATTAAGATATTAAGAGATTTATCAAAATTCTTGAATCTCACAAACAAATTTTAAAGGGGCAATTGATAAACAATTAAATTTAATTATATATTTTAATATTTTAATATATATAATTTTTATATATTAAGATATTAAGAGATTTATCAAAATTCTTGAATCTCACAAACAAATTTTATAGGGGCAATTGATAAATAATTAAATTTAATTATATATTTTAATATTTTAATATATATAATTTTAATATATTAAGAGATTAAGAGATTAAATTTAAAATATATAATTAAATTTAATTGCGTATCAATTGCCCCTTTAAAAATTATATAAACACTATCATTGATAAATATATTTATCAATGATAGTGTTTATCTAGTCAAATTAATAATAATAATAATATATTATTATTATTATTATTATTATTATTATGATTTTCTAAAACAAATATATTCTAATTTTTAAAAAAATTAAAGAATTTTTTTTTAAATTTTAAAATATTTTAAAATTATAACATATTTTTAATTTGTAAATATTTTTGGACCTTAGGTACACGTTATTTCCGATTTAGGGCATTGGTGGATATATCAAAATTTCTTCAACGAATCTTGAGGATTTTGACACCGGATGATACACTGCATGCTGGACTTTTGAAGTATGAAATGATCCCAATTTTTTTTTTAATTTTTTATTGTGGTATGATTGACCATAGATATAGGACTTGCTCTAAAATTCCTTATGGGGATGTAGATGTGAAATCTTTACATTATGGTGCATGGATGGGGGAGTGGAAAACAATTATTTTCCAAGAAAACAAAAATTTCAATGGCGTGACAACCCCGCCCATTGCCATGATTTGTTTCAGCTGGAATTGCCGAGGTTTGGTAAGATCTCACAAACCTAATTTAATTTTTCTAATGAAAACCCGTTTATTACAAAATAGTTGTTCTTTTTTAAAAAATAAGTTGGGTTTTTCTCATATTTCTATGGCAGATAGATAGGGTTGGTTTTGGAGGGGATTGGCTCTTTTTTGACAAGCAGAATGGAAGTATCGATTCAAAATTACTCCTCTGGACATATTGGACATATTGATGCATGGATAAATAATTGGAATCAAAATGGGAGATGTTTTTTCACCAGCTTCTATTAGGGTTTTCTTGGATCATCATGCTTTTTTGACAACGGACAACCCCTTGGTGTTTTTTCACTGACTTGCAGCAGCAAGGCACTTTCACGTGGTGGAATCGGTGTAAGGGCAGTCAGTCAATAAGATCTAAATTAGACCGTGGACTTGCAAATAGTTCTTTTTTGAATGTGAATGGATTGTGTTGCGTGGACACGATACCAACAGTCTTCTTGGATCATCATGCTTTGACATTGATATTAAATGGATTTGAAGATGGAGTTAATAAAAGATATTACAATCCAGATAGAATCGAACCTTGGTAGTTGTCTCATGATGAATGCTGCGAATTTATTCAGGCAAATTGGCGGACACCAGGAAATGGGAATCCATCAAATTTGTTAAAAGAACTGACAGATTTAAAATCTAAAATGAGAGGATGGAGTTTTAAAAGTTATGGAGTAATTCCAAAGGAAATCAAGCAGGTCCGACAACGAATTCTTCATTTGGAAGGTAGGGTTGATTCCGATGAAGAATTGATTCTGTTACATTTAAGATTGCAGTCATTAATTGAAGCAGAAAATAATTATTGGAAGCAACCATCTCAATCCAATTGGTTAGCTAATGGAGATAGAAAGAAATACTGCTTATTTCCATCATCATGCCAATTACAGACGCCGACTGGGTTAACAGAATTCTAAAGATTCGAGATAATCAAGGACTTTTTGTGGAGACAAAGGAAGTGATATCTAAAGTTGCGGTGGAGTTTTTTCAACAACTTTTTGCCACAGAACAAGTCAATGTCGACATTGATAGGATTTTTGATGAAATTGAAATCCCTCAAATCATGGAGGTGGATGCAATACATTTGTCTCGGGAATTTGAGGTTGAAGAGATATGGATGACCGTCAAGTCCATGCACCCTACTAAGGCACCAGGCCTAGATGGTTATCATGCAATGTTCTTTAGAAAACAATGGCCTATTGTTAGTCATACTGTCACCAAAACGATCTTGAATTGTCTTAATCATGGTGAGCCTATGCAAGATCTTAATGATACATTTATTACTTTAATTCCTAAGATTCCCAAAGTCCAAACGATGGCGGATTTTAGGCCAATAAGCTTATGTAATGTGGCATACAAGATTCTCTCTAAGGTCCTTGTCAACAGAATTAAACCAGTGTTACAAGGGTTAATTGGGGCATCTCAAAGTGCCTTTATCAATAACAGATTGATACCGGATAACATCATTATTGCTACAGAGGTTTTTCACTGGTTAGCATCGGAATGCAGGAATCCGTGGGAAGGAGCATTTGCTCTTAAGATTTATATGAGCAAAGCATAGGGTGATAGGGTGGAGTGGTCTTATTTGGAATGAATCCTTAGGAAAATGTGTTTTCCAGATAAATTAGTGAGGATCATTATGACATGTGTTTCTTCAGTGAGGTTTCAAGTCTTGATTAATGGGGAGCCAACAGTGTCTTTGAAATCATCCAGAGGAATCAGACAGGGTGACCCTCTTTCACCTTATTTATTTATCTTATGTGCTGAGGGTCTTTCTTGCATGATTCAAAAGGTAGTTTCACAGGGTGTTTGGAAAGGAATTCAAATGGGGTTTTTTTCCTCAGATGATTGTCTTTTATTCATTAAAGATTCTCATGTGGGGAGCTCTACCATATTGGCATTACTTTTTGCTTATGAAAAGGTTTCTTGTCAACAAATTAACACATCTAAATCTTCTATTTTCTTTTCCAAGAATATGGAAGATGACAGGAAAAATATACTTATGAGAGACCTAAGGGTGCAACTTTGTGATGGTACAGGGAAACATTTAGTATTACCTTTTCTGATTGACAGAACTAAGAAAGGGATCTTCGACTACTTAAGAGATCGCCTCTGGAAGAAAACACATGGTTTGCAGGAAAAATTGCTTTCTAAAAGTGGGATAGAAATTCTCATTAAATCTATCCTACATGCTATCCCTACATATGCCATGTCGGTTTATAAACTTCCATTGACTTTGTGTTGTGAGTTTAAGGCTGTCATAAGGAATTTTTGGTGGAAAAACAACACAAATAGTATGGGAATGACATGGATTGCATGGGACCGTGTTTGTAGACCAAAGACTCATGAGAGGCTTGGGGTTTAAAAATCTAATTGTCTTTAATCATGCATTGTTAGCGAAGCAAGCTTGGCATCTTCTGCAATATCCAAATTCTCTGGTAGCTAAAGTACTTCAATGTAAGTATTTTTCATCTAGAGGTTTCTTGAAAACAAGTATAGGCAGAAGACCATCCTATGTGTGGAGATCCATCCTCCACGGACGAGAACTGGTATTGAGAGGTAGTAGATTAAGAGTTGGGAATAGACTGTCCATCAGTGTCCTTAATGATCCATGGCTGCCACGAGATGGAGATTTCCGACCAACTACTTCGATCCAATTCCTTAACAATCATTTCTATGTTGCAAATCTCATTGAAAATGGCTGCTGGAAGCAAGATTTATTGACGGTTTTGTTTAGTGTGAGAGATCAAGAAACAATAAATCGAATCCCTTTGTGCCCAACTGGTGGTGATAATCAATGGATATGGCATTATACACCGCATGGGCGTTTCTCATTTTCATCAGCTTATAAAGTGGGAAGCTCCATATATACCTTCAAGGAAATGCTGCTTTTCTATTCCTATGCTTAAGATTACTTTTTGTTATAGGAAAGGAAATGTGGTTGCATGCGAGCTAGCGGAAATTAGGTGTTCTTTAGATCAAAAGGTTGTTTGGATGTTTACATTACATCCTCATTCTCATGTAAATGGATTGTTTACCTGCGGATTGGCTACATCTATTATAATCTGATTTATGTTTTATCTAAAAAAATTTGTAAATATTTTTATTTACTTATAAAATTAGTATTGAATTATATTTTCTTGGTATTAATAAAATAAAATTTAGTCAAAATTTTGAGGATGTTAATAATGTTTTCATGTTTTATTTAATTAATTTTTTAAATGATATTTTTACTCTTTTCTTGAATTAATTAAAGAAGGTAAAGCATCTCAAGTTTTTATTTATTTATTTATTTTGACAAAATCTATTAAAAATTATTTTATTTGTGTCTAATAAAAAAGTTTAGAATTTAAAGATTAAAAATATTATTATTTTAAGATTGAATTTGTGAAATTAAAATTTATTTGGGATTAAATTTATTAAAATTCTTTAAAAAATTTAAAATTATTAATTTTAATTAATCCATTATATAGTTTTTTTTAAAAAAAAAACATATATATAATATATATACTTTTCCAAATAAATTAATGTTTGACAATTAAATGGTACACTTAAATAAATAAGTTACGTTATAAAAAAATTTATTAATTAATGATAATAAAATTTTATTTTTATTTTTGGGTGGATAAAATAGATAATTTATTGTTAGGAAGCCACCGAAGCAAACAAATTTATTTATGTTTTTGACATATTACGAATTCAAAAAAAAAAACGCTATAAAATAAAAAACAATTAAAAATTTTTTTATGAGGCGAGTGAAAAGAAAACGCAACGGGCACGTGTGCGTTATAGATATAAGAAAACAAAACATGGTGGTGCCACGTAGAAGGCCCGCACTTGTGTAAAACAACTGGGATAAGAGCCAACCCACATGCGTTCTTTCTACTCGGTTTACTTTCCTTTTTCTTTACTCGCCCGTATTCTCACTGCCTTAAATGGCGCGTGACCTTCAACTTCTTCATATCATCATTATTATTAATTTTTTTAAAAACAAATATACTCTAAATTTTTAATTATCAAAGAAAATATTTTAAAATTTTATAAAATATTTTTAAAATTTTTGTTAATATTTTAGAATTATAATATTTTTAAAGTTTATAAATATTTTTATTTATATATAAAATATTTTCTTAATTTTTAATAAAATATAATTTGTTTGTAATATGACTTATTTGAATAAAAACTATATATAGGATGTATTTGGATACAAATTTAATTTTTTAAAATTATATTAAATGAAAACTTTTAAGTTTATAATTAAATTTAACTATTGATTTTTTATTTTTAAATTAAAATTATAAAAATATGACTAATATAATGTTTTTAAGTTAAAATTTTGATATAATTATACTAAAGTATAATTATTAACATCCCATAAATTGAAACTCTTACAGGAAATCCTATATTGTTAGGACACTAGCCTCAAGATATCCTATCTACTTATGGTCACTAGCTGAAACTCTTACAGGAAATCCTATATTGTTAGGACACTAGCCTCAAGATATCCTATCTACTTATGGTCACTAGCGCCGAATTCACGTGATATTATAAAATCTTATTATTTTTTATATATTTTGTAATAAATATTTAGCATTATTTAATTTAGAAAATAAATAAAATGAATTTTAAATATAAAAATAATATTTTCTTTCCTAAATTATTTTTTGTTTGATAAATTTAGTCTAATACATTTTCTTATTTTAAAATTTAAGTTTATTTTCAAATTTTAAATTTATGAACTCAAACGTAAAGTAACATATTTTTAATTGTGGATAATATATTAATTAAAGATTGAACTTTAAATATTAAGTTATTGAACTTTAAGATTATAAAAAGAAAAAAATACAATATTTAAATAATGCAATTTTATTCAATATATGATACAATAAAATATTTATAAAAAATGAAAAAATTCAATAAATGATAAGGTAAAATTGATAGAAGATGAGAAGTGGAAAAGAAATAGACATACTTAGTGAGTCTTTAATTTTAATGAATTAGCTAATGTTTTACTAAACTATACATCTATATATCAATTTAGTTTTTTCATAGTCATCCAAAACAAATGAATTAATAATGAGTTTCTTAAATTTAAATAAACTTGTACTTACGTACGCAAACGTTTAACATAGAGCCAAAACTCTATCCGATTATTTAATAGTAAATTAATTTGGATATAGGTATAGTTTAAAAGTGTCATCCATAATTACTAATTTTGATAAAGTTAAGTAAAAACAATATATAAAATTTATAAAATATATATATGATAAGGTAAAAAAGTGAGTTGGTCGGTGATTCAACAAAATGTATTCATGTGTTTATAGTGGGACGTATAGATGACTTTGAACCTATTCATCGGAATGTTTGGTGATGATTTCTTCGGTGGTTCTCCATCTCAGTACGTGGAAAATCTACAGAACAATCCAAAAGAAAATTTTGTCTTCGTCGAATTCTCCAATGATAAAGTCAGGAAGGAATCGAAAATGTACAAGAGGAGAAGTTCTTGATCTTCTTAAATTTTTTGCACAAGAAAGTTAGGGTTTAGAACACAAATTGGTTATGAACAAACTTTAGAAAAATAAGAGAGAGAGAATTAATGTAGAATATATTTATTTGAGTAGAAGAGTCATTACCCTTACCCTTAGCAGATAGAAAACCCTTCTTATTTATAGGGGACTTCACTTATTTGAGTGTATCATGCAGTCTTTAAACTGCACCACTTGTTGTCGGGTTAGGGTTAGTTTGACCTTTTGATAGTATTTAATGTTTTTTGATATGACAGATAATAATGATAGTTGTGTCGTAGGTTAGAGCTAGCAATGGCAAGTTGGAAAATTGCGTATGCTTTTTGTATGTTGTCCTATCATATCAAAACGATACTTCATCAACAGACATCTCGCTTTGGAGCCCAAGAACATGAGCTTCAAAATCTCACCACCTCCACACTTCGTTAGGGCTCTCGATAATCGCACCTCACTATCCGCGATCTTGGCGACATGCGGTCCTTGGTGTTCTTGCATTCAATTGTGGCCTCTCGATTGACTTAGGGTGTTGTATGTCTATTCACCTCGTTCACCAACCACATGTATTCATATCTCTTCGATGTATATTAATGGATAATGAGCAAAAAATTAACAAGTATTGTAGGTAATCTAATGCCAATGTAAATATATTAAACAACAATGGTATTGACATTGAAGTTATTGCCAATGTCACCAATGGACCAAATTTAATGAGAAAAGAAAATTAATGAAATAAATTAATTACTTAAGTTAGGTGCATCAAGGCAAACAAGATGGTTCGAGTATAAAATTATAAGTAAAGAATTCTTTTTCTTAAAAATATAGCAAACCATAATTTTCTTTTTTTCAATATATAATGATTTTACTTTTAAAAAAAAAACAATAAAGGGATAATTTTATTACATCATTAACTATACTAAATTGATAAAAATAAAGAAAGAACCATTAGATCTTCATCGTGTCTTCAATTCTTCTACTACTATTGCAAAACAAATGAGAAGAACAACTTATCTTATGTTTTAGGTTCTTTTATATATACACTATTGATCTTTATTTTTATTTTAATTTGATTAAGTATTTAAGAGTTCGCTTATCAACTCTCTTAATTACTGGGTTTATAAGAATATATTTAATCAAATTAACGAAGGATTAAAATTTAAAATTTTTAAGTTAAAATCAAATAAAATTTAAAAAATGAATGACCTAAAATAAAATATAAAACAAAAACTCATGTCTTGAAATCGCAAAAATACATTGTTGCTGAACTATTTCTCTAACATCACTTTAATAGTTGACTTATTGTATTAGCATACAAAATTCGAATAGTCAAACCAAACTGTCAAGAAAATTTAAATTTTTTTTTCAATAAAAACCTATTTTATGTTTATGTTGTTCATAAATATGTGCATATCATATAACTAATTTGTAATAAATTATAAATTCAAATATAGGTAATATGAAGATGATTTCTTTTTTAAAAGAATTAAAATTAATAAATTAAAATATATTATTTTTAATCAATTCATTATATTGTTTTTTTTTTTGTAAGTATATTTTTCCACAAATTGATCTTTGACAATTAAAAGGTTCACTTGATAGAAATTAGGTATACTAAAATAAAATTTACCTAATAAAATTTTAATTTAATTTTTTTTGGTGGATAAAATAAATAAAGCAAAAAAGAAAAAGAAAAAGAAAATTGATTATATGAGTGAAAACAAAAGGCAACGGGCACGTGTGGGTTAGAGATAGAAGAAAATAAAGAGGGTAGTGCCACGTAGAAGGACAGCATTTGTGTAAAACATATGGGATAAGAGGCCAACCCACATGCGTTCTTACCAGCACTCTGTTTACTCCTTTTCTTTACTCTCCCATCTTCTCACTGCCTTAAAACGCGCTTGATTTTCAACTTTATTATTATTATTATTATTATTTTAAAAAATATACTCTAAATTTTTAATAATAAAAAAAATATTTTTAAATTTTATAAAATATTTTTAAAATTCTTTTGTTAATATTTTAATATTATAACATATTTTAAATTTATAAATATTTTTATTTACATATAAAATATTTTCTTGATATTAATGAAATATCATTTGTCTCTAATATCATTTTTTAGAATAAAACTATATATATAGAGGATGTATTTGAATACAAATTTAAGTGTTTAAAACTATAGTAAAGAAAATTTTTTATATTTATTATATTTAAGTATCAATTTTTTTTTTAAATTATAAAAACACGAGTATAATTTTTAAAAATTAAAATTTTAATATAATTGTACTAAAAAATAATTTTAAAAAATAGGATATTTTGACGTGGAACATTTAAAACAACGGGAATACTTACCTTTTTAGGTGAGTCCGAAAAATAAATCTTGAATCACGTGAAAACTATTTAATGATAATGATACAATTGTAATATCATGATGATAAAAATAATAATTTGTGCATGAAAATCGTCATATTAATTTGTTCATATTTTTTTATTATAAAATAAAGTAAAAGTAATAGTAAAAAATAAAAAAATAAAAAAAAGTAAAAATAATAAAAAAAAATTTAAAGGAAAAGAGAAGGAAAAAAGAGATTAAAATCACTCTAAAAAAAAGAAAAAGTAAAAAAAAATTGAAATTTTTTTAATTAATTCAAATTTAATTTTTATAATATACAATATATATATTTTTCAAAAAAAAAAAAGATTTGAAATTTATTCCCAATTCAAAGTTCTTGAATGTCGGAAACAAATTTAAAAAGGACAATTGATAGGCAATTATTTTGTTAAATTAAGTAATTCTAAATATTCATTATAAAATATATAAAAAATAACATTTAATGATATTTGGCCAAATAGTTAAGATGTGGTATATAGATTTTTTCGCGAGTTTGAATTCATTTTAAAATTTTAAAATTATTTTATAAAATTTTCTTTGATTATTGAAAATATTTAACTTTGTATAAAAAGAAAATAATACTTACTTATACTTATATTATTAAATTTGAAGAAGACATTCTAATTCTTGTGTTTCCTAAAACTGCCTCAATATACCTCATAATATATATATTTTGTATACTTTAAAAATTAAATTTGAATTAATGGAGAATTTAAAATTAAATTTGAATTAATTAAAAAAATTTTAATTTTTTTTGACTTTTTTTTTAAGAGAGACTTTAATCTCTCTTTTCCGTCTAAAAAAGACAAATTATAGGTAATTAAATTTAATTATATATTTAAAATATATAATTAAATATTATTTTAATATATATAATTTTTATATATTAAGATATTAAGAGATTTATCAAAGTTCTTGAATCTCATAAACAAATTTTAAAGGAGCAATTGATAAATAATTAAATTTAATTATATATTTTAATATTTTAATATATATAATTTTTATATATTAAGATATTAAGAGATTAAATTTAAAATATATAATTAAATTTAATTGCGTATTAATTGCCCCTTTAAAAATTATATAAACACTATCATTGATAAATATATTTATCAATGATAGTGTTTATCTAGTCAAATTATTAATAATATATTATTATTATTATTATTATTATTATGATTTTCTAAAACAAATATATTATAATTTAAAAAAAATTAAAGAATTTTTTTTTAATTTTTAAATATTTTTTAATATTTTAAAATTATAACATATTTTTAATTTGTAAATATTTTTGGACCTTAGCTACACGTTATTTTCAAGTTAGGGCATTGGTGGATATATCAAAACCTCTTTAACGAATCTTGAGGATTTTGACTATCCTTTTCTCTCAGATTTTGCCACTTCATTTTTTTGAAAACCACACTTACCTGGCAGTGGAATAATGAATGGAAATCCCAAAAAGCCTGAAGATGGGATTTGGAACACCAACAGACGGCCAATCAAGCCGCCTGAAGCAATTACATTTATTCTCCTCGGGCAGACGCAGTAAGGTACACTCCTCTCTGCTCTTACTAATTTGAAATAGAAACGGTAGGTAAAAGGAGTTTTTGTTCCTTAATAACCTCCATTGAACTGAGAAATCGGAAAAACACTTCAACCCACAACTGTTCTTCTTAAAAATACCCGCCGGTAGTTGCTTAAACTCGCCTATTTGAACTGTTAGGCGACGAATTTTCTGCTCTCAGTCACGCCCATTTGCTGAATCTTGAAGAAAAGGTATGTTCTCTTACCCAACGGGACTGATTAAGCATGAATTTCGTTTATTGGGGATTTCCGTGAACTGAATCTTGCATATATTAAGGTATATATGAATGTGAAAACTAGGGCTTTTGATTTTTCTTCTCGGTTTTTATCTTTGTTGGTGGAAATGATCTGTTTTATTGGTATATAATGGCCTATTTCACGTTTAGGAGTTTGGGTATTCTACTGTTTATGCTTAAACATCTTGAATGCACACGGTTTTGATGATTGTTAACACTCAAATCTCATAAGTCATTGGTGTAAACACAGTGTTTTGGGTGTTTAAATGTTGTGAGCTCATTTTTTTTCTCACTCTATGCTTACTGTCAAAATTCAAATTTTGTGTTGAAATGATGATTTATCAGTTTATACCTGTGGCCAGTTGCTAATTTGAGGTTTACCTGTTGAAAACGCACTATTTTGCTTACTATATGCTGGCTGTCAAGTTCAGATTGTGAGTTGACATGATGCCTTAGTGAACTATGCTTATTGTCAGTTGCTGATTTGGTATATATATGTTAAAGTTACACCGTTTTATTGATCTATGCCTACTGCTAGGTTTTAGATTGTGTGTTGGTAGGCTTATTGACAGATTTCTGATGTTGTGTTGGTTTGCTTACTGCCAGTATAAAATTCTGAGTTTAAACTGTTGCACACAAAATGTTATCTATAGATATGCTTACTGCCACTTCAGTTTGTGTTTCAATGTTGAAACTGGATGATTTTCTCTATCTACTTATTGCCAGTTAGGATCTTATGTGTATTTGTTGGATACATCCTGTTTTCCTATATATGACAGTAGGGAATCTGCCAATTATCTGTGCACAGCGTACTGTTCTCTTGCAGCACTCGAAATGCTGCAGCACCATCAATGCTGCAGCAATTCTCTTGATGGCAGGCTGCACTAGATTGATTTCCTTTACTCTGTTTTATCCATGCGAGCCTATTAACAGCATATTGCTTAATGTTTACCTGTCAAGAGCACACTGACTTATGCATGATTCTGTGATGTTCTGTGTTTAATTGTTGAATCTATGTGTGAGCTAATGCATGAATTCTTGCAGACCAATTCTTATGTGTGTTTGGAAATGCTGTCACACATAGCTCTAACATTTGCCCGTGTTCTAGATGCCTATGGTGAAACAAATCGCAAGAAAATGTACTAAGGCAAAGTTTGCCTCTTTGGATGCTGAGACTAGGTTTCAAGAAACCTATAGCGATAAGAAGTTTCTGGCAGATCTGGGATTCATTTCAAATGGAGAGGATCCTTATCCTCTTCCCGTAGAGTGCAGAACCATGATCCAAACCTTAGGCTGGAACAAATTCAGCAATCAACGAATTCAGCCGGACATCTCTATTGTCCGTGAATTTTATTCAAACCTCTGGCCTAACAACATTTATTCTGTTTTTGTCAGGGAACGCGAGGTTCCTTTAAATCCAAAGATCATCAATCAGCTGTTTGATCTTCAAGATTTCAACAATGATACAGATGACTACCATTCACTGTCTTTAAACCTCACAGATGAAGTCCGGGACCACGTGTTGAAGGACGTTACTGTTCCAGGAACCCAATGGACTTGTTCCCAGCACGGGAACAAGACTTGCCGCAGAGAGTTCCTGACTGACGAAGCTAAAGTCTGGTTCTACTTCATCCGCCACTCCTTAATGCCCACCGCACACACTTCCACCCTCAACATGGACAGAATACTGCTGCTCTCCTGCATTATCAAAGGCAAGACCATCAACGTGGGCAAGATTATCTGTGATCAGATCAGAGCATGCGCCAACTGCAAGACTGGGGAAATGTACTTCCCAACGCTCATTTGTTTGTTGTGCAGAGCCTCCGGGGTGATGGTGGCCATCGATGATGGGGACTTATATGCCCAAGGCACGATATCCGCTCATGACTTGAGTAGAATTCTGCCCGCAACCTCAGCACAACCATCCAGGACTAGCTCTCGAACGCAATCAGCCAGTAGACCAACTGTCCCACAGTCCCCCACAATCTCCGATGCTCCAGCAATCAATATGCAGCAGCTACACGCGCAGCTGCAAGTGTACTGGCGGTATGTTCGAGACCGCGATGCAGCTATCTTCCGTTCCCTGTCAGTACCGAGGCAACAAGCTGGTGAACCATGGCCCACTTTTCCAAACCAACTTCTGCCAGATGACTGCACTATGGGCACCGATGAGGACATATAGCAACCCTCCCTGTACTTCGGGAGTGGTTCTATTTCTCTTCCCTCTATCTTTAATATACTGCTTCTCTCTCTCTCAGTAATTGTATTCCCTTTATATTGACCTGATGTTCAGGCTTAACCTTTTTCTGTGTGGATGCTGAATGTTATTTTTGACTGCTGCAATGAGGACATTGCTCCCTCTTAAGTTTGGGGGAGGGTGTCCTTCTTGCTAGTTATTAGTCATTCTTGTTGAATGATGATGATGGAATCTTGTTGAATGATGTTGGATAATATTTTTTTCGGTTGAATGATGCTGGCTGATATTATTTTCTTCTGATGATGAATAGATGAGGCACTTTTATCTTTTATAGGATGCTCTGCTAGAAATGCTGAAATGAATAAATGCTTTGTGTTGAGTAGATGACTGCAGTAGGAAGTCTTGTGTTTCTTTTCATCTAGTGATTAGTTGGTTGTACCGGCCTTGGGATTGCAATTGATGATGATTTCTTGAACCAAAAACTCAAATTCTTGTATGTCAAGTACCTTTTTTTTAGATATATAGATATTAGCTGACATTGGGGGATAATTCTTTTTGCTCCAAACAATTTTATGCACCATAGTCTTAACTCAGATATTTTTTTGTTCATAACAAGAATTAGTTGTGGTATGAAGAAACAGAATTTTTGGACTCATTTGTGATATCTCTTGAGACGAAATCCTAGTAGAATAAATAGCAATGAAATGATTAAGGCAATTTTTTTTTTGAACCGATTGGGCCTTTCTAGCTGACCCTACTGCATTATACTTCCCTAGTTAGCCAAGTTGAGTCTAAAAACCTGTTTTCTTTCATTTCAAATCATGTAACTAGCCACTGTTCCCAAATATTTGCGTGTATATTTTCTTTGACACTCGTTGACTCGATCTCAATCTGCCTAGAACACTAAGTTTGGGGGAAGAGAAAAGACATAATAAAAGATGTAGCGATGCTGCAGCATTGGTATTGCGGCAGCATTTTGAATCTGGGCAGTTGTGTATTAGTGAAAGAGAAAGGACATAAAAGATGTACCGATGCTGCAGTATTGATGTTGCGGCAGCAGGCCTTTTGCTGCAGCATTCTGAATCTATGGCAGTTGTAGGTTGAAAAACATGAAAAATCCGAGAAATTGTGCACAAAAAAGAAAGAACTCTCAGCACTCGAGAGTGTGAAAAAAAAATTTAACATTTTACTGCTGAATCTATAACAGCTGTGTGTTGGAAACTCTGAAAAATTGGAGGAAAAGAAGAAGACTCTCAGTACTTGAGAGTATGATAGAAAGAAGAAAGAAACAGACCAGAACTCATCATTACTTGATTACTTCTTGGGTATTAAGAGGAGAAAATTGTGGTTGATCATGAAGAGAAATGTTTGAGCTCAATGTGTTCAGGGCAGGTTGGGGCTGAGTTTGAGCCTACTGTGTACCCAAATTTATCATGCCTGAACCCAAGCCAACAATACAACCAGAGTAAGACCTCTTTGATCCTTGCTATTGAGATGACTACATTAGTGGAGAGAGGTATGATAAATTAGAGTTTGATTATGCAAAATGAATCTAGGGATTATCATTTGCTGATTCATGAGCAGGAACTAAATAGGGGACAGACTATACACACACACTGGAGTAAAATGCATATTTGATCTTGATTTGGTTAGTATTTTGATGTTTGAAAAATTGGGACTTGATACCTACTTGAATTTTAAAATTTTTAATCTGAAATCGCAAGTCCCAAGTTAGCCAATGTACTACTTGACTGATTATTGGATGATTGACATATTTCTCTGAAAGTAGAAATATCTAATCCTACTCAGCTTAAGGGAGGTTATTCTTTTCTTGTCCTTTAGTACAACACATTTCTGTTAATATTCTGCAGCTCATGCACATTGCATGTGTCAGCTGTAGTTTAGGAGTTTAGTTATTTTGTCATCTATATAAGGCTGTACATGGCAGTAGCCATAATGTGATTGACACAAGGATATCAATATAGAATACACTTATGCCTACTGTCCTCTGTGAAATTGCATTTTTATTTTCATGGTATCAGAGCCAGTACGGCTTCTGATTACCTAATCTTTCAATATGGCAGATGATGTTGAATCCAAAATAACAGTCTCTTCTAATAATATCTCACAGCAGGTTCGCAAGCCCAGGTACTAAATCCAGATTATCTGTTATGGAATAGGCAAGACCAGATCTTAGCAGCTTGGATTCTTTCCTCTTTGTCTGAAAATATTTTACCTCTCATCATTGGCTTGAACACATCTAGTGAATATGGGCTGTTTTAGAAGGAAACTTTGCTAGTCAGTCGAAGGCAAAGACCTTACAATACAAATTGCAGCTGCAAACCACTAAGAAAGGAAACCTAAGCATGAGAGAATATCTTGCTAAAATAAAGATGTGTTGCGATTTATTGGCTACTACAGGTAATCCTGTAACACAAGGAGATCAAATAATGCATATTTTATCTGGTTTAGGCCCTGAATATGATCCTGTTGTTGTCACTATAACTGCTGGTGTAAGTTCATTTGGTTTAAGTGATGTTCATGCTTTATTATTGAGTTTTGAGGCTAGGATTGAAAGTATTTCAAGTGTGAGTGGAGCTGTTAATACAGATGGATCTCAACCTTCTGTGAACTATGTAGCTCAAGACAATAATCAAAGGAGAAATTTCAATAATCACACTTTCAATCCTAGAGGAAGAGCAGAAGGCGGTTTTAGAGGAAGAGGTTTTAGAGGATCATATAGGGGCAGAGGAGGCAGATTCCAATCTTCAAGAATTACCTGCCAAGTATGTCATGTGCATGGACATACTGCTGATAGGTGTTGGCACAGATTTGACCAGTCCTATGGAAGTGCAGGAACCAATCAGTTTAATGGAAGGAATGAAGGCAATCAGAACAGAAATCCCTCTCTGAACATGGTTCATGTGCCTGGTGGAAGCACATCTGGAGATGAAGGCTGGTGGTTCCCAAATTCAGGGGCTTCTACTCATGTCACCAATGATCTTAATAGCTTGCATTCAGCTTCTGAGTATTATGGCTCCAACAAACTGCAGATGGGAAATGGCCAGAATGAAGGAATCAGTCATATAGGTAACTCAACCTTTGCCTCACAGTCTAATAGGTTGTTTCATCTTAAGGATATTCTTCATGTCCCTGGCATAACTAAGAACCTTATTAGTGTGTCTAGATTTGCCCATGACAATGATGTTTTCTTTGAGTTTCATCCCATGTTTTGTGTTGTTAAGGATCAAGCTACACAGGAAGTACTTCTCAAGGGAATGCTTAAGGATGGATTATATTCCTTCAAGTTTGCTGATCAAGTTGAATCAAGGAATATGGAGTTGTTTTCTAATACTAATTCTCGTGTTTTAAGTAATACCGTCTGTAATAGTTTAAACATCAGCTTATGGCATAAGAGACTTGGACACACCAGTTACGATATTGTTCAGAGGGCTCTTAAAGACTATAATGTTTCTTTCATTAATGATAATGAAAATTCTGAAATTTGTGCTCCATGTATTTTGGGTAAAAGCCATAAATTGCCTTTCAATGCTTCAGGTAGTTCTTCAGTAGCTGCTTTTGATCTTATACATACAGATTTGTGGGGTCCAGCACCTATAGATTCTACAAATGGTTACAGATACTATGTTTCATACATTGATGATCACACTAAAAACACATGGATATATTTGCTTAAGATGAAATCAGAAGTGACAAGAACTTTTATTCACTTCCATAATCAAGTTGAAACTCAGTTTAAAACTAGAGTAAAAGTGGTCCAAAGTGATGGAGGAACTGAGTACATGCCTCTTACTGAATGTTTCAAGAACAATGGGATAATTCACAGGAAATCTTGCCCCTATACTCCTCAGCAAAATGGTTCAGCAGAGAGAAAGCATAGGCATGTGGTTGAAATGGGCTTATCCTTACTTGCTCAATCCAATATGCCACTGAAATTCTGGGATGATGCATTTGTTACAGCTGTTTATCTAATAAATAGAGTTCCTGCCAGAACAATAGAATACATGTCACCTTTTGAGAAACTAACCAAGCAAAAACCTGACTATTCTGCCTTAAGAGTGTTTGGCTGCTTATCTTTCCCACACATCAGGCCCTATAATGATCATAAACTAGAGTACAGATTGACTGCAGGTGTTTTCCTTGGTTACAGCTCACAGTACAAAGGGTACAAGATTCTTCTTCCTTCAGGAAAGGTAATAATTACAAGGCATGTGATTTTTGATGAAAATGTGTTTCCTTTTGCCAAGAACAAGACTGAGATTATTTCTGACAAGCAATCAGTGAACCATGATTTTGTTACAACTGAACCTACTGTAGATACATTCCCAAGATTTTATCATCAAGAGAAAAAGGTAGCAAGATCAGATGATAGTCAAAGTCTTATCAGTCCAGTACCTACTCAAAGTTTTGAGTATGGAGAACTCAGCCATGATACTGTGCCCTTAGGAGTATTATTGCCCGTTGATGAATCTACAGATAGTTCACCAAGGAGTGTTTCTCAGCCAGAAACAGAAAATCCCAGAAGACCTAATAATCAGCATCCTATGATAACAAGAGCTAAAGCTGGAGTATATAAGCCCAAAATCTTTACTGCTGATCTCATTGAACAAGAACCTAAGAATGTTGATGAAGCTTTGAAGGATCCTAAATGGCAGCAAGCTATGAAGGAGGAGTATGATGCATTGATTAAAAATAAAACCTGGATACTTACAACTCTACCCCAGGGAGCACATGTTGTAGGAAATAAGTGGGTATTCAAGATAAAGAAGAATGCAGATGGTGATGTGGAAAGATATAAAGCAAGATTGGTGGCACAAGGTTATACTCAATCAGCTGGTTTTGATTTTAATGAGACCTTTTCACCGGTAGTGAAACCCACAACAATAAGGATCATGTTAACCATAGCCTTGGCTTACTCTTGGGATGTTAAACAACTTGATGTGAGGAATGCTTTTCTGAATGGAGAGTTGGCAGAGGAAATTTACATGAGGCAACCTAAGGGTTTTGAACAAGATAATGTGCAGGTTTGTAAGCTTAAGAAGGCCATCTATGGGCTGAAACAAGCTTCAAGGGCTTGGTATATGAAAGTAAAAGGAACTCTTGATTCCTTTGGGTTTGAAAGCTCCAAGGCTGATAACTCACTATTTCTATATAACAAGCATAATGTCAAAGTGTACATTTTGATTTATGTGGATGATATTTTGATCACTGGAAATGACAAAGGAGCTATCCAGAAGACAATAGAGAATCTCACGAAATTTTTCTCTATGAAAGATTTGGGCAGTATTCATCATTTCCTTGGAGTAGAAATCTGTAAAATCTCACAAGGAATGCATTTGTGTCAAAAGGAGTATGTTAAAAAGTTGTTGCATAAGGCTGGTATGTTACAGGCTTTTCAGACAGTGACTGGGCAGGAGATATAGATGATAGAAGATCTATTACAGGGTACTGTGTATACATTGGAGAGAATTTGATTTCATGGTCCAGCAAGAAACAACAATGTGTTTCTAGATCAAGTACAGAGGCAGAATACAGAAGCCTGGCACAAGTAACCTCTGAAATTTCTTGGATAAGATACCTTCTTGATGAACTGAGTGTGAATCAAACCAGAATACCACAGATATGGATTGACAATCAGAGTACTATTTACTTGTCCTCTAATCCTATTCTTCATGCTAGAACTAAACACATTGAATTGGACTATCATTTCATTAGAGAGAAAGTTGCTGCTGGGATGATACAAGTGAATTATGTACCTTCCATTGATCAAAATGCAGATGTCCTAACTAAACCTCTTGGTTTGCAATTCTTCACTCGGATGCGAAACAAACTTACTGTCACAGCACATCCTGAGCTCGAATTGAAGGGGAGTGAAAGTAGAAATATCTAATCCTACTCAGCTTAAGGGAGGTTATTCTTTTCTTGTCCTTTAGTACAACACATTTCTGTTAATATTCTGCAGCTCATGCACATTGCATGTGTCAGTTGTAGTTTAGGAGTTTAGTTATTTTGTCATCTATATAAGGCTGTACATGGCAGTAGCCATAATGTGATTGACACAAGGATATCAATATAGAATACACTTATGCCTACTGTCCTCTGTGAAATTGCATTTTTATTTTCATTCTCTCTACTTTGCACTATTGCAGCATTGCTCGGGATGAGCAATAGTTTAAGTTTTGGGGTGTGATAACTCTACGATAATAAGTTATTTGCACATATTTTACCTCATTTCTAGCATGATTTGTAGAAGTTGTCTCTTAATCTTGAATGAAATGCTCTACATTGTACATTTTCCCTTTTTACATTTAATTTTACCGGTTTAGTTCATTAGATAAAAATTTCACTGCTTATTTAAATTAAATTATGATTTTCTTTGATTTTTAATTGCAGCACAGAAAAATAAGAGAGAGAGAGAGAGTTAATGTAGAATATATTTATTTGAGTAGAAGATTCATTACCCTTACCCTTAGCAGATAGAAAACCCTTCTTATTTCTATCCTTCTTATTTATAGGGAACTTCACTTATTTGAGTGTATCATGTAGTCTCTAAACTGCACCACTTGTTATCGGATTAGGGTTAGTTTGACCTTTTAAGTGTATTTAATGTTCTTTGATATGACACATAATAATGATAGTTGTGTCGTAGGTCAGAGCTAGCAATGGCAAGTTGGAAAATTGCATATGCTTTTTGTATGTTGTCCTATCATATCATAACGATACTTCATCAACAGACATCTCGCTTTGGAGCCCAAGAACATGAACTTCAAAACCTCACCACCTCCACACTTCGTTACGGCTCCCGATAATCGCACCTCACTATCCGCGATCTTGGCGACATGCGGTCCTTGGTGTTCTTGCATTCAATTGTGGCCTCTCGGTTGACTTGGAGTGTTGTATGTCTATTCACCTCGTTCACCAACCACATGTATTCATATCTCTTCGATGTATATTAATGGATAATGAACCAAAAATTAACAAATATTGTAGGTAATCTAATGCCAATGTAAATATATTAAACAACAATGGTATTGACATTGAAGTTATTGCCAATGTCCCCAATGGACCAAATTTAATGAGAAAAGAAAAACCCAAAAGAAGGGGAATGATTAATGAAATACATTAATTACTTAAGTTAGGTGCATCAAGGCAAGATGGTTCGAGTATAAAATTATAAGTAAAGAATTCTTTTTCTTAAAAATATAGGAAACCATAATGTTTTTTTTGAATATATAATAATTTGACTTTTAAAAAATAAACAACAAAAGGGATAATTTTATTACATTATTAACTATACTAAATTGATAAAAATAAAGAAAGAACCATTAGATCTTCATCATGTCTTCAATTCTTCTACTACTATTGCAAAACAAATGAGAAGAACAACCTATCTCATGGTAAAAAAAAAAACTAAAAAAAATTGTCTAAAATAAATTAATGAAAAATTGCCTTTCTAATCTTATGTTTTGGGTTCTTTTATATATACACTATTGCATCTTTATTTTTATTTTAATTGGATGAAGTATTTAAGAGTTCGATAAGAATATATTTAATCGAATTAACGAGAGATTAAATTTTAAAATTTTTTAGTTAAAATCAAATAAAATTTTGTAAATGAATGACCTAAAAAAAGTATAAAATCTCAAAAATATATGGTGGCTGAACTATTTCTCTAACATCACTTTAATAGTTGACTTATTGTATTAGCATACAAAATTCGAATAGTCAAACCAAACTGTCAAGAAAATTTAAAAAATTCAATTTTTTTTTCACTTGGCCATAAGCTGATGCCATAAGCTGATGTTTAAACTATATTATTTATGTCAATAATTAAAATATATTATTTTTAATTAATTCATTGTATTGTTTTTTTTTTGTAAGTATATTTTTCCACAAATTGGTATTTAACAATTAAAAGGTTCACTTGATAGAAATTAGGTATACTAAAATTTTATTTTTATTTTTGGGTGGATAAAATAGATAAAGCAAAAAAAGAAAAAGAAAAAGAAAAAGAAAAAGAAAAAGAAAATTTCTTATATGAGGGAAAACAAAACGCAACGGGCACGTGTGGGTTGGAGATAGAAGAAAATAAAGAGGGTGGTGCCACGTAGAAGGCCATCATTTGTGTTAAAACATATGAAATAAGAGGCCAACCCACATGCGTTCTTACCAGCACTCTGTTTACTCCTTTTCTTTACTCTCCCATCTTCTCACTGCCTTAAAACGCGCCTGACTTTCAACTTTATTATTATTATTATTATTTTAAAAATATACTCAAATTGTTTAATAATAATTTTTTTTTTTAATTTTATAAAATATTTTTAAAATTTTTAATTAATATTTTAATATTATAACATATTTTAAATTTATAAATATTTTTATTTACCTATAAAATATTTTCTTGATATTAATGAAATATCATTTGTCTCTGATATCATTTTTTAGAATAAAAACTATATATATATAGAGGATGTATTTGAATACAAATTTAAGTGTTTAAAATTATAGTAAAGGAAAATTTTTATATTTATTATATTTAAATATCAATTTTTTTTATTTTTAAATTATAAAAACACGAGTAGTATAATTTTTAAAAATTAAAATTTTAATATAATTGTACTAAAAAATAATTTTAAAAGATAGGATATTTTGACATCGACAATTTAAAACAACGGGAATACTTACCTATTTAGATGAGTCCGAAAAATAAACCTTGAATCACGTGAAAACTATTTAATGACAATGATAATTGTAATATCATGATGATAAAAATAATAATTTGTGTAATAAAAATAATAATTTGTGAATGAAAATCGTCATATTAATTTGTTCATATTTTTTATTATAAAAAAAAGTAAAAGTAATAGTAAAAAATATAAAAATAAAAAAAAAGTAAAAATAATAAAAAAATTTAAAGGAAAAGAGAAGGAAAAAAGAGATTAAAATCACTCTAAAAAAAGAAAAAGTAAAAAAAAATTGAAATTTTTTTAATTAATTCAAATTTAATTTTTAAAATATACAATATATATATTTTTAAAAAAAAGATTTGAAATTTATTTCCAATTCAAAGTTCTTGAATGTCGGAAACAAATTTATAAAGGACAATTGATAGGCAATTATTTTGTTAAATTAAGTAATTTTAAATATTTATTATAAAATATATAAAAAATAACATTTAATGACATTTGGCCAAATAGTTAAGATGTGGTATATAGAATTTTTCGCGAGTTTGAATTCATTTTAAAATTTTAAAAATATTTTATAAAATTTTCTTTGATTATTGAAAATATTTAACTTTGTATAAAAAGAAAATAATACTTACTTATACTTATATTATTAATTTTGAAGAAGACATTCTAATTCTTGTGTTTCCTAAAACTGTCTCAATATACCTCATAATATATATATATATATATATATATATATATATATATATATATATTGTATACTTTAAAAATTAAGTTTGAATTAATGAAGAATTTAAAATCAAATTTGAATTAATTAAAAAATTTAAAATTTTTTTTATTTTTTAGAGAGACTTTAATTTCTCTTTTCCATCTCAAAAAGACAATTTATAGGTAATTAAATTTATTTATATATTTAAAATATATAATTAAATTTTATTTTAATATATATAATTTTTATATATTAAGATATTAAGAGATTTATCAAAATTCTTGAATCTCATAAACAAATTTTAAAGGGGTAATTGATAGACAATTAAAGTTAATTATATGTTTTAATATTTTAATATATATAATTTTTATATATTAAGATATTAAGAGATTAAATTTAAAATATATAATTAGATATAATTGTGTATCAATTGCCCCTTTAAAAATTATATAAACACTATCATTGATAAATATATTTATCAATGATAGTGTTTATCTAGTCAAATTATTAATAATATATTATTATTATTATTATTATTATTTTTTAAAACAAATATATTCTAATTTTAAAAAAAATATTAAAGAATTTTTTTTTAAATTTTTAAATTTTTTTTAATATTTTAAAATTATAACATATTTTTAATTTGTAAATATTTTTGGACCTTAGGTACACGTTATTTTCGAGTTAGGGCATTGGTGGATATATCAAAACCTCTTCAACGAATCTTGAGGATTTTGACACCGGATGATACACTGCATGCTGGACTTTTGAAGTATGCTGGATGGGGGAGTGGATCACGTGCCCTCAAAACAATTATTTTCGCTACCTCTCACTGAAGGAACCATGGCGACAGATGGGAATCCGACCTCTTCACCTGCTCAGCGGGATGACACACTGGTTATTAGGGTTTCTGAGATGGAGGAGCATCATGACAACAGGAATCTGGCTGTTTTTGTAGTGGAGATTTCTAGAGTTCTTATAAATGGCAGCTTAAAAAAATGCAATTCCTAGGCTCTTACTAATGATGATTCTTCACCAACAAGCAATTCTGTTTCCAAGAAAACAAAAATTTCAATGGCGTGGCAACCCCGCCCATTGCCATGATTTGTTTCAGCTCGAATTGCCGAGGTTTGGTAAGATCTCACAAACCTAATTTAATTTTTCTAATGAAAACATGTTTATTACAAAATAGTTGTTCTTTTTTAAAAAATGAGTTGGGTTTTTCTCATATTTTTATGGCAGATAGATAGGGTTGGTTTTGGAGGGGATTAGCTCTTTTGTGACAAGCAAAAATGGAAGTATCGATTCAAAATTACTCCTCTGGACATATTGGACATATTGATGCATGGATAAATAATTGGAATCAAAATGGGAGATGTTTTTTCACCAGCTTCTATGGACATGGAATGCCACTCACAGATGCCACTCCTGGATACTATTGGGACAACAACAGACAACCCCTTGGTGTTTGCTAGGGGATTTCAACGAGCTAGGAAATCCCCATGCAGCAAGGCACTTTCACGTGGTGGAATCGGTGTAAGGGCAGTTAGTCAATAAGATCTAAATTAGACCGTGGACTTGCAAATAGTTCTTTTTTGAATATGAATGGATTGTGTTGCGTGGACACGACACCAACAGTCTTCTTGGATTATCATGCTTTGACATTGATATTAAATGGATTTGAAGATGGAGTTAATAAAAGATATTACAATCCAGATAGAATCGAACCTTGGTAGTTGTCTCATGATGAATGCTGCAAATTTATTCAGGCAAATTGGCGGACACCAGGAAATGGGAAGCCATCAAATTTGTTAAAAGAACTGACAGATTTAAAATCTAAAATGAGAGGCTGGAGTTTTAAAAGTTATGGAGTAATTCCAAAGGAAATGAAGCAGGTCCGACAACGAATTCTTCATTTGGAAGGTAGGGTTGATTCCGATGAAGAATTGATTCGGTTACATTTAAGATTGCAGTCATTAATTGAAGCAGAAAATAATTATTGGAAGCAACAATCTCGATCCAATTGGTTAGCTAATGGAGATAGAAAGAAATACTGCTTATTTCCATCATCATGCCAATTACAGACTTTTTTCAACAACTTTTTGCCACAGAACAAGTCAATGTCGACATTGATAGGATTTTTGATGAAATTGAAATCCCTCAAATCATGGAGGTGGATGCAATACATTTGTCTCGGGAATTTGAGGTTGAAGAGATATGGATGACCGTCAAGTCCATGCACCCTACTAAGGCACCAGGCCTAGATGGTTATCATGCAATGTTCTTTAGAAAACAATGGCCTATTGTTAGTCATGCTGTCACCAAAATGATCTTGAATTTTCTTAATCATGGTGAGCCTATGCAAGATCTTAATGATACATTTATTACTTTAATTCCTAAGATTCCCAAAGTCCAAACGATGGCTGATTTTAGGCCAATAAGCTTGTAATGTGGCATACAGGATTCTCTCTAAGGTCCTTGTCAACAGAATTAAACCAGTGTTACAGGGGTTAATTGGGGCATCTCAAAGTGCCTTTGTCAATAACAGATTGATACCGAATAACATCATTATTGCTACAGAGGTTTTTCACTGGTTAGCATCGGAATGCAGGAATCCGTGGGAAGTAGCATTTTCTCTTAAGATTTATATGAGCAAAGCATAGGGTGATAGGGTGGAGTGGTCTTATTTGGAATGAATCCTTAGGAAAATGTGTTATCCAGATAAATTAGTGAGGATCATTATGACATGTGTTTCTTCAGTGAGGTTTCAAGTCTTGATTAATGGGGAGCCAACACTGTCTTTTAAACCATCTAGAGGAATCAGACAGGGTGACCCTCTTTCACCTTATTTATTTATCTTATGTGCTGAGGGTCTTTCTTGCATGATTCAAAAGGCAGTTTCACAAGGTGTTTGGAAAGGAATTCAAATGGGGTTTTCTTTTGCAGATGATTGTCTTTTATTCATTAAAGATTCTCATGTGGGAAGCTCTGCCATATTGGCATTACTTTCTGCTTATGAAAAGGTTTCTTGTCAACAAATTAACACATCTAAATCTTCTTTTTTCTTTTTCAAGAATATGGAAGATGACAGGAAAAATATACTTATGAGAGACCTAAGGGTGCAACTTTGTGATGGTACAGGGAAGCATTTAGTATTACCTTTTCTTATTGACAGAACTAAGAAAGGGATCTTCGACTACTTAAGAGATCGCCTCTGGAAGAAAACACATGGTTGGCAGGAAAAATTGCTTTCTAAAAGTGGGAAAGAAATTCTCATTAAATCTATCTTACATGCTATCCCTACATATGCCATGTCGGTTTATAAACTTCCATTGACTTTGTGTTGTGAGTTTAAGGCTGTCATAAGGAATTTTTGGTGGAAAAACAACACAAATAGTAAGGGAATGACATGGATTGCATGGGATCGTGTTTGTAGACCAAAGACTCGTGGAGGCTTGGGGTTTAAAAATCTAATTGTCTTTAAGCGAAGCAAGCTTGGCGTCTTCTGCAATATACAATTTCTCTGGTAGCTAAAGTACTTCAATGTAAGTATTTTCCATCTAGAGGTTTCTTGAAAACAAGTATAGGCAGAAGACCATCCTATGTGTGGAGATCCATCCTCCACGGACGAGAACTGGTATTGAGAGGTAGTAGATTAAGAGTTGGGAATAGACTGTCCATCAGTGTCCTTAATGATCCATGGCTGCCACGGGATGCAGATTTCCGACCAACCACTTCGATCCAATTCCTTAACAATCATTTCTATGTTGCAGATCTCATTGAAAATGGCTGCTGGAAGCAATATTTATTGACGGTTTTGTTTAGTGTAAGAGATCAAGAAGCAATAAATTGAATCCCTTTGTGCCCAACTGGTGGTGATAATCAATGGATATGGCATTATACACCGCATGGGCGTTTCACATTTTCATTAGCTTATAAAGTGGGAAGCTCCATGTATTTACAATCCATTCCTAGCACATCAAATGCATTGTCTAACTTAAAGTTGATTTGGGCTTGTAATATACCCTCAAGGAAATGCTGCTTTTCTATTCCTATGCTTAAGATTACTTTTTGTTATAGAAAAGGAAATGTGGTTGCCCGCAAGCTAGCGGAAACGGAACCAAACAAATTTATTTATGTTTTTGATATATTATGAATTAAAAAGAAAACGCTTTAAAATAAAATTTTTTTAAAGAAATTACGAGGCGAGTGAAAACAAAACGCAACGTGTTAGAGATATAAGAAAACAAAACATGGTGCCACGTAGTAGGCCCGCACTTGTGTAAAACAAACTGGGATAAGAGCCAACCCACATGCGTTCTTACCAGCGTTGCCTTCCTACTCGGTTTACTTTCCTTTTTCATTACTCGTCCATATTCTCACTACCTTAAACGGCGCGTGACCTTCAACTTCTTCATCATCATCATCATTATTATTATTATTAGGGTAAATTATCCTACTAACACTTGAACTTTTCAAAAATTCAGCGTTTACACTTGTATTTATTTTTGCTTTAAACTGACACTTGAACTATAAAATATCACCTCGTTTGTCATTCCATCCAAAATTTCCGTCATATTTCATTTTCCATCTAATTCCTAGGTGCATTTTCGTTTTTTTACAATTATGAACATTTTTTTATTATTATGGTTTTATTTTCAATGATAATTTTGTCATTTCACTTTATTATTAAAAATCTAAAAAACATTTTTTTATAATCTCAAAGGTTTGATCCTACATTCACGCGCCTAACTAAATCATATCTATCAAATAGAACAATTATAAATATATGACTTTATTTGAAATTTATATTTTATATTGTAATTACAAAAATAATAAATAAGCATTTTATATTGCAATTACATTTTATATTTTAAATATAAATTATATTAAATATAAACATTCTCAAAAAATATTATCAAATGACACAATTCAAACCACAAGTTTTTGTTGTTGTCACATTCATCAAACCTTGCACTGAAGTTCTTTTTCAACTCTTTTGTTTCGAATTCGAGATGTTTTTTTACACAATGTCATTGCTGACACGAATAATAAAATAATGTCATTCTAAAAAAACTTCAAAATTTGTATTCTGCAACGAATTCAAAGTGAAAAAAAATTTAAGGTTTGAGGAAGGGAATGGTTGCGAAGACATATGATTTAAATTATGTTGTTTGTATAATATTTTTTCAAAATCTTTATATTTAATATAATTTTCAAATAATATAAATTTTTGTATTTGTCCAAATGATAAAAGGTAAACTATCTCAGATGCACCTCTTAAATGTCAAAATACAGCTTTTGCACCTCAAAGATATTTTGTACATAGAGTGCTATTAATGTTTCAAAACTTCTTACTACATGCACTTCTGTTAAGTCAAACAGTTAAGTCTTTAATTTTGCCGTAGTCAACATTTTTTTACTATTTGTCACTGTTCCAGTCAGGGGTATTTTTATCCAAATTTTTAATTTTTTTAAAAAATTCTTTTCTCTCTCCTTCTTCCTCTTTTCTCTCTCTTCCTTCTTTTTCTCTCCATTAATTTAATTTTTTTTTTCTCTTTTTCTTCTTCCTTTTTCTATTTTCCTTCTTTCTCTCTCCTTCTTCTCATCATTATCCTCGAGAACTACAATTAGACAAAAGTTCAGCCATAAAGTAAACTTCTCAACTTTGATCTCTGTTAGAAAATTACCCCCTCCTTGAAATATATAAAGCTGGAGTTCTGGTGCTGTTGGTGAATATATATCAAATATGCATTCACAAGAAATGAAGCAACAAAACAACACAGATAATTATGTTTTAAAATTTACAATTATCCATTTGAGCATTTCAAGATTAATTTCTTCTGAGAATGAAAAGATAAACGTTTCAAAGTAATCTGTCCTTAAGAATTTGAACAGTGACGGTCCTCGAGTCTATGAAAGTCAAATTAGCAAGGGACTTATTTTGTAAATATCAAAGAAACCAAAGGGTCAATACGAATTATCCGTTTGCTACTGTTCTCTAAGTTCTCATCTTGGAAAACCCTAAAGACACAAATACAGGAATCCCCAATAAGAAGGTCGGTTATGCAGAGTATCTGAGATCATGAAAAACACAACGTGGGTGCAAAGAATCCATGCCTTAACCCACATCTTGACCACTCCCACAAACACGCCGAGCCTTGATTCCCAGTTCTTCATTTCTACACAAGTTCCCTGCTACATTAACTGGGATTACCCACCGATTCTCTGCAAGGAAGGTAACAACACCTTTCCGCCTCTGCTTCTGAAATGGGCTTTCTCACAATTCCTCGAAAGGGCTTCAAGATTAGGTCTACCCATGACTTCTTGGAGGTCTAAGTGCCCGTATCACGTACCCCCACCATTGATACTAGCTAAAGGAGTGGAGGAAGCTCAGTGGGGTGAAGAAGAGAAGAGAGAGAAAAAAATTAAATTAATGGAGAGAGAAAGAAGGAAGAAAGAGAAAAGAGGAAGAAGAAGGAGAGAGAAAAGAAAAAAAAATTAAAAATAAAATGGACAAAAATGCCCCTGATTGGAACAGTGGCAAATAGTCAAAAAAGTTGACTAACGGTAAAATTAAAGACTTAACTGTTTGACTTAACAGAGGTGCATGTAGTGGGACGTTTTGAAACGTTAATGGCACTCTCTATGTACAAAAAATCTTTGAGGTGCAAAAGCTGGATTTTGACATTTAAGAGGTGCATATGAGATAGTTTACCCAATGATAAATGCTTATTTATTGTTTATACGGTGGTTCAAATCTAGGAACTCACAAATATAATTATTTTAAATTTATTTTGGTATCATCTAGTATGCAATATAAAATATAAGTTTCATATAATTTAACATGGCTCCAGTGGGTTAATATAATTTTGTCATTCGTGTGGTTGAGGGATTGAATCTCTCTAATTTAAGAAGATTTTTCAGATTTTTTTAAATTTTATGAAAAGACAAAATTATCCTTAAAAATAAAAATTTAATAATTTTAAAAGACGAAAATGCCCCTAAGAATTGGATGGAAAATGAAATCTGACGGAAATTTTGGATGGAAGGGCAAATGACGTGATATTTTATAGTTCAAGTGTCAGTTCAAAGCAAAAATAAATATAGGTACAAAAACTGGATTTTTGAAAAGTTCAAGCGTTAGTAGGATAATTTACACTTATTATTATTATGATTATTATTATTATTATTATTATTATTATTTTCTAAAACAAATATACTCTAAAATTTTAATAATCAAAGAAAATATTTTAAAATTTTAAAAAATTTTATAAAATTTTTTTGTTAACATTTTAGAATTATAATATATTTTAAATATTTTAAATATTTTTATTTATATATAAAATATTTCCTTAATTTTAATAAAATATAATTTGTTTGTAATATGACTTCTTTGAATAAAAACTATATATAGGATGTATTTGGATAAAAATTCAATTTTTTAAAATTATATTAAATAAAAAATTTTAAATTTATAATTATATTTAACTATTGATTTTTTATTTTAAAATTAAAATAATAAAAATATGACTAATACAATTTTTTAAAGTTAAAATTTTAATATAATTATACTACAAAAATAACTATTAACATTACATAAATTCAAATTCTTACACGAAATCGTAAGTAGTTTGGGGACTAGCCTCAAGAAATGTTATCTACTTATGGTGCGCCGAATTCACGTGATATTATAAAATTTTATTATTTCTTATATATTTTGTAATAAATATTTAGTATTATTTAATTTAAAAAATAAACAAAATAAATTTTAAATATAAAAAATAATAATTTTTGTTCCTAAATTATTTTTTGTTTGATAGATTATCTCCAATAATTTTTTTATTTTAAAATTTAAGTTTATTTTCAAATTTTAAATTTATGAATTCAAACGTAAAGTAACATATTTTTAATTATCCAAAATATATTAATTAAGAATTGAATCTTAAATATTAAGTTATTAAACTTTAAGATTATAAAAGGAAAAAAATACAATATTTACATAATGCAATTTTATTTAATATATGATACAAATAAAATATTTGTAAAAAATAAAAAATTTCAATAAATGATAAGGTAAAATTGATAGAAGATGAGAAGTGGAAAAGAAATAGACTTACTTAGTGAGTGTTTAATTTTAATGAATTAACTAATGTTTTACTAAACTATACATCTATATATCAATTTAGTTTTTTCATAGTCATCCAAAACAAATGAATTAATAATGAGTTTATTAAATTTATATAAACTTATATTTACGTATGCAAATGTTTAAAATAAAGCTAAAATTCTATCCGATTATTTAAATGTAAATTAATTTGGATATAGGTATAGTTTAAAAGTGTCGTCCATAATTACTATTTTTGATAATGTTAAGTAAAAACAATATATAAAATTTATAAAATATATAAAAATATATATGATAAGGTAAAAAAGTGAGTTCCTCAGTAATTCAACAAAATGTATGTCATGTGTTTATAGTGGGACGTATAGATGGCTTTGAACCTATTCGTCGGAATGTTTGGTGATGATTTTTCCGGTGATTGTCCATCTCAGTACGTGAAAAATCTATAAACAATTTAAAAGAAACTTTTGTCTTCGCCAAACTCTCCGATGATAAAGTCAAGAAGGAATAAAAAATGTGCAAGAGGAGAAGATCTTGATCTTCTTAAATTTTTTGCACAAAAAAGTTAGGGTTTAGAACACAAACTGATTATGAACAAACTCTAGAAAAATAAGAGAGAGAAAGTTAATGTAGAATATATTTATTTGAGTAGAATATTCATTACCCTTACCCTTAGCAGATAGAAAACCCTTCTTATTTATAGGGGACTTCACTTATTTGAGTGTATTATGCAGTCTCTAAATTGCACCACTTGTTGTTGGGTTAGGGTTAGTTTGACCTTTTGAGAGTATTTAATGTTCTTTGATATGACAGATAATAATGATAGTTGTGTCGTAGGTTAGAGCTAGCAATGGCAAGTTGGAAAATTGCGTATGCTTTTTGAATGTTGTCCTATCATATCAAAACGATACTTCATCAACAGACATCTCGCTTTGGAGCCAAAGAACATGAGCTTCAAAATCTCACCACCTCCACACTTTGTTAGGGCTCCCGATAATCGCATCTCACTATCCGCGATCTTGGCGACATGCGGTCCTTGGTGTTCTTGCATTCTATTGTGGCCTTTCGAGTGACTGGAGGTGTTGTATGTCTATTCACCTCGTTCACCAACCACATGTATTCATATCTCTTCGATATATATTAATGGATAATGAACTAAAAATTATCAAATATTGTAGGTAATCTAATGCCAATGTAAATATATTAAACAGCAATGGTATTGACATTGAAGTTATTGCTAATGTCACCAATGGACCAAATTTAATGAGAAAAGAAAAACCCAAAAGAAGGGGAATGATTAATGAAATAAATTAATTACTTAAGTTAGGTGCATCAAGACAAACAAGATGGTTCGAGTATAAAATTATAAGTAAAGAATCCTTTTTCTTAAAAATATAGAAAACCATAAATTGTTTTTTGAATGTATAATAATTTTACTTTAAAAAAAACAACAAAAGGGATAATTTTATTACACTATTAACTATACTAAATTGATAAAAATAAAGAAAGAACCATTAGATCTTCATCACGTCTTCAATTCTTCTACTACTATTGCAAAACAAATGAGAAGAACAACCTATCTTATGGTAAAAAAAAAAAACAAAAAAAAAATTGTCTAAAATAAATTAATGAAAAATTGCCTTTCTAATCTTATGTTTTGGGTTCTTTTTTTATATACACTATTGCATATTTATTTTTATTTTAATTGGATGAAGTATTTAAAAATTTGATAAAAATATATTTAATCGAATTAACGAGAGATTAAATTTTAAAATTTTAAAGTTAAAATCAAATAAAATTTTGTAAATGAATGACCTAAAAGAACGTATAAAATCGCAAAAATAGATGGTGGCTGAACTATTTCTCTAACATCACTTTAATAGTTGACTTATTGTATTAGCATACAAAATTCGAATAGTCAAACCAAACTATCAAGAAAATTTAAAAAATTCAATTTTTTTTATAGTAAAAATCTATTTTATGTTTATGTTGTTCATAAATATGTGCATATCATATAACTAATTTGTAATAAATTATAAATTCAAATATTGGTAATATGAAGATGATTTCTTTTTTAAAAAATAATTAAAATATATTATTTTTAATTAATTCATTGTATTGTTTTTTTTTGTAAGTATATTTTTCCACAAATTAGTATTTGACAATTAAAAGGTTCACTTGATAGAAATTAGGTATACTAAAATTTTATTTTTATTTTTAGGTGGATAAAATAGATAAAGCAAAAAAGAAAAAGAAAATTTATTATATGAGGGAAAACAAAACGCAACGGGCACGTGTGGGTTGGAGATAGAAGAAAATAAAGAGGGTGGTGCCACGTAGAAGGCCAGCATTTTGTGTAAAACATATGATAAGAGGCCAACCCACATGCGTTCTTACCATCACTCTGTTTACTCCTTTTCTTTACTCGCCCATCTTCTCACTGCCTTAAAACGCGCGTGACTTTGAACTTTATTATTATTATTATTATTTTAAAAATATACTCTAAATTTTTAATAAATTTTTTTTTAATTTTATAAAATATTTTTAAAATTCTTTTGTTAATATTTTAATATTATAACATATTTTTATTTACATATAAAATATTTTCTTGATTTTTAGAATAAAAACTATATATATAGAGGATGTATTTGAATACAAATTTAAGTGTTTAAAATTCTAGTAAAGGAAAATTTTTATATTTATTATATTTAAGTATTGAATTTTTTTTATTTTTAAATTATAAAAAGATGAGTAGTATAATTTTTTTAAATTAAAATTTTAATGTAATTGTACTAAAAAATAATTTTAAAACATAAGATATTTTCACGTCCACAATTTTAAAATACGTGAATACTTACCTCTTTAGGTGAGTTCGAAAAATAAACCTTAAATCACGTGAAAATTATTTAATGACACTGATACGATTGTAATATCATGATGATAAAAATAATAATTTGAAATCGTCATATTAATTTATTCATATTTTTTATTATAAAATAAAGTAAAAGTAATAGTAAAAAATAATAAAATAATAAAAAGTAAAAATAATAAAAAACTTTAAAGGAAAAGAGAAGGAAAAAAGATATTAAAATCACTCTAAAAAAATGAAAAAGTAAAAAAAATTGAATTTTTTTAATTAATTCAAATTTAATTTTTAAAATATACAATATATATATTTTTCAAAAAAAAAATTTAAATTTATTCCCAATTCAAAGTTCTTGAATCTCGTAAACAAATTTAAAAAGGACAATTGATAGGCAATTATTTTGTTAAATTAAGTAATTCTAAATATTTATTACAAAATATAAAAAAAATAACATTTAATGATATTTGGCCAAATAGTTAAGATGTGGTATATAGAATTTTTCGCGAGTTTGAATTCATTTTAAAATTTTAAAAATAATTTATAAAATTTTCTTTGATTATTGAAAATATTTAACTTTGTATAAAAAGAAAATAATACTTACTTATACTTATATTATTAATTTTGAAGAAGACATTCTAATTCTTGTGTTTCCTAAAACTGCCTCAATATACCTCATAATATATATATATATATATATATTTTGTATACTTTAAAAATTAAGTTTGAATTAATGAAGAATTTAAAATCAAATTTGAATTAATTAAAAAAATTTAAATTTTTTTTTACTTTTTTTTTATTTTTTAGAGAGACTTTAATTTCTCTTTTCCATCTCAAAAAGACAATTTATAGGTAATTAAATTTAATTATATATTATTATAATAATTATATTTTATTTTAATATATATAATTTTTATATATTAAGATATTAAGAGATTTATCAAAATTCTTGAATCTCAAAAACAAATTTTAAAAGGGCAATTGATAGACAATTAAATTTAATTATATATTTTAATATTTTAATATATATAATTTTTATATATTACGATATTAAAATATTAAATTTAAAATATATAATTAGATTTAATTGCGTATCAATTGCTCCTTTAAAAATTATATAAATACTATCATTCATAAATATATTTATCAATGATAGTGTTTATCTACTCAAATTATTAATAATATATTATTATTATTATTATTATTATGATTTTCTAAAACAAATATATTCTAATTTTTTAAAAAAAATTAAAGAAAAAATTTTAAAATTTTAAATTTTTTTTTAATATTTTTAAATTATAACCTATTTTTAATTTGTAAATATTTTTGGACCTTAGGTACACGTTATTTCTGATTTAGGGCATTGGTGGATATATCAAAACCTCTTCAAGGAATCTTGAGGATTTTGAAAGGATCCCAAATTTTTTTTTTTTTATTGTGGTATGATTGACCATAGATATAGGACCTGCTCTAAAATTCCTTCTGGGGATGTAGATGTGAAATCTTTACATTATGGTGCATGGATGGGGGAGTGGATCACGTGCCCTCAAAACAATTATTTTCACTGCCTCGCACTGAAGGAACTATGGCGGAAGATGGGAATCCAACCTCTTCACCTGCTCAGTGGGATGACACACTGGTTATTAGAGTTTCTGAGATGGAGGAGCATCATGACAACAGGAATCTGGCTGTTTTTGTGGTGGAGATTTCTAGAGTTCTTATAAATGGCAGCTTTAAAAAATGCAATTCCTACGCGCTTACTGATGATGATTCTTCACCAACAAGCAATTCTGTTTCCAAGAAAACAAAAATTTCAATGGCGTGACAACCCCGCCCATTGCATTGATTTGTTTCAGCTGGAATTGCCGAGGTTTGGTAAGATCTCACAAACCTAATTTAATTTTTCTAATGAAAACACGTTTATTACAAAATAGTTGTTCTTTTTTAAAAAATAAGTTGGGTTTTTCTCATATTTCTATGGCAGATAGATAGGGTTGGTTTTGGAGGGGATTGGCTCTTTTGTGACAAGCAGAAATGGAAGTATCCATTCAAAATTACTCCTCTGGACATATTGGACATATTGATGCATGGATAAATAATTGGAATCAAAATGGGAGATGTTTTTTTCACCAGCTTCTATGGACATTGGAATGTCACTAGCTCACAGATGCCACTCCTGGATACTATTGGGACAACAACGGACAACCCCTTGGTGTTTGCTAGGGGATTTCAACGAGCTATTAATGGCATCAGAAACTACTAGTATGCGAGGTCGAACTACATACCAGATGGCTCACTTTAAAGGGTGATAGGTTAGAGAGCTACCCTTGGTTGAGTCGCGTCTTTCTTTCTCGCGGAGAACTTTTCACGACTTCTCTATCTAATTCATCTATCCTTGCCCGGTACCACTGCCTACCTTTGACTTTGAAGCCAAAGCACCTCTCCCTAAGGCCCTATCTGGCTTTCATCGAAATCCCAATTTACCAGAATTCACAAGTTACGTCCTCAAATAATCTTTTTTTATGCATCTTTGAACCTTTTGGGAATATTTGTGAATGAGTGTCGTCGGTTTTCCTTTTTCGTTACACCCTCTAAATTCGCAGAAATATCGCCTAAAATGACTTAATTACTACTCATTTTATCGGTTGGAATCACACGGGATATTAAATTTTGAGGAGATTTGTAAATGGGTTTCCAGACTTTCAACAACAACAATTTTAGGACATAACTTGCCGAAGACCATCTAGAGGTTTCTTGAAAACAAGTATAGGCAGAAGACCATCCTATGTGTGGAGATCCATCCTCCACGGACGAGAACTGGTATTGAGAGGCAGTAGATTAAGAGTTGGGAATAGACTGTCCATCAGTGTCCTTAATGATCCATGGCTGCCACGGGATGCAGATTTCCGACCAACCACTTCGATCCAATTCCTTAACAATCATTTCTATGTTGCAGATCTCATTGAAAATAGCTGCTGGAAGCAAGATTTATTTACGGTTTTGTTTAGTGTAAGAGATCAAGAAGCAATAAATAGAATCCCTTTGTGCCCAACTGGTGGTGATGATCAATGGATATGGCATTATACACCGCATGGGCGTTTCACATTTTCATCAGCTTATAAAGTGGGAAGCTCCATGTATTTACAATCCATTCCTAACACATCAAATGCATTGTCTAACTGAAAGTTGATTTGGGCTTGTAATATACCCTCAAGGAAATGCTGCTTTTCTATTCCTATGCTTAAGATTACTTTTTGTTATAGAAAAGGAAATGTGGTTGCATGCGGGCTAGCGGAAATTAGGAGTTCTTTAGATCAAAAGGTTGTTTGGATGTTTACATTACATCCTCATTCTCATGTAAATGGATTGTTTACCTGCGGATTGGCTACATCTATTATAATCTGATTTATGTTTTATCTAAAAAAATTTATAAATATTTTTATTTACTTATAAAATTAGTATTGAATTATATTTTCTTGATATTAATAAAATAAAATTTAGTCAAAATTTTGAGGATCTTAATGATGTTTTCATGTTTTATTTAATTAAATTTTTAAATGATATTTTTACTCTTTTCTTGAATTAATTAAAGAAAGTAAATCGTCTCAAATTTTATTTATTTATTTATTTTGACAAAATCTATTAAAAATTATTTTATTTATGTCTAATAAAAAAGTTTAAGATTTAAAGGTTAAAAAAGTTATTATTTTAAGATTGAATTTGTGAAACTAAAATTTATTTGGAACTAAATTTACTAAAATTCTTTAAAAATTTTAAAATTATTAATTTTAATTAATCCATAATATAGTTTTTTTAAAAATATATATATACATATATATATATATATATATATACTTTTTCAAATAAATTAATGTTTGACAATTAAATGGTACACTTAAATAAATAAGTTAGGTTATAAAAAATAAAATTTAATTAATTAATGATAATAAAGTTTTGTTTTTATTTTTGGATGGATAAAATAGATAATTTATTGTTAGGAAGCCACGGAAGCAAACAAATTTATTTATGTTTTTTGATATATTACGAATTCAAAAAAAATGCTATAAAATAAAAAACAATGAAAAAAAATTATGAGGCGAGTGAAAACAAAACGCAACGGGCACGTGTGCGTTATAGATATAAGAAAACAAAACATGGTGGTGCCACGTAGAAGGCCAGCACTTGTGTAAAACAAACGGGATATGAGCCAACCCACATGCGTTCTTACCAGCGTTGCCTTCCTACTCGGTTTACTTTCCTTTTCTTTACTCGCCCGTATTCACTGCCTTAAACGGCGCGTGACCTTCAACTTCTTCATATCATCATTATTAAATGTTTTTAAAACAAATATACTCTAAATTTTTAATAATCAAAGAAAATATTTTAAAATTTTATAAATATTTTTAAATTTTTGTTAATATTTTAGAATTATAATATTTTTAAAGTTATAAATATTTTTATTTATATAAAATATTTATTTATTTTTAATAAAATATAATTTGTTTGTAATATGACTTATTTGAATAAAAACTATATATAGGATGTATTTGGATACATATTCAATTTTTTAAAATTATATTAAATGAAAGTTTTTAAGTTTATAATTAAATTTAACTATTGATTTTTTATTTATAAATTAAAATTATAAAAATATGACTAATATAAATTTTTTAAATTAAAATTTTGATATAATTATACTAAAGTATAATTATTAACATCCCATAAATTGAAACTATTACAGGAAATCCTATATTGTTATGACACTAGCCTCAAGATATCCTATCCACTTATGGTCACTAGCGCCGAATTCACGTGATATTATAAAATCTTATTATTTCTTATATATTTTGTAATAAATATTTAACATTATTTAATTTAGAAAATAAATAAAATAAATTTTAAATATAAAAAATAATATTTTCTTTCCTAAATTATTTTTTGTTTGATAAATTTAATCTAATACATTTTCTTATTTTAAAATTTAAGTTTATTTTCAAATTTTAAATTTATGAACTCAAACTAAAGTAACATATTTTTAATTGTGGAAAATATATTAATTAAGGATTGAATCTTAAATATTAAGTTATTGAACTTTAACATTATAAAAAGAAAAAAATACAATATTTAAATAATACAATTTTATTCAATATATGATACAATAAAATATTTATAAAAAATGAAAAAATTCAATAAATTATAAGGTAAAATTGATAGAAGATGAGAAGTGGAAAAGAAATAGACATACTTAGTGAGTCTTTAATTTTAATGAATTAGCTAATGTTTTACTAAACTATACATCTACATATCAATTTAGTTTGTTCATAGTCATCCAAAACAAATGAATTAATAATGAGTTTCTTAAATTTAAATAAACTTGTATTTATGTACGCAAACGTTTAACATAGAGCCAAAACTCTATCCGATTATTTAATAGTAAATTAATTTGGATATAGGTATAGTTTAAAAGTGTCGTCCATAATTACTAATTTTGATAAAGTTAAGTAAAAATAATATATAAAATTTATAAAATATATAAAAAAAAAAAATAAATAAAAAAAAAAAAAAATATATATATATATATATATATATATATATGATAAGGTAAAAAAGTGAGTTGGTCGGTGATTTAACAAAATGTATTCATGTGTTTATAGTGGGACGTATAGATGACTTTGAACCTATTCGTCGGAATGTTTGGTGATGATTTCTTCGGTGGTTCTCCATCTCAGTACGTGGAAAATCTACAAAACAATCCAAAAGAAATTTTTGTCTTCGTCGAATTCTCTAATGATAAAGTCAAGAAGGAATCGAAAATGTGCAAGAGGAGAAGATCTTGATCTTCTTAAATTTTGTGCACAAGAAAGTTAGGGTTTAGAACACAAACTGGTTATGAACAAACTTTAGAAAAATAAGAGACAGAGAATTAATGTAGAATATATTTATTTGAATAGAAGAGTCATTACCCTTACCCTTAGCAGATAGAAAACTCTTCTTATTTATAGGTGACTTCACTTATTTGAGTGTATCATGCAGTCTCTAAACTGCACCACTTGTTGTCGGGTTAGTGTTAGTTTGACCTTTTGAGAGTATTTAATGTTCTTTGATATGACCGATAATAATGATAGTTGTGTCGTAGGTTAGAGCTAGCAATGGCAAGTTGGAAAATTGCGTACGCTTTTTGTATGTTGTCCTATCATATCAGAACAATACTTCATCAACAGACATCTCGCTTTGGAGCCCAAGAACATGAGCTTCAAAACCTCACCACCTCCACACTTCGTTAGGGCTCCCGATAATCGCACCTCACTATCCGCGATCTTGGCGACATGCCGTCCTTGGTGTTCTTGCATTCTATTGTGGCCTCCCGACTGACTGGAGGTGTTGTATGTCTATTCACCTCGTTCACCAACCACATGTATTCATATCTCTTCGATATATATTAATGGATAATGAACCAAAAATTAACAAATATTATAGGCAATCTAATGCCAATGTAAATATATTAAACAACAATGGTATTGACATTGAAGTTATTGCCAATGTCCCCAATGGACCAAATTTAATGAGAAAAGAAAAACCCAAAAGAAAAACCCAAAAGAAGGGGAATGATTAATGAAATAAATTAATTACTTAAGTTTTGTGCATCAAGGCAAACAAGATGGTTCGAGTATAAAATTATAAGTAAAGAATTCTTTTTCTTAAAAATATAGCAACCCATAATTTTCTTTTTTTTCAATATATAATGATTTTACTTTTAAAAATAAATAATAAAGGGATAATTTTATTACATCATTAACTATACTAAATTGATAAAAATAAAGAAAGAACCATTAGATCGTCATCGTGTCTTCAATTCTTCTACTACTATTGCAAAACAAATGAGAAGAACAACCTATCTTATGTTTTAGGTTCTTTTATATATACACTATTCTCTCTTTATTTTTATTTTAATTCGATTAAATATTTAAAAGTTCGTTTATTAACTCCTTTAATTACTAGGTTTATAAGAATATATTTAATTGAATTAACGAAGAATTAAAATTTAAAATTTTAAAGTTAAAATCAAATAAAATTTAAAAAAAGAATGACCTAAAATAAAATATAAAACAAAGACTCATGTCTTGAAATCGCAAAAATACATTGTTGCTGAACTATTTCTCTAACATCACTTTAATAGTTGACTTTTTGTATTAACATACAAAATTCCAATAGTCAAACCAAACTGTCAAGAAAATTTAAAAAATTCAATTTTTTTTTTCCAATAAAAACCTATTTTATGTTTATGTTGTTCATAAATATGTGCATATCATATAACTAATTTGTAATAAATTATAAATTCAAATATTGGTAATATGAAGATGATTTCTTTTTTAAAAAATAATTAAAATATATTATTTTTAATTAATTCATTGTATTGTTTTTTTTTGTAAGTATATTTTTCCACAAATTGGTATTTGACAATTAAAAGGTTCACTTGATAGAAATTAGGTATACTAAAATTTTATTTTTATTTTTAGGTGGATAAAATAGATAAAGCAAAAAAGAAAAAGAAAATTTATTATATGAGGGAAAACAAAACGCAACGGGCATGTGTGGGTTGGAGATAGAAGAAAATAAAGAGGGTGGTGCCACGTAGAAACCCACATGCGTTCTTACCAGCACTCTGTTTACTCTTTTTCTTTACTCGCCCATCTTCTCACTACCTTAAAACGCGCTCGACTTTCAACTTTATTATTATTATTATTATTTTAAAAATATACTCTAAATTTTTAATAATAAAACAAATATTTTTAAATTTTATAAAATATTTTTAAAATTTTTTGTTAATATTTTAATATTAGAACATATTTTAAATTTATAAATATTTTTATTTACATATAAAATATTTTCTTGATATTAATGAAATATCATTTGTCTCTAATATCATTTTTAGAATAAAATCTATATATATATATATATATATATATATATATATATATATATAGAGGATGTATTTGAATACAAATTTAAGTGTTTAAAATTATAGTAAAGGAAAATTTTTATATTTATTATATTTAAGTATTGATTTGTTTTATTTTTAAATTATAAAAAGACGAGTAGTATAATTTTTAAAAATTAAAATTTTAATATAATTGTACTAAAAATAATTTTTAAAAATATGATGTTTTGACGTCGACAATTTAAAAAAACAGGAATACTTAACTCTTTAGGTGAGTCCGAAAAATAAACTTTGAATCACGTGAAAATTATTTAATGACAATGATACAATTGTAATATCATGATGATAAAAATAATAATTTGTGGATGTAATATCATGATTATAAAAATAATAATTTGTGGATGTAATATCATGATTATAAAAATAATAATTTGTAAATGAAAATTGTTATATTAATTTGTTCATATTTTTTATTATAAAATAAAGTAAAAGTAATAGTAAAAAATAAAAAAATAAAAAAGTAAAAATAATAAAAACATTTTAAAACTTGGTCCTTGTAACCACCTTGGTTAGCATATCTGTAGGATTCTCCGTAGTATGAATCTTCAGGAGTAGTATCTCATCTTCTTCGAGAATTTCCCGCACAAAATGATAGCGAACGTCAATGTGCTTCGTCCGTGCATGAAAGACTTGATTCTTTGCTAAATGAATAGCACTCTGACTGTCAGAATATACCTCAAGTTGTTTATGACCAACTCCCAAGTCTTCAAGCAACCCGTGAAGCCAAATTGCTTCCTTCACAGCCTCTGTAACCGCCATATACTCTGCCTCTATTGTAGACAAAGCTACTGTTGACTGCAATGTAGACTTTCAGCTAACTGGCGCTTTTGCTAAAGTGAACAAATAGCCAGTTGTAGATCGTCACTTATCCAAATCTCCTGCATAATCATAATCACAATATCCAACTATGCATTGACCAAGTGATTCATCCCGCTCGAATGCCAATCCAACATCTGTGGTACTTTGAAGGTACCTAAGAATCCATTTCACAGCTAGCCATTGACCCTTGCCAGGATCATGCATGTACCTGCTAACAACACTAACAACTTGTGAAATATCTGGTCTCGTACATACCATTGCATACATCAAGCTTCCAACTGCGTTTGCATACGAGACTTTCGCCATGTATTCTCGTTCTTCATCAGTTGATGGAGATAAACGACTACTCAGTTTCAAATGAGGAGCAAGTGGGGTACTTACAGTTTTTGTATCTTCGTGCACACCAAAATGTTGTAATATCTTCTACAAATACTGCTTCTGTGACAGCCAAAGTTTGCCCCTCTCCCTGTCCCTGCTTATTTCCATGCCGAGAATCTTCTTGGCTTCTCCCAAATCCTTCATCTCGAACTCTTTACTTAATTGAGCCTTCAATTTATCAATTTCAACTTGGCTCTTTGCTGCAATCAGCATATCATCAACATATAAGAGTAAGTAGATGTAGGAATCGTCTTGAAGTCTGTGCAAATACACACAATGATCGTATTTGTTCCTCTTGTACTTCTGACCCTTCATGAACATATCGATTCGTTTGTACCACTGTCTAGGAGATTGTTTCAGTCCATACAACGATTTGCTAAGTTTACAAACCCAATCTTCTTTACCAGCAACCCTGTATCCATCTGGCTGAGTCATATAGATTTCCTCCTCCAAATCACCGTGTAGGAACGCGGTCTTCACATCAAGTTGAGCTAGCTCCAAATTCAACTGTGCTACCAAGGCCAACAAAATTCTAATGGAGGAATGTTTAACAACTGGAGAAAATACCTCATTATAATCAATTCCCCCCCCTCTGAGCATAGCCTTTAGCCACCAACCTTGCCTTGTAGCGGACGTCTTCTTTGTTAGGAAATCCTTCTTTCTTTGCAAATACCCATTTGCACCCAATTGCCTTCTTGCCTTTCGGTAGTTGTGTCAGCTTTCACGTTCTATTCTTCATGAGAGAATGCATTTCTTCTTCCATTGCACCTGCCCAACTCCACTTTCTGAACTTAGAATGGCTTCCGGGTAGGTGGATGGAATGTCATCAACAACTGGAAGTGCATAAGCTACCATATCAGAGAAACGAGCAGGTTTCTGAATGTCTCGTCTCTGCCTTCTAATTGCAATTGGCACCGATTGCTGTTGTGGTTCTTGGGTAAGAACCTCTTCTTCATCTGACTCTTCTTCTGTCATAGTAGAGTCACTGGTGGTGCTTCGTGCTGGGATCACCACTGTCTGCTCAAACTCCACCTGCTTCTGAGCACACTCCACCTCCTGCGGAGTACTATCAATTCCTTCTGGATTCATCTTGTTTAACAAGGCAGATACATCAAAGGTAACATCCCTGCTAATAATCGTCTTCTTTCCCTCAAGACACCATAGACGATATCCCTTCACTCCAGGATTGAAGCCCATGAATAGAGCCTTCTTTGCCCGTGATAACTCTAAAATAATAGAGTTATTCACATCTAATTTGCCACATTTTATTACTGTATTAACTGATTTTATTTGGAAAATGGAATAAAAATGTGTTGATTTGATATTTTCTCTCTTTTTACCTAAAAATGTGGATTTATTGTTAAAAGTCAATTTAATTGAATAAATTTCTCAACATGTGGATGATCTGTATTATTTGTTATTATTTGAGAATTTATTTGAATTGATTTATTGTGACAAGGGTAAAAAGGGAATGTGGATGGTTGACATTGTTGAAAGAAAGTTGGATAAAAGTGACCGAGAAGAAAGTGAAGAATGTGTGGATAATTTGCATCTATACATATATATGTATATATATATATATATACACACACCCACACACTATTTGTCACTTAAAATCCAGCTCAGCATATTAAAGATGAACTTGCCGTACTATGCATTTAATTTCTTTGTCCTATCCGTTTTACATATATATATATGTGTGTGTGTGTGTTTGTGAGAGTGCATGACATCAAGGTGGACAAGAAGACAAAAGCAAGTGGGCAGAATGATTATATATATATATATACATATATATGTGTGTGTTTGTGAGAGTGCATGACATCAAGGTGGACAAGAAGACAAAAGCAAGTGGGCAGAATGATTTTTTATATATATATAATATATAATATATATATAATATATATATATATATATATATATATATATGTACTAGTTCCAGTTGGAGATAAAACAAAGAAACACACATTGTAGCTGAAAAATTCCAGTCGGTTGAGGCAGAATTTCTGGCGGGTTTTCAGAAAATAAAGAGAAGTGGTAGCTGCACTATAAAAAAAAAGAAGAAGCATATTTCCTAGTGGGTATAATATTATATAATATATATATATATATATATATATATATATATATATATATATATATATATATATATATATATGTATGTATATACATACATATGATGATATCTTTGCAGAATTTCTGGCGGGTTTTCAGGAAATAAAGAGAAGTGGCAACTGCACTATACAAAAAAGAAGAAGTATATTTCCTAGTGGGTATATATATATATATATACATATGATGATATCTTTGCAGAATTTCTGGCGGGTTTTGAGGAAATAAAGAGAAGTGGCAGCTGCACTATATATATATATGTATATATATATGAGAGGGGAAGAGAAGAAACACACGGGAGAGGAGGAGAAAAAGATAGTAGTATGTTTGTATGTTTGTATGTGTTTAGTTACGGACAGCTTAGGACTTAGGCAGTAGGTAGCTTGTTTGAGTTGTTTTTTGAGCTTAGATTAGAGAGGAAAATACCTGAGAAGGCTGGGGTGACATTGCTGGATTCTTGTAAGCTGGACAGAACCGAAGGCAGCAGCATCACGCGGAGGAAACGAAGGACAGCAGCAGCTTGATTAAATCTGATTTGGGGCAGTTGGGTGATCTCCGACCCGAGTAACTTTCTTTCCATTTCTTCAATTTGCTTACTGTTTTGTAATTAAATGTTCTTCAATTTGTTACTGTTTTGTAATTAAAAGATCTTTGTGATATGAGAATGTTTACATGTTTTCAAGGATTAATTAAAAGTGTTTTGGGATTGATATGTTTTCCGTCTTGGGATTGACTGGTGTCACTATGGACCTAGGGACTGTTTTTCCTATTACTTTAATCCTTGTCTTTCATGATTCGTTTCAGCAAAATATATATTCATAACCTGAAGGTGCTGTAGTCTAGTAAATTATAAACATGTGAAAAAACGTAATGTGGCATAAGATGAATAGAATGCATAAGTTTTGTGTATTATTTTCTTTATTGATGCTTGTATGGGGCATGCTTAGTTTGTTCATGCAATTACTTAAACGGATTAGGAATAACTTGCGGTTACGACTGTCCAAGTTATGTATCGAACTAGTATCTGACTTTCTAACCGGAAGGGGTCTAGTTGACACGTTAATTGCATGGCACTTGCTTGAGGCTCATGACCGTGCGGTCAATATTGCAGGGGACACGACCAATTTCAATGCCTTGTGTTGTTCTAGGTTCACGGTACTTCGTACTCCATGAGACGATGTTATCGGGAGTTTAGACTAGTAGGCTAAGTAGTCTGGGTAGAACCAGAACGCTGTAGTGTTAATTTGGAAACCGAAAAGCATGCTTAGCATTCTTGGATTCATTACTGGTTTATGTTTGCATTTTTGGCTTGATTTTTATAGCATTGTATTACCTGTTGCGTTCTTATGGTGATTTTCCAGTAGGTTGTCCTGTAGTAGTAGTTAGGTAGAATTGTTGCGGCATTGGTGATGCTGCAGCATTTCCGTTGCTGCAGCAATATCTTAGCAGTAGCTTAACCTCCGAATCTCCACCTAATATTCATTATTCATCATCCTTTATTCTTTTATTCTTTTAACCAAATGTAAATCATGTTTGCATGTATAATTGGCATACAAAATCTCTTTGGGATCGATAATCTTGTACTTAGGTACATATATTACTTGTTGACTGGTGTATACTTGCACTTGTTAAGATTGCGTTGATTTATTCTATTTTATTATCTTCTCAATTTGTGACACACGCACACAACGCAACAAGTTTTTGGCGCCGTTGCCGGGGATTTTGGTGTCAATTGATTGTAAATATTGTTTGCATTTGGTTATATTTTTGTTGTTTTATGTTATACTCATTATTGAGCTTATGAGATTATTGAAATGATTGTATGAGGGACGAATAAATTATGCATGGGCTGAACTGTTTTTTGTGAGTTTATTGATCTGAATTATTTGTCAAATTTTCAGCTTGTGTATATCATATATTTCTTAACGTGTGCTGATTTTTGCATGAGTAAAACGCGAAAGGACTCTCAATCTACATTGCTGCCACTAGATCCAGAAATTGAGGGAACAACTAAATCATTAAGAAAGAAGAAGCAAACTACAAATAAGGCGGTCATGGCAGAACAATGAGTTATCAAGCCGAACCCGTCTACAATCCTGTAGTAATGGAAGATGATGGGGTATATATATATATATATATATATATATATATATATATACAGAATTTCTGGTGGGTTTTGAGGAAATAAAGAGAAGTGGCAGCTGCACTATATATATATGAGAGGGGAAGAGAAGAAACACACGGTAGAGGAGGAGAAAAAGATAGTAGTATGTTTGTATGTTTGTATGTGTTTAGTTACGGACAGCTTAGGACTTAGGCAGTAGGTAGCTTGTTTGAGTTGTTTTTGAGCTTAGATTAGAGAGGAAAATACCTGAGAAGGCTGGGGTGACATTGCTGGATTCTTGTAAGCTGGACAGAACCGAAGGCAGCAGCATCACGCGGAGGAAACGAAGGACAACAGCAGCTTGATTAAATCTGATTTGGGGCAGTTGGGTGATCTCCGACCCGAGTAACCCTCTTTCCATTTCTTCAATTTGCTTACTGTTTTGTAATTAAATGTTCTTCAATTTGTCACTGTTTTGTAATTAAAAGATCTTTGTGATATGAGAATGTTTACATGTTTTCAAGGATTAATTAAAAGTGTTTTGGGATTGATATGTTTACCATCTTGGGATTGACTGGTGTCACTATGGACCTAGGGACTGTTTTTCCTATTACTTTAATCCTTGTCTTTCATGATTCGTTTCAGCAAAATATATATTCATAACCTGAAGGTACTGTAGTTTAGTAAATTATAAACATGTGAAAAAACGTAATGTGGCATAAGATGAATAGAATGCATAAGTTTTGTGTATCGTTTTCTTTATTGATGCTTGTATGGGGCATGCTTAGTTTATTCATGCAATTACTTAAACGGATTAGGAATAACTTGCGGTTACGACTGTCCAAGTTATGTATCGAACTAGTATCTGGCTTCCTAACCGGAAGGGGTCTAGTTGACACGTTAATTGCATGGCACTTGCTTGAGGCGCATGACCGTGCAGTCAATATTGCAGGGGACACGACCAATTTCAATGCCTTGTGTTGTTCTAAGTTCACGGTACTTCGTACTCCATGAGACGATGTTATCGGGGGTTTAGACTAGTAGGCTAAGTAGTATGGGTAGAACCAGACCGCTGTAGTGTTAATTTGGAAACCGAAAAGCATGCTTAGCATTCTTGGATTCATTACTGGTTTATGTTTGCATTTTTGGCTTGATTTTTACAGCATTGTATTACCTGTTGTGTTCTTATGGTGATTTTCTAGTAGGCTGTCCTGTAGTAGTAGTTAGGTAGAATTGTTGCGGCATTGGTGATGCTGCAGCATTTCCGTTGCTGCAGCAATATCTTAGCAGTAGCTTAACCTCCGAATCTCCACCTAATATTCATTATTCATCATTCTTTATTCTTTTAACCAAATGTAAATCATGTTTGCATGTATAATTGGCATACAAAATCTCTGTGGGATCGATAATCTTGTACTTAGGTACATATATTACTTGTTGACCGGTGTATACTTGCACTTGTTAAGATTGCGTTGATTTATTTTATTTTATTATCTTCTCAATTTGTGACACACGCACACAACGCAACAAGTTTTTGGCGCCGTTGCCGGGGATTTTGGTGTCAATTGATTGTAAATATTGTTTGCATTTGGTTATATTTTTGTTGTTTTATGTTATACTCATTCTTGAGCTTATGAGATTATTGAAATGATTGTATGAGGGACGAATAAATTATGCATGGGCTGAACTGTTTTTTGTGAGTTTATTAATCTGAATTATTTGTCAAATTTTCAGCTTGTATATATCATATATTTCTTAACGTGTGCTGATTTTTGCATGATTAAAACGCGAAAGGACTCTCAATCTACATTGCTGCCACTAGATCCAGAAATTGAGGGAACAACTAAATCGTTAAGAAAGAAGAAACAAACTACAGATAAGGCGGTCATGGCAGAACAATGAGTTATCAAGCTGAACCCGTCTACAATCCTGTAGTAATGGCAGATGATGGGGACCATGCTATCTGATAGTATGTTGTCCCTATGTTCAATGAGCTGAATCCAAGCATTATGCGACCAGAGATTGCCGCAACACAATTTGAGCTGAAACCGGTGATGTTTCAGATGCTATAAATAGCACAATGAGGAGAATGAGGAATACTCAGCTTGGCTAGAAGCAAACTCTCAAGATTTCAAATTCAGAGCTCAATTTGAATCTTTGGACTTGTCTTCTAGGGATTTTAAAGTGACAAAACTTTCTGTGAAAGAACCACCCAAGTTGAAATTAAAGTCATTGCCGCAACATTTGAAGTATGGATTTCTAGGGGTAGAATCTACACTGCCAGTGATTATTTCAGCACTACTAAGTGCGGAACAGGAGGAGAATTGCTTGGAGCTTTGCAACAGCATAAGAGAGCTATGTGCTGGACCATAGATTATATCAAAGGTATATGACCAACCTTATGCATGCATAAGATAATTTTGGAAGACAATTCCAAAAATTTAATAGAGGGGCAGAAATGATTAAATCCAATTACGAAGGAAGTAGTAAAGGAACAAATTATCAAGTGGCTAGATTTTGGCATTATTTATCCTATATCTGACAGAGCTGGGGATGGAGAATTTGCATGGATTACAAGAAGATAAACAAAGCCACAAGAAACGACCGCTTCCCACTGCCTTTCATTGATCAAATGTTGGATAGGTTAGCTGGATGGGATTCTTATTGCTTTCTGGATGTGTATTCTGGTTACAATCAGATTGCTGTAACACCAGAGGACCAGAACAAAATGACCTTCACTTGTCCTTATGGTACTTTAGCATTTAGAAGAATGCCATTCAGACTGTGTAATGCTCCAGCAATGTTCCAACGATATATGATGGCCATTTTCACAGATATGGTGGAGCAATATTTAGAGGTTTTCATGAATGACTTCTCCATATTTGGGGACTCTTTTGAAAAATGCTTAGAGAATGTGGCCAAGGTGCTTAAACGTTGTGAGGACACCAACCTAGTCCTCAATTGGAAGAAGTGTCACTTCATGGTTAAAGAAGACATTGTGCAAAACTCTTCACCTTTAATACTTGTCGATGCTAAGTAGTTAATTGAGCACAATCTATAAGTGAACACTTTCGTCTATTATTTATTGCATTTCTTTTTATTTCGTTTTTTTCTTATTTCTTCTTGTTTGTTTTTATTTTTTTCAGCATTCGATTTCTTTTTCCTTTTTATTTCGTTTTAATTGTTGTTCTTGTATTTTCAGGTGCTTCAATTCGGAATTAATGGCTGTTTACTCCTAAGTTTCTTTCAGAATTTTTAGAATTGGTTTTGAGACTTCAATTTCATATTGCACTGCTGTTCTCTTTCTCTCTTATCGGTACTCTTCTGCTTGTTAATACAGGTATGCCTACGGTCAAAGAGCAAAAGGAGTCAAGGCTATTTTATTAAAGAAATGGGACTTGCCACTGCCTCTCGACAGAAATGCTGTGACAACAAGCTGCCACACACCGACAAAGCCATTCAAGGCTGCCTTAGTCCAATTTCAATTTCAAAATTCAGGCGGTGCCATTCAACAAGGGACTGCCATGAATTGACTACTTATGCAAGCAGCCCTAGTTCCTTTCAATTTCAAAATTTTCAATGGGTGGCATACAACTAGAACTTGTTGGGAAACCAAAAAGGTTAGTTTAATTTTTATATTTTATTTGTGGAGAATGTGTGTGAATTGAAAAGACAAAGAGAGAAAGGAGTGGGGAGTTGTCTAAAGGATACTTTTCGGCCTTCAACAAACCAGAAGATTCCAGGTTAGTACTCACTTTTCTACATTTTTATTTCTTCTCGGTAATGTGAGTTGGTGTATGGTACTTGCAAAAAAAAATCAGGTTCGTTTCTCTTATCTTAATGTGAGTATACACTCCTTGAGTAGCATGTATAGAATTTATGGAGTACAATTTTTGCATTACCAATAGATAGATGATTGTATTGGCTGTATTTAGGGTTCTAGTTATACTTGAGTTCTTGTGTGTGAGCATGCTTGTAGAAATGACAGATCTGCCAGTTAATGTGTATCTCGGTTTACTGTGTTGGGCAAAAGGGTGGTCATGATTCAAAACGAATTTCATGTCTTAATGGTCTTCATGTTTTTACTTAGTAACAATGACCGCCTGAATTGTTGGTATATTTGTGTTTGCTTTCTTCTCACCCGAGAATTGAGAACTTATGTGCCACTAATGCGTTTGTTTCCCATGCTTCATGTTGAACTAGTTTTCCCTTTTTATGATCAGTCCAATGGCTTGATTTCCCCCTGTTGCTACAGCAATGAGGACATTGCTCCTCTTCAGTTTGGGGGAGGATGTCCTTTTATGAGGAATGAATGTGTATTCTTGATGAATTATGAATGAATGTTGCTGAGTGCTGAATGAAGGTTTATTTTTATGAATGAGTTGAATGAATGTGTTATTGCTCCTGCATTATCTATTAAATCTTTCTAGCATGACCATACTCTAGTGAATCATTTTAGCAGGATTATGTAAATTTGGGAAGATTATTTATGATGATAATTCATGTTGATATGATTTCATAACTCTTATATGGTAGTGAGCCTTTAGTACTTAGAATATGTTGATATTAACTAGATTTAAGTGAAAATATTTGCTCCCACCAAAATTTTTGCACATAGTCTTACTTGGAGATTTCATGTTTATAACAAGAGTTAACTTTGATATGAAGGTTCAGAATCTTTAGAATCATCTGTTATAGTCCTTGAGGCGAAATCCTAGTAGATTTGGTACTAAAGAAATGATTGAGGCATGTTCTTGATCCATTTGAGCCTTTCTAGCTTACCCTAATATATTTTGCTTCCTTAGTTAACCCAAGTTGAGCCTAAGCCCAATTTCTTGACACCTTTATTAAATAGCCACTTATCCTAAATGTTTTGCATGTATCCATTCTTTGTTTTCCCTAAACTTGATCTTAGTCTGCTATGAACACTGTTAAACATAAGTTTGGGGGTATGCTGAGAATGCTATGAGGAGGAACATAGAAATGATGCAGCACAATGCTGCATCATTTCTATGTTCCTCCTCATAGCATTCTCAGTTTGGGGGTTGTCATTTTTTTTTTTGGGATTAGTGGTATTTAAGGAAAATTTGAATTTCTAATATAAATGTTCTACGTATTGAGGGTATGTGTATGAAAACATGTGTGAAAAAAATGAAAGCACCCTCTTTACTGTAAAAAGAAAAAAAAAGAAAAACAAAAAGAGAGCAAAAAGGAAATATGTGTTATGCTTCTTTGAGGTCAAATGCTAAATACTGATTGTGGTTAAATGTTGCACGTATTTCTGAAGCAGTGTGTAAATGTTTATGCTCCTTGAGTTGAAAAAAAAAGAAGAACAAAAAGAGAACAAAAAGGAAATATGTGTTATGCTTCTTTGAGGTCAAATGCTAAATACTAATTGTGGTTAAATGTAGCGATGCTGCAACATTGGTATTGCGGCAGCATTTTGAATATGGGCAGTTGTGTATTGGTGAAAGAGAAAGGACATAAAAGATGTACCGATGCTGCAGTATTGGTGTTGCGGCAGCAGGCCTTTTGCTGCAGCATTCTGAATCTGTGGCAGTTGTAGGTTGAAAAACATGAAAAATCCGAGAAATTGTGCACCAAAAAGAAAGAACTCTCAGCACTCGAGAGTGTGAAAAAAAAATTTAACATTTTACTGCTGAATCTATACACTCTGTGTTGGAACTCTGAAAAATTGGAGGAAAAGAAGAAGACTCTCAGTACTTGAGAGTATGATAGAAAGAAGAAATAAACATACCAGAACTCATCATTACTTGATTACTTCTTGGGTATTAAGAGGAGAAAATTGTGGTAGATCATGAAGAGAAATGTTTGAGCTCAATGTGTTCAGGGCAGGTAGTGGCTGAGTTTGAGCCTACTGTGTACCCAAATTTATCATGGCTGAACCCAAACCAACAATACAACCAGAGTAAGACCTCTTTGATCCTTGCTATTGAGATGACTACATTAGTGGAGAGAGGTATGATAAATTAGAGTTTGATTATGCAAAATGAATTTAGGGATTATCATTTGTTGATTCATGAGCAGGAACTAAATAGGGGATAGACTATACGTTGTCGGGTTATGGTTAGTTTGACCTTTTAAGAGTATTTAATGTTCTTTGATATGACACATAATAATGATAGTTGTGTTGTAGGTCAGAGCTAGCAATGGCAAGTTGGAAAATTGCATATGCTTTTTGTATGTTGTCCTATCATATCATAACGATACTTCATCAATAGATATCTCGCTTTGGAACCCAAGAACATGAGCTTCAAAACCTCACCACCTCCACACTTCATTAGGGCTCCCGATAATCGCACCTCACTATCCGCAATCTTGGCGACATGCAGTCCTTGGTGTTCTTGCATTCAATTGTGGCCTCTTGGTTGACTTGGGGTGTTGTATATCTATTCACCTCGTTCACCAACCACATATATTCATATCTCTTCGATGTATATTAATAGATAATGAGCAAAAAATTAACAAGTATTATAGGCAATCTAATGCCAATGTAAATATATTAAACAACAATGGTATTGACATTGAAGTTATTGCCAATGTCACCAATGGACCAAATTTAATGAGAAAAGAAAAACCCAAAAGAAGGGGAATGATTAATGAAATAAATTAATTACTTAAGTTAGGTGCATCAAGGCAAATAAGATGGTTCGAGTATAAAATTATAAGTAAAGAATCCTTTTTCTTAAAAATATAGGAAACCATAATTTTCCTTTTTTTTTTTTGAATATATAATAATTTTACTTTAAAAAAAAAACAAAAGGAATAATTTTATTACATTATTAACTATACTAAATTGATAAAAATAAAGAAAGAACCATTAGATCTTCATCATGTCTTCAATTCTTCTACTACTACTGCAAAACAAATGAGAAGAACAACCTATCTTATGGTTTAAAAAAAAAACCTAAAATAAAATTGTCTAAAATAAATTAATGAAAAATTGCCTTTCTAATCTTATGTTTTGGGTTATTTTATATATACACTATTGCATCTTTATTTTTATTTTAATTGGATGAAGTAATTAAGAGTTGGATAAGAATATATTTAATTGAACTAACGAGATATTAAATTTTAAAATTTTAAAGTTAAAATCAAATAAAATTTTGTAAATGAATGACCTAAAAGAAAGTATAAAATCGCAAAAATATATGGTGGCTGAACTATTTCTCTAATATCACTTTAATAGTTGACTTATTCTAATTAGCATACAAAATTCGAATAGTCAAACCAAACTGTCAAGAAAATTTAAAAAATTCAATTTTTTTTTTCAGTAAAAATCTATTTTATGTTTATGTTGTTCATAAATATGTGCATATCATATAATTAGTTTGTAATAAATTATAAATTCAAATATTGGTAATATGAAGATGATTTCTTTTTAAAAAAATAATTAAAATATATTATTTTTAATTAATTCATTGTATTGTTTTTTTTTTTTTTGTAAGTATATTTTTCCACAAATTGGTATTTGACAATTAAAAGGTTCACTTGATAGAAATTAGGTGTACTAAAATTTTATTTTTATTTTTAGGTGGATAAAATAGATAAAGCAAAAAAGAAAAAGAAAATTTATTATATGAGGGAAAACAAAACGCAACGGGCACGTGTGGGTTGGAGATAGAAGAAAATAAAGAGGGTGGTGCCACGTAGAAGGACAGCATTTGTGTACAACATATGAGATAAGAGGCCAACCCACATGCGTTCTTACCAGCACTCTGTTTACTCCTTTTCTTTACTCGCCCATCTTCTCACTGCCTTAAAACGCGCGTGACTTTCAACTTTATTATTATTATTATTATTTTAAAAATATACTCTAAATTTTTAATAATAAAAAAAATATTTTTAAATTTTATAAAATATTTTTAAAATTTGTTGTTAATATTTTAATATTATAACATATTTTAAATTTATAAATAATTTTATTTACCTATAAAATATTTTCTTGATATTAATGAAATATCATTTGTCTTTAATATCATTTTTTAGAATAAAAACTATATATATAGAGGATGTATTTGAATACAAATTTAAGTGTTTAAAATTATAGTAAAGGAAAATTTTTATATTTATTATATTTAAGTATCGATTTTTTTTATTTTTAAATTATAAAAAGATGAGTAGTATAATTTTTAAAAATTAAAATTTTAATATAATTGTACTAAAAAATAATTTTAAAAAATAGGATATTTTGACGTCGACAATTTAAAAAAATGGGAATACTTACCTCTTTAGGTGAGTCCGAAAAATAAACCTTGAATCACGTGAAAACTATTTAATGACAATGATACAATTGTAATATCATGATGATAAAAATAATAATTTATAGATGTAATATCATGTTGATAAAAATAATAATTTGTGAATGAAAATCATCATATTAATTTGTTCATATTTTTTATTATAAAACAAAGTAAAAGTAATAAAAAAAATTTAAAGGAAAAGAGAAGGAAATAAGAGATTAAAATCACTCTTAAAAAAAAGTGAAAAAAAATTGAATTTTTTTTAATTAATTCAAATTTAATTTTTAAAATATACAATATATATATTTTTCAAAAAAAAAGATTTAAAATTTATTCCCAATTCAAAGTTTTTAAAAAGGACAATTGATACGCAATTATTTTGTTAAACTAAGTAATTCTAAATAATTATTATAAAATATATAAAAAATAACATTTAATGACATTTGGCCAAATAGTTAAGATGTGGTATATAGAATTTTTCGCGAGTTTGAATTCATTTTAAAATTTTAAAAATATTTTATAAAATTTTCTTTGATTATTGAAAATATTTAACTTTGTATAAAAAGAAAATAATACTTACTTATATTATTCAATTTAAAGAAGACATTCTAATTCTTGTGTTTCCTAAAACTGCCTCAATATACCTCATAATATATATATATATATATATATATAATATATTATCTATATATATATATATATATATATATATATTTTGTATACTTTAAAAATTAAGTTTGAATTAAAGAAGACTTTAAAATCAAATTTGAATTAATTAAAAAATTTAAAATTTTTTACTTTTTTTTTTGATTTTTTAGAGAGACTTTAATTTCTCTTTTCCATCTCAAAAAGACAATTTATAGGCAATTAAATTTAATTATATATTTAAAATATATAATTAAATTTTATTTTAATATATATAATTTTTATATATTGCGATATTAAGAGATTTATCAAAATTCTTGAATCTCATAAACAAATTTTAAAGGGCCAATTGATAGACAATTAAATTTAATTATATATTTTAATATTTTAATATATATAATTTTTATATATTAAGATATTCTGAGATTAAATTTAAAATATATAATTAGATATAATTGTGTATCAATTGCCCCTTTAAAAATTATATAAACACTATCATTGATAAATATATTTATCAATAATAGTGTTTATCTAGTCAAATTAATAATAATAATAATAATAATATATTATTATTATTATTATTATTATCTAAAACAAATATATTCTAATTTAAAAAAAATTAAAGAATTTTTTTAAAAATTTTTAAATTTTTTTTAATATTTTAAAATTATAACATATTTTTAATTTGTAAATATTTTTGGAACTTAGGTACACGTTATTTTTGAGTTAGGGCATTGGTGGATATATCAAAACCTCTTCAACGAATCTTGAGGATTTTGACACCGGATGATACACTGCATGCTGGACTTTTGAAGTATGAAAGGATCCCATTTTTTTTTTTTTTTTTTTTATTGTGGTATGATTGACCATAGATATAGGACGTGCCCTCAAAACAATTATTTTCGCTACCTCTCACTGAAGGAACCATGGAGGCAGATGGGAATCTGACCTCTTCACCTGCTCAGCGGGATGACACACTGGTTATTAGGGTTTCTGAGATGGAGGAGCATCATGACAACAGGAATCTGGCTGTTTTTGTAGTGGAGATTTCTAGAATTCTTATAAATGGCAGCTTAAAAAAATGCAATTCCTAGGCGCTTACTAATGATGATTCTTCAACAACAAGCAATTCTGTTTCCAAGAAAACAAAAATTTCAATGGCGTGGCATCTCCGCCCATTTCCATGATTTGTTTCAGTTGGAATTGCCGAAGTTTGGTAAGATCTCACAAACCTAATTTAATTTTTCTAATGAAAACACGTTTATTACAAAATAGTTGTTCTTTTTATAAAAATCAGTTGGGTTTTTCTCATATTTTTATGGCAGATAGATAGGGTTGGTTTTGGAGGGGATTGACTCTTTTGTGACAAGCAGAAATGGAAGCATCCATTCAAAATTACTCCTCTGGACATATTGGACATATTGATGCATGGATAAATAATTGGAATCAAAACGGGAGATGTTTTTTCACCAGTTTCTATGGACATTGGAATGTCACTCACAGATGCCACTCCTGGATACTATTGGGACAACAACGGACAACCCCTTAGGTGTTTGCTAGGGGATTTCAACGAGCTATTAATGGCATCAGAAACTACTAGTATGCGAGGTCGAACTACATACCAGATGGCTCACTTTAGAGAAGCATTGGCGGCCACTGACTTGCAAGAAATCCCCATGCAGCAAGCAAGGCACTTTCACGTGGTGGAATCGGTTGGTGGAATCGATGTAAGGGCAGTCAGTCAATAAGATCTAAATTAGACCGTGGACTTGCAAATAGTTCTTTTTTACGCAACACAATCCCAATAGTCTTCTTGGATTATCATGCTTTGACATTGATATTAAATGGATTTGAAGATGGAGTTAATAAAAGATATTACCAGCCAGATAGAATCGAACCTTGGTAGTTGTCTCATGATGAATGCTGCAAATTTATTTAGGCAAATTGGCGGACACCAGGAAATGGGAAGCCATCAAATTTGATAAAAGAACTGACAGATTTAAAATCTAAAATGAGAGGCTGGAGTTTTAAAAGTTATGGAGTAATTCCAAAGGAAATGAAGCAGGTCCGACAACGAATTCTTCATTTGGAAGGTAGGGTTGATTCCGATGAAGAATTGATTCGGTTACATTTAAGATTGCAGTCATTAATTGAAGCAGAAAATAATTATTGGAAGCAACAATCTCGATCAAATTGGTTAGCTAATGGAGATAGAAAGAAATACTGCTTATTTCCATCATCATGCCAATTACAGACGCCGGCCGGGTTAACAAAATTCTAAAGATTCGAGATAATCAAGGACTTTTTGTGGAGACAAAGGAAGTGATATCTAAAGTTGCGGTGGAGCTTTTTCAACAACTTTTTACCATGAAACAAGTCAATGTCGACATTGATAGGATTTTTGATGAAATTGAAATCCCTCAAATCATGGAGGTGGATGCAGTACATTTGTCTCGGGAATTTGAGGCTGAAGAGATATGGATGAACCTCAAGTCCATGCACCCTACTAAGGCACCAGGCCGGCCCAGATGGTTATCATGCAATGTTCTTTAGAAAACAATGGCCTATTGTTAGTCCTGCTGTCACCAAAATGATCTTGAATTGTCTTAATCATGGTGAGCCTATGCAAGATCTTAATGATACATTTGTTACTTTAATTCCTAAGATTCCCAAAGTCCAAACGATGGCGGATTTTAGGCCAATAAGCTTATGTAATGTGGCATACAAGATTCTCTCTAAGGTCCTTATCAACAGAAATAAACCAGTGTTACAGGGGTTAATTGGGGCATCTCAAAGTGCCTTTATCAATAACAGATTGATACTGGATAACATCATTATTGCTACATAGGTTTTTCACTGGTTAGCATCGGAATGCAGGAATCCGTGGGAAGGAGCATTTGCTCTTAAGATTTATATGAGCAAAGCATAGGGTGATAGGGTGGAGTGGTCTTATTTGGAATGAATCCTTAGGAAAATGTGTTTTCCAGATAAATTAGCGAGGATCATTATGACATGTGTTTCTTCAGTGAGGTTTCAAGTCTTGATTAATGGGGAGCCAACAGTGTCTTTTAAACCATCTAGAGGAATCAGACAGGGTGACCCTCTTTCACCTTATTTATTTATCTTATGTGCTGAGGGTCTTTCTTGCATGATTCAAAAGGCAGTTTCGCAGGGTGTTTGGAAAGGAATTCAAATGGGTTTTTTTTTTTTGCAGATGATTGTCTTTTATTCATTAAAGATTCTCATGTGGGGAGCTCTACCATATTGGCATTACTTTCTGCTTATGAAAAGGTTTCTTGTCAACAAATTAACACATCTAAATCTTCTATTTTCTTTTCCAAGAATATGGAAGATGACAGGAAAAATATACTTATGAGAGACCTAAGGGTGCAACTTTGTGATGGTACAGGGAAGCATTTAATATTACCTTTTCTGATTGACAGAACTAAGAAAGGGATCTTCGACTACTTAAGAGATCGCCTTTGGAAGAAAACACATGGTTGGCAGGAAAAATTGCTTTCTAAAAGTGGGAAAGAAATTCTCATTAAATCCATCCTACATGCTATCCCTACATATGCCATGTCGGTTTATAAACTTCCATTGACTTTGTGTTGTGAGTTTAAGGCTATCATAAGGAATTTTTGGTGGAAAAACAACACAAATAGTAAGGGAATGACATGGATTGCATGGGATCGTGTTTGTAGACCAAAGACTCATGGAGGCCTGGGGTTTAAAAATCTAATTGTCTTTAATCATGCATTGTTAGCGAAGCAAGCTTGGCGTCTTCTGCAATATCCAAATTCTCTAGTAGCTAAAGTACTTCAATGTAAGTATTTTCCATCTAGAGGTTTCTTGAAAACAAGTATAGGCAGAAGACCATCCTATGTGTAGAGATCCATTCTCCACGGACGAGAACTGGTATTGAGAGGTAGTAGATTAAGAGTTGGGAATAGAGTGTCCATCAGTGTCCTTAATGATCCATGGCTGCCACAAGATGGAGATTTCCGACCAACCACTTCGATCCAAGTCCTTAACAATCATTTCCGTGTTGCAGATCTCATTGAAAATGGCTGTTGGAAGCAAGATTTATTGGCGGTTTTGTTTAGTGTAAGAGATCTGTTAGAATTCAAACTCTTTTGTTGTTTGTGTTAAGTGTGAAGCCACTTATTCCTTGAACAGCAGACTTCCTTGAACAACAGCCTTTGTTGAACAGCCTTTGACCATCTCCTTACTTCCTCTATATATATATATATAGAAAGAGCAAGAAAGAGAGAAAAAGGCTGTTCAACAAAGGCAGAGAGAAACGAGGAGCAAGAAAGAAGAGAGAAAAGAAGATATAGAAAGAGCAAGAAAGAGCCGAAGCTCTAGAGAGAAAAAATTAGTTGCAGTCTACATTAATCTACATGTTGTAGTATTTATGTAAGAAAAGAAAAAGAAGTTGTGTTTGTTATTCAAATATATATATTTTTGAACTTGTTCGCGTTTCCAACAAGTGGTATCAGAGCTAAGGTTCTGTCCGATAAAAATGGCGAATACAATGCAACCGCAAATCTCGAAATTGACGGCAACAAATTATGGAGAGAAAAGAAGAGAGAAAAGAAGATATAGAAAGAGCAAGAAAGAGCCGAAGCTCTAGAGAAAAAAAATTAGTTGCAGTCTACATTAATCTACATGTTGTAGTATTTATGTAAGAAAAGAAAAAGAAGTTGTGTTTGTTATTCAAATATATATATTTTTGAACTTGTTCGCGTTTCCAACAAGTGGTATCAGAGCTAAGGTTCTGTCCGATAAAAATGGCGAATACAATGCAACCGCAAATCTCGAAATTGACGGCAACAAATTATGGAAACTGGAGTATCCAAATGAAGGTGTTACTCGGTTCCTACGATAACTGGGATATTGTTGAAAGTGGATACAACGAGCCCGAAGACGCTACCGCAGAAGCAGCTCTTCCTAATGCCGAGAAGACGATGTTAAAGGAGTCTCGAAAAAAATATAAAAAGGCGTTGTTCACTATTTTTCAAGGTATTGACGAATCAACCTTTGAAAAAATTTCTGAAGCCAAAACTGCAAAAGAGGCGTGGGAGATTTTGCAGAAATCTTTCTAAGGAGTCGAAAAAGTTAAAAAGGTGCGGCTCCAGGTACTACGCGACGAGTTCGAAAATTTAAAAATGAAAAATTCAGAAAATATTGGAGAATTTGTTACGCGTTTGAAAACAGTGACAAATGAAATGAAAAGGAACGGCAAAAGTCTCGATGATGTTCGGGTGATGGAAAAACTTTTACACTCGTTAATACGAAAATTTGATTATGTTGTTACATCTATCGAGGAGTCAAAGGATTTGTCTGAAATTTCAATTGATGAGCTCGTAGGCTCTCTTCAAGCTCACGAGTCCCAGATGAACCAGTATGATGATACAAGCCATTTGGAAAAGGCGTTGCAAAGTAAGGTTTCCATAGGTGAAAGTTCAAGCAGTAGCAGTTATGTTCGTGGAAGAGGTGGTTTTAGAGGAGGCTACCGAGGTGGACGAGGACGTGGAAGACAACCGTTCAACAGAGGTCAGAATCTCAACAGAGTCAACAACGGTCAAAATTTCAGAGGCCGAGGAAGAGGTGGATTCCAACAACGAGGTGATAAGTCTCAGTTTCAATGTTATAACTGTAATAGATATGATCATTTCAGTTATGAGTGTAGATCCCGAAAGGTGGAAGAAAGCAGTCATTTTGCAGCAGCAAAAGAAGATAAAGATGTGGGTTCTGCTATGTTTCTCACATACAAAGGAGACGAAGAAGACAAGAAAAATATTTGGTATCTTGATTCAGGTGCCAGCAATCATATGTGCGGTCACAAGGAATTTTTTATAGAGATAGATGAGACTGTCAATGGGGAAGTTACTTTTGGTGACACATCAAAAATTCCGGTGAAAGGCAAATGTACAATTTCGATTGTATTAAAAAATGGTGAAAAGAAATATATCAATGATGTGTATTTTATACCTACTTTGAAAAATAACATCATTAGTCTTGGCCAACTCGTGGAGAAAGGATATAATATACAGATACAGGATAATTCTCTCATTATCAGAAATCAAGTTCGAGAATTAATCGCAAATGTGGAGATGTCACGGAATCGTCTGTTCACTCTTGACATGCAGACGAAGGTGCAAAAATGATTAAAGTCAGTCATTAAAAATGATTCGTGGTTATGGCATTTGAGATTTGGTCATCTTGGTTTTTCTGGCTTGAAATTATTGTCAAAGACAAATATGGTGAATGGTTTGCCAATAATCAATGAACCAAATAAATTGTGTGAAGCACGTGTCAAAGGGAAGCAACATCGACAAAGTTTTCCTGTTGGAAAATCATGGAGAGCCATGAGGCCATTAGAGATTGTTCACACTGATATAGCTGGTCCATTTGATGTTGCATCACTTGGCGGAAACATGTATTACCTAACATTTATTGATGATTTTAGCAGGAAAAGTTGGGTATACATTCTGAAAGAAAAGGCGGAGGCTCTTGATAAATTCAAGGAGTTCAAGGTAATGGCGGAGAAACAAAGTGGTTATTATGTGAAGATACTCAGATCAGACAGAGGAGGCGAGTATACTTCAAATCTATTCAAAAGCTTCTGCATAGCACATGGAATCAATCATCAGTTGACAACGGCGTATACTCCTCAACAAAATGGCGTTGCAGAAAGGAAAAATTGCACTATTCTTGACATGGCAAGGAGTATGGTGAAAGCAAAGCACATGCCAAGAACTTTTTGGGCAGAAGCCGTGTTGTGTGCTGTTTATTTACTGAATCGGTGTCCAACAAAAAGTGTCAGAAACAAAACTCCAAATGAAGCATGGAGTGGTAGCAAACCATCAGTTGGACATCTCAGAATTTTCGAGTGCATTGCATATGCACATGTTCCTGATCAGAAAAGAAAGAAGCTGGATGATAAAGGCGAGAAATGCATCTTTATCGGATATGACAAAAGGAGCAAGGCGTACAGACTCTATAATCCTCTCACAAAGAAGTTAATCATTTCGCGTGATGTTGAGTTCGATGAATCAGATTACTGGAGATGGAGCGAGGAAGAAAGAAAAGTTGCAGGTCTGTTCTTTAATGATGATGATGACGGTGACAACTCCAACATTGAAAATGAAGAAGATGATGATCCAACTCCTCCACAAAGCCAACTGATGCGATTCCGGTTGACGTACTAAATAGGTGTTATTTTACCCTATGTCGATTATGATTAATTAAGGACTGTGATTGACTAATTGTCACGGTTAGTCTTATGGTGTCACTTAATCAGCCAGAATCTAAGGCAGAGTACCTATCGTGTAGCTAGTCTATTGGAAAGTATCTACGATTTTACTAAGTTAATTATCGTACTCCCAGGGAAGTGGCAACGGCTTAGTAGTAACTAGCCTCTTATCCTAACTCTTATCTTATGATCCAGTTATGCAATCTTCATCAAATACTTTGATGAGAGGGTGATCCATTCTCCACTAGGTTCAAGTCTAATTAACCCTAGAAGTGTTTTAAAGATAAATTCTGATTCTATGTTATACTGTTCCTATATGTTGATTGACCTATATTCGAGTATTTTAGATGCATCTTAGCCTGGATTGCAACTATGTTCTATGTCTAAAGGCGTACCACATCCGAGGTCTCTAATAAACCGCCCTACCTTAATGACGGCCCTACTCACGGTTCGGGACGAAGGCATCCATGAAAGCCCTATGTCACTTCGGGGATCATACCGCTTGCCCTAGCCGCCGGCATAATCGGACTCAGCTCGCCCCTACCTAGACTACTTTAACAGGCAGGGTGTTCAACATGTTATTTTATCTAGCATGGCAGACACCAATACTAATTGATGCCTGTTAAACTAAACAGGTTATGATTAGACCGTGGTTAGGAATTGTCTATAACCCTAACTTTAGTTTAAAAGAGCACATTAAACATGCAGACATAGTGAATATTTAGCAGGTGGCTATTTCCGGAAAAATATAACAACTTCAACATATAAAACACTTTCATAAAAATCATAATCAGATGTTCATAATAAGTATTTAGAGAAAAACAATAACAACATATAAGAGAGGGGTATGGGGACTGATGCCATAAAGAAATCACCCTTTACGTAGTCTCGCCGCAGAGCGTACTGCTGTATATGTTGTACTGCCTCCTCTGACTCTGCTCACCAGAACCTTCGGAGGATGCTTCCTCAGCCTAGTAACTGGGTTTTACCTTAATACCCAGCTTAAGCCCAGCCCTGTGGACTGACTCTTCGAACGCCTAGAGCTCTCTTAGGGTCTCCTAACGAAACCCCGGGTATTCTATGAATACCGGAAACGAACCTATCTATAGAAACCTAAGATCTGAGACTATTTCTCAGAAACTAAAACAAACACTAATAAGAAAGAAAACTGAGATCCGAGTCTCTGAGTGAGTTGTGTACTGGAAAATTGTACACTGGAAACCACTTAATGACTCAGATCGAGTGGAGAGGGATGAATTCAACTGCTGGAGGCCTGGGGTATTTATAGCAGCTTTCCGGAGTGAAAAATTCTGAAAAATTCGATGTGGGACAGCTTCTGGCGGCTCGGGACGCCCGTCCCGGTTCGGGACGCCCGTCCTGATTCATTGACCAGGTTCGGGACGCCCGTCCCGGTTCAGGACGCCCGTCCTGGCGGTTTGACCGGGTCGGGACGCCCGTCCCGGACCTTTGACCGGGTCAACATTTCCAAAAATTGCGTTTTTGCCCCAGAATTTGCTGTTTTCGTCTACTTTTCACCTGACACTTCCAAAATCATAAAAACCGTGAAATCAAGTAAATAGTAAACAATTAATGTCAATTTACTCTCAATTTCACATTAAAACATATATAAAAACATGCTAAAAATGTGATACGATTTTAGCGTATCAGATAACCCCACACTTAGCTTTTTGCTTGTCCTCAAGCAAAGTCTACATGGAGTTAGTGATTTTAAACCGTAGTGCAGTCACTTAAATTCCTAATCATGTTTTTATTCCAAAAATTCTTCAGACAATTCTTAACACAGGTCTGATTGGTTAGGTTGCTATGACAAGGTCTCACATGTCTCTAGTAGTTTGTTATGAACTACCCATAACATACTACCTACATATCATAGACATAAGCAATTTGTTTAACCAAGCATACTGCATTTAGAAGTCTGAAAGACGGAAAAAATTTGAAAAAAATTTGGAAGGGTGTGAAAATACAGGGAAAACAAGCAAAAGCATGCGAAAATTTTTTCAAACTGCTTCAAACTGCTACAGTGCACGGTGCACTGCTACCCCACACTTAAGTTTGGCACTGTCCTCAGTGTTCATGCATAGCTAATTACCCCACACTTATTTGAAGACAAGAAATAAAACATAATAAAAAAAACAAGAAAAGACAGAATAATGCAACAATTCTGTATGTCATATAAATCAATTTTGTACAAAGATTCATAGTCATACAGCCCAGACATACACAAAGAACAAGATAAACAAAAGACGAAAGAAAAAGAAAGAAAAGAAGGGGAGAGAGAGACTAAGAACCCGGCGGGTCGCCATCCAGTGGACCGAGGTCTGTTAAGTCAAACTCGAAGTTCTCCGCTACTCGGGCAGTCTGCTGATGTACTCCTCAATCCTACTGGTGATCATGGCGATCCTGTCATCCATCACCGCCAGTCGTCTGTCAATCCTGTCATCCATCATGCCAGCCGTCTGTCGATCCGGTCCATGTCTCGACTGTATCGTGCCGATAGTTCTGCCAATCCGTGCGACATGTGTCGTTCGAAGGCAGTACGTGGCACGAACGTCTCGGATGGATGGATATGCGGTGGAGCTGCTTCTGATGCCGAAGCCTGTCCTGGCTGCTCTGTGTGGATGGTGTAGCGGCCGCTCGCATCCCGGACAACCATTCCCATGTTCCGTAGGATGGTAACGTCTGTGGGAATAGTGGTTGGGGCGACCAGAGTAAGCTCCGAGCCCTCTATGTCCAACTCCAGGTAGCGGGCTATCCTGGTGATGAATGGCCCGAGCCCCAGACACTGTTTCCGAGTGTCCGTAGCAAAACCCCGCATGATGACTGTGATAAGTCGAGCCATCTCTACTGTAGATCCCATATGCATGTTGGCCAAGAGGAATGTCTCCATCTGGGTGACATTCCCGGGGGCCGTCCGTCGTCCTGACAAAGTGTGTGCAATAATGGCATGTAAGTAGCGAAGAGCAGGATAGATACCTGTGGCTTTCGCAAAGCCATGCTGGTAGGGAACACCCGTCATACAGATCTGAGCCCAAGCAGTGGAGACATCTGCAGAAGTGAAGTCCCGAACTGCTGTGGTGTAGGCGGGCGTATCCAGCTCCTCTCTCTGCCAGATACCCAAAGCGATGCCGAACTCGGCCATGCTCATCGACCGATCTATTCCGCCTAAGCGGAATGTGATCTGCTCCTGGTGGCATGCAAAGGATGCATAGAACTCACATACCAGCTCCAGGTACGTGGGCTCTGTGACGATGAATACTCGACTGTAGGGTAGTACATCGAGTATGCGTCTGACCTCAGCCTCTACTCCCAGTGTCTGTACTGCTGCCCAATCCAGCGTTCTGCCCGTCAGAATCGTGCGTCCGATGTACCCAGTGCATCTCTCCTGATATGCTGTGCTGGAGGGAAACAGCATAAAAGGATGTGTCACTGAGGTAACTGTCATAGTGGATGGGGTACGAGCACGTTTGGCAGCCATTTGGTTTGAAAGTGTTTGAGAGACTTTTGGGGAGTTTAGGTAGGAAGGAAGGTTCGAATTCGAATTCTGGAGGTGAATTTGAATTCAAAAGGGTGAAATTAGGCTAGGGAAAGATTTCGAAATTTTTGGCGGGAAATTCGAATTTTGGAGGGAAATTCGAATTTGGAAGGAAATTTAAAATTTAAATTTTGGAGGGAAATTTGAAATTTTAAATTTGAAAAGTTTGCCAAAGGAAAGAGAGAGAGTTATTTGAGAGAGGTGGATTTTTGGAAGTGAATTTTGAGGGAAAAATGAAAAAATTGAGATTTTATAGAAGGGGAGGCCTTCGGGACGCCCGTCCCGGAGGCAGGACTCCCGTCCCGCTGGACGCCCGTCCAGAACCGGGACGCCCGTCCCGGGTTGCCTCGGGACGCGTGCCAATTCCGAAAATTTATTTTTTTTTAATTCCTGCAAATCTCAGTATACCAAAAATAATCATAATTTTTAACAAGGCTTCCTGTTTATCCAATGAAATTCAGAAGTTGTTAAAAACACTCTATGCAAAAATTCCTCAGTCTCACTTTTTCGAAAATCATACTACCCTAATTTTATTCCTATTTAAATTCAGCAAGAAAAACAAAAATTTGAATTTATACAATTTAGTTAATGAAAAATAAACTGTAATTGCAAAATTTTCGTTTTTCATAGAAATAAAATGTCTGAAGAAAATTGTTGAAAATAAAGGACCCTTTAAAAAATGTTTGAAAAATAGAAAAATATGGGTCAATTATTCAAGTTTCAGTTCAAACGAATTTATTGCTGAAAATAAAAGTAAAAGAATCTTCCCTTTTTAACGAATCCTGTCTCTGATCTCCTGTAGTTCTGTTCGAATGCTTCGCATCTCTTGCAGTTCTGCTTGTATGTTGCGCATTTCCTCCTGCTGGTTCCTTTGTTCCTTCAAGATTCCCATCATCTCTCGGAGTAATTGCACATTTTGGCATTCTATTGTGGTTCTGAGTTGGGTTACTTCAGAACTTAAGGTTAGAACAGCCTGATATGATCGTCTTAGTCCGCCCGGTATTGTCTGAGTCATAGCGCTTATCCTGTGAGATATAGCATCTACCCGGGCAGCCAAGGCTGATTGAGAACTGTCAGTGCTATCCTCTGATGAAGGTGGTTGGTCGTTAGGTGCGGGGGATGCAGGAGTATATTCAGGAGATTTCGGGGTGTACTCGGGAGATTTAGGAGTATATTCGGGAGAAGCAGGAGTGTATTCGGGAGAGGCAGGAGTGTATTCGGGAGAAGCAGGAGTGTATTCGGGAGAAGAAGGAATTGTTTGGATTTCTGGGGAAGTGTTATGTTCTACTTCGTCCAGAGTATCCTGGGCTCGTTCCCTTCATTTCTGAGTGCAAAGTCTGGTTAAAAATAACAAATAACAAACATAGGAAAGTGAAACAAGAAAGTAAGAAAAATATTTTTATGGATTTTAACATTTATTTAGAAAGCAGGTAAATTTCCTCAATACGGTTCTAGAATAATTTTCTAAAATTTGATTATCCTAAGTCTCTTAATTCCAGATATTATCTAAAATTAATTAGTTATGATAATCCTATATTCAGGAAAGTGATTGTCTAACTGGTATAACATAAGTGTTAATCAAAAGTCTAGGTTACTACCGTTACCTATCATAAGTTTCTAGAATTGTGGCCAATAATCCTAAATTCATTTATATTTCCCCGGCAACGGCGCCAAAAATCTGATGCGATTCCGGTTGACGTACTAAATAGGTGTTATTTTACCCTATGTCGATTATGATTAATTAAGGACTGTGATTGACTAATTGTCACGTTTAGTCTTATGGTGTCACTTAATCAGCCAGAATCTAAGGCAGAGTACCTATCGTGTAGCTAGTCTATTGGAAAGTATCTACGATTTTACTAAGTTAATTATCGTACTCCCAGGGAAGTGGCAACGGCTTAGTAGTAACTAGCCTCTTATCCTAACTCTTATCTTATGATCCAGTTATGCAATCTTCATCAAATACTTTGATGAGAGGGTGATCCATTCTCCACTAGGTTCAAGTCTAATTAACCCTAGAAGTGTTTTAAAGAAATTCTGATTCTATGTTATACTGTTCCTATATGTTGATTGACCTATTCGAGTATTTTAGATGCATCTTAGCCTGGATTGCAACTATGTTCTATGTCTAAAGGCGTACCACATCCGAGGTCTCTAATAAACCGCCCTACCTTAATGACGGCCCTACTCACGGTTCGGGACGAAGGCATCCATGAAAGCCCTATGTCACTTCGGGGATCATACCGCTTGCCCTAGCCGCCGGCATAATCGGACTCAGCTCGGCCCCTACCTAGACTACTTTAACAGGCAGGGTGTTCAACATGTTATTTTATCTAGCATGGCAGACACCAATACTAATTGATGCCTGTTAAACTAAACAGGTTATGATTAGACCGTGGTTAGGAATTGTCTATAACCCTAACTTTAGTTTAAAAGAGCACATTAAACATGCAGACATAGTGAATATTTAGCAGGTGGCTATTTCCGGAAAAATATAACAACTTCAACATATAAAACAACTATTCATAAAAATCATAATCAGATGTTCATAATAAGTATTTAGAGAAAAACAATAACAACATATAAGAGAGGGGTATGGGGACTGATGCCATAAAGAAATCACCCTTTACGTAGTCTCGCCGCAGAGCGTACTGCTGTATATGTTGTACTGCCTCCTCTGACTCTGCTCACCAGAACCTTCGGAGGACGCTTCCTCAGCCTAGTAACTGGGCTTTACCTTAATACCCAGCTTAAGCCCAGCCCTGTGGACTGACTCTTCGAACGCCTAGAGCTCTCTTAGGGTCTCCTAACGAAACCCCGGGTATTCTATGAATACCGGAAACGAACCTATCTATAGAAACCTAAGATCTGAGACTATTTCTCAGAAACTAAAACAAACACTAATAAGAAAGAAAACTGAGATCCGAGTCTCTGAGTGAGTTGTGTACTGGAAAATTGTACACTGGAAACCACTTAATGACTCAGATCGAGTGGAGAGGGATGAATTCAACTGCTGGAGGTCTGGGGTATTTATAGCAGCTTTTCGGAGTGAAAAATTCTGAAAAATTCGATGTGGGACAGCTTCTGGCGGCTCGGGACGCCCGTCCCGGTTCGGGACGCCCGTCCTGATTCGTTGACCAGGTTCGGGACGCCCGTCCTGGCGGTTTGACCGGGTCGGGACGCCCGTCCCGAACCTTTGACCGGGTCAACATTTCCAAAAATTGCGTTTTTGCCCCAGAATTTGCTGTTTTCATCTACTTTTCACCTGACACTTCCAAAATCATAAAAACCGTGAAATCAAGTAAATAGTAAACAATTAATGTCAATTTACTCTCAATTTCACATTAAAACATATATAAAAACATGCTAAAAATGTGATACGATTTTAGCGTATCACCAACTCAAAGAACTCCTGCCTCAATACCATCGAGTTCAGGAAGCAGTAGTAGCAACAATTCAGGGGGAGAGCCAAGGAAAATGAGAAGTCTGAATGACATTTATGATGCAACGAATCCGGTACAAATCTCATTTGATTATTCTTTATTTTGTTTAATGGTTGAATGTGATCCAGTGACATTTGAGGAAGCTTCTGAAGAAAGCAAATGGAATAAGGCCATGGATGAAGAAATTGGTGCAATTAAAAAGAATGATACTTGGAAGCTCATAGAACTTCCAGAAGGACACAAGGCAATTGGTGTCAAATGGGTCTACAAGACAAAGACCAATCAAGACGGGAAAGTGGAAAAATGCAAGGCAAGGCTAGTTGCTAAAGGCTACAAGCAAAGATACGGGATTGACTATGATGAGGTTTTTGCTCCAGTTGCAAGAGTTGATACCATAAGACTTCTTACAGTAATTGCGGCTCAAAAACAGTGGAAGATTTATCAGATGGACGTGAAGTCAACATTTCTAAATGGTTATCTTGAAGAAGAAGTTTACATCGAGCAACCTCCTGGATATGTTCAAAAAGGTCAGGAAGATAAAGTCTATCGTCTAAAGAAAGCACTGTACGGATTGAAGCAAGCCCCTCGAGCTTGGAACACAAGAGTTCATGAATATTTTCAAAATAATGTTTTTGTGAAAAGTCCATACGAGCATGCTCTCTACACAAAAACAAATTCAGAGGGAGATATTATGATCGTGTGCTTGTACGTGGATGACATGATCTTTACTAGCAACAATCCTGGTATGTTCAATGATTTTAAGAAAGTTATGATTAACGAATTTGAGATGACAGATATTGGTCAAATGTCATACTTTCTTGGAGTTGAAGTCAAACAAAGCAAAGATGGGATTTTTACGTCGCAGAAAAAATATGCTAAGCAAATTCTTAAAAAATTCAGAATGGAAGAATGCAAGCCGATGAGTACACCAACAGAACCAAGCTTAAAGCTCAGAATTGATTCAACAAGAGAGTCGGTAAATCCGACATTGTTCAAAAGTTTGGTAGGAAGTCTGAGGTACCTAACTTTCACTCGTCCAGATATTATGTATGCAGTTGGACTGGTTAGTAGGTACATGGAGAATCCAAAGCAAGATCACTTCATGGCAGCTAAAAGAATTTTGAGCTACATTAAAGGTACGCTTGATCATGAATTATTTTATACACATTCTCAAGATTCAAAATTAGTTGGCTACTCAGACAGTGATTATGGTGGTGACTTGGATGATGGAAAAAGCACTTCAGGATATGCTTTTCATATCTGTTCAGCGATATTTTCGTGGTCATCGAAAAAGCAACAAACAGTTGCTCTCTCAACATGTGAGGCAGAATACATCGCAGCAGCAGCGTGCACGTGTCAAGCAATGTGGCTAGGTTACATATTGGGTGATTTAAATCTTGCAAAGGAAAATCCGATTACTATCTATGTTGATAATAATTCTACTATTTCACTCGCAAAGAATCCGGTATCACACAGTCGAAGCAAGCACATCAATATAAAATATCATTTTATTCAAAAACAAGTAAACGATAAAATCGTGGAGCTGGTGCACTGCAGGACCGAAGAAAATTTAGCGGATATTTTTACGAAGCCATTGAAGCCGGAAATGTTTCAAAAAATGAAAGAAAAGCTTGGAATGGAAAGTCGAGTTTGAGGGGGAGTGTTAGAATTCAAACTCTTTTGTTGTTTGTGTTAAGTGTGAAGCCACTTATTCCTTGAACATCAGACTTCCTTGAACAGCAGCCTTTCTTGAACAGCCTTTGTTGAACAGCCTTTGTTGAACAACCTTTGTTGAACAACCTTTGTTGAACAGTCTTTGACCATCTCCTTACTTCCTATATATATATATGTATAAGGATTGATATAGAAAAGAGCAAAAAAAAGAAAAAAATGTAGAGAGTGCAGAGAGCAAAAAGAGAGAAAAAGCAGAGAGAAACGAGGAGAGAAAAGAAGAGAGAAAAGAATATATACAAAGAGCAAGAAAGAGCCGAAGCTCTAGAGAAAAAAATTAGTTGCAATCTACATTAATCTACATGTTGTAGTATTTATGTAAGAAAAGAAAAAGAAGTTGTGTTTGTTATTCAAATTTTTTTTTTTTTTTGAACTTGTTCGCGTTTCCAACAAGATCAAGAAGCAATAAATCGAATCCCTTTGTGCCCAACTGGTGGTGATGATCAATGGATATGGCATTATACACCGCATGGGCGTTTCACATTTTCATCAGCTTATAAAGTGGGAAGCTCCATGTATTTACAATCCATTAGGCTCCTCATCCTAGGTTGACTCGGCTCTTCTTCATCGTCAGATACTTGAGGAGTCGTTGGAGTGATTATAGGTGCAACACTCAATGACTCTCCTTTTTCTTTATCTTGTGTCATCTCCTTCTTCCAATCCCATGTTTCCTAGCACATCAAATGCATTGTCTAACTGGAAGTTGATTTGGACTTGTAATATACCCTCAAGGAAATGCTGCTTTTCTATTCCTATGCTTAAGATTACTTTTTGTTATAGGAAAGGAAATGTGATTGCACCCAGGCTAGCGGAAATTAGGAGTAATTAGGAGTTCTTTAGATCCAAAGGTTGTTTGGATGTTTACATTACATCCTCATCCTCGTGTAATGGATTGTTTACTTGCGGATTGGTTGCATCTATTATAATTTGATTTATGTTTGATCTAAAAAAAATTGTAAATATTTTTATTTACTTATAAAATTAGTACTGAATTATATTTTCTTGATATTAATAAAATAAAATTTAGTCAAAATTTTGAGGATCTTAATGATGTTTTCATGTTCTATTTAATTAATTTTTTAAATGACATTTTTATTTTTTTTTCTTAAATTAATTAAAGAAAGTAAATGGTCTCAAGTTTTTATTTATTTATTTATTTTGACAAAATCTATTAAAAATTATCTGACTAAATTTACTAAAATTCTTTAAAAATTTAAAATTATTAATTTTAATTAATCCATTATATAGTTTTTTAAAATATATATATATATATATATATATATATATATATATATATATATACTTTCCAAATAAATTAATGTTTAACAATTAAATGGTACACTTAAATAAATAAGTAAGGTTATAAAAAATAAAATTTAATTAATTAATGATAATAAAATTTTGTTTTTATTTTTGGATGGATAAAATAGATAATTTATTGTTAGGAAGCCACGGAAGCAAACAAATTTATTTATGTTTTTGATATATTACGAATTTAAAAAAAAAAAAGCTTTAAAATAAAAAAAATTAAAAAAGAAAATTACGAGGCGAGTGAAAACAAAACGCAACGTGTTAGAGATATAAGAAAACAAAACATGGTGGTGCCACGTAGAAGGCCAGCACTTGTGTAAAACAAACTGGGATAAGAGCCAACCCACATGCGTTCTTACCAGCGTTGCCTTCCTACTCAGTTTACTTTCCTTTTTCTTTACTCGCCCATATTCTCACTGCCTTAAACGGCGCGTGACCTTCAACTTCTTCATTATTATTATTTTTTAAAAAAACAAATATAATCTAAAATTTTAATAATCAAAGAAAATATTTTAAAATTTTCTAAAATATTTTTTAATTTTTTTAATATTTTAGAATTATAATATATTTTAAATTTATAAATATTTTTATTTATAAATAAAATATTTTCTTGATTTTAATAAAATATAATTTTGTTTGTAATATGACTTCTTAGAATAAAAACTATATATAGGATTTATTTGGATACAAATTTAATTTTTTAAAATTATATTAAATGAAAAATTTTAAGTTTATAATTATATTTAACTATTGATTTTTTTATTTTTAAATTAAAATTATAAAAATATGATTAATATAATTTTTTTAAGTTAAAATTTTAATATAATTATATTAAAAATATAACTATTTACATCCCATAAATTCAAACTCTTACACAAAATGCTTTTTAGAAAATGCTTTTTAGTTAGGACACTAGCCTCAAGATATCCTATCTACTTATCGTCACTGTCGCCCAATTTACGTGATATTATTAAAATATTATTATTTCTTATATATTTTGTAATAAATATCTATCATTATTTAATTTAGAAAAAATAAAATGAATTTTAAATATAAAAAATTATTTTTTTTCTTATAAATTATTTTTTATTTGATATATTATGTCCAATACATTTTTTTTATTTTAAAATTTAAATTTATTTTAAAATTTTAAATTTATGAGCTCAAACATAAAATAATATATTTTTAAGGGTAAATTATTCTACTAACATTTCAACTTTTCAAAAATTTAGCTTTTGCACCTGTATTTATTTTTGTTTTGAACTGACACTTAAACTATAAAATATCACCTAATTTGCCCTTCCGTCCAAAATTTCTGTCATACTTTATTTTTCATCCAATTCTGAGGTGCATTTTCGTCTTTTTACAATTATGAGTATTTTTTAATTATTAGGATTTTATTTTCAATGATAATTTTGTCATTTTAATTTATTATCAAAAATCTAAAAATTATTTTTTTATAATTTCAAGGGTTTGATCCTACAACCACACAAATGTAAATTATATCTATCCACTGAAACAACTATAAATATATAACTTGATTTGAAACTTATATTTTATATTGTAATTACAAAAATAATAAATACGCATTTTACATTGAGAATTACATTTTATATTTTAAATATAAATTATATTCTTAAAAAAATATTATCAAATGACACAATTCAAACCGCAATTTTTTTTATTGTTGTTACATTCATCAAACATTGCACTGAAGTTTTTCTTCGACTCTTTTGTTTCGAATTTGTCGCAGAACATGAATTTTGAAATGTTTTTTATACAATGTCATTGCTGATACTAATAATGAAATAATGCCATTGTAAAAAGAAATTCAAAATTTGTATTCTGCAACGAATTCAAAAATAAAAATAATTCAAGGTTTGAGGAAGGGAATGGCTACGAAGACATATGATTTAAATTGTGCGGTTTGGATAATATTTTTTCAGAATCTTTATATTTAATATAATTTTCAAATAATATAAATTTTTGTATTTGTCCAAATGGTAAATGCTTATTTATTGTTTATACGATTTGTGGTTCAAATCTAGGGGTTCACAAATATAATTATGTTAAATTTATTTTGACATCATCTAGTATGCAGTATAAAATATAAGGTTCATATAATTTAACATGTTAATAGTTGCTCCACTAGGTTAATATGATTTTGTCATTTGTGTGGTTGAGGGATTGATTTCCTCCAATTTAAGAAGATTTTTCAGATTTTTTAAAATTTTATGAAAAGACAAAATTATCCCTAAAAATAAAACCTTAATAATTTTAAAATATTAATAATTTTAAAAGACAAAAATGCTCCTAAGAATTGGATGGAAAATGAAGTCTGACGAAAATTTTGGACGGAAGGGCAAATGAGGTGATATTTTATAATTCAAGTGTCAGTTCAAAGCAAAAATAAATATAGGTGCAAAAGTTGGATTTTTGAAAAGTTTAAGTGTTAGTAGGATAATTTACCATATTTTTAATTGTCGAAAATATATTAATTAAGGATTGAATCTTAAATATTAAGTTATTAAACTTTAAGATTATAAAAGGAAAAAAATACAATATTTACATTATGCAATTTTATTCAATATATGATACAAATAAAATATTTATAAAAAATAAAAAAATTTAATAAATGATAAGCTAAAATTGATAGGAGATGAGAAGTGGAAAGAAATAGACTTACTTAGTGAGTGTTTAATTTTAATGAGTTAACTAATGTTTTACTAAACTATACATCTATATATCAATTTAGTGTTTTAATAGTCATCCAAAACAAATGAATTAATAATGAGTTTCTTAAATTTAAATAAACTTATATTTACGTATGCAAACGTTTAAAACAAAGCAAAAATTCTATCCAATTATTTAAAAGTAAATTAATTTGGATATAGGTATAGTTTAAAAATGTTGTCCATAATTACTAATCTTGATAAAGTTAAGTAAAAACAATATATAAAATTTATAAAATATAATATATATATATATATATATATATATATATATATATATATGATAAGGTAAAAAAGTGAGTTGGTCGGTAATTCAACAAAATGTATGTCATGTGTTTATAATGAGACGTATAGATGGCTTTGAACCTATCCGTCGGAATGTTTGGTGATGATTTCTCCAGTGGTTGTCCATCTTAGTACGTGAAAAATCTATAAAACAATTTAAAAGAAACTTTTGTCTTCGTCGAACACTCCGATGATAAAGTCAAGAAGGAATTGAAAATGTGCAAGTAGAGAAGATCTTGATCTTCTTAAATTTTTTGTACAAGAAAGTTAGGGTTTAGAACACAAACTTGTTATGAACAAACTCTAGAAAAATAAGAGAGAGAGAGTTAATGTAGAATATATTTATTTGAGTAGAAGATTCATTACCCTTACCCTTAGCAGATAGAAAACCTTTTTTATTTATAGGGGACTTCACTTATTTGAGTGTATCATGCAATCTCTAAACTGCACCACTTGTTGTCGGGTTATGGTTAGTTTGACCTTTTGAGAGTATTTAATATTCTTTGATATGACACATAATAATGATAATTGTGTCGTAGGTCAGAGCTAGCAATGGCAAGTTGGAAAATTACGTATGTTTTTTATATGTTGTCCTATCATATCAAAACGATACTTCATCAACAGACATCTCGCTTTGGAGCCGAAGAACATGAGCTTCAAAACCTCACCACCTCCACACTTCGTTAGGGCTCCCGATAATCGCACTTCACTATCCGCGATCTTGGCGACATGCGGTCCTTGGTGTTCTTGCATTCAATTGTGGCCTCTCGGTTGACTTGGAGTGTTGTATGTCTATTCACCTTGTTCACCAACCACATGTATTCATATCTCTTCGATGTATATTAATGGATAATGAGCAAAAAATTAACTAGTATTGTAGGCAATGCCAATATAAATATATTAAACAACAATGGTATTGACATTGAAGTTATTGCCAATGTCACCAATGGACCAAATTTAATGAGAAAAGAAAAACCCAAAAGAAGGGGAATGATTAATGAAATAAATTAATTACTTAAGTTAGGTGCACCAAGGCAAACAAAATGGTTCGAGTATAAAATTATAAGTAAAGAATTCTTTTTCTTAAAAATATAGGAAACCATAATTTTTTTTTTAATATATAATAATTTTACTTTAAAAAAAACACAACAAAGGGATAATTTTATTACATTATTAACTATACTAAATTGATAAAAATAAAGAAAGATGTCTTCAATTCTTCTACTACTATTGCAAAACAAATGAGAAGAACAACCTATCTTATGGTTAAAAAAAAAAAACTAAACAAAAATTGTCTAAAATAAATTAATGAAAAATTGCCTTTCTAATCTTATGTTTTGGGTTCTTTTATATATACACTATTGTATATTTATTTTTATTTTAATTGAATGAAATATTTAAGAGCTCGTTTATCAACTTCTTCAATTTATTGGGTTGATAAAAACGTATTTAATGGAACTAATGAGGGATTAAAATTTAAATTTTTTAAATTAAAATCAAATAAAATTTTATAAATGAATGACCTAAAAAAAAATATAAAGCAAAAACTCATGTCTTGAAATCGCAAAAATACGTGGTTGCTGAACTATTTCTCTAACATCACTTTAATAGTTGACTTATTGTATTAGCATACAAAATTCGAATAGTCAAACCAAACTGTCAAGAAAATTTAAAAAATTCAATTTTTTTTTTCAATAAAAACCTATTTTATGTTTATGTTCATAAATATGTGCATATCATATAACTAATTTGTAATAAATTATAAATTCAAATATTGGTAATATGAAGATGATTTCTTTTTTAAAAAAATAATTAAAATATATTATTTTTAATTAATTCATTGTATTGTTTTTTCTTTTTTGTAAGTATATTTTTTCCACAAATTGGTATTTGACAATTAAAAGGTTCACTTGATAGAAATTAGGTATACTAAAATAAAATTTACCTAATAAAATTTTAATTTAATTTTTTTGGTGGATAAAATAAATAAAGCAAAAAAGAAAAAGAAAAAGAAAATTGATTATATGAGTGAAAACAAAAGGCAACGGGCACGTGTGGGTTAGAGATAGAAGGAAATAAAGAGGGTGGTGCCACGTAGAAGGCCAGCATGTGTAAAACATATGGGATAAGAGGCCAACCCACATGCGTTCTTACCAGCACTCTGTTTACTCCTTTTCTTTACTCGCCCATCTTCTCACTACCTTAAAACGCGCTTAACTTTCAACTTTATTATTATTATTATTATTTTAAAAATATACTCAAAATTTTTAATAATAAAAAAAATATTTTTAAATTTTATAAAATATTTTTAAAATTTTTTGTTAATATTTTAATATTATAACATATTTTAAATTTATAAATATTTTTATTTACATATAAAATATTTTCTTGATATTAATGAAATATCATTTGTCTCTAATATCATTTTTTAGAATAAAAACTATATATATAGAGGATGTATTTGAATACAAATTTAAGTGTTTAAAATTATATTAAAGGAAAATTTTTATATTTATTATATTTAAGTATCGATTTGTTTTATTTTTAAATTATAAAAATAAGAGAGAGAGAGTTAATGTAGAATATATTTATTTGAGTAGAAGATTCATGACCCTTACCCTTAGCAGATAGAAAACCCTTCTTATTTCTATCCTTCTTATTTATAGGGAACTTCACTTATTTGAGTGTATCATACAGCATCTAAACTGCACCACTTGTTGTCGGATTAGGATTAGTTTGACATTTTAAGAGTATTTAATGTTCTTTGATATGACACATAATAATGATAGTTGTGTCGTAGGTCAGAGCTAGCAATGGCTAAGTTGGAAAATTGCATATGCTTTTTGTATGTTGTCCTATCATATCAGAATGATACCTCATCAACAGACATCTCGCTTTGGAGCCCAAGAACATGAGCTTCAAAACCTCACCACCTCCACACTTCATTAGGGCTCCCGATAATCGCACCTCACTATCCGCGATCTTGGCGACATGCGGTCCTTGGTGTTCTTGCATTCAATTGTGACCTCTCGGTTGACTTGGAGTGTTGTATGTCTATTCACCTCGTTCACCAACCACATGTATTCATATCTCTTCGATGTATATTAATGGATAATGAGCAAAAAATTAACAAGTATTGTAAGCAATCTAATGCCAATGTAAATATATTAAACAACAATGGTATTGACATTGAAGTTATTGCCAATGTCACCAATGGACCAAATTTAATGAGAAAAGAAAAACCCAACAGAAGGGGAATGATTAATGAAATAAATTAATTACTTAAGTTAGGTGCATCAATGCAAACAAGATGGTTCAAGTATAAAATTATAAATAAAGAATCCTTTTTCTTAAAAATATAGGAAACCATAATTTTTTTTAAATATATAATAATTTTACTTTAAAAAAAACACAACAAAGGGATAATTTTATTACATTATTAACTATACTAAATTGATAAAAATAAAGAAAGAACCATTAGATCTTCATCATGTCTTCAATTCTTCTACTACTATTGCAAAACAAATGAGAAGAACAACCTATCTTATGGTTAAAAAAAAAAAAAACTAAAAACAAATTGTCTAAAATAAATTAATGAAAATTTGCCTTTCTAATATGTGGATGTAATATCATGATAATAAAAATAATAATTTGTGGATATAATATCATGATGATAAAAATAATAATTTGTGAATTAAAATCGTCATATTAATTTGTTCATATTTTTATTATAAAATAAAGTAAAAGTAATAATACAAAATAAAAAAGTAAAAAAAAGTAAAAATAATAAAAAAAATTTTAAAGGAAAAGAGAATGAAAAAAGAGATTAAAATCACTCTAAAAAAAAGAAAAAGTAAAAAAAAAATTGAAAATGTTTTAATTAATTCAAATTTAATTTTTAAAATATACAATATATATATTTTTAAAAAAAATGATTTGAAATTTATTCCCAATTCAAAGTTTTTGAATCTCGGAAACAAATTTAAAAAGGACAATTGACAGGCAATTATTTTGTTAAATTAAGTAATTCTAAATATTTATTATAAAATATATATAAAATAACATTTAATGACATTTGGCCAAATAGTTAAGATGTGGTATATAGAATTTTTCGCGAGTTTGAATTCATTTTAAAATTTTAAAAATATTTTATAAAATTTTCTTTGATTATTGAAAATATTTAACTTTGTATAAAAAGAAAATAATACTTACTTATACTTATATTATTAAATTTGAAGAAGACGTTCTAATTCTTGTGTTTCCTAAAACTGCCTCAATATACCTCATAATATATATATATATATATATATATAATATATTGTATACTTTAAAAATCAAATTTGAATTAATGAAAAATTTAAAATCAAATTTGAATTAATTAAAAAAATTCAATTTTTTTGACTTTTTTTTTTGATTTTTTAGAGAGACTTTAATTTCTCTTTTCCGTCTCAAAGGGATAGTTTATAGGCAATTAAATTTAATTATATATTAAAAATATATAATTAAATTTTATTTTAATATATAATTTATATATATTAAGGGATTTATCCAAGTTTTGAATTTCAGAAACAAATTTTAAAAGGGCAATTGATAGACAATTAAATTTAATTATATATTTTAATATTTTAATATATATAATATTTATATATTAAGATATTAAGAGATTAAATTTAAAATATATAATTAAATATAATTGCGTATCAATTGCCCCTCTAAAAATTATATAAACACTATCATTGATAAATATATTTATCAATGATAGTGTTTATCTAGTCAAATTAATAATAATAATAATAATAATATATTATTATTATTATTATTATGATTTTCTAAAACAAATATATTCTAATTTTAAAAAAAATTAAAGACTTTTTTTTTAAAATTTTTAAATATTTTAAAATTATAACATATTTTTAATTTGTAAATATTTTTGGACCTTAGGTACACGTTATTTCCGATTTAGGGCATTGGTGGATATATCAAAACCTCTTCATCGAATCTTGAGGATTTTGACACGGGATGATACACTGCATGCTGGACTTTTGAAGTATGAAAGGATCCCAATTTTTTTTTTTTATTGTGGTATGATTGACCATAGATATAGGACTTGCTCTAAAATTCCTTCTGGGGATGTAGATGTGAAATCTTTACATTATGGTGCATGGATGGGGGACTGGATCACGTGCCCTCAAAACAATTATTTTCGCTACCTCTCACTGAAGGAACCATGGCGGCAGATGGGAATCCGACCTCTTCACCTGCTCAGCGGGATGACACACTGGTTATTAGGGTTTCTGAGATGGAGGAGCATCATGACAACAGGAATCTGGCTGTTTTTGTAGTGGAGATTTCTAGAGTTCTTATAAATGGCAGCTTAAAAAAAATGCAATTCCTAGGCGCTTACTAATGATGATTCTTCACCAACAAGCAATTCTGTTTCCAAGAAAACAAAAATTTCAATGGCGTGACAACCCCGCCCATTGCATTGATTTGTTTCAGCTGGAATTGCCGAGGTTTGGTAAGATCTCACAAACCTAATTTAATTTTTCTAATGAAAACACGTTTATTACAAAATAGTTGTTCTTTTTTAAAAAATAAGTTGGGTTTTTCTCATATTTCTATGGCAGATAGATAGGGTTGGTTTTGGAGGGGATTGGCTCTTTTGTGACAAGCAGAAATGGAAGTATGGATTCAAAATTACTCCTCTGGACATATTGGACATATTGATGCATGGATAAATAATTGGAATCAAAATGGGAGATGTTTTTTTCACCAGCTTCTATGGACATTGGAATGTCACTCACAGATGCCACTCCTGGATACTATTGGGACAACAACGGACAACCCCTTGGTGTTTGCTAGGGGATTTCAACGAGCTATTAATGGCATCAGAAACTACTAGTATGCGAGGTCGAACTACATACCAGATGGCTCACTTTAAAGGGTGATAGGTTAGAGAGCTACCCTTGGTTGAGTCGCGTCTTTCTTTCTCGCGGAGAACTTTTCACGACTTCTCTATCTAATTCATCTATCCTTGCCCGGTACCACTGCCTACCTTTGACTTTGAAGCCAAAGCACCTCTCCCTAAGGCCCTACCTGGCTTTCATCCAAATCCCAATTTACCGGAATTCGTGTTTGACAAGTTACGTCCTTAAATAATTTTTTTGTATGCATCTTTGAATCCTTTTGGGAATGTTTGTGAACGAGTGTCGCCGATTTTCCTTTTTCGTTACACCCTCTAAATTTGTAGAAATATCGGGTAAAGTGGCTTAATTACTACTCCTTTTATCGGTTGGAATCACATGCGATATTAAATTTTGAGGAGATTTGTAAATGGGTTTTGAGACTTTCAAGAACAACAATTTTAGGACATAACTTGTCGAAGACCATCTAGAGGTTTCTTGAAGACAAGTATAGGCAGAAGACCATCCTATGTGTGGAGATCCATCCTCCACAGACGAGAACTGGTATTGAGAGGTAGTAGATTAAGAGTTGGGAATAGACTGTCCATCAGTATCCTTAATGATCCATGGCTGCCATGGGATGGAGATTTCCGACCAACCACATCGATCCTTAACAATCATTTCTATGTTGCAAATCTCATTGAAAATGGCTGCTGGAAGCAAGATTTATTGACGATTTTGTTTAGTGTAAGAGATCAAGAAGCAATAAATTGAATCCCTTTGTGCCCAACTGGTGGTGATAATCAATGGATATGGCATTATACACCGCATGGGCGTTTCACATTTTCATTAGCTTATAAAGTGGGAAGCTCCATGTATTTACAATCCATTCCTAGCACATCAAATGCATGGTCTAACTGAAAGTTGATTTGGGCTTGTAATATACCCTCAAGGAAATGCTGCTTTTCTATTCCTATGCTTAAGATTACTTTTTGTTATAGGAAAGGAAATGTGGTTGCATGCGGGCTAGCGGAAATTAGGAGTTCTTTAGATCAAAAGGTTGTTTGGATGTTTACATTACATCCTCATTCTCATGTAAATGGATTGTTTACCTGCGGATTGGCTACATCTATTATAATCTGATTTATGTTTTATCTAAAAAAATTTATAAATATTTTTATTTACTTATAAAATTAGTATTGAATTATATTTTCTTGGTATTAATAAAATAAAATTTAGTCAAAATTTTGAGGATGTTAATAATGTTTTCATGTTTTATTTAATTAATTTTTTAAATGACATTTTTACTCTTTTCTTGAATTAATTATAGAAGGTAAAGCATCTCAAGTTTTTATTTATTTATTTATTTTGACAAAATTTATTAAAAATTATTTTATTTGTGTCTAATAAAAAAGTTTAGAATTTAAAGATTAAAAATATTATTATTTTAAGATTGAATTTGTGAAATTAAAATTTATTCGGATTAAATTTATTAAAATTCTTTAAAAATTTTAAAATTATTAATTTTAATTAATGCATTATATAGTTTTTTTAAAATATATATATACTTTTCCAAATAAATTAATGTTTGACAATTAAATGGTACACTTAAATAAATAAGTTAGGTTATAAAAAATAAAATTTAATTAATTAATGATAATAAAATTTTGTTTTTATTTTTGGATGGATAAAATAGATAATTTATTGTTAGGAAGCCACGGAAGCAAACAAATTTATTTATGTTTTTTGATATATTACGAATTCAAAAAAAATGCTATAAAATAAAAAACAATGAAAAAAAATTATGAGGCGAGTGAAAACAAAACGCAACGGGCACGTGTGCGTTATAGATATAAGAAAACAAAACATGGTGGTGCCACGTAGAAGGCCAGCACTTGTGTAAAACAAACGGGATATGAGCCAACCCACATGCGTTCTTACCAGCGTTGCCTTCCTACTCGGTTTACTTTCCTTTTTCTTTACTCGCCCGTATTCTCACTGCCTTAAACGGCGCGTGACCTTCAACTTCTTCATATCATCATTATTATTAAATGTTTTTAAAACAAATATACTCTAAATTTTTAATAATCAAAGAAAATATTTTAAAATTTTATAAAATATTTTTTAAATTTTTGTTAATATTTTAGAATTATAATATTTTTAAAGTTTATAAATATTTTTATTTATATAAAAAATATTTTCTTTATTTTTAATAAAATATAATTTTGTTTGTAATATGACTTATTTGAATAAAAACTATATATAGGATGTATTTGGATACAAATTCAATTTTTTAAAATTATATTAAATGAAAATTTTTAAGTTTATAATTAAATTTAATTATTGATTTTTTATTTATAAATTAAAATTATAAAAATATGACTAATATAATTTTTTTAAATTAAAATTTTGATATAATTATACTAAATTATAATTATTAACATCCCATAAATTGAAACTGTTACAGGAAATCCTATATTGTTACGACACTAGCCTCAAGATATCCTATCTACTTATGGTCACTAGCGCCGAATTCACGTGATATTATAAAATCTTATTATTTCTTATATATTTTGTAATAAATATTTAATATTATTTAATTTAGAAAATAAATAAAATAAATTTTAAATATAAAAAATAATATTTTCTTTCCTAAATTATTTTTTGTTTGATAAATTTAATCTAATACAGTTTCTTATTTTAAAATTTAAGTTTATTTTCAAATTTTAAATTTATGAACTCAAACGTAAAGTAACATATTTTTAATTGTCGAAAATATATTAATTAATGATTAAATTTTAAATATTAAGTTATTGAACTTTAAGATTGTAAAAGGAAAAAAATACAATATTTACATAATGCAATTTTATTGATACAAATAAAATATTTATAAAAAATTAAAAAATTCAATACATGATAAGCTAAAGTTGATAGAAGATGAGAAGCGGAAAAGAAATAGACTTACTTAGTGAGTGTTTAATTTTAATGAATTAGCTAATGTTTTACTAAACTATACATCTATATATCAATTTAGTTTTTTCATAGTGATCCAAAATAAATGAATTAATAATGAGTTTTTTAAATTTAAATAAATTTGTACTTACGTATCCAAACGTTTAAAATAGAATCAAAACTTTATCCGATAATTTAAAATTAAATTAATTTGAATATAAGTATAGTTTAAAAATGTCGTCCATAGTTACTAATTTTGATAAAATTAAGTAAAAACAATATATAAAACTTATAAATATAATATATATATATATATATATATATATATATTATAAAAGGTTAAAAAGTGAGTTGGTTGGTGATTTAACAAAATGTATGTCATGTGTTTATAGTGGACATATAGATGGCTTTAAACCTATCCCTCGGAATGTTTGGTGATGATTTTTTTGGTGGTTCTCCCTCTCCGTACGTGGAAAATTTACAAAACAATCCAAAAGGAACTTTAGTTTTTGTCGAACCCTCCGATGATAAAATTAGGAAGAAATCGAAAACGTGCAAGAGGAGAAAATCTTGATCTTCTTAAATTATATTCAAATATTGATTTTTTATTTTTAAATCATAAAAATATGAAACAAATTGACAAATTTCATCTCTTAAATTATATAATTTTTGTGATTTCATCTTTTTAAAATTTTTGGATAATATCATCCCTTATTTTTATAATTTTGATAACTTTCATCCTTCTGTTAATTTTATTAATAGTCAATTTAGTCAATTTTTTATAAAAATGATTTTATAATGAAAGGGTAAAATTGTTAATATACTCAAAAAAAAATCTAAATTTCCATAGTAAGAAACTTTTACATTTCCCATTTACTTTAATTTTTATTTTATTTAAAAAAAACTAAATTCCCAAATTGAATCCCAAATTCCATATGCTTTTGTAGGACTCCTATCAATTTCATTTGTGATTTTTTCTTTTAATTGTCATGAAACAACACAATTCTAAAAAATAAAAAAATAATAAAATAAAATAAAAACTAATTAATTAAAAATTAAATTGAGATGAAAGAACCTGTAAAAAATTTGAAAGTTTAAGAAATTGTTTATTTTTTATTCAACAACTATATGATTTGCATGTTATATAAGAGTATCCATAGCTTAAATATGCGATTTAATGACTCTTTCGGAGTCAACAAAAGAATCTAAAAGTTAATTTGCAATCTGTTACAAATAAATTATTTTTGAACTTTCAGTTCACTCACACTTGTGCTTGATCTAAATGCCTCAAAAATATTTTCCACACAAGTTTTATTTTATGTCATTTACTTTCTTCTCCTAATTTGAGAAACAAATTCTATTCAAAATGACATTAGCAAATGTTTCAGTAAAAAAAATATCTCATCATCAAAGGTTTAAGATACCTTATAATAAATAGAGAGTCATAAACAATTCAATTATATTGTTCATTTTGACCCACTTCAAGTGAGAAGAGTATTAAAATACTACCACTTCAGGTGGTAAGATTATTAAACAACTAGAGATAAAATACTCATTTAAAATATTATCACTTTCGGCGATAAATAACAAATATCTATCTATATAAATATATATAATATTAGATAGATAAAATATCAACAAGATAATATGGGATAACATATCAATGATTATTATTATTTTGGCACTTAATTTTTTTCTCAATAATTACTATATAATAGCCAAATGCATCATGACCATATAAATATATTGAAATCTATTATCACAATCATGGACGTAAATATTTTAAATGAATATGACCACTTGAGGGTTCATAAATTTTATTATTATTCACTTTTAAAAATTATAATATAACTTGTCAATCCAAAGTCATTATTTTTTATGACCTTAATGCACAAGTGTTTCAACATGTAAAATAAATGATTCAATTAGATGATTTTGCATGTGAATATAAACTCATGAATGTTCAACAATTATTTTTCAATAAGAATCAAATATATTTCAAGAAAATTCATCATCATTATATAAACGAATTCGTTTAATAGAAGTATAAAGAAATTGCATTATCAAACGAATTATTTGGACAAGTAATCTCGTAGACTTCAGGCTGCGAATTGATAATAAACAAAAAATGTGACTATTAAGTCACTGCATCAATTGAAACCATAAAATATCTAAATTACTCACTTGGTGGATTAATCGATCCACATATCTTCATGAATTTATTTTAAAAACGTAGGACTTTCAACTCCTATTTTCAATGGTGATGGTCTTACGATTAATTTCCTCTTTTAAACATTCAAGACATGAATTTACCAAAAATATAATAAAAATATAATAGAACATGATAGAATCAAAATCTTAAAATCTGAAATTATGTTAAACTAAAATTAAAATAATAAAAACCATCAACAAATTATATATATATATATATATATATATATATATATATATATAAGATGTATAGGTTAAATAAATAAAGATGTAATGGAAGAACAAATTAGATAAAGAAAATTTGTCCATTGATTCATCTTTTCATATATATATTATATATATATATATATATATATATATATATATATATATATATATATAATATAATAATAAAATTTTAAATTTCGTATAATCAGTCTTTCTATTAGAAAGAATCAATTATCAGTTAAATTCAAAAAACAATTCCATTAATTCATAACTATTTAAATAAATATATACTACAAATCTATTATTTTAATAAATCTAAAAATTTATTATATCATATTATCAAAAATTGATAAATTTAATAATTTACCAAAGTCTTATTTGAATTGATCATGAAATAATATTGAAGTTTTTGAGTTTTAACTTTTTAAAAACCTCACCTTGTTGATAATAATTCTTAAACCCTAAAAAGCTTCTTAAAGATCTGCCATTCTTATTAAAATCTCGAACCTTACTTAACAGTAGAGAAAATTTTACTCAGTAGTAGAGACTCTTGCCCTAATAACGTGTTATGAAATTACTAAAATAAAGAAAAGAGAAAGACAATATAAAGAGAAAAGTAAAATTGAAACATATTTTTTGTTTCTCTCAAATTAATAATTTTAATTTTAATTTATGTGTTTAATAATTTAAATTTTGAAATTAAAACTAATTCCCACAAATATCTCCTCTCTTTCATCTTCTTCTTTGATTCTCCCTCTCAATGAGGAATCACACTTCCAACTTAGTTTTTTAAACTAAAATTTATTTATTTATAACTTTAAAATATTTTTACGACTTGTAATGTTTTAAAGTATACAAGTGAAATTATTATTAATTAAATTATATATTTTTTATAAAAATTATTTTTAATAATTAATGTTTTTTTCTTTATTTATATTTGTTTTTACCATTTTTTCCCCATTTATTTCGACGTTATTGCAAGAATTTTCTACCATCTTTATAGAAAAGAATATAATTGTCTATTTCATTTCAATCTATGCGGTTTCAATTTTTTCTTTTTTCTTTTTTTTTTCAATTTATGCCCTGTATCAAATTTTTATTGTAAAATTTAATAATTTATTTTTATTAGTTATATTTTAATTTTATTTTATTTTCATCCAAGTTTATTAAACTGTATTTGTCCCTTATATATATAAATAATATTTATTAATTTAATTGTATAATATATATTTTTAAAATTAAAAAAAAAAGTTGTATTTTATTTTGTTTTTTTAAGAAAGAGAAAAAGAATATTTTCTTAAATGTAAAGAAAAAAGAAAAAAAAAAAGTGGGTACTGTACTTAGGAGAAAAAAGTACTAAAACATTTTGATGAAAAAATCTGAAATATCCACCCATAAGAATAAAAATAGATGTGTTCCTACTAAAAAAGGCACCCTAAAGTGAGAGTGGAATTTCAAATTCCTTAAGTATTCAACATTTTCTATGCTTCTTCGTAATCTTTTTAATTGTATTCTATATATTTTTTAGTGTGCAATTTTTGAATTTATTTTAAAAACTACAGATTAAACAATTTTTAGTTATAATAAATGTAGACAGGCGAGGGAATAATATATATTATTCTATTTAATAAATACAGTAACAATAAATCTGTAGAGAATAATAGTTATCATAACATATGGAACAAATTTTTAATAAAAAACAAAATTCAATATTAAGAATTATTTAATAAATAAAAATAGTATGCAATAGATATATGTATATATAATTTTTGTCAACTCAGAATTTTTTAACGGAAAATTTAAGTATTTAATAAAATTTCAAAATTAATTTAATTTTACTAATAATAATAAAAAATGAATTTTTGTTATTTATGTTTGTATTTGTAATGCTTACATAAAAAGATTTATTATTAAAAAAAAATAGACTATTATAACATTTTTAAATGTTTAAAATTTTGTATATATATGGATTTTATTTTAGTATGTATTAACTTTAGTAGTTTATATTTCAAATTATTATTTTCTATTTAATGAATAAAATAGTGTTTTCAAATTAAATTTTATTTTTTAGACATTTTTAATTTATTAAAATATTTATAATTATTTAAATATTTATTATAAAGAGTTTTTTTAAGATACATAACATTAATCTTCTAAAACTTTTAATTTTAGAACACACCAAGAGATCTGTCTCAATAGCTTATTTTTTTAATGTAGTGATTTATTAACGCATATAAGATTCTTTCTTTTAAAATTTTAAAAGTTTATTACTAAATAACTTAAGGATGGATAAAATTAAAATCAAATGATAATTTTATAATTTAATAAAAATTGTGTCATAAATATTAAAAGAATAAATTTAAATTTTAGTTTAAAATTTTAAAGTCATAATTTATTTTTTTTAAATTATATTTTATGACTTAACCTTATAATATTTTAAAATTATAAGTGAACATGCTTATATTTTATTAATTATTTATTAAATTTTTTTTAAAAAATTGTATTTAATTATTAAGAAAATGAAAAAAATTATTTTTTTTAGGAAAGAGAAAAAGGATATTTTCTGTAAAGGAAAATAAAAATAAAAATAGAGTGGGTGTTGTGGGTACTAAAAAAAAAAAAAGTAAAACATTTTGGTGAAAAAATCTGAATTATCCATAGGTATGAATGAAAATAGCTGCGTTCCTTAAACGCACGCCCTAGTGAGAGTGGAATTCTGAATTCCTTATCTAATATAAATTTTTTTTCCTGGGAAATTCCCCTCTTACCGTAGCCTCTACATCCCTATTCTATTTTTCGCCTTTTTATTTTGCGTGCAATCCCCGAACCCATTAAAAAAAAAAATAATAAAATAAAAGAAAGAAAGAAAGAAAAAATAAATGAAGAAATAAAGTAGAACAGATTAAACCCTTCTTCGTCTCTTCACATTTTATTTCATTTTTTTTAACCCACTGATATGCTTATTTGAATAAATCCCAGAAGAGAAAAAAAAAAAAAAATTAGTAGTAAGATTTTCGTGCTGGTAGTTCTGGTTGGGGATTTTGATGTTATTGGAATTTTGTTTTACTATTTAGAAGGTAAATAATATTTGTAATAATGGAAGAAATACGGAAGGAATGAGTGTAATTAATGTAAGAGAAAGAGGAAGTTAAATTGAATTTTGAGTTATTCAAAAGGCCCTTTTTTTTGATCATTTGCTGAAAACAAACTCACTTTGTTCTTGTCCTTTTTTTCCTTTTTCTTGGTAAAAGGATTTTTTTTTTTCTTCTCTCTTTTTTAATTTGGAAAGAGTGTCATTTCATTGATTCTTGCTCCAAAAGGATTTTATACTGATTGGAATTAGGTCTTTTTGTTTAATTTCGTTACTGAGTGTTTTTGTTTTGAAATTTTATAGGCTTTATTCATTAGATCGGTTGTTCCAAACTGTACAAGCCAGATTAGGGTTTTGATCAGCTCGAAATCGGTTCGCCACTGAAAATTTGGATTTGATTTATAGTTGCTGTATTGGAGAATTCCGAGTTGCCCATGACTTGGTAATGGGTTGAGTTCGGATTAATTGAGTTTCAGATTGTGGAGTTTGCAAATTTATTACTGGATTCGGAAGTGGGGAAATCGGTGGAAGAACTCCTGGACATGGAGGAAGACTGTAGATACAAGTAGAGTTACGAGAGAAGAAACGAGTCGAAGATATTGAGAAAAAGAAAAAGCGAAGGGGAATACTTTCAGGTCATCGGTTGAAATTAAGTTCTGAGGCATTTGGTACTCTAAGCTAATTTTTTCTTTCCATTTTGGGCTTGATTTGGTGGGGGATGGTTTTGGCATTGGTTTCCTGTAACGAAGTGAAGGAGGCGATGCTTCATAGTTATTGGCGTAGCAGACAACTCAGAAGATCAGATTGCATCGGCAAATTTTCTTTTCTCAGGAAACCATTCGGATTATTGTAGATCATCTGAGGGTATCTATTTGGCAGCATTGATCAAATGCTGTGTTATTATAATCTCTGAATTTGAATCAAGTTAGTGTTTGTCTATCCATTTTGTTAATTCATTTAAAGGAATAGTTGTGAGGCATATGGGAGTTTTTTTTCTTGAGTGGAGAATCATTGCGACAGATTTTTTGAGCAAACAGACATTTCAATTCAATAGATAGCTCCTTGCCGTACTGTATTATTTGAATTGTAGCTGCTTTATATCTGTGGTAACAGTGTAAAATATTTCCTTATATTTGGTCAATCGTGATCTTCAAGTGATTGAAGTTGGAATACGCTTGTTGACTCTGTGTATGCACTTGGAGGAATAAGCCGTAGGATAGGGATTGAATTTGTTATTGAATACGGTGAAAGCAAGAATACAGAGGTCATGGAGGAATACTGAAACCTGAAATGAATGTAGTGGTGTCATGGTGCATGGACAGGAGTATTGTTGCTGGTCCGTTCCCTTATTGGAACACTGCATTTTGGAAGTGATTGAAGTGTATTTTTTCCGTAAAAATTCTTATTTTTCCGTTTGCAAAATTTTGTGCAATGTCTCGCTGCTTTCCATTTCCACCACCAGGATATGATAAAAAGCCTATACCAGAAGATGTGAATGTACTGAAAGAGGTAGGTCCTATACTATTCTTGCCCCTTATTAAATGACAAACTCTCATGAATTATTCCATTTAAAGAATATCTCATACTTGAAGTTTTCAAGTTGTAAGATGGTGCCAGAAATAAACTTTTGGATCTCATTAACCTGAAACTCTTATATGGTGGTTTGCTTTATTTTTCCCTTCTTTAATCTCAACATGTTGTTTTTAAATAATATTTCCATTAGGGTCTTTCTTGTGCAGTGTCCATTTGCTTGTCTGTGAAGATAATGCAATGGATGTGCTTGTGCTGGCTATACATATGTGATTTTAGAACTGTAAAATATATTGAGGTCGTGGAATTTGGACTCTGTTGAAACGCTTTAGTGCTTTAATGTTTGAATGGATTGATATACTTCATGAAATAGATGACTCAACCTTTAATGTTTTAGTGCTGGGATGACGATTTAGGGGCCACCTATGTGATTTTTTTTCTTTCTTTTACTGGATGATATTGGAAATCAAACTTATACAATTACTATTTTCTGTTGTTGTTGTAGATATGTACATATCATTTTTTTGTCAAACTTGTGAACTCTTCACTATTATTAGATTTTTCCTCTACTTGGACAACTTGTACTGCATTTACTGAACTGCCCAACTTGGTCTCATAATATGTTAGTCATCATAATAGGCAGAATTAATTGATGCTTTTGCAGTTTATTTTTCTGTGTTAAATCTACTTTTGCTAAATATTTAAATTGGAATTCTTAGTCAAAGCAAACATGTTTCGAGGCCATTTATGCCCATTTTCTAATAGATTTTTATGTTGGATTTTACCGGTTATGTAGGCTTTTGGCCTAAGTTTCATCTTGTGTTCTTCAAATTTATGGACTAAGATTGAATAGAGAAGCTTTTGGTCAGTGGACATCTATTAACCTGCAAATAAGCTTGAGCTTCTTGTATGTGATTACCTTGCCTATGTCTACCCTTTTGTTCTCTTTTTGCAATTAATGAGATTCTTCCTTTTGGATTGAGAGTGGTTCTTTTGTTCATCTAGTTTTGTATACATCATGGGTGAGTAATTTAGAGCGATAAATATTTTTATTGTTTTTGGGGTCAGAGAGTTGCTCTGCTCTTATTTTTCTGCTTAGATGGAACTATAGAAGGACGAGAGTAAAAATAACTTTACTTTTCTAGATAAATGAACATTGTTGATACTGATATAAAAAGACTTCAATAAATATTTGCTTTTCTATTGTGTGAATTGAACATTTTCTTTGGATGAATTAAATAAATCGGAATAATGGTTATAATGTTGCAAATATTGCTATGAATTTTATAGAAGAAAAAGGCGAAGAAACTGATATGTAATGAAGATAATCAATAAAACTACATAGGCATATACTTGTGCATGCAATATTTGACACCATTTCCATGCAGTATATATGGGTTTTTTTTCTGGATGTTATTACAACATCAGTTGCTTTTCCAATTAAATCTTAGTGTTCCACCTGTTGTAGTCTTTCATTAATCATCTGTAATGTTCCTTTGTCACTGGCATTTCAGATGGTCATAGTTTACTGGGTAAAAGATGTGACAGATAATTTAAGAGTGGAGATTATTGTCATTCATTTTTAGTTTAAGATCAAGTAAGATAATAAAGACTGTATTCTTAATATATAATTATAGACAAGAACATAAAAATATAGTTGAACTGTTTGTGACGAGGATCTAATAATTCAAAGATTCACAATATTTTACTTTTGTACCATTAGTTCATTGAATGGTGATTGTTGTTTGTTGCAATAACACTTTTCAAGTATGCTCTACTAGAATTTGCAACATTGAAGCAAAATCTTCTTCCTTCGTATTGAAAGTGACATCTAGTGTGTTATTTTATGTTTCACACTGTTGATTCCACATTCTTTATTTGATTGTGATGGGTAGTTTTCCAGACGTAATTGTTAATATTAGTACAAATCTAAGTATTAATGTTAACTAGGACTATTGAATTTTGCAAGTTAGGGTAGGTGTAGACATTATTTCACGTGTTAGATAAATATATGTATATAAGAAAGTTGACTTGGAAGATATTAGCCGTGGAATGTTCATTTTTGAAGATATTTTCACACATGCGTGGATATTCAATTTTGTCTATGTAATACTGGTTCTGACATGCTACTTTAGCAGAGACTCATATCTGCTAGGAAAGATAAGTCGATATGGTAATTGTATTACATCTTCCTAAGAATTTGAGTACAAATGAGTTATAACTTATCCCTATTAATTAAGGGATTAGTGGTGGGAGCCATTTATTTCGTCAGATTCACCTCAGTACAGATGGAATAGAAATTTTAGGGAGTCAAAAATATTTTGAAGAAATTTCTTGTCAGGAGGTATATCTGCAGTATAATTCAAATGCACCATGTTCCTTGCTGAAAAGTAAGTTAATTTCCTGTTTATGCGTTTTCTTGGTTGATGATCAGCATTAGGCTGTTAACAATGACCCCATAACTCTTCTGTGGGGAACATAAAATTAAACGTGATGTAATCAAGGAAGTTCTTACACGTTGGGCTGTGCTTGGAATATTTATTGAGCATTTGGATGCTATTAGTTTCACCTGTGTAAATGTCTTGTGTGACTATAGGAGGTTTAAATCACCGCATATATTCTTGACTTTTTCTAATTTTCCAGTGTGATACTGTGGCTTTTCACTTTTCAGTAGACATTATTTCACGTGTTAGATAAATATATGTATATAAGAAAGTTGACTTATGTTTCTTTGAATGGCAAAAGAAGGAGATCTACTTCCAGCTTCCACGAAAATTCTAGATGATGTCTCAGAGGATTTTTATTAAGCACCAAAGTTACAGAGTAATTCAATGCTTTAAATATATTATTGGCCCTACTTTCTACTCCTCTGTTTGATCTGATTTTCACGGTTTAGATGTACGTTATTCATTAGCCCAAACAGTTGAAAAGGTGTTCAGTTAAAGTTATACTCCATCTTTTAGCAAGCACTTTGTAGGACCTGCTTTGCCTTTTTTGTATTTCTTCATCATCTTTTAGCTTTGACCGTTCACTACATTGTATATGTTGATACTGTCAAATTTGGTGTTGGCCGTTGATATTTTCTAATTGTCAGTTGCAAATGTTGTAACTGATAGGGCTGGCTTTATGTATGTAACATGTTTCAGATTCTGATTGTACTATCTATACTCATAACTTTGTTTTCCAGGAGAGGCAGAAAGAGAAAAAACACAAGAAGGATAAGAAAAACAAAGAAAAGAGAGAAGGAAAAGAAAAAAGGGACAAAGAGAGGAGCGAGGGGAAACACAAGGAGAAAAGGGATAAAAAGGATAAGCACAAGGACAAAAAGGAAAAACATAGGGAGAAGAAGGAGAAAAAGGATAGAGGCAAAGAAAAAGAGAAAAGTGGTTCATCTGAAGTGACCAAAGTTTTTGTAGCTGAGGGTAATTTTGGGGAGAAACTTGTCTTGAAGGAGGGAAAGAATTACACTAACTGCGTAGATGAAAATACCTGTGCTGTTAGATTTTATGGTCAGAATGGAGAAGAACCTGTTCAATGCAAGTTTATTGCTAGGGGTGCTGAGGAATCAAAATATGTGCAGGATTTGGGCAGGAGGATTAGAGATCAAGAGAAGGTTACATCTAATCAACTGGAGAGACTTCCAGGCGCAGAGAAGAGAAGGGATGATGAAAGAGAAAGATTTGGAGTCAGCAACCCTCGAAATTCAGGTGAAGAGAAAGGTAAGAGTAAGAATAAAGAATTTGACATCAGAAAGATGGATGGGCAAGGGTATAGGGAAGAAGCTAGATTTAGTGGACATTCGATGGCTCAGAACATTGTTGGAGCAGCCAAAACCAAAGCTTTTGAAATGTCTGCAATGGTGGAGAAAAATGACGAGAGAAGGATGGAAAGGAAAGAGCAAAGTAAAGATAAAAGGGAAAAAAGGGGGGACAATCATAAGGATAAAGACACAGGTAAAAAAGACCATGGAAAGGACAAAGAGAGGTCGAAGGAAAGGAAAAAGGAAGAGAAGGCGAAGAATAAAAGTGAACTGGACAAATTGATCGATGCAAATAGAGCTAATCTTACCAGTGCGGCTACTCATATGGCTGCTTCAAGCCCTTCTTCAGAACCCAGCAATAAAGCTAAAGCTGAGGAAAATCTCAAGAAAAGAAAAGATCTTGAAATAAATGGTTTTCATGGTGAGTTTTTCCTTTTTCTTGGATTAAGCAAATTTTGCAGTAGGCGTAAAACTCTAGTTGTCCTTATCTATTGCCTAATTACCATTGCTTAATTTACAGAAAATGAAATCAGGCCTAGTAAACTGCAGCGGCCTGCCTCTCACCCTGTGATGGAGAATGGAAGGAAGTTTGAAGGAGGTTTCTTTGCCTCTGATCTGCCAGGTGCTAGTCTTAAGTTGGATAATAAGAAACATATTAAAAATGGTACAGTAGAGTCTCAGCCATTGCCTCTTTCCAAAGAGAAACCTTCGGCACCCATCGTTCCTGCTGTATTTCTTGAAGTATCAAAGAAACATCCCCATCCTGATTCAAAGTATCTGAACCAGGTTCTGTCAGTTCCTAAGATGGAGGTATTGCCTGATGTCGTTGACAATGACTGGCTTTCTGACAGCAAAGAATGCCTCTCTAGAAAAGCTGAAGTGGGTTGTGTTGTTAGTGAGAAGCCAACGGTTTGGTCCAACACTTTGTACCTAGAATCAGCAGATGTTGTGGCACTACCATATGTTGTTCCTTATTGATTTGGCGTCCAGAAAATCCAAATTTGTGCCACAATCTTGTCCAAGGATGCAGCCTTTTTATCACAGCTGCTGCACAGAGTCCCTTGGCATTCCACTGCATTCCTCTGGTTTGGTTCTTCTCCCTTGAGTGAGAAGTGCAGCAGTCAGAGTTCCAAGTTACTGATTGTTCTATGCTCAGAAACATTGCATCGCAGGCAGACGGGAAGCAGGAGATTGCTATCTTCCCAGTGCTTACAAAGATTGTACAGAGCATAAATCGTGGCAAAATCCAGAGTCCTTAAGAAAGGTACACTCAGTTTGCCCCATTTTCACGGATGAAACAAAGAAAAGTCAGTCACGGTGATGCATGAGTTGGGGTGCAATTTTCTTTTTTTACTTAGCTTAGAGCTGAAAGAAAAGGATCCCTCTAGTTGAGCTTTTAGGCAGGCATATCAGAAAAAGGGCTATGGCCGTTTTGACACAAATATCCATTCACAATTTTGAGATTTGTAACATAGAACAAACAGTATTTACAAGAAATGTAAGATAGCAAAATAGAAGGAGGGTTTAGCTTTTATTCATTTTATTAACGTAGTTTCCTCAGTATTGTCCATAATGAACTCGTCCATCTCATCCACTCCACTTTCATTATAAAAAATTCCCCCCTTCTTTTTATTAAAATTTTAAAAATAAAATAAAATTGTCAGCTTCATTTCATTATATTCTACAAAATTTTTAAAGAAAAATTTATGTAATGTATGTTATTTTACTTATATATATATATATATATATATATATATGTGTGTGTGTGTGTGTGTGCGCGCGCGTGTGATTTTTGACTTTTTACTTAAATTATAGAAAAATTGACGAATGCCATTTTCAATAACCGATTCGTCAATATATATATTATTGTTGAAATGTTAATATGAAAAGGACTAATTTCTGTAGTCTTAAAAAATTATGATTTATTAGAAAAAAGAATTTATCAGTAAAATAAATGTAAAAAAAAATTAAAAATTCATAGAAAATTATATATATATTTTTAACGGAGAGACGAGTGAATTTGATTAAAAAAATTAATTTTAAGTTATTGTTATGCGAGTTTAGATTGTATTATAATTTATTACTTTTATTCACATTCTTCGTGTTTCTTTTCTGAAATTGTATAATCCGGGTTGCTATAAAAAAAATGTATTATCTAATTTTTTTCTTCTATTATTATTATATAAAATATCTGTTTATTACATCAATTCTTTTTAAAAAAATTTATTATTGTTTGGATTGTATGTTTATAATCTACAAATATAATTAATTTTATTACTTTTATTTTTATTCTTCATTTCTTTTGTTCGTTTTTTAAAAAACCTGGATTATGTAGTTCCCGTATGTAATAAAAAAAAATGTAATAAGTAATTATTATTATATAAAATATTTGTTATGCATTTGCAGATTTGAATTGTATTTTTGTCTTATACAATATTATTAGTAATATAACATTTATTTTATTCGTGTAGATTGAATTGACGAAATTTATGTTTATATATATATTAAAAAATGAATTTTATATTATTATAAAAAAATTTATGTTTATATAATATGATTCCGCGTGAATCGGTCTGGTGACACGTGGCAGTTAACCGGCGTCGTCTGAGAGTCTCTACCAACGTATCTCCGTTGTGAAACACTGTTTGTTCGTTGTTCTGATGAAGATCCCCCAAGTGGTATATGCAAAACAAGGAGGTTCAGAACGGAGGGTGATGGACCACAGACGAACCCTCCGACGATCAAGTCAGTATTCAGAATATTGATTGGAGATTTAGGAGGTTGATAGAGAATTGATAGAAGTATCTGGCATTACCTTTTGTCCTCATTAGGGAGGTATTTATACGAAAAGATGACCTTACGAAATGTGTATGAAGAATATGATATTTGTCAGATTTTGAAATATCCGTTCTGACTAGAGATATTAATGAGATATTTTCAACCAAATAATCTTTAAAATAACTCTCGGTTACAAGATATTCTTTGCGGAAGAATCTGGAAGGATCTTGACCAGTCGGTACTCGGGATATTGATGATGCGAAACTGGAGGCGATATTTCGCACTTCGCCCTCATTCTGCCGAGTGGTGGGGATTTGGCAGGCTCGGTGGGTAGACATGTAAGGACGCGTCAGCTTCTTTGTTCCAGGTCAGCGCGAGGTTTTTATGACCTCTCAGTGGCCCCTCGTCGAAGTGAGAGAAAGCCCTTCTTTGACTTCGACTTAAACTATGTAACCGGCCTTCTTGCGGATTCGTAAGAACGCTCGTCTCATTGGAGCGCAAAAAGTTTGGTTTTTCCTTTGCTTTATTTGGACACGTTTGGGTTCCCCAGAATGACGGCTGTAATGATGGCGCCCTCGTTTCAAGAGCCGGGTGTAATGATGGTATCTGAGCAGACGTGACGTTTGGTGTGACTAGACCCGTATGGAAAACGGGTTCAGGCTAAGCGTCCTCAAGTGCAAGTGTGTGTGTGTGTCACAAATTGAGAAGATAATAAAATAGAATAAATCAACATAATCTTAACAAGTGCAAGTATACACCGGTCAACAAGTAATATATGTACCTAAGTACAAGATTATCGATCCCACAGAGATTTTGTATGCCAATTATACATGCAAACATGATTTACATTTGGTTAAAAGAATAAAAGAATAAAGAATGATGAATATTGGGTGGAGATTCGGAGGTTAAGCTACTGCTAAGATATTGCTGCAGCAACGGAAATGCTGCAGCATCACCAATGCCGCAGCAATTCTACCTAACTACTACTACAGGTCAGCCTACTGGAAAATCACCATGAGAATACAACAGGTAATACAATGTTGTAAAAATCAAGCCAAAAATGCAAATACAAACCAATAGTGAATCCAAGAATGCTAAGCATGCTTTTCGGTTTCCAAATTAACACTACAGCGGTCTGGTTCTACCCAGACTACTTAGCATACTAGTCTAAACCCCCGATAACATCGTCTCATGAAGTACGAAGTACCGTGAACCTAGAACAACACAAGGCAGTGAAATTGGTCGTGTCCCCTGCAATATTGACCGCACGGTCATGCGCCTCAAACAAGTGCCATTCAATTAACGTGTCAACTAGACCCCTTCCGGTTAGAAAGTCAGATACTAGTTCGATACATAACTTGGACAGTCGTAACCGCAAGTTATTCCTAATCCGTTTAAGTAATTGCATGAATAAACTAAGCATGCCCCATACAAGCATCAATAAAGAAAACTATACACAAAACTTATGCATTCTATTCATCTTATGCCACATTACGTTTTTCCACATGTTTATAATTTACTAGACAACATCACCTTCATGTTATGAATATATATTTTGCTGAAACGAATCATGAAAGACAAGGATTAAAGTAATAAGAAAAACAGTCTCTAGATCCATAGTGACACCAGTCAATCCCAAGACGAAAAACATATCAATCCCAAAACACTTTTAATTAATCCTTGAAAACATGTAAACATTCTCATATCACAAAGAATATTCAATTACAAAACAGTAACAAATTGAAAAACATTCAATTACAAAACAGTAAGCAAATTGAAGAAATGGAAAGAGGGTTACTTGGGTCGGAGATCACCCTACAGCCCCAAATCGGATTTTATCAAGCTGCTGATGTCCTTCGTTTCCTCCGAGTGATGTTGCTGCCTTCGGTTCTGTCCAGCTTAAAAGTCTTCAGCAATGTCACCCCAGCCTTCTCAGGTATTTTCCACCCTAATCTAAGCTCAAAAACAACTCCAAAACAAGCTACCTACTGCCTATTATACATGCTGCCCGTAACTAAACACAAAACAATATTTCTCCTCCTCTCTCCCGTCAACTACTTCTCTTCTCTCCTCATATATATATATATATATATATAGCAATTGTTGCTGTCACTGCCCCTGTTTTCCTGAAAACCCGCAAGCTTTTGCAAAGTTATCATCATCATACATATGTATATATATATATATAGCAAGTGGTGTGTGTGTGTGTGAGAAATATATATATATATATATATATACATACACGTATAGATGCAAATTATCCACACATATTTCCCTTTCTTTACGGTCAACTTTTATCCAACTTCTTTTCACCAATTTCAACCATCAAAATTCCCTTTTTACCCTTGTCAAAATAAATCAATTCAAATTAATTCTCAAATAATAACAAATAATACAGCTCCTCCACATTTTAAGAAATTAAATTGACTTTTAACAAAAAATCCATATTTTTAGGTAAAAAGAGAGAAAATATCAAATCAACACATTTTCATTCCATTTTCCAAATAATTTCAGTTAATTCCCCAATAAAATGTGGCTAATTAGATGTGAATAACTCTATTATTTTAGAGTTATCACACCCCCAAACTTAGGTCATTGCTCGTCCCGAGCAATGCTACAGCAATGTGGAAGCAACAGAAATATACATACCCACATAAAAACTTTGTTCAGCAAGTTCAGTCAAACCTGGGACTAATGATTTCAGAAAGAAAATTCAAAATTCAAGTAGACACAATGTTCCATCCTTAGTTGAATAACCAAATATTAACTAACCCAAGCTCAAAGAATTTCCACTCTAGTGTACGTGTGAATAGTCTTTCCTTTTCAATTTCTCATTCATAAGTTGACATATGGTAATCCTAAGGTTCATTTTGTATCCTCAAACTCAATCTATTACACCCCTCTCCACTAATGTAGCAAATTTAGCAATAAAGATCAAAGATGTCTTAAATTGGTTGTAATGTAGGCTAAGGCTAAGGTAGGAAAAATATGGATAAAAAGTAGGCTCAAAACTTAGTCCTAGTCTGCCAGAAGCTTCTACCCAATGCTATCACTTCCCAAATTTTTTTTTCTTTTTTTTTTTGTTTTTTTTTGTTTTTTTACTGAATCAAAATGCTGCAGCAACACCAATGCTGCAGCAATTCTACAACATTTCTTTTTTTTGAATCAACTCAAGGAGCATAAACATTTACACCCTACTTTAGAAATACGTGCAACATTTAACCACAATCAGTATTTAGCATTTGACCTCAAAGAAGCATAACACATATTTCCTTTTTGCTCTCTTTTTGTTCTTCTTTTTTTTCTTTTTAAAGTAAAGAGGGCGCTTTCATTTTTTTCACACATGTTTTCATACACATACCCTCAATACGTAGAGCATTTATATTAGAAATTCAAATTTTCCTTAAATACTACTAATCCCAGCAAAAACAAATGATAATGCTGCAGCATTTCTATGTTCCTCCTCATAGCATTCTCAACATACCCCCAAACTTATGTTTAACAGTGTTCATAGCAGACTAAGATCAAGTTTAGGGAAAACAAAGAATGGATACATGCAAAACATTTAGGATAAGTGGCTATTTAATAAGGGTGTCAAGAAATTAGGCTTAGGCTCAACTTGGGTTAACTAAGGAAGCAAAATATATTAGGGTAAACTAGAAAGGCTCAAACGGTTCAAGAACATGCCTCAATCATTTCTTTAGTACCAAATCTACTAGGATTTTGCCTCAAGGACTATAACAGATGAGTCTAAAAATTCTGAACCTTCATACCAAAGTGACTTTTTTTTTATAAACATGAAATTTCCAAGTAAGACTATGTGCAAAAGATAGGGAGTTGAAATAATTCTCACTTAGAGTCAACTAATACCTAATTATTCTGAAAAGAAGGTACAAAGTCTACGAGAATGTACTTTTGTTTTTAAGATAACATCATAAATCGGGTCCCAAAAGTCTACGCTAATCCTGCTAAAACTAAGGTTCTAATATGTAATATGAAAAATGCTGCCACATTCATGCAAACAGGTCTTCTATGCCAGATCAATCAATTTATAAGGCATCCTAAAACAGTTATTCAGACAAGGCGTCCATGCATTCAAATAGATCACTCAGAATTTCAGCAAAGAGGATGTTTATGCATTTAAAAGACTGCAGAAAACAATTTTAAAATTAGCACCATTTTGAACTTTTTGCCACAAGAGGACACCCTCCCCCAAACTTAAGAGGAGCAATATCCTCAATGCTGTAGCAACAGGGGGAAAACAAGCCATTGGACTGATCATAAAAGGGAAAACTAGTTCAACACGAAGCATTGGAAACAAATGCATTAGTGGCACATAAGTTCTCAATTCTCGGGTGAGAAGAAAGCAAACATAAATATACCAACAATTCAGGCGGTCATTGTTACTAAGTAAAAACATGAAGACCATTAAGACATGAAATTCGTTTTGAATCATAACCACCCTTTTGCCCAACACAATAAACTGAGATACACATCAACTGACAGATCTGTCATTTCTACAAGCATGCTTACACACAAGAACTCAAGTATAACTAGAACCCTAAATACAGCCAATACAATCCTCTATCCATTTGTAATGCAAAAATTGTACTCCATAAATTCTATACATGCTACTCAAGGAATGTATACTCACATTAAGATAAAAAAAAATATTTTGTTTTTGCAAGTACCATACACCAACTCACATTACCGAGAAGGAATAAAAATGTAGAAAAGTGAGTACTAACCTGGAATCTTCTGGTTTGTTGAAGGCCGAAAAGTATCCTTTAGACAACTCCCCACTCCTTTCTCTCTTTGTCTTTTCAATTCACACACATTCTCCACAAATAAAATATAAAAATTAAACTAACCTTTTTGGTTTCCCAACAAGTTCTAGTTGTATGCCACCCATTGAGAATTTTGAGATTGAAAGGAACTAGGGCTGCTTGCATAAGTAGTCAATTCATGGCAGTCCCTTGTTGAATTGCACTGCCTGTTTCCTTCTGCCCGAGGAGAATAAATGGGACTGTTTCAGGTGGTTTGAATTGCTGACCTTACTGCCAGATAAATGTGGGTTTCCAGAAAATATGAAATGACAAAATCTGAGAGAAAAGATTAGAGATGATAGAGCATAGATGTCAGAAAAGAAGGGAAACAGTTATGAAATAAAAAACGGGAAAAGAATTAAATAAAAAAAACTGAAGGACAAAACAGAAAGCAGTAAGAAAAGAAAAATTAAACTTCAAGTGTCACTTGGAATTTTTCTCAGCTGTTGAGTCCCGGATATCTTCTGCTTTAATCAGTGTTAGAAGTGCACTTTGATGTTGAAAATCACCATCTCTATAATGCTTCAATCGATGCCCATTTACCTTGAATTGGACACCATTATGATCTTGGACTAGGACTGCCCCATATGGAAATACCTGTTTTATGGTGAATGGCCCTGTCCATCTTGACCTTAATTTCCCCGGAAATAGCTTTAACCTTGAATTAAAAACTAATACTTGATGCCCAACTTCAAAATTTTTCTTTTGGATGTGATTGTCATGCCATCTTTTGGTCTTCTCTTTGTATAACTTGGCATTTTCATAAGAAAATAACCTCAGCTCATCCAGTTCCAAAAGTTGCAGCATTCGCTTGTTTCCCGCAGCATCCATATCCAGATTGAGATGCTGCAGCGCCCAGTATGCTTTGTGCTCTAACTCAACTGGTAAGTGGCAAGCTTTCCCAAAAATGAGTCTATAAGGAGACATACCTATTGGAGTCTTGAAAGCTGTCCGATAAGCCCATAGAGCATCATCTAACCGTCTTGACCAATCTTTTCGGTTTGGGTTAACCACCTTCTCAAGGATACCTTTGATGATTCGGTTGGACAATTCAACTTGCCCATTTGTTTGAGGATGGTATGGCAAGGCAACTCGGTGATGAACATGGTACTTGGCTAGCATGACTCCTAGCCATTTGTTGACAAAATGAGAACCTTCATCACTGATGATTGCTCTAGGTGTTCCAAAACGTGAGAAAATGTTCTTTCGAAGGAAATTGATCACAACCTTGGAATCATTAGTGCGGAATGCTGCAGCTTCCACCCACTTAGACACATAATCCACTGCCATTAAAATGTATGAATTCCCAAAAGAAGGTGGGAAAGGTCCCATAAAATCAATGCCCCATACATCAAAGAGTTCAACTTCTAGTATATTAGTAAGTGGCATTTCCTTCCGACGGGAAAGATTTTCAACCCTTTGGCAACGGTCACACTTTGTCACAAATTGATAACAATCTTTAAATACTGGGGGCCAAAAGAAACCAGATTGTAATACCTTAGCTGCAGTTTGAGACCCTCCAAAATGTCCTCCACACGGAGAATTGTGACAATGAAAGATAATATCCTCAATTTCGTTATCATTCACACACCTTCGAATCATTTGATCTCCACATTGTTTGAACAAGAATGGTTCCTCCCATAAGTAACTTTTTACATCGTGGAAGAACTTCTTCTTTTCTTGATATGAGAGGTCCGGTGGTAACACTCCACTAGCCAAGTAGTTTGCAAAATCAGCATACCATGGTACTTGTGCATCCTAAATTTTTAGTAGCTGTTCATCTGGAAAATGCTCATTTATGGGAATTTGACATTCCCCATGTTGCTCTAGCCGAGACAAATGGTCAGCCACTTGATTCTCTACACCCTTCTTGTCCTTGATTTCTACATCAAATTCTTGCAGGAGTAGAATCCATCTTATAAGTCTCGGTTTGGAGTCCTTCTTTGAGATTAAGTACTTGATGGAGGAATGGTCGGTGTAGATTATCACTTTTATCCCCACCAAGTAGGACTTGAATTTATCAAAGGCAAATACAACAACAAGCAACTCATTTTTAGTAACAGTGTAATTTACCTGAGCCTCCGTGAGTGTCTTGCTAGCGTAATAGATGGAATGAAAAATTTTGTTATGCCGCTGCCCCAAAACTGCACCAACTGCATAGTCACTAGCATCACACATTAGCTCAAATGGTAGACTCCAGTCGGGTGCTATGATGATTGGTGCTGAAATCAATTTCTGCTTAAGATCCTCAAAGGTTGCGGCACATGCCGCATCAAAAGAAAACACATTATCTTTTTCTAATAATTTACATAAGGGCTTAGATACCTATGAAAAGTCCTTGATGAATCTCCGGTAGAAGCCCGCATATCCCAAGCAGATTCGAATGTGTTTCACGGTTGTTGGGGTTGGTAACTTTTCAATCACTTCTATCTTTGCTCGGTCTACTTCAAGACCTTTCTTCGAAATCCTGTGACCCAACACAATTCCTTCCCTAACCATAAAGTGACACTTCTCCCAATTGAGGACTAAATTAGTTTCCTCACAACGTTTAAGTACCTTGGCCAAATTTTCTAAACAATTATCAAAAGAATCCCCAAATATGGAAAAGTCATCCATAAACACTTCTAAATACTGCTCTACCATATCTGTGAAAATGGCCATCATGCAGCGTTGGAATGTTGATGGAGCTTTGCAAAGTCCGAATGGAATCCTTCTGAATGCAAACGTGCCATAGGGACAAATAAAGGTTGTTTTATCTTGGTCCCCCGGTGACACAACAATTTGGTTGTACCCTGAATAACCATCCAGAAAATAATAATACTCATGTCCAGCTAACCTATCCAACATTTGGTCAATGAAAGGCAATGGAAAGTGGCCCTTCCTCGTGGCTTTGTTAAGTCTCCTATAATCAATGCATATGCGCCATCCCGTGACTGTTCTGGTAGGAATCAACTCATTGTCCTCATTTGTTACCACTGTAATTCCTCCTTTCTTGGGCACACATTGTACAGGACTTACCCAAGAACTATCAGAGATGGGGTAGATGATGCCAAAATCCAGCCACTTGATGATTTGTTCCTTCACCACTTCCTTCATAATTGGATTCAATCTTCGCTGCCCTTCTATGGAATTTTTTTGAATCTTCTTCCAAAATGATTTTGTGCATGCATAAGGTTGGACTTATACCCTTAATGTCAGCTATGGTCCAGCCCATAGCTCTCTTATGCTGCCTTAGTACTCCAAGCAATTTCTCTTCCTGTTCAAACATCAAGGAAGGCTGAAATGATCACTAGCAGCGTTGAGTCTGCTCCTAGGAACCCATACTTCAAATGTTGTGGCAATTACTTCAATTCCAGTTGTGGTGGTTCTTCAACTGAAGGTTTTGTTAACTTGAAATCTCTAGAAGACAACTCCAAGGATTCATATTGAGCTCGAAATCTGAATCTTTGGGGGTTTGCTTCTACCCAAGCTGAATGTGCTTTGGTCTCCACATTGCCATCATCATGTAGACTTTCCTCCATCAATGCATCCGTGGCATCCTCATCTTGCTCTTCATCTTTTTCTTCCCAAGAATCATTGGTGGTGATCTGAAAACACTCCTCACCTTCATCATGGAATTTCATGGCTTTGAATACGTTGAATGTGACTTTATCGTCTTGGAATCTCATGGTTAGCTTCCCTTTCTGCACATCAATAAGAGTCCTTCCCGTAGCTAGGAAAGGTCTTCCTAAAATAATGGGAACTTCCCTGCCTTCTTCATAATCAAGAATAATAAAATCAGCTGGAAAAATAAACTTTATCAACTCTTACCAGGATGTCCTCATTTTTTCCATCGGGGTGAGCTATAGATCTATTCGCTAATTGCAATGTTACCGTCGTAGGTCTTACCTTACCTATGCACAATTGTTTGAAAACTGACATAGGCATCAAGTTGATGCTAGCACCAAGATCACACAAGGCCATACCACAATATGAGTTTCCAATAGAGCAAGGAATATTAAAACTCCCCGGATCTTTCATCTTAGGGGGAAACTTGTCCTGCAAAAAAAAAACTGCATTCTTTGGTTAATGAAACAATTTCATATTCTCCCAACTTTCTTTTTTTTTGGTAAGGATATCCTTCATAAATTTGGCATAGTTGGGCATTTGTTCTATTGCTTCCACCAATGGAATGTTGATGTGCAACTGCTTTAAAATGTCCAAGAACTTCTTGAACTGCTCATCCTATTTCTTTTTGGCAAACCTCTGTGGAAAAGGCATTCGTAGCTGTACTGGTTTGCTCTCTGGAATTTTGCATTGCTGCAGCATTGGAGATGCTGCAGCATTCGACTGTTTTGGAATGCTGTTTTGCTGCAGCATTTGCGATGCTGCAGTATTTGGCTCCACTGCTTCTTTTTCAGCTACTGGAATTTCTGCATTCTGGTTGGACTCACTGGTATTCCCAGCTGCTCCAGACTTCATTTTTGGCTAGTCCAGTATTCTGCCACTCCGCAATGTAACTGCCTTGCAATGTTCCTTTTCTTCTCTTCTTGGATTTTCCGTATCGCTTGGAAGTGATCCTTGTGGTCTGCTCCTCATCTCCTGAGCTAACTGCCCCATTTGGCTTTCCAAGTTTCGTACAGTATAGGATAATCCATGTATGGTTGTTTCTGTCCTTGCCATGAAGTCTCTCATCATGCTTTCTAAAGCGTTTGAAGGTAGTTGTTGTTGTAGAGGTCTTTGTTGTTGTTGGAGTTGTTGTTGCTGCTGTTGAGGGTACTGGTGCTGCTGGGGGTACTGCTGCTGCTGCTGGAGTAGTGGTCTTGGGTTCACACCTTGATTGGGGTGCATCCCTTGATCTCTCCAAGAAAAATTTGGGTGCTGCCTCCAAGTAGGGTGTAAGTGTTTGATTGAAGACCGTTACCCCTTTTTTGATTCCCCATGTAGCAGATTGATGCGGGATTGTGAACACAATCCTCAAATAGATGCCCCTCTCCACAATAAACACAGCACACGTCCTGTACCTGGCTTACATTGGGCTGGTTTGATGGTTCTGCCCCCTGCCCGCCATGTTGTTGCATACTTAGTGTTTTTTGGAGCATGTTGGTCATTGTTGACATTTGGGCTGAGAGTGAAGTGAGTGGATCCAACTCCAATACCCCAGCCATCCTTTTTCCACTAAGTAGTCTTGTTGTAGGCCACTCGTAGTTGTTGTTGGCAATCCTCTCGATTAGTTCATAGGCCTCGTTATACGTCTTTGCCAAAAGTGATCCATTTGCTGAAGCATCAACCACCATGCGTGTGTGTACATTCAACCCATTATAAAATGTCTCCATTTGAATACAATGGGGGATTCCATGTTGTGGACATCTCCTTAACAACTCCTTGAATCTTTCCCATGCCTCATACAATGATTCATCTTCTAATTGTTGAAAAGAGGTGATTTCATTTCTCAACTTAGCATTTTTCGTTGGAGGAAAATATTTCATCAAAAAATTTTCAGTGAGCTGCTGCCATGATATTACACTACCCGGGGGTAGAGAGTTTAGCCATGCTCTCGCCTTATCTCTTAGGGAGTACGGGAATAATTTCAGCCTTAACACTTCATCTGCTACCCCTGGTATCTTAAAGCAGTCACTTACTTCCATAAAGAGTCGTAGGTGCAAGTGTGGATCTTCAGCAGGTAATCCACCAAACTGCCCTACCGTTTGCAACATTTGAAACATCACCGGTTTCAACTCGAACTAGGCTGCTGTAATCTCTGGTCTTACAATGCTTGGATTCAATTCGTTAAACATAGGGACTGCATTCTGTCGGATAGCATGGTCCCTATCATCCGCCAACACCACAGGATTATAGACAGGTTCAGCTTCTACAATGCGCTGCTCAGCCATGTCTACCTTATCCTTGGTTTGTTTCTTTTTCCTCATCGCCTTGGCGGTTCTCTCAATCTCTGGATCAAGTGGAGGCACTGTACCTTGAGAGCTCTTGCGTGTTTTACTCATGCAAAACAGCACACGTTAAGGAATGAATGATACACAAGCTGAAATTTGACAAATAATTCAGATCAATGAACTCACAAAAACAGTTCAGCCCATGCATAATTTATTCGTCCCTCATACAATCATTTCAATAATCTCATAAGCTCAAGAATGAGTATAGCAATAAACAACAAAAATATAACCAAATGCAAACACTATTTAAAATCAATTGACACCAAAGTCCCCGACAACGACGCCAAAAACTTGTTGCGTTGTGTGCGTGTGTCACAAATTAGGAAGATAATAAAATAGAATAAATCAACGCAATCTTAACAAGTGCAAGTATACACCGGTCAACAAGTAATATATGTACCTAAGTACAAGATTATCGATCCCACAGAGATTTTGTATGCCAATTATACATGCAAACATGATTTACATTTGGTTAAAAGAATAAAAGAATAAAGAATGATGAATATTGGGTGGAGATTCGGAGGTTAAGCTACTGCTAAGATATTGATGCAGCAACGTAAATGCTGCAGCATCACCAATGCCGCAGCAATTCTACCTAACTACTACTACAGGTCAGCCTACTGGAAAATCACCATGAGAATACAACAGGTAATACAATGTTGTAAAAATCAAGCCAAAAATGCAAATACAAACCAATAGTGAATCCAAGAATGCTAAACATGCTTTTCGGTTTCCAAATTAACAGTACAGCGGTCTGGTTCTATCCAGACTACTTAGCCTACTAGTCTAAACCCCCGATAACATCGTCTCATAGAGTACGAAGTACCGTGAACCTAGAACAACACAAGGCAGTGAAATTGGTCGTGTCCCCTGCAATATTGACCGCACGGTCATGCGCCTCAAACAAGTGCCATTCAATTAACGTGTCAACTAGACCCCTTCCGGTTAGAAAGCCAGATACTAGTTCGATACATAACTTGGACAGTCGTAACCGCAAGTTATTCCTAATCCGTTTAAGTAATTGCATGAATAAACTAAGCATGCCCCGTACAAGCATCAATAAAGAAAATGATACACAAATCTTATGCATTCTATTCATCTTATGCCACATTACGTTTTCCACATGTTTATAATTTACTAGACTACATCACCTTCAGGTTATGAATATATATTTTGCTGAAACGAATCATGAAAGACAAGGATTAAAGTAATAGGAAAAACAGTCCCTAGATCCATAGTGACACCAGTCAATCCCAAGACGGAAAACATATCAATCCCAAAACACTTTTAATTAATCCTTGAAAACATGTAAACATTCTCATATCACAAAGAATATTCAATTACAAAGCAGTAACAAATTGAAGAACATTCAATTACAAAACAGTAAGCAAATTGAAGAAATGGAAAGAGTGTTACTCAGGTCGGAGATCACCCTACTGCCCCAAATCGGATTTAATCAAGCTGCTGCTGTCCTACGTTTCCTCCGAGTGATGTCGCTGCCTTCGGTTCTGTCCAGCTTAAAAGTCTTCAGCAATGTCACCCCAGCCTTCTCAGGTATTTTCCACCCTAATCTAAGCTCAAAAACAACTCCAAATCAAGCTACCTACTGCCTATTATACAGGCTGCCCGTAACTAAACACAAAACAATATTTCTCCTCCTCTCTCCAGCCAACTTCTTCTCTTCTCTCCTCATATATACATATATATATATATATATATAGGAAGTGCAGCTGCCACTGCCCCTTTTCTCCTGAAAACCCTCAAGCTTTTGCAAAGTTATCATCATATGTAATATATATATATATTATATATATATATATATATATATATATATATATATATATAGCAATTGCAGCTGTCACTGCCCATTTTTTCCTGAAAACCCGCCAGCTTTTGCAAAGTTATCATCATCATACTTATGTATATATATATATATATATATATATATATATATATATATACATACACGTATAGATGCAAATTATCCACACATATTTCCCTTTCTTCACGGTCAACTTTTATCCAACTTCTTTTCACCAATTTCAACAATCAAAATTCCCTTTTTACCCTTGTCAAAATAAATCAATTCAAATTAATTTCCAAATAATAACAAATAATACAGCTCGTCCACATTTAAGAAATTAAATTGACTTTTAACAATAAATCCACATTTTTAGGTAAAAAGAGAGAAAATATCAAATCAACACATTTTCATTCCATTTTCCCAATAAAATGTGGCTAATTAGATGTGAATAACTCTATTATTTTAGAGTTATCACACCCCCAAACTTAGGTCATTGCTCGTCCCGAGCAATGCTACAGCAATGCGGAAGCAACAGAAATATACATACCCACATAAAAACTTTGTTCAGCAAGTTCAGTCAAACCTGGGACTAATGATTTCAGAAAGAAAATTCAAAATTCAAGTAGACACAATGTTCCATCCTTAGTTGAATAACCAAATATTAACTAACCCAAGCTCAAAGAATTTCCACTCTAGTGTACGTGTGAATAGTCTTTCCTTTTCAATTTCTCATTCATAAGTCGACATATGGTAATCCTAAGGTTCATTTTGTATCCTCAAACTCAATCTATTACACCCTCTCCACTAATGTAGCAAATTTAGCAATAAAGATCAAAGATGTTTTAAATTGGTTGTAATGTAGGCTAAGGCTAAGGTAGGAAAAAAATGGATAAAAAGTAGGCTCAAAACTTAGTCCTAGTCTGCCAGGAGCTTCTACCCAATGCTATCACTTCCCAAAATTTTTTTTTCTTTTTTTTTTGTTTTTTTCTTTTTTTTACTGAATCAAAATGCTGCAGCAACACCAATGTTGCAGCAATTCTACAACATTTCTTTTTTTTTTTTGAATCAACTCAAGGAGCATAAACATTTACACCCTGCTTTAGAAATACGTGCAACATTTAACCACAATCAGTATTTAGAATTTGACCTCAAAGAAGCATAACACATATTTCCTTTTTGCTCTATTTTTGTTCTTCTTTTTTTTCTTTTTAAAGTAAAGAGGGTGCTTTCATTTGTTTCACACATGTTTTCATACACATACCCTCAATACGTAGAGCATTTATATTAGAAATTCAAATTTTCCTTAAATACTACTAATCCCAGCAAAAAAAAAAATGATAATGCTGCATCATTTCTATGTTCCACCTCATAGCATTCTCAGCATACCCCCAAACTTATGTTTAACAGTGTTCATAGCAGACTAAGATCAAGTTTAGGGAAAACAAAGAATGGATACATGCAAAACCTTTAGGATAAATGGCTATTTAATAAGGGTGTCAAGAAATTAGGCTTAGGCTCAACTTGGGTTAACTAAGGAAGCAAAATATATTAGGGTAAGCTAGAAAGGCTCAAACGGTTCAAGAACATGCCTCAATCATTTCTTTAGTACCAAATCTACTAGGATTTCACCTCAAGGACTATAACAGATGTGTCTAAAAATTCTGAACCTTCATACCAAAGTGACTTTTTTTATAAACATGAAATTTCCAAGTAAGACTATGTGCAAAAGATAGGGAGTTGAAATAATTCTCACTTAGAGTCAACTAATACCTAATTATTCTGAAAAGAAGGTACAAAGTCTACGAGAATGTACTTTTGTTTTTAAGATAACATCATAAATCGGGTCCCAAAAGTCTATGCTAATCCTGCTAAAACTAAGGTTCTAATGTGTCATATGAAAAATGCTGCCACATTCATGCAAACAGGTCTTCTATGCCAGATCAATCAATTTATAAGGCATCCTAAAACAGTTATTCAGACAAGGCGTCCATGCATTCAAATAGATCACTTAGAATTTCAGCAAAGAGGATGTTTATGCATTTAAAAGACTGCAGAAAACAATTTTAAAATTAGCACCATTTTGAACTTTTTGCCACAAGAGGACACCCTCCCCCAAACTTAAGAGGAGCAATATCCTCAATGCTGTAGCAACAGGGGGAAAACAAGCCATTGGACTGATCATAAAAAGGGAAAACTAGTTCAACACAAAGCATTGGAAACAAATGCATTAGTGGCACATAAGTTCTCAATTCTCGGGTGAGAAGAAAGCAAACACAAATATACCAACAATTCAGGCGGTCATTGTTACTAAGTAAAAACATGAAGACCATTAAGACATGAAATTCGTTTTGAATCATAACCACCCTTTTCCCAACACAATAAACTGAGATACACATCAACTGGAAGATCTGTCATTTCTACAAGCATGCTTACACACAAGAACTCAAGTATAACTAGAACCCTAAATACAGCCAATACAATCCTCTATCCATTTGTAATGCAAAAATTGTACTCCATAAATTCTATACATGCTACTCAAGGAATGTATACTCACATTAAGATAAAAAATATATATATTTTGGTTTTGCAAGTACCATACACCAACTCACATTACCGAGAAGGAATAAAAATGTAGAAAAGTGAGTACTAACCTGGAATCTTCTGGTTTGTTGAAGGCCGAAAAGTATCCTTTAGACAACTCCCCACTCCTTTCTCTCATTGTCTTTTCAATTCACACACATTCTCCACAAATAAAATATAAAAATTAAACTAACCTTTTTGGTTTCCCAACAAGTTCTAGTTGTATGCCACCCATTGAAAATTTTGAGATTGAAAGGAACTGGGGCTGCTTGCATAAGTAGTCAATTCATGGCAGTCCCTTGTTGAATTGCACTGCCTGTTTCCTTCTGCCCGAGGAGAATAAATGGGACTATTTCAGGTGGTTTGAATTGCTGACCTTACTGCCAGATAAATGTGGGTTTCCAGAAAAATATGAAATGACAAAATCTGAGAGAAAAGATTAGAGATGATAGAGCATAGATGTCAGAAAAGAAGGGAAACAGTTATGAAATAAAAAACGGGAAAAGAATTAAACAAAAAAAACTGAAGGACAAAACAGAAAGCAGTAATAAAAGAAAAATTATACTTCAAGTGTCACTTGGAATTTTTCTCAGCTGTTGAGTCCCGGATATCTTCTGCTTTAATCAGTGTTAGAAGTGCACTTTGATGTTGAAAATCACCATCTCTATAATGCTTCAATCGATGCCCATTTACCTTGAATTGGACACCATTATGATCTTGGACTAGGACTGCCCCATATGGAAATACCTGTTTTATGGTGAATGGCCATGTCCATCTTGACCTTAATTTCCCCGGAAATAGCTTTAACCTTGAATTAAAAACTAATACTTGATGCCCAACTTCAAAATTTTTCTTTTGGATGTGATTGTCATGCCATCTTTTGGTCTTCTCTTTGTATAACTTGGCATTTTCATAAGAAAATAACCTCAGCTCATCCAGTTCCGTAAGCTGTAGCATTCGCTTGTTTCCCGCAGCATCCATATCCAGATTGAGATGCTGCAGCGCCCAGTATGCTTTGTGCTCTAACTCAACTGGTAAGTGGCAAGCTTTCCCAAAAATGAGTCTATAAGGAGACATACCTATTGGAGTCTTGAAAGCTGTCCGATAAGCCCATAGAGCATCATCTAACAGTCTTGACCAATCTTTTCGGGTTGGGTTAACCACCTTCTCAAGGATACCTTTGATGATTCGGTTGGACAATTCAACTTGCCCATTTGTTTGATGATGGTATGGCAAGGCAACTCGGTGATGAACATGGTACTTGGCTAGCATAACTCCTAGCCATTTGTTGACAAAATGAGAACCTTCATCACTGATGATTGCTCTAAGTGTTCCAAAACGTGAGAAAATGTTCTTTCGAAGGAAATTGATCACAACCTTGGAATCATTAGTGGGGAATGATGCAGCTTCCACCCACTTAGACACATAATCCACTGCCATTAAAATGTATGAATTCCCAAAAGAATGTGGGAAAGGTCCCATAAAATCAATGCCCCATACATCAAAGAGTTCAACTTCTAGTATATTAGTAAGTGGCATTTCCTTCCGACGGGAAAGATTTCCAACCCTTTGGCAACGGTCACACTTTGTCACAAATTGATAACAATCTTTAAATACTGAGGGCCAAAAGAAACCAGATTGTAATACCTTAGCTGCAGTTCGAGACCCTCCAAAATGTCCTCCACACGGAGAATTGTGACAATGAAAGATAATATCCTCAATTTCGTTATCATTCACACACCTTCGAATCATTTGATCTCCACATTGTTTGAACAAGAATGGTTCCTCCCAAGGCAGTGAAATTGGTCGTGTCCCTTGCAATATTGACCGCACGGAAAACATAGTGACACCAATCAATCCCTAGGTCCATAGTGACACCAGTCAATCCCAAGGCGGAAAACATATCAATCCCAAAACACTTTTAATTAATCTTTGAAAACATATAAACATTCTCATATCACAAAGAATATTCAATTACAAAACAGTAATAAATTGAAGAACATTCAATTACAAAACAGTAAGCAAATTGAAGAAATGGAAAGAGGGTTACTCGGGTCGGATATCACCCTACTGCCTCAAATCGGATTTAATCAAGCTGCTGCTGTCCTTCGTTTCCTCCGAGTGATGCTGCTGCCTTCGGTTCTGTCCAGCTTAAAAGTCTTCAGCAATGTCACCCCAGCCTTCTCAGGTATTTTCCACCCTAATCTAAGCTCAAAAACAACTCCAAAACAAGCTACCTATTACCTATTATACATGCTGCCCGTAACTAAACACAAAACAATATTTCTCCTCCTCTCTCCCGTCAACTTCTTCTCTTCTCTCCTCATATATATATATATACATATATACATATTGATAACTCTAAAATAATAGAGTTATTCACATCCAATTTGCCACATTTTATTCGTGAATTAACTGAATTTATTTGGAAAATGGAATAAAAATGTGTTGATTTGATTTTTTCTCTCTTTTTACCTAAAAATGTGGATTTATTGTTAAAAGTCAATTTAATTGAATAAATTTCTCAACATGTGGATGATTTGTATTATTTGTTATTATTTGGGAATTTATTTGAATTGATTTATTGTGACAAGGGTAAAAAGGGAATGTGGATGGTTGACATTGTTGAAAGAAAGTTGGATAAAAGTAACCGAGAAGAAAGTGAAGAATGTGTGGATAATTTGCATCTATACATATATATGTATATATCTATATATATATATATATATATATATATAATATACACCCACACACTATTTGTCACTTAAAATCCAGCTAGGCATATTAAAGATGGACACTTTCGGTCCTATGTATTTATTTCTTTGGTCCTATCCATTATACACACATATATATATATACATATATATATATAAAGTACACATGCTGAAATCTTTGTTATATGTATATATATATATATTTGTGGGAGTGCTAATTGGCAAGGTGGACATTTTTTTTTTGCAAGTACCATACACCAACTCACATTACCGAGAAGAAATAAAAATGTAGAAAAGTGAGTACTAACCTGGAATCTTCTGGTTTGTTGAAGGCTGAAAAGTGAGTTTGAAGAGAAGGAAAGTTGAAGACCGTGTATGTAGAGAAATTTGTGTCCTTTAGATAACTACCCCCTTCTTTCTCTCTTTGTCTTTTCAATTCACACACATTCTCCACAAATAGAAAAAAAATAAACTAACCTTTTTGGTTTCCCAACAAGTTCTAGTTGTATGCCACCCATTGAAAATTTTGAAATTGAAAGGAACTAGGGCTGCTTGCATAAGTAGTCAATTCATGGCAGTCCCTTGTTGAATTGCACCGCTTGAAATTTGAAATTGAAATTGGACTAAGGCTGCTTTGAATGGCTTTGTAGGTGTGTGGCAGCCTGTTGTCACAGCATTTCTGTCGAGAGGCAGTGGCAAGTCCCATTTCTTTAATAAAATAGCCTTGACTCCTTTTGCTCTTTGACCGTAGGCATACCTGTATTAACAAGCAGAAGAGTACCGATAAGAGAGAAAGAAAATGCCTAAGGCTAAGGTAGGAATGTAGGCTAAGGCTAAGGTAGGAAAAATATGGATAAAAAGTAGGCTGAAAACTTAGTCATAGTCTGCCAAGAGCTTCTACCCAATGCACACACGCACACAAATTTTTTTTTTCACTAAATCAAAATGCTGCAGCAATTCTACAACATTTCTTTTTTTTTAAAGTAAAGAGGGTGCTTTCATTTTTTTACACATGTCTTCATACACATACCCTCAATACGTAGAGCATTTATATTAGAAATTCAAATTTTCCTTAAATACCACTAATCCAAAAAAAAATGATAATGCTGCAGCATTGTGCTGCAGCATTTCTATGTTCCTCCTCATAGCATTCTCAGCATACCCCCAAACTTATGTTTAACAATGTTCATAGCAGACTAAGATCAAGTTTAGGGAAAACAAAGAATGGATACATGCAAAACATTTAGGATAAGTGGCTATTTAATAAGGGTGTCAAGAAATTAGGCTTAGACTCAACTAGGGTTAACTAAGGAAGCAAAATATATTAGGGTAAGCTATAAAGGCTCAAACGGTTCAAGAACATGCCTCAATCTTTTCTTTAGTACTAAATCTACTAGGATTTCGCCTCAAGGACTATAACAGATGAGTCTAAAAATTCCGAACCTTCATACCAAAGTGACTCTTTTTATAAACATGACATTTCCAAGTAAGACTATGTGCAAAAGATATGGAGTTGAAATAATTCTCACTTAGAGTCAACTAATACCTAATTATTCCGAAAGAAGGTACAAAGTCTACGAGAATGTACTTTTGTTTTTAAGATATCATCATAAATCGGGTCCCAAAAGTCTATGCTAATCCTGCTAAAACTAAGGTTCTAATGGGCCATATGAAAAATGCTGCCACATTCATGCAAACAAGTCTTCTATGCCAGATCAATCAATTTATAAGGCATCCTAAAACAGTTATTCAGACAAGGCGTCCATGCATTCAAATAGATCACTTAGAATTTCAGCAAAGAGGATGTTTATGCATTTAAAAGACTGCATGAAAAATTTTAAATTTAGCACCATTTTTGAACTTTTTGCCACAAGAGGACACCCTCCCCCAAACTTAAGAGGAGCAATGTCCTCATTGCTGTAGCAACAGGGGGAAAACAAGCCATTGGACTGATCATAAAAAGGGAAAACTAGTTCAACATGAAGCATGGGAAACAAACGCATTAGTGGCACATAAGTTCTCAATTCCCGGGTGAGAAGAAAGCAAACACAAATATACCAACAGTTTAGGCGGTCATTGTTACTAAGTAAAAACATGAAGACCATTAAGACATGAAGTTCGTTTTGAATCATAACCACCCTTTTTCCCAACACAATAAACCGAGATACACATCAACTGGCAGATCTGTCATTTCTACAAGCATGCTCACACACAAGAACTCAAGTATAACTAGAACCCTAAATACAGCCAATACAATCCTCTATCCATTGGTAATGCAAAAATTGTACTCCATAAATTTTATACATGCTACTCAAGGAGTGTATACTCACATTAAGATAAGAGAAATGAACCAGATTTTTTTTTTGCAAGTACCATACACCAACTCACATTACCGAGAAGAAATAAAAATGTAGAAAAGTGAGTACTAACCTGGAATCTTCTGGTTTGTTGAAGGCTGAAAAGTGAGTTTGAAGAGAAGGAAAGTAGAAGACCGTGTATGTAGAGAAATTTGTGTCCTTTAGATAACCCCCCCATCTTTCTCTCTTTGTCTTTTCAATTCACACACATTCTCCACAAAAAAAAAAAAAAAAACTAACCTTTTTGGTTTCCCAACAAGTTCTAGTTGTATGCCACCCATTGAAAATTTTGAAATTGAGAGGAACTAGGGCTGCTTGCATAAGTAGTCAATTCATGGCAGTCCCTTGTTGAATTGCACCGCTTGAAATTTGAAATTGAAATTGGACTAAGGCTGCCTTGAATGGCTTTGTAGGTGTGTGGCAGCATGTTGTCACAACATTTCTGTCGAGAGGCAGTGGCAAGTCCCATTTCTTTAATAAAATAGCCTTGACTCCTTTTGCTCTTTGACCGTAGGCATACCTGTATTAACAAGCAGAAGAGTACCGATAAGAGAGAAAGAAAATGGCAGTGCAATATGAAATTGAAGTCTCAAAACCAATTCTGAAAATTCTGAAAGAAACTCAGGAGTAAACAGCCATTAATTCCGAATTGAGGCACCTGAAAATAAAAGAACAACAATTAAAACAAAACAAGGAAAAGAAATCGAAAGCTAAAAAAACAAACAAGAAGAAATAAGAAAAACGAAATAAAAAGAAATGCAATAAATAATAGATGAAAGTGTTCACTTATAGATTGACAAGTATTATAGGTGAAGAGTTTTGCAGAATGTCTTCTTTAACCATGAAGTGACATTTCTTCCAATTGAGGACTAGGTTGGTGTCCTCACAACGTTTAAGCACCTTGGCCACATTCTCTAAGCATTTTTCAAAAGAGTCCCCAAATATGGAGAAGTCATTCATGAAAACCTCTAAATATTGCTTCACCATATCTGTGAAAATAGCCATCATATATCGTTGGAACATTGCTGGAGCATTACACAGTTTGAATGGCATTCTTCTGAATGCTAAAGTACCATAAGGACAAGTGAAGGTCGTTTTGTTCTGGTCCTCTGGTGCTACAGCAATCTGATTGTAACCAGAATACCCATCCAGAAAGCAATAAGAATCTCGTCCAGCCAACCTATCCAACATTTGATTAATAAAAGGCAGTGGGAAGTGGTCGTTTCTTGTGGCTTTGTTTATCTTCTTGTAATCCATGCAAATTCTCTATCCCCAGCGCTGTTAGATATAGGATAAATAATGCCAAAATCTAGCCACTTGATAATTTTGTTACTTTACCACTTCCTTCGTAATTGGATTTAATCATTTTTGCCCTTCTATTAAATTTTTGGAATTGTCTTCCAAAATTATCTTGTGCATGCATAAGGTTAGTCATATACCTTTGATGTAAGCTATGGTCCAGCACATAGCTCGCTTATGCTGCTGCAAAGCTCCAAGCAATTCTCCTCCTGTTTCGCACTCAGCAGTGCTGAAATGATTACTGGTAGTGTAGATTATGCCCCTAGAAAACCATACTTCAAATGCTGCGGCAATTACTTCAATTCCAGCTGTGGTTGTTCTTCAACTGAAGGTTTTGTTATCTTGAAATCTCAAGAAGACAACTCCAAGGATTCAAATTGAGCTCAAAATCTGAACCTTTGGGGGTTTGCTTCTACCCAAGCTGAATGTGCTTTGGTCTCCACATTGCCATCATCATGTAGACTTTCCTCCAACAATGCATCCTTGGCATCCTCATCCTGCTCTTCATCTTTTTCTTCCCAAGAATCATTGGTGGTGATCTGAAAAATACTCCTCACCTTCATCATGGAATTTCATGGCTTTGAATACGTTGAATGTGACTTTATCATCCTGGAATCTCATGGTTAGCTCCCCTTTCTGCACATCAATAAGAGTCCTTCCCGTAGCTAGGAAAGGTCTTCCTAAAATAATGGGAACTTCACTGTCTGCTTCATAATCAAGAACAATAAAATCAGCTAGAAAAATAAACTTAGCAACTCTTACCAGGATGTCCTCAATTTTTCCATCAGGGTGAGCTATAGATCTAACCGCTAATTGCAATGTTACCGTCGTAGGTCTTACCTTACCTATGCCCAACTGTTTGAAAACTGACATAGGCATCAAGTTGATGCTAGCACCAAGATCACACAAGGCCATACCACAATATGAGTTTCCAATAGAGCAAGGAATATTAAAACTCCCCGGATCTTTCATCTTAGGGGGAAACTTGTCCTGCAAAAAAAAACTGCATTCTTTGGTTAATGAAACAATTTCATATTCTCCCAACTTTCTTTTTTTTTTGTAAGGATATCCTTCATAAATTTGGCATAGTTGGGCATTTGTTCTATTGCTTCCACCAATGGAATGTTGATGTGCAGCTGCTTTAAAATGTCCAAGAACTTCTTGAACTGCTCATCCTGTTTCTTTTTGGCAAACCTCTGTGGAAAAGGCATTCGTAGCTGTACTGGTTTGCTCTCTGGAATTTTGCATTGCTGCAGCATCGGAGATGCTGCAGCATTCGACTGTTCTGGAATGCTGGTTTGCTGCAGCATTTGCGATGCTGCAGCATTTGGCTCCACTGATTTTTTTTCAGCTACTGGAATTTTTGCATTCTGGCTGGGCTCACTGGTCTTCTCAGCTGCTCCAGACTTCATTTTTGGCTCGTCCAGTATTCTGCCACTTCGTAGTGTTACCGCTTTGCAATGTTCGTTTCTTCTCTCCTTGGATTTTCTGTATCACTTGGGAGTGATCCTTGTGGGCTGCTCCTCATCTCCTGAGCTAACTGCCCCATTTGGCTTTCCAAGTTTCGCACAGTAGAGGATAATCCCTGTATGGTTATTTCTGTCCTTGCCATGAAGTCTCTCATCATGTTTTCTAAAGCGTTGGAAGGTGGTGGTTGTTGTAGAGGTCTTAGGGAGTACAAGAACAATTTCAGCCTATACACATCATATGCTATCCCGTTTGCAACATTTGAAACATCACTGGTTTCAGCTCGAATTGGGCTGCAGTCATCTCTGGTCTTCCAATGCTTGGATTCAATTCATTAAACATAGGAACAACATACTGTCAGATAGCATGGTCCCCATCATCTGCCATTACTACATGATTGTAGACGGGTTCAGCTTGGTAACTCATTGTTCTGCCATGTCCGCCTTATCTGTAGTTTGCTTCTTCTTTCTTAACGATTTAGTTGTTCTCTCAATTTCTGGATCTAGTGGCAGCACTATAGATTGAGAGTCCTTTCGCGTTTTACTCATGCAAAAATCAGCACACGTTAAGAAATATATGATATACACAAGCTGAAAATTTGACAAATAATTCAGATCAATAAACTCACAAAAAAACAGTTCAGCCCATGCATAATTTATTCGTCCCTCATACAATCATTTCAATAATCTCATAAGCTCAAGAATGAGTATAACATAAAACAACAAAAATATAACCAAATGCAAACAATATTTGCAATCAATTGACACCAAAATCCCCGGCAACGATGCCAAAAACTTGTTGCGTTGTGTGCGTGTGTCACAAATTGAGAAGATAATAAAATAGAATAAATCAACGCAATCTTAACAAGTGCAAGTATACACCGGTCAACAAGTAATATATGTACCTAAGTATAAGATTACCGATCCCACAAGGATTTAGTATGCCAAATATGCATGCAAACATGATTTACATTCAGTTAAAAGAATAAAAGAATAAAGAATGATGAATAAATGGGTGGAGATTCGGAGGTTAAGCTACTGCTGCAGCAACTGAAATGCTGCATCAATTCTACCTAACTAAAATTACAGGGCAGCCTACTGGAAAATCACCATGAGAATACAACAGGTAATACAATGCTGTAAAAATCAAGCCAAAAATGTAAGTACAAACCAGAGATGAATGTAAATATACAAAGCATGCTTTCAGTTCCATATCAATGCTACAGCATGTCTGGTTTCACCCAGACTACTTGATCTACTAGTCTAGATCCTCGATAACATCGTCCCATGGAGTACGAAGTACCGTGGACCTAACGCAATGCTAGTCAGTGAATGTACCGCTGTTCACGCAGTTTTCAATCCACTGCCATATGAGTGCACTTTCATGTTTTTACTGCTGTTCACGCAGTTCTCAAATCTAACGCCACATAATTCTAATGTAATTACATGAATAAACCAAGCATTGCTCCATACAAGCATTAAACATAAAAACAGAAAGTAATGCTGCAGCATACCTATCATCATAGTCAAAACAGTGTATTCAACATGCTCATACTTAACTACACCACAACATCTTCAGGTTAAAAATATGTATTATGCTGAAACGAATCATGGAAAACAAGAATCAACGTAATAGGAAAGATAGTCCCTAGGTCCATAGTGACACCAATCAACGGAGTCAAGCCTAAGACGGAAAACAAATCACACCCAAAACATTTTTAATCAACCCTTGAACCAAGAATCATGAAAGACAAGGACTAGCGTAATAGGAAAAATAGTCCCTAGGTCCGTAGTGACACCAATCAACGGAGTCAAGCCTAAGACGGAAAACATATTACTCCCAAAACATTTTTAATCAATCCTTGAACACATGTAAACTGATACGCGAAAATCATATCACCTTTTTAGCATGTTTTTATGTATGAATTTGGGTGAAATTAAGGGCAAATTGATCTTAATTGTTCATTATTTACTTAATTTCACAGTTTTTCTGATTTTGGAAGTGTCAGGTGAAAAGTAGACGAAAACAGCAAATTTTGGGGCAAAAACGCAATTTTTGGAAATATTGACTTAGTCAAGGGGTCAGGACGGGCGTCCCGACCCAGTCAACCCGCCGGAACGGGCGTCCAGGACTCGGGACGGGCGTCCCGACCTGGTCAACAGATCAGGACGGGCGTCCCAATTCGGGACGGGCATCCCGAGCCCCTAGAACAAATCCCACATCGAATTTTTGCTGAAAAATCACCCCGAGAAGCTGCTATAAATACCCTAGGCCTCCAGCAGTTGAATTCATTCCTCTCCACTCGATCTGAGTCATTTAGTGGTTTCCAGTGTACTCTTCTCTAGTACACAACTCACTCAGAGACTCGGATCTCAGTTTTCTTTCTTATTAGTGTTTTGTTTTAGTTTCTGAGAAATAGTCTCAAATCTTAGGCTGCTATAGATAGGTTCGTTTCTGGTATTCATAGAATACCTGGGATTTCGTTAGGAGATCCTAAGAGGGCTCTAGGCGTTCGAAGAGTCAGTCCACATGGCTGGGCTTAAGCTGGGTATTAAGGTAAAGCCCAGTTACTAGGCTGAGGAAGCGTCCTCCGAAGGTTCTGGTGAGCAGAGTCAGGGCGAGCAATACGACATATACAGCAGTACGCTCCGTCGGCGAGACTACGTAAAGGGTGATTTCTTTATGGCATCAGTCCCCGTGTCCCTCTCTTATATGTTGTTATTGTTTTGTTCTAAATACTTATTATGAATACAAGATTACGATTTTTATGAATAGTTGTTTTATATGTTGACGTTGTTATGTTTTTCCAGAAATAGCCACCTGCTAAATATTCACTATGTCTGCATGTTTAATGTGCTCTTTTAAACTAAAGTTAGGGTTATAGACAATTCCTAACCACGGTCTAATCATAACCTGTTTAGTTTAACAGGCATCAATTAGTATTGGTGTGTGCCATGCTAGATAAAATAACATGTTGAACACCCTGTCTGTTAAAGTAGTCTAGGTAGGGCCGAGCTGAGTCCGATTATGCCGGCGGCTAGGGCAAGTGGTATGATCCCCGAAGTGACATAGGGCTTTCATGGATGCCTTCGTCCCGAACCGTGAGTAGGGCCGTCATTAAGGTAGGGCGGTTTATTAGAGACCTCGGATGTGGTACGCCTTTAGACACAGAAAATAGTTGCAATCCAGGCTAAGATGCATCTAAAATACTCGAAGATAGGTCAATCAACATATAGGAACAGTATAACATAGAATCAGGACTCATCTATAAAACACTTCTAGGATTAATTAGACTGAAACCTAGTGGAGAATGAATCACCCTCTCATCAAAGTATTTGATGAAGATTGCATAACTGGATCATAAGATAGGAGTTAGGATAAAAGGCTAGTTACTAATAAGCCGTTGCCACTTCCCTGGGAGTACGATATTTAACTCAATAAAATTGTAGATACTTTCCAACAGACTAGCTACACGATAGGTACTCTGCCTTAGGTTCTGGCTGATTAAGTGACACCATAGAGACTAAATGTGACAATTAGTCAATCACAGTCCTTAATTATTCATAATCAACATATGGTAAAATAACACCTATTTAGCACATCGGTCGGAAACCCATCAGATTTTTGGCACCATTGCCGGAGAAATATCATAATGAATTTAGGATTATTGGCCACAATTCTAGAAACTTATGATAGGTAACGGTAGTAACCTAGACTTTTGTATTACACTTATCTTATGTTAGTTAGACAATCACTTTCCTAAATATAGGATTATCATAACTAATTAATTTTAGATAATATCTGAAATTAAGACACTTAGGATAATCAAATTTTAGAAAATTATTCTAAAACCATATTGAGGAAATTTAGCCGCTTTCTAAATAAAAATCAAAATCCATAAAAATATCTCTCTCTTGCTTTATTATTTCACTGTCCTACTTTCTGCTATTTGTTTCCAACCAGATTTTGCACTCAAAGATGAAGAGAACAAGAGCAGCTACTAACCAGGCAAAGAAAACTGAAAACCCTGACACTCCAGGACCGAAGAAGACAAAGCCAGAGGGCCCCTCTAGGCCTGCACCAGAAGTACCACGAGGGACTCTTCCTTCACAACCAGTGGAAGTAAACTCAAGCCCTGATGCCAGTGAACTAGTGAGACGATTCCTGAACACCCGTGAGCATAGTCCCACGGAAGAAGATCCTTCTGAGGATACCTTCCCTCCTAGAGAAGAACCCCAGAGATCTCCAATTCACCCTCCTGCCCAGAGAGTTCCTATAAATCCACCCCCTACTGACCAAACCCAAAATTCACCAACCTCTCCTGCATACACCCCAACACCTAACGAGCGCACCCCTTCATCTGCGGGGAGTACTAACGGTTATTATTCAATGTTGTCAGTGCAGATAGACACGTTAACTCAAAGGGTCTATGAGATGGACCAAGGGATTGCCAGCAGACTGTGTCATTTAGACCAACTCAGTCTGAATATCACAACTAACGTGTACCGACTCAGAGCCACAGTCAATCTTCAGGAGAACCAAGGTGCACAACTACTTCGAGAGATGGCTAAATTACGCAGTGAGCAGAACAGGCAGAGGGATGAGATGAGAACCATACGCATAGAAATGCGAAGCATTCGAACAGAACTACATGAGATCAGAGATAGGAGTCGTTAAAAAGGGAAGATTCTTTTACTCTCAAATTCGTTTGAACTGAAACTTGAATAATTGACCCATATTTTTCTACTTTCAAACATTTTAAAAGGGTCATTTATATTCAACAACTTTCTTCAGACATTTTATTTCGAATTTCTATGAAAAACAAGAGTTTTGCAAATACAGTTTATTTTTCACTAATTAAATTGTACAAACTCAGTTTTTGTTTTTCTGAAATTCTTGCTGAATTTAAGTAGAGACAACATTAGGGTAGTCATGATTTTCGAAAAAAAAAGAAGAGAGACTGAGAAATTTTTGCATAGAGTTTCTAACAATTTCTGAATTTCATTGGATAAACATGAAGCCTTGTTAAGAATTATGATTATTTTTGGTATCTTGAGATTTTCAGGGAATTACGAAAAAAAATTTTTTTTGGAATTGGCACGCGTCCCGAAGCAACCCGTGACGGGCGTCCCGAAGGCCGCCCCTTCTATAAAAATTCAATTTTTTTCATTTTCTCTCAAATCTAAAACCAAAAAATTCATCTCTCTAAATATTTCTCTCTAGCTTCTCTCTACAAATTTTTGGCAAACTCTTCAAAGTTTAAAAATTCGAATTTCCCTCCAAAATTCGACTTTCCCGCCAAAAATTCAAAATCCTTCCCTAACCTAATTTCATCCTTCTGAATTCAAATTCACCTCTAGAAATTGAGCTTAAAGCTTTCTTTCCCACCTAAACTCTCTCGTACGTTTTCAATGGCTCCCAAACGTGCTCGTACCACATCTACCATGACAGTTACCTCAATGGCGCATCCTTTTATGCTGTTTCCCTCCAGCACAGCATACCAAGAGAGATGCCTTGGGTACATCGGGCGTACGATACTGACGGGCAGAACGTTGGATTGGGCAGCAGTACAGATGCTAGGAGTAGAGCCGGAAGTCAGACGCATACTCGACGTGCCACCTTATAGTCGAGTATTCATCGTCACAAAACCCACATACCTGGAGCTGGTATGTGAGTTCTATGCGTCTTTTACTTGCCACCAGGAGCAGATCACATTCCGTTTAGGCGGAATAGATCGGTCAATGAGCATGGCCGAGTTTGGCGTCGCCCTAGGTATCTGGCAGAGAGATGAGCTGGATACGCCCGCATACACCACAGCAGTTCGAGACTTCACGTCTGCAGACGTCTCCACTGCTTGGGCTCAGATCTGCATGACGGGTGCCCCATACCAGCATGGCTTTGCAAAAGCCACAGGTATTTATCCTACTCTTCGTTACCTGCACGCTATCATTGCACATACATTGTCAGGACGACGGACGGCTCCCGGAACTGTCACTCAGATGGAGACATTCCTTCTGGCCAACATGCACATGGGATCTACGGTAGAGATGGCAAGACTCATCACGGTCGTCATGCGAGGATTCGCTACAAACACCCGGAAACAGTGTCTGGGGCTCGGACCGTACATCACCAGGCTAGCTCGCTACCTGGAGTTGGACATAGAGGGCTCGGAGCTGACCCTGGTCGCCCCGACCACCATTCCCGCTGATCTTACTATTCTACGGAACATGGGAATGGTTGTCCGGGATGCGAATGGCCGATACACCATCCACACGGATCAGCCAGGACAAGCATCAGCATCAGAAGCATTTCCAGCGCATATCCCTCCGTCCGAGACGTTCGTGCCACGTACTGCCTTCGAACGACACATGTCGCACGGATTGGCAGAACTATCGGCCCGATACAGTCGAGACATGGACAAGATTGACAGACGGCTGACGATGATGGAGGACAGGATTGACAGACGGTTGGCAATGATGGATGACAGGATCGCCATGAACACCAGCAGGATTGAGGAGATACATCAGCAGACTTCCCGAGTGGCGGAAAACTTCGAGTTCGACTTAGCAGACTTAGGTCCACTGGACGACGATCCACCGGGTTCTTAGTCTCTCTCCCCTACTTTCCTTTCCTTTCCTTCCTTTTGCTTTTGTTTTTCTTGTTCTATGTGTATAAACATGTCTGGGCTGTATGACGTATGAATCTATGTACAAAATTGATTTATATGACATACAGAATTGTTTGCATTATTTTATTTTATTTTTTTTATGTCTTACTCACCCATACAGAATCCTCTCTTTTCTGTTTTACTTCTTATTTTCAAATAAGTGTGGGGTAAGAATCTTTTCTGTTTTATTTCTTATTTTCAAATAAGTGTGGGGTAGCTAGATATGCATGAACACTGAGGACAGTGCCAGACTTAAGTGTGGGGTAGCAGTGCACGGTGCACTGTAGCAGTTTTTTTGTATGCTTTTGCTTGTTTTTCACGTACTTTCACACCCTTCCAAAAAAAATTTCAAAAGTTTTTCGTCTTTCAGACTTCTAAATGCAGTATGCTTGGTTAAACAATTGCTTATGTCTATGATATGTAGGTAGTATGTTATGGTTAGTAGGAGATAATTGATAGCTATCTTGGACTAATTGATTAGGAATAGGGAATTCCTGATAACTGAGCACAATTTTGTCTGGATTAGAGACCTCAACCAATTACCTGTTCGAGACTTAACTAGATAAAATTAGACCAGTTGTGGATATATTGGCAGTTAGGATGACTAGATGAGACTCTGAGCTAGAAGTGAAAAGAAATTAAAAGAAGTTAATCAAATAAGGGTAGTTTGCCAGTGGCCTTCGCTACTCGAGCACCACTCCTTCGGGGAACTTAAAGCCTGATGCCCTAAGGTCGTGTAGATCTGGGAGTCATCGGAGTGGGACTCGCTACATGGGTAGTTGAAGTTGACGTGTTCTAAGCAGACTCAAAATACCCTGAATCTATAAAGAAAATAACTAAATGCTAAAACAATAAAAATCTGATCACCAAAGCTCAGAATTCAAAAAGTTGTCTGTTGTTAATATGTCTAGCGATAGGTCGAAGTGTTATCTGGTAGTAGTTAAGATAAGAGTACATTGTGTTGACTATCTGGTCTGGACTAGTACACACACTACACATCAGGAAGACCCTGTGACTAAGGAAAAAAGTTCAACCTAGTTGTTGATTTGTTTTCTGCCTGATCATAACAAGCTACTAGAGACATTTGAGACCTTGTCATAGCAACCTAACAAAACAGACCTGTGTTAAGACTTGTCTGAAGAACTTTTGGAATAAAAACATGGCCAGGAAGTTAAGTGACTGCACTACGGTTTAGAATCACTAACTTCAGGTAGACTTTGCTTGAGGACAAGCAAAAAGCTAAGTGTGGGGTTATCTGATACGCGAAAATCGTATCACCTTTTTAGCATGTTTTTATGTATGAATTTGGGTGAAATTAAGGGTAAATTGATCTTAATTGTTCATTATTTACTTAATTTCACAGTTTTTCTGATTTTGGAAGTGTCAGGTGAAAAGTAGACGAAAACAGCAAATTTTGGGGCAAAAACGTAATTTTTGGAAATATTGACTTAGTCAACGGGTCAGGACGGGCGTCCCAAACCCGGGACGGGCGTCCTGAGCCCCCAGAACCAATCCCACATCGAATTTTTGCTGAAAAATCACCCCAGGAAGCTGCTATAAATACCCCAGGCCTCCAGCAGTTGAATTCATTCCTCTCCACTCGATCTGAGTCATTTAGTGGTTTCCAATGTACTCTTCTCTAGTACACAACTCACTCAGAGACTCGGATCTCAGTTTTCTTTCTTATTAGTGTTTTGTTTTAGTTTCTGAGAAATAGTCTCAGATCTTAGGCTGCTATAGATAGGTTCGTTTCTGGTATTCATAGAATACCCGGGATTTCGTTAGGAGATCCTAAGAGGGCTCTAGGCGTTCAAAGAGTCAGTCCACAGGACTAGGCTTAAGTTGGGTATTAAGGTAAAGCCCAGTTACTAGGCTGAGGAAGCGTCCTCCGAAGGTTCTGGTGAGCAGAGTCAGGGCGAGCAATACGACATATACAGCAGTACACTCCGTCGGTGAGACTACGTAAAGGGTGATTTCTTTATGGCATCAGTCCCCATGTCCCTCTCTTATATGTTGTTATTGTTTTGTTCTAAATACTTATTATGAATACAAGATTACGATTTTTATGAATAGTTGTTTTATATGTTGACGTTGTTATGTTTTTCCGGAAATAGCCACCTGCTAAATATTCACTATGTCTGCATGTTTAATGTGCTCTTTTAAACTAAAGTTAGGGTTATAGATAATTCCTAACCATAGTCTAATCATAACCTGTTTAGTTTAACAGACATCAATTAGTATTGGTGTTTGCCATGCTAGATAAAATAACATGTTGAACACCCTGCCTGCCAAATATGCATGCAAACATGATTTACAATCAGTTAAAAGAATAAAAGAATAAAGAATGATGAATAAATGGGTGGAGATTCGGAGGTTAAGCTACTGCTAAGGTACTGCTGCAGCAACTGAAATGCTGCAGCAACAGAAATGCTGCATCAATTCTACCGAACTAAAATTACAGGGCAGCCTACTGGAAAATCACCATGAGAATACAACATGTAATACAATGCTGTAAAAATCAAGCCAAAAATGTAAGTACAAACCAGAGATGAATGTAAATATACAAAGCATGCTTCAGTTCCATATCAATGCTACAGCATGTCTGGTTTCTCCCAGACTACTTGATCTACTAGTCTAGATCCCCGATAACATCGTCTCATGGAGTACGAAGTACCGTGGACCTAACAGAACGCTAGTCAGTGAATGTACCGCTGTTCACGCAGTTTTCAATCCACTGCCATATGAGTGCACTTTCGTGTTTTTACTGTTGTTCATGCAGTTCTCAAATCTAACGCCACATAATTCTAATGTAATTACATGAATAAACCAAGCATTGCTCCATACAAGCATTAAACATAAAAACAGAAAGTAATGCTACAACATACCTATCATCATAGTCAAAACAATGTATTCAACATGCTCATACTTAACTACACCACAACATCTTCAGGTTAAAAATATGTATTATGCTAAAACGAATCATGGAAAACAAGAATCAACGTAATAGGAAAGATAGTCCCTAGGTCCGTAGTGACACCAATCAACGGAGTCAAGCCTAATACGGAAAACAACTCACTCCCAAAACATTTTTAATCAACCCTTGAACCAAGAATCATGAAAGACAAGGACTAGCGTAATAGGAAAAATAGTCCCTAGGTCCGTAGTGACACCAATCAACGGAGTCAAGCCTAATATGGAAAACAACTCACTCCCAAAACATTTTTAATCAACCCTTGAACCAAGAATCATGAAAGACAAGGACTAGCGTAATAGGAAAAATAGTCCCTAGGTCCGTAGTGACACCAATCAACGGAGTCAAGCCTAAGACAGAAAACATATTACTCCCAAAACATTTTTAATCAATCCTTGAACACATGTAAACATTCTCATATTACAAAGATCATTAAATTTCAAACAGTAACAAATTGAAGAACATTCAATTACAAAAAAGTAAACAAATTGAAGAAATGGAAAGAGGGTTACTCGGGTTGGAGATCACCCTACTGCCCCAAATCGGATTTAATCAAGTTGCTGTTGTACTTCGTTTCCTCTGCGTGATGCTGCTGCCTTCGGTTCTGTCCAGCTTACAACAATCCAGCAATGTCACCCCAGCCTTCTCAGGTATTTGATGTGCACAAATCATATACCCTTTTTAGCATGTTTTTAGACATAAATTAGGGCAATATTTGAATGTATTTGATCTTAATTGAATCAAATTGACATAAAATTGCTTTAATTTCGATTTTGGAAGTTTTAGGAGCAAATTGCACGAAAACAGCAAATTTTGGGGCAAAAATGTAATTTTTGGAAATGCTGACTTGGTCAACGGTCCGGGACGGGCATCCCTCAGGACGGGCGTCCCAATCCGGGACGGGCGTCCCGAGCCGCCAGAAGCTGTCCCACATCGAATTTTTCAGAGATTTTCACTCCAGGAAGCTGCTATAAATACCCCAGGCCTCCAGGAGTTGAATTCATCCCTCTCCACTCGATCTGAGTCATTTAGTGGTGTCCAGTGTACAATTCTCTAGTACACAACTCACTCAGAGACTCGGATCTCAGTTTTCTTTCTTGTTAGTGTTTTGTTTTAGTTTCTGAGAAATAGTCTTAGATCCTAGGGTTCGATAGATAGGTTGTTTTTGGTATTCATAGAATACCGGGATTTCGTTGGGAGATCCTAAGAGAGACATAGGGTGCGTGTTCTTAGTCAGATTAGGGCAATTTGCTTAAGCCCGGGATGTAAGGTAAAGCAATTGCTACTAGGTCTGAGGAGAGTTCTCCGAAGGCTCTGCCGAGCAGAGTAGGATCGAGCAATCAGGAGCATACAGGAGCTGCAGCGCCGGCTGGACCTGCATAGAGTGGTGATTACTTTATGACAGTGGGTCCCCTAGACGAGGTTCTGTATGTTTACGAATTGTTTTATCTAAATATTAATTTGAATATCAGATTACGATTCTTATGAATATCTGTTTTATATGTTGAAGTTGTTATGATTTTCCGGAAATGGCCACCTGCTTAAATATTCATTATGTCTGCATGTCTATTGCCGTTCTTTTAAACTGAAATTAGGGTTATAGACAATTCCTAACCACGGTCTATTCATAACTTGTTTAGTTTAACAGGCATCAATTAGTATTGGTGTCTGCCATACTAGATAAAATAATCTGCGGAACACCCTGTTGGTTGAAAGTAGTCTAGGTAGGCTGAGTAGAGTGTTATGCCGGCGGTTATGAGACGAGCAGCATGATACCGAAGTGACATAGGGTACCGTTCATTGCTGACTTTAGTCCGAGCCATGAGTAGGGCCGTTACCCTTAACGATGGGGCGGTAGCGTAGAAACTCAGATGTGGTAACCTTTAGACACAGAACATAGTTGCAATCCAGGCCAAGACATGTCTAAAATACTCGAATATAGGTCAATCAACGTATAGGAACAGTATAACATAGAATCAGGACTCATCTATAAAACACTTTTAAGATTAATTAGACTTAAACCTAGTGGAGAATGAATCACCCTCTCATCAAAGTATTTGATGAAGATTGCATAACTGGATCATAAGATAGAAGTTAGGATAAAAGGCTAGTTACTACTAAGCCGTTGCCACTTTCCTGGGAGTACGTTATTAGTAAAATAAAATCGTAGATACTTTCCAACAGACTAGCTACACGATAGGTACTCTGTCTTAGGTTCTGATTGATTAAGTGACAACAATTGAATGCTAAAGTGACAGTTAGTAAGACTCAGTCCTTAATTACTCATAATCGACATAGGTAAATAAAGCCTATCTTTTAGCATACCAATCGGAACGCATCAGATTTTTGGCGCCGTTGCCGGGAAAATATCATAATGAATTTAGGATTCCTGATCAAAATTCTAGAGACTTATGATAGGTAACGGTAGTAACCTAGACCTTAGACCCAACACTTATCTTATGCTAGTTAGACAATCAGTTTCCAAAATATAGGATTATCATAACTAATTAATTTTATATAATATCTGAAATTAAGACACTTAGGATAATCAAATTTTAGAAAATCATTCTAGAACCATATTGAGGAAATTTACCTGCTTTCTAAATTAAACATAAAAAGAAAAAAAATGTTAAAAATTTAAAAATCCCAAAAAGAATGTATCTTTCTTGCTCAACGGTGAGTTGTTCCTTTTCCCTATCTATTGTTTTTTAGTTGTTTTCTTAGTTGCTCTTTTTCATGTTTTTCTTCCTTTATTTAATTTCGAAGAAATAAAAATGGAAATGAGGATAAAATATATTTTCTTCTGAGTTGTAAAATGTTGGCTTAGATTTTTATCGGGAAGAAACTCTATTTTAGAATTTTCTTAGAGTCATGCCGGCCTTATTAGGATGAGTTATGAATTAGTTTTTCCTTAATAGCCAGACCTTTGAATGTTCTATTGGAAAAAGGATGTTCCTTTTGTTTTGCTGATGATTGCATGAGAATTTTTAAAACCAAAAGGAATTATTGCACCCATTATGACATCACCTGATTGAAATCTGCTTTTTGAATGAATATGTGTTGTAGTAAGAATTGTTTTAGACAGAAACATGATAAGAAAGTTCATGTATGATAAATCCTAATCTTATCTAGTCTTGTCTAAAAACAATAGGTTACACTGATCACTCTGAGATGTCTGTGTTCAATAAAACTGATACTCAACCATAATTGATTAAGTTAGGTTTTATTGTTACCTGAGTTTGATATAGAAAGAAGGGGTAAGAAAAAGGGTTGAAAATCTAGAAAGCAAACCATTGGTCTAGATTAGAAAACCCCGAGTTAGAGGCTAGTGTAATACTCATAAATTTTTGGATGAAAACTTATTTGCATTGTTTGCTATGTATAATAATTCTCATATGTGGTTTATTTCAAATTATCTAGTCACTGAATAAGTTCCAAGTGATATGACTTATCAGCGAAAGAAGAAATTCTTTGCTGATTTGAAATATTACTACTGGGCAGTTTCTCTTCTATTTCAAATTTTTGCAGAGCAGTTGATCAGAAGATGTGTCTCAGAAGATGAAGGACACAAGATTTTGGAGCATTGCCCTAAAGAATCTACGGGAGACCAATTGATGGCTATCAACACTGTCTGGAAAGTGTTGAAAGCAGGATCTTGTTGACCCACCATATTCAAGGACTTTTGTATCTCTGATACAGTCCTGCGATGCTTGCCAAATAACAGGTAACACATCCTTCAGAGATCATCTACCCCAACAAGGTACACAAAGTTTTACAATCTTTTTGATATCTGGGGGTATTCATTAAATCCTTTCTTTTTCTTTCCTTTGAAAATAATTACATCATAGTAGTCGTGGAACACTTTTCAGAAATAGCCTGAACCACAGGCATTACCTACTAATGATGTTAAAGTCATGTGCAGATTCTAGTTGTTTTCCAGATTCAGAGTGCCAATGTTTTAGGAAGAAATGTTCAGCCTGTGTATCAAATATGTGAAGTCTGCTACGTACCACACTTTAGCAGGGATTGCTATGGGAATGACTGACCATTCCAAAAGAGGTAGGAGTAGGTTACTGCAGAATGCTGCTCTAATGGGAAATGCATACAATTCCAACTAGAGGAATCATACGGGATTTAGCTGAGGAGTAATTCGGAAGCTAGAAACTTTCAGAAGACACCACCACAGCAAAACCCACACTCGCAGAATCAATAGATGAGATACTGGCAATAATTAAAGCCAGATCAGTGCAAGCAAGTGATCTACCAAGAGGTAACGAACGGTCGAAGGATATAGAGGAATTTAGCATTGTATCAGGAGCATAGCAATGGAGGAGCTTGCATTCCCTGCATACCAATCAGCTGTGAGAAACTTCCCCGAGGAAGTCTCAAATACTTGGGCCCAGATCTACACAACTGGAGCCCCCTACCACCACAGCTTCGCCAAAACTTCAGGTATCTTTTCTTCCATTCGAGACTTGCATGCAATACCTTTACTAACATTGGCAGGAAGGCACACAAATCCCAAGAAATCTCATTCCTAGACACGTTCCTCCTGGACACGTTGCTATGATTGTGAGAAATTTTACAAATGATTCGAGGAAGCAGTCCGTGGGGCTCGAGCCATTCATCAAATGAATAGGCCACTACCTGGAGCTCGACAATGAAGGATCGAAGTTGACATCATCCTTTACAGTATCTAGTGCTTACAGAGTCAAGAATGCCTCATCAATAGCACATGGCTAAGGTGAAGAGCCAATTGACAGATCAGAGAAGACCCTTCTGCTCGCGACATGAAGGGAGTTTTTCTAATCCTCATGTTCCTTTACTTTTATTTTCTTTGTTTGGTGTCCTGTTTTGTTATTTCTTTGGTTGTTTTATTTTCTCTCTTACCCTTAGTTAGTCAAATAAGTGTGGGGTAAGAGTTTTCTATTTTGTTTTTGTTTCTTGTTTTCAAATAAGTGTGGGGTAGTCTAGATATGCATGAACACTGAGGACAATGTCAGACTTAAGTGTGGGGTAGCAGTGCACGGTGCACTGTAGTAGTTGACAAAATTTTTGCATGATTTTGCTTGTTTTCCCCGTATTTTCACACCCTTCCAAAATTTTTCAAAATTTTTCCGTCTTTCAGACTTCTAAATGCAGTATGATTGGTTAAACAATTGCTTATGTCTATGATATGTAGGTAGTATGTTGTGGTTAGTAGGAGATAATTGATAACTATTGCTGAACCCATTGATTAGAAGTAGGGAATTCCTGATAATTGAGCACAACTTAGTCTGGATTAGAGACCTCAACCAATTACCTTTTCAAAACTTAACTAGATAAAATTAGACCAGTTGCAGGATGCATTGACAATTGGAATGACTAGATGAGACTCTGAGCCAAAAGTGAAAAAGAAAAAAAAAAGAGCTAATTAAAATAGGGTAGTTTGCCAGCGGCCTTCGCTACTCGAGCACCACTCCTTCGGGGAACTTAAAGCCTGATGCCCTAAGGTCGTGTAGATCTGGGAGTCATCGGAGTGGGACTCTCTACATGGGTAGTTGAAGTTGACGTGTTCTAAGCAAACTCAAAATACCCTTAATCTATAAACGAAAGAAATCACTAAGAGCGAAATAATTAAAATCTGATCACCAAAGCTCAGAACTCAGAAAGTTATCTGTTGACAGTGTGTCTAGCGACAGGTCGAAGTGTTATCTGGTAGTAGTTAAGATGAGAGTATATTGTGTTGACTATCTGGTCTAGACTAGTACACACACTACACATCAGGAAGACCTTGTGACTAAGAGAAGAGTTCAATCTAGTTGTTAAGTTGTTAAACCTACTTGATCATAATAATCTACTAGAGACATTTGAGACCTTGTCATAGCAACCAAACCAGTCAGACCTGTGTTAAGAATTGTCTGAAGAATTTTTGGAATAAAAACATGACTAGAAACATAAGTGACTGCACATATGATCACTAACTTCAGGTAGACTTTGCTTGAGGACAAGCAAAAAGCTAAGTGTGGGGTTATTTGATGTGCACAAATCATATACCCTTTTTAGCATGTTTTTAGACATAAATTAGGGCAATATTTGAATGTATTTGATCTTAATTGAATCAAATTGACATAAAATTGCTTTAATTTCGATTTTGGAAGTTTTAGGAGCAAATTGCACGAAAACAGCAAATTTTGGGGCAAAAATGCAATTTTTGGAAATGCTGACTTGGTCAACGGTCCGGGACGGGCATCCCTCAGGACGGGCATCCCTCAGGACGGGCGTCCCAATCCGGGACGGGCGTCCCGAGCCGCCAGAAGCTGTCCCACATCGAATTTTTCAGAGATTTTCACTCCAGGAAGCTGCTATAAATACCCCAGGCCTCCAGGAGTTGAATTCATCCCTCTCCACTCAATCTGAGTCATTTAGTGGTGTCCAGTGTACAATTCTCTAGTACACAACTCACTCAGAGACTCGGATCTCAGTTTTCTTTCTTGTTAGTGTTTTGTTTTAGTTTCTGAGAAATAGTCTCAGATCCTAGGGTTCGATAGATAGGTTCGTTTTGGTATTCATAGAATACCGGGATTTCGTTAGGAGATCCTAAGAGAGACATAGGGTGCGTGTTCTTAGTCAGATTAGGGCAATTTGCTTAAGCCCGGGATGTAAGGTAAAGCAATTGCTACTAGGTCTGAGGAGCGTTCTCCGAAGGCTCTGCCGAGCAGAGTAGGATCGAGCAATCAGGAGCATACAGGAGCTGCAGCGCCGGCTGGACCTGCATAGAGTGGTGATTACTTTATGACAGTGGGTCCCCTAGACGAGGTTCTGTATGTTTACGAATTGTTTTATCTAAATATTAATTTGAATATCAGATTACGATTCTTATGAATATCTGTTTTATATGTTGAAGTTGTTATGATTTTCCGGAAATGGCCACCTGCTTAAATATTCATTATGTCTGCATGTCTATTGCCGTTCTTTTAAACTGAAATTAGGGTTATAGACAATTCCTAACCACGGTCTATTCATAACCTGTTTAGTTTAACAGGCATCAATTAGTATTGGTGTCTGCCATACTAGATAAAATAATCTGCGGAACACCCTGTTGGTTGAAAGTAGTCTAGGTAGGCTGAGTAGAGTGTTATGACGGCGGTTATGAGACGAGCAGCATGATACCGAAGTGACATAGGGTACCGTTCATTGCTGACTTTAGTCTGAGCCGTGAGTAGGGCCGTTACCCTTAACGATGGGGCGGTAGCGTAGAAACTCAGATGTGGTAACCTTTAGACACAGAACATAGTTGCAATCCAGGCCAAGACATGTCTAAAATACTCGAATATAGGTCAATCAACGTATAGGAACAGTATAACATAGAATCAAAACTCATCTATAAAACACTTTTAAGATTAATTAGACTTAAACCTAGTGGAGAATGAATCACCCTCTCATCAAAGTATTTGATGAAGATTGCATAACTGGATCATAAGATAGGAGTTAGGATAAAAGGCTAGTTACTACTAAGCCGTTGCCACTTTCCTGGAATACGATATTAGTAAAATAAAATCGTAGATACTTTCCAACAGACTAGCTACACGATAGGTAATCTGCCTTAGGTTCTGATTGATTAAGTGACAACAATTGAATGCTAAAGTGACAGTTAGTAAGGCTCAGTCCTTAATTACTCATAATCGACATAGGTAAATAAAGCCTATCTTTTAGCATACCAATCGGAACGCATCAGTATTCTCCATAAAAACTTGTTGCGTTGTGTGCGTGTGTCACAAATTGAGAAGATAATAAAATAGAATAAATCAACGCAATCTTAACAAGTGCAAGTATACACCGGTCAACAAGTAATATATGTACCTAAGTACAAGATTATCGATCCCACAAGGATTTAGTATGCCAAATATGCTTGCAAACATGATTTACATTCAGTTCAAAGAATAAAAGAATAAAGAATGATGAATAAATGGGTGGAGATACGGAGGTTAAGCTACTGCTAAGGTACTACTGCAGCAACTGAAATGCTGCAGCAACAGAAATGCTGCATCAATTCTACCTAACTAAAATTACAGGGCAGCCTACTGGAAAATCACCATGAGAATACAACATGTAATACAATGCTGTAAAAATCAAGCCAAAAATGTAAGTACAAACCAGAGATGAATGTAAATATACAAAGCATGCTTTCAGTTCCATATCAATGCTACAGCATGTCTAGTTTCTCCCAGACTACTTGATCTACTAGTCTAGATCCCCGATAACATCGTCTCATAGAGTACGAAGTACCGTGGACCTAACGCAACGCTAGTCAGTGAATGTACCGCTGTTCATGCAGTTTTCAATCCACTGCCATATGAGTGCACTTTCGTGTTTTTACTGCTGTTCATGCAGTTCTCAAATCTAACGCCACATAATTCTAATGTAATTACATGAATAAACCAAGCATTGCTCCATACAAGCATTAAACATAAAAACAGAAAGTAATGCTGCAGCATACCTATCATCATAGTCAAAACAGTGTATTCAACATGCTCATACTTAACTACACCACAACATCTTCAGGTTAAAAATTTGTATTATGCTGAAACGAATCATGGAAAACAAGAATCAACGTAATAGGAAAGATAGTCCCTAGGTACGTAGTGACACCAATCAACGGAGTCAAGCCTAAGACGGAAAACAACTCACTCCCAAAACATTTTTAATCAACCCTTGAACCAAGAATCATGAAAGACAAGGACTAGCGTAATAGGAAAAATAGTCCCTAGGTCCGTAGTGACACCAATCAACGGAGTCAAGCCTAGGACGGAAAACATATTACTCCCAAAACATTTTTAATCAATCCTTGAACACATGTAAACATTCTCATATTACAAAGAACATTAAATTACAAAACAGTAACAAATTGAAGAACATTCAATTACAAAACAGTAAACAAATTGAAGAAATGGAAAGAGGGTTACTCGGGTTGGAGATCACCCTACTGCCCCAAATCGGATTTAATCAAGTTGCTGCTGTCCTTCGTTTCCTCTGCGTGATGCTGCTGCCTTCGGTTCTGTCCAGCTTACAACAATCCAGCAATGTCACCCCAGCCTTCTCAGGTATTGTCCATAAAAACTTGTTGCGTTGTGTGCGTGTGTCACAAATTGAGAAGATAATAAAATAGAATAAATCAACGCAATCTTAACAAGTGCAAGTATACACCGGTCAACAAGTAATATATGTACCTAAGTACAAGATTATCGATCCCACAGGGATTTAGTATGCCAAATATGCATGCAAACATGATTTACATTCAGTTAAAAGAATAAAAGAATAAAGAATGATGAATAAATGGGTGGAGATTCGGAGGTTAAGCTACTGCTAAGGTACTGCTGCAGCAACTGAAATGCTGCAGCAACTGAAATGCTGCATCAATTCTACCTAACTAAAATTACAGGGCAGCCTACTGGAAAATCACCATGAGAATACAACAGGTAATACAATGCTGTAAAAATCAAGTCAAAAATGTAAGTACAAACCAGAGATGAATGTAAATATACAAAGCATGCTTTCAATTCCATATCAATGCTACAGCATGTCTGGTTTCACCCAGACTAGTTGATCTACTAGTCTAGATCCCCGATAACATCGTCTCATGGAGTACGAAGTACCGTGGACCTAACGCAACGCTAGTCAGTGAATGTACCGCTGTTCACACAGTTTTCAATCCACTGCTATATGAGTGCACTTTCGTGTTTTTACTGTTGTTCATGCAGTTCTCAAATCTAACGCCACATAATTCTAATGTAATTACATGAATAAACCAAGCATTGCTCCATACAAGCATTAAACATAAAAATAGAAAGTAATGCTGCAGCATACCTATCATCATAGTCAAAACAGTGTATTCAACATGCTCATACTTAACTACACCACAACATCTTCAGGTTAAAAATATGTATTATGCTGAAACGAATCATGGAAAACAAGAATCAACGTAATAGGAAAGATAGTCCCTAGGTCCGTAGTGACAGCAATCAATGGTGTCAAGCCAAAGACGGAAAACAACTCACTCCCAAAACATTTTTAATCAACCCTTGAACCAAGAATCATGAAAGACAAGGACTAGCGTAATAGGAAAAATAGTCCCTAGGTCCGTAGTGACACCAATCAACGGAGTCAAGCCTAAGACGGAAAACATATTACTCCCAAAACATTTTTAATCAATCCTTGAACACATGTAAACATTCTCATATTACAAAGATCATTAAATTACAAAACAGTAACAAATTGAAGAACATTCAATTACAAAACAGTAAACAAATTGAAGAAATGGAAAGAGGGTTACTCTGGTTGGAGATCACCCTACTACCCCAAATCGGATTTAATCAAGTTGCTGCTGTCCTTCGTTTCCTCTGCGTGATGCTGCTGCCTTCGGTTCTGTCCAGCTTACAAGAATCCAGCAATGTCACCCTAGCCTTCTCAGGTATTGTCCATAAAAACTTGTTGCGTTGTGTGCGTGTGTCACAAATTGAGAAGATAATAAAATAGAATAAATCAACGCAATCTTAACAAATGCAAGTATACACAGGTCAACAAGTAATATATGTACCTAAGTACAAGATTATCGATCCCACAGGGATTTAGTATGCCAAATATGCATGCAAACATGATTTACATTCAGTTAAAAGAATAAAAGAATAAAGAATGATGAATAAATGGGTGGAGATTCGGAGGTTAAGCTACTGCTAAGGTACTGTTGCAGCAACTGAAATGATGCAGCAACAAAAATGCTGCATCAATTCTACCTAACTAAAATTACAGGGCAGCCTACTGGAAAATCACCAAGAGAATACAATAGGTAATACAATGCTGTAAAAATCAAGCCAAAAATGTAAGTACAAACCAGAGATGAATGTAAATATACAAAGCATGCTTTCAGTTCCATATCAATGCTACAGCATGTCTGGTTTCACCCAGACTACTTGATCTACTAGTCTAGATCCCCGATAACATCGTCTCATGGAGTACGAAGTACCGTGGACCTAACGCAACGCTAGTCAGTGAATGTACCGCTGTTCACGCAGTTTTCAATCTACTGCCATATGAGTGCACTTTCGTGTTTTTACTGCTGTTCATGCAGTTCTCAAATCTAACGCCACATAATTCTAATGTAATTACATGAATAAACCAAGCATTGCTCCATACAAGCATTAAACATAAAAACAGAAAGTAATGCTGCAGCATACCTATCATCATAGTCAAAACAGTGTATTCAACATGCTCATACTTAACTACACCACAACATCTTCAGGTTAAAAATATGTATTATGCTGAAACGAATCATGGAAAACAAGAATCAACGTAATAGGAAAGATAGTCCCTAGGTCCGTAGTGACACCAATCAACGGAGTCAAGCCTAAGACGGAAAACAACTCACTCCCAAAACATTTTTAATCAACCCTTGAACCAAGAATCATGAAAGACAAGGACTAGCGTAATAGGAAAAATAGTCCCTAGGTCCGTAGTGACACCAATCAACGAAGTCAAGCCTAAGACGGAAAACATATTACTCCCAAAACATTTTTAATCATCCTTGAACACATGTAAACATTCTCATATTACAAAGATCATTAAATTACAAACAGTAACAAATTGAAGAACATTCAATTACAAAACAGTAAACAAATTGAAGAAATGGAAAGAGGGTTACTCGGGTTGGAGATCACCCTACTGCCCCAAATCGGATTTAATCAAGTTGCTTCTGTCCTTCGTTTCCTCTGTGTGATGCTGCTGCCTTCGGTTCTGTCCAGCTTAAAAGAATCCAGCAATGTCACCCCAGCCTTCTCAGGTATTCTCCACCCTAATCTAAGCTAAAAAACAACTCAAAACAATCTACCTACTGCCTAAGTCCTAAGCTGCCCGTAACTAAACACAAAACATACAAAAGCTATGGTAGTATTCTATTTCTTCTCCTCTTCCCGTTGTTTCTTCTCTTCCTTCTCATATATATATATATATATATATATAGATAGTGCAGCTGCCACTTCTCTTTATTTCCTCAAAACCTGCCAGAAATTCTGCAAAGATATCCTCATATGTATGTATATACATATATATATATATATACCCACTAGGAAATATGCTTCTTCTTTTTTGTATAGTGCAGCTACCACTTCCTCTTTTTTTCCTCAAAACCTGCCAGAAATTTGAGAGGAATCTCATCATTCGTATGTATATATATATATATATATATATATATATATATATATAAAACAAAGATTTCAGCATGTGTACTTTATATATATATATATATATGTATATATATATATGTGTGTGTATAATGGATAGGACCAAAGAAATAAATACATAGGACCGAAAGTGTCCATCGTTAATATGCCTAGCTGGATTTAAGTGACAAATAGTGTGTGGGTGTATATTTATATATATATATATATATATATATTTATATAGATATTACATATATATGTATAGATGCAAATTATCCACACATTCTTCACTTTCTTCTCGGTTACTTTTATCCAACTTTCTTTCAACAATGTCAACCATCCACATTCCCTTTTTAACCTTGTCACAATAAATCAATTCAAATAAATTCCCAAATAATAACAAATAATACAAATCATCCACATGTTGAGAAATTTATTCAATTAAATTGACTTCTAACAATAAATCCACATTTTTAGGTAAAAAGAGAGAAAAAATCAAATCAACACATTTTTATTCTATTTTCCAAATAAATTCAGTTAATTCCCGAATAAAATGTGGCAAATTGGATGTGAATAACTCTATTATTTTAGAGTTATCACACCCCCAAACTTAGGTCATTGCTCGTCCCGAGCAATGCTGCAGCAATGCGGAAGCAACAGAAATATACATACCCACATATGAATGAGTACCGTAACTAAACACAAAACAATATTTCTCCTCCTCTCTCCCGTCAACTTCTTCTCTTCTCTCCTCATATATATATACATATATACATATATATACATATATACATATACATACATAATATATATATATATATATATATATATATATATATATATATATATAATATATATAGGAAGTGCAGCTGCCACTGCCCCTTTTCTCCTGAAAACCCGCCAGCTTTTGCAAAGTTATCATTAATGTATGTATTATATATATATATATATATATATATATATAGCAATTGCTGCTGTCACTGCCCCTTTTTTCCTGAAAACCCGCCAGCTTTTGCAAAGTTATCATTATATGTATGTATGTATATATATATATATATATAGCAATTGCTGCTGTCACTGCCCCTTTTTTCCTGAAAACCCGATCTCTTGCATGCTTGCTCATTGTGGTGGGAGATTTTAATGGCAGTGGTCGATAGCGTTCTCCATCATCTATAGGAGCGGCTGGTGGAGTCAATCCGTGCCTGACGAACTCCGTTTGAAATTGTAATAGCTGTCGTGATAGATCGCGTTCCCTGCGAAGTTGCTCGATTTCCTTGCGCATGTCGTCGAGGTCCTTGGCAAGCTCGACATCAGCGCACTTACTCATGCTTACTCCTTTACCCTCTTCCGGCAATCCGCGTGAGAGATCGTGAAAGTCTTTGGTGTGTCCAATGCTACCGCCTTTACTCTTACTTGCTCCCTTGAGGCTTCCTGAGGCTTTGCGAGGCTTAAGGCTTTCCACGACCGAGCGAATACGCGGCTTTTCAGGGGCTGACTTGGTACAGTAGGCCTCTAGTTGAGTCATAGGAGCCGTGGTGTCGAACTGATGTCCGCGCTTCACCGATCGTCCAGGAATTTTGTGTTTTGAGGTGAGAGAATTTTCTTTCCCGATAACGGAACCAAACTGATTCCGCGTGAATTAGTCTGGTGACACGTGGCAGTTAATCGGCGTCATTTGGGAGTCTCTACCAACGTATCTACGTTGTGAAACACTGTTTGTTCGTTGTTCTGATGAAGATCCCCCAAGTGGTATCTGCAAAACAAGGAGGTTCAGAATGGAGGGTGAGGGACCCCCGACGAACCCTCCGACGATCAAGTCAATATTCAGAATATTGATCGGAGATTTAGGAGGCTGATAGAGAATTGATAGAAGTATCCGGCCTTACCTTTTGTCCTCATTAGGGAGGTATTTATAGGAAAAGATGACCTTACGAAATGTGTATGAAGAATCTGATATTTGTCAGCTTCTGAAATATCCCTTCTGACTAGAGATATTAATGAGATATTTTCAACCAAATAATCTTTAAAATAACTGTCGGTTACAAGATATTCTTCACGAAAGAATCTGGAAGGATCTTGACCATTCGGTACTCGGGATGTTGATGATGCGAAATCGGAGGTAATATTTCGCACTTCGCCCTCATTCTGCGGAGTGGTGGGGATTTGGCAAGCTCGGTGTGTAGACATTTAAGGACATGTCAGCTTCTTTGTTCCAGGTCAGCGCGGAGTTTTTATGACCTCTCAAATAATATTATATATATATATATATATATATATATATTTCTGTTTTTTATTGTTATGCATTTCTTGATTTAGATTGTATTTTCAAAATATGCAGGGTTTGAATTGTATTTGGTTCTATAAAATATTGTTAGTAATATGACATTTATTTTATTATAGATTGAATTGAAAAAATTTAAGTTTATATAAAAAATTGAACTTCATCTCATATAAAAATATTTATACTTATATGATAATATTATATTATTTTTTTAAAAAAAATTTGTTATTGTAATGTTTTAGATTTTATTTTTAAAATATGTCAACTACAGATTTTAATTGTATTTCGTAATACGTGTAAATTGAATTGACAAAATTTATGTATATAAAAAAAATGAACTTCATATTATATAAAATTATTTATGCTTATATAATAAAATTATATTATTTTATATTTTTTTTATTGTTATGCATTTCTTGTTTTAAAATGTATTTTTTAAAATATACCGAGTTTGAATTGTATTTCTTCATATAGAATATTATTAGTAATACGACAATTATTTTTTCTTAGAAGATTCCATTCACAAAATGTATGGAGTAAACTTCATGTTATATATATATATAAAAAATATATATATATATTATTAAATAAAAATTTGTCTTTAGATTGTATTTTTAGAATCTGTAAATATTATTAATTTTATTCTTATTATTCATGTTTGTTTTCGTTGGCTCTTAAAAGATCATACTGTGTAGTCACGGTTTGCCACCAAGGAAAATGTAGTAAGTAAATTTTATTATTATTATTATTATATAAAATCTTTGTTTATTATGTAATATTTTTTAATAAAAAAAATATATTTTTAAGGTTGTTAGGGTGTTCTTATGCATCTGAGGTTTTAATTATATTTTTTATCTATACAATATTATTAGCAACATGATAACTATTTTATTCGACAAGATTTTGTGGATTATATTCATGGTATATAAATTTTATATTATATAAAAATATATGCTATTATTATATAAAATATTTTTTTAAAAAAATTTATTTTATGTTATTGTTACGGATTTGCCAATTTAAATTATATTATTTTTTATAAAATATTATTAACAATGTAACACTTATTTTATCCATTGCGGTCATTAAAGATATGCTTATAAAGATCACACGAACTTAGATTGTTGTCCTAATATTGTATTTAGGTTAGTAATCACATATGAAATTTATTACTTATTTAATAAAAATAAAATATAAAATACATTTTTACCTTTTTAAAAATTACAAAATTACTCTATATAATTTTATAATAATACATGATTGCGTGATCTTCAAGTGATTGAAGTTGGAATAAGCTTTTTGACTCTGTGTATGCACTTGGAGGAATAAGCCGTAGGATAGGGATTGAATACGGTGAAAGCAAGAATACGGAGGTCATGGAGGAATACTGAAACCTGAAATGAATGTAGTGGTGTCATGGTGCATGGACAGGAGTATTGGAACACTGCATTTTGGAAGTGATTGAAGTGTATTTTTTCCGTAAAAATTCTTATTTTTCCGTTTGCAAAATTTTGTGCAATGTCTCGCTGCTTTTCATTTCCACCACCAGGATATGATAAAAAGCCTATACCAGAAGATGTGAATGTACTGAAAGAGGTAGGTCCTATACTATTCTTGCCCCTTATTAAATGACAAACTCTCATGAATTATTCCATTTAAAGAATATCTCATACTTGAAGTTTTCAAGTTGTAAGATAGTGCCAGAAATAAACTTTTGGATCTCATTAACCTGAAACTCTTATATGGTGGTTTGCTTTATTTTTCCCTTCTTTAATCTCAACATGTTGTTTTTAAATAATATTTCCATTAGGGTCTTTCTTGTGCAGTGTCCATTTATTTGTCTGTGAAGATAATGCAATGGATGTGCTTGTCATCATAGGTGTATGCCAGTTAAATCTTAGTGTTCCACCTGTTGTAGTCTTTCATTAATCATCTGTAATGTTCCTTTGTCACTGGCATTTCAGATGGGTTACTTGCTTCTCCCTGCACTATACCAGTTACTAGTTTGCCCCTAGCACTTTGTCAATAGTATCTGGCCTGATTAGTTATTGCTGTTTGAAGAATTGCATTCTTCTAAATGAGGACATGAAGGACAATCTGCTAGTTTTTGTCTCATTACCTCTACTTCTTGTGGATTAATAATATTTTTAATTTTGCATATTCTATTTAATTCATGTACTGAAATGCATATTGATCTCTAATCTACTTCCTTTATCAAGGTTCTTTTGGATTCCTGGAGGCTTTAGGTTAGGTTGCCTAAAGAAGAATGGTTGAGATATGGTTAAGAATGATTTAAATTCTTCAGAAACAGATTATCACAGCTTTTGGACCAGAACATAGTCCTGTAGTAAGGGTTGGAGATGAAATATAACTAAAGCACCTATGAATTTACCGGTTTAGGCTTCTAAAAGTAGAAATCCTGATTGGAGAGGTTTCTACTGTTGATCCATTAATCATTTATTAAAATTCTAAAGAAGCTCTGCTTGTCCATGGACAAGTAAACCTATTGGGCTCCCGGATTCATTTAGCAAGCACTTTGTAGGACCTGCTTTGCCTTTTTTGTATTTCTTCATCATCTTTTAGCTTTGACCGTTCACTACATTGTATATGTTGATACTGTCAAATTTGGTGTTTCTAATTGTCAGTTGCAAATGTTGTAACTGATAGGGCTGGCTTTATGTATGTAACATGTTTCAGATTCTGATTGTACTATCTACACTCATAACTTTGTTTTCCAGGAGAGGCAGAAAGAGAAAAAACACAAGAAGGATAAGAAAAACAAAGAAAAGAGAGAAGGAAAAGAAAAAAGGGAGAAAGAGAGGAGCGAGGGGAAACACAAGGAGAAAAGGGATAAAAAGGATAAGCACAAGGACAAAAAGGAAAAACATAGGGAGAAGAAGGAGAAAAAGGATAGAGGCAAAGAAAAAGAGAAAAGTGGTTCATCTGAAGTGACCAAAGTTTCTGTAGCTGAGGGTAATTTTGGGGAGAAACTTGTCTTGAAGGAGGGAAAGAATTACACTAACTGCGTAGATGAAAATACCTGTGCTGTTAGATTTTATGGTCAGAATGGAGAAGAACCTGTTCAATGCAAGTTTATTGCTAGGGGTGCTGAGGAATCAAAATATGTGCAGGATTTGGGCAGGAGGATTAGAGATCAAGAGAAGGTTACATCTAATCAACTGGAGAGACTTCCAGGCGCAGAGAAGAGAAGGGATGATGAAAGAGAAAGATTTGGAGTCAGCAACCCTCGAAATTCAGGTGAAGAGAAAGGTAAGAGTAAGAATAAAGAATTTGACATCAGAAAGATGGATGGGCAAGGGTATAGGGAAGAAGCTAGATTTAGTGGACATTCGATGGCTCAGAACATTGTTGGAGCAGCCAAAACCAAAGCTTTTGAAATGTCTGCAATGGTGGAGAAAAATGACGAGACAAGGATGGAAAGGAAAGAGCAAACTAAAGATAAAAGGGAAAAAAGGGGGGACAATCATAAGGATAAAGACACAGGTAAAAAAGACCATGGAAAGGACAAAGAGAGGTCGAAGGAAAGGAAAAAGGAAGAGAAGGCGAAGAATAAAAGTGAACTGGACAAATTGATAGATGCAAATAGAGCTAATCTTACCAGTGCGGCTACCCATATGGCTGCTTCAAGCCCTTCTTCAGAACCCAGCAATAAAGCTAAAGCCGAGGAAAATCTCAAGAAAAGAAAAGATCTTGAAATAAATGGTTTTCATGGTGAGTTTTTCCTTTTCTTGGATTAAGCAAATTTTGCAGTAGGCGTAAAACTCTACTTGTCCTTATCTATTGCCTAATTACCATTGCTTAATTTACAGACAATGAAATCAGGCCTAGTAAACTGCAGCGGCCTGCCTCTCACCCTGTGATGGAGAATGGAAGGAAGTTTGAAGGAGGTTTCTTTGCCTCTGATCTGCCAGGTGCTAGTCTTAAGTTGGATAATAAGAAACATATTAAAAATGGTACAGTAGAGTCTCAGCCATTGCCTCTTTCCAAAGAGAAACCTTCGACACCCATCGTTCCTGCTGTATTTCTTGAAGTATCAAAGAAACATCCCCATCCTGATTCAAAGTATCTGAACCAGGTTCTGTCAGTTCCTAAGATGGAGGTATTGCCTGATGTCGTTGACAATGACTGGCTTTCTGACAGCAAAGAATGCCTCTCTAGAAAAGCTGAAGTGGGTTGTGTTGTTAGTGAGAAGCCAACGGTTTGGTCCAACACTTTGTACCTAGAATCAGCAGATGTTGTGGCACTACCATATGTTGTTCCTTATTGATTTGGCGTCCAGAAAATCCAAATTTGTGCCACAATCTTGTCCAAGGATGCAGCCTTTTTATCACAGCTGCTGCACAGAGTCCCTTGGCATTCCTCTGGTTTGGTTCTTCTCCCTTGAGTGAGAAGTGCAGCAGTCAGAGTTCCAAGTTACTGATTTTTCTATGCTCAGAAACATTGCATCGCAGGCATACGGGAAGCAGGAGATTGCTATCTTCCCAGTGCTTACAAAGATTGTACAGAGCATAAATCGTGGCAAAATCCAGAGTCCTTAAGAAAGGTACACTCAGTTTGCCCCATTTTCACGGATGAAACAAAGAAAAGTCAGTCACGGTGATGCATGAGTTGGGGTGCAATTTTCTTTTTTACTTAGCTTAGAGCTGAAAGAAAAGGATCACTCTAGTTGAGCTTTTAGGCAGGCATATCAGAAAAAGGGCTATGGCCGTTTTGACACAAATATCCATTCACAATTTTGAGATTTGTAACATAGAACAAACAGTATTTACAAGAAATGTAAGATAGCAAAATAGAAGGAGGGTTTAGCTTTTATTCATTTTATTAACGTAGTTTCCTCAGTATTGTCCATAATGAACTTGTCCATCTCATCCACTCCACTTTCATTATAAAAAATTCCCCCCTTCTTTTTATTAACATTTTAAAAATAAAATAAAATTGTCAGCTTCATTTCATTATATTCTACGAAAAATTTATGTAATGTATGTTATTTTACTTATATATATATATAACTATTTTTTTAAGAAATTGATTTATAGAGTTTGTTACATGTTTTAATTTTCATAATGTTAATTATAGATATTTTATTGTACACTATTAGTGACCAATATTTGAGCTAAAAATTTTACATAGAACCAAATAAGTTTCATAATATCGGAATAATTATATATATCTATATATATTTTTTTCTTAAAGCTTTTAGATAAATTCTAATTAAGGGAAAGTATTTTAAGTTAATTTATATCTACACTAATTTTTGTTTGAGTTATGTTGATTTTTGTTAAAGAGAGTTTTGATCACAAATTTTAAATAATTGTATAATATATAGTTGAAAATTAAATCTTTATTTCACTTAAATTAAAAAAATTCTTACAAACATAACTACGGCTTAAAGTTATATATATATATTCTATAACACACGGTAAAACATTATCATCCAAAAAGTAAAAGGAAAACTAAAGGAGACATGAAACTAACAAAAACATTTATTAAATATTAATGAATTCATCACAAAAAGAATAATAATACAGAGACATACATGTATATATATATATATATATATATATATATATATGTAAGTAAGGACTGGTGATGGGAAAACAGAAACAGATATTTTAGAGTTGTAATGAATTAATTAGGCAAACAATTTTTGCAGCAGCTTTTAATACGCGTCGGGTTTCCATTACATTTAGGCGGAGGATGTCGTGCGCATGCTGCAAGCTGAAGGTAGTAACCTGAAAACTGCAGAAATATTATTAGAGTTACGATAATACCCTTATTGTACCACATTTTGCTGCCTCTGCTATGGTTTTTGTTAGGATCAGACGGATCACGCACGAACACAAATCAACATACACACTCAGCTCACAATTAAGAACACAAAAGATTTAACGTAGTTTGGTCCAAAATCTAACCTACGTCCACGGTGGATAACTAGGATGTTTTATTTCTTTTTTCAGAAAATTCTAATTGAGGAATTAATGCAGATGGATCTTATATAGAAATTACATAGGATTTTGTCAAACAAATTTTCTAAGGTAGCTGAAGAAATGATCAACAATGTCAGCTGTCTTCAGCCTCTTCTTTTGACAGCAGCTGAAGAGATGATCAACATTGTCAGCTCTCTTCAACCTCTTCTTTTGACAGCAGTTTTCACACATATATTTTCTGCAGTTAATTTTTGACAAACCACAAGAGTGGCTTCACACTCAACAATCTCCCACTTGAAGCCATAGAACAATCTTCACATGTGCTTCAACTGTGCGTCTGTATTATAAAAAAACTTTTGATCTTAGCTCATTCCTAGTTACCCGGCCTTCTCTTTAATTATCCTAAAGGCCAGTTGAAGCTATGCAAAGCTTCAACTTCTCTAAGGTGACAACCTTAGTCAACATATCAGATGGATTTTCACTTCCTTTGATCTTCTTCAACTTCGGAGTGCCTTCACTAACTTGCTCTCTGATGAAGTGATATCTCAGTTGTATGTGTTTCGTCTTCGAATGGAAGACAGGATTCTTTGCAAGATAAATTGCACTTTGATTGTCACAGAATAACACACAATTATCTTGTTCTTTGCCAAGTTCGTTGAGAAAGTTCTTCAACCATATAAGCTCTTTGCTTGCTTCAGCAACTGCCATATACTCTGCTTCTGTGGTTGAAAGGGCAACATTTTTCTATAGTTTGGACATCCAACTTACTGCAGTGTCTCCCACTATAAAGACATACCCTGTGGTGCTTTTGAATGACTCTTTACACCCACCAAGATCTGCATCTGCAAAACCCTTCAGAATAACATCTTTTTTCTTAAAATGCAATGCCATCTTTGAAGTTCCCTTCAAGTATCTCAGCAGCCATTTAACTGCTTCCCAATGTTCTCTTCCAGGATTGGACATAAACCGACTAACAACTCCCACTGCATGTGCAATATCTGGTCTCGTGCATACCATTGCATACATGAGGCTACCAACTGCAGATGCATAAGGAACTTTAGTCATTTCTGCTTTGTCTTCATCTGATTTGGGTGACTGAACTTTAGAAAGCTTAAAGTGACTTCCCAAAGGTGTGCTTCTGATCTTGGCATCTTTGAGGCTGAATCTCTCTAACACTTTCTCAATGTACTTTTCTTGAGAGAGTGTCAAAGAACCATCTTCTTTGTTTCTGAAAATACTCATCCCGAGTATTTGGTTTGCAGCTCCTAAGTATTTCATCTCAAATTCTTTCAGACATTTGTTTCTTCAACTTCTTGATCTCTGTCATGTCTGATCCGGCAATTAACCTATCATCCACATAGAGTAGTAGAATGATATAAGAACCTTTAAACCTTTTTATGTAACAACAATGGTCATTGTCACATCTCTTGTAACCAACTCTTCCCATGAAGTTATCAAACTTCAAATATCATTGTCTGGGCGCTTGTTTCAGACCATACAAACTCTTCTTCAACTTACACACCAAGTTTTCTTTGCCTTTATCTTGAAAACCTTCTGGTTGTGTCATGTAGATGTCTTCTTCTAGGTCACCATGTAGAAAAGCTGTCTTGACATCTAGTTGCTCTAGATGCAAGCCTTCTGCTGCTGCAATACTGAGAACAAGTCTGATGGTAGTCATCTTCACCACTGGAGAGAATATTTCATTGAAATCAATTCCCTCTTTCTGTTGAAATCCCTTGACTACTAATCTTGCTTTGTACCGTTTGGTACCATCATGTTCATCCTTGACCCTGAAGACCCATTTGTTCTGAAGAGCCTTCTTCCCAGATGGAAGTTTTGTTAAGTGCCAGGTCTTGTTCTTCTCAGGCGACTTCATTTCATCTTTCATTGCAAGCTCCCGCTGCAATGAATCTTTCAATCCATAGCTTCAGAGTAAAACTGGGGTTCACCATTTTCTGTCAAAAGTATGTAGTTAACTGATGGTGAGTACCTTTCTGGTGGTCTAGTAATTCTAGACGACCTCCTTGGTTGATTTTGAGGTGTTTCTGGGAATTCTGAGCTCCCACTGTCGCTTGACTCATTCCGATTTTCTGGAATGTCGACTGAAGTTTCTTTTCCTTTTTCACCACTTTCAAACTCAACACTTTCTTTCTGAACTTCTGGTCTTTTGGTGTTTTTGTCTTTGTACAACTTGTTTTCATTGAAGACGACATTCTTGCTTCTGATTAATTTTCTGCCTTCATTATCCCAAAGTCTGTAACCCATTTCTTCTGACCCATAACCAATGAATGTACACTTCTTGGACTTTGAGTCTAGCTTATCCCTGTCACCGACTTCTAACAAATCGTAAGCACTGCAACCAAAGACTCGTAAGTGTTCGAGATTTACCTCCTTTCCTTGCCACATTTCTTCTGGCAATTTGAAACTCAAGGGAACGGATGGTGAACGGTTGATCAAGTAGGCTGCAGTGTTAACTGCATCTGCCCAAAATGTCTTGGGCATCCCGGCATTCAGCCTTATGCTTCTAGCCCTTTCATTCAGCGTTATGTTCATTCTCTCAACTACACCATTCTGCTGAGGAGTTCCCGGAACTGTCATGATCATTTTTATCCCTTCCTTGGCACAATAATCAGTGAACTACTTGCTTATGTATTCACCACCATTGTCCGATTTTAAGCACTTTACCTTCAAATTAGTTTCATTTTCAACAGCAGATTTCCATATCTTAAAAGCATCAAATACACCATATTTATGTTTAAGAAAATATATCCATACCTTGCGTGTTGAATCATCGATGAAGGTAACATAGTATCTCGAACCTCCTAGAGATGAAACTGAAGTTGGTCCATATACATCCGAGTGAACAAACTCCAACTTCTGAGCTTTCGGTGTCCTCCCTGTTTTCACAAAAGTAACCCTCTTTTGTTTTCCAAGAACACAAGGTTCACAAAATTCGGTTTCCACTTTCTTCAAGTCTGGAAACTTTCCTTTCTGAGCCAACATCTTCAATCCCTTCTCGCTCATGTGTCCGAGTCGGTTGTGCCATAAATTTGATGGACTTGGACCGGTGGTCATTGCATGAACACCTTCAGCGGAAACTTCTATCATGTATATAGTGGCTTTCTTATTTCCTTTGGCAATCACTAAATTGCCTTTGATCACTTTCCATTGTCCACCCCCAAAGTGAACATTAAACCCTTCATCATCCAATTTTCCAACTGAAATCAACTTTCTTCTCAAGTTAGGAATAACCCTGACATTTTTCAATGTCCATATAGTTCCTAACGAGGTCTTCAAGTCTACATCTCCAATACCTATAATATCAAGCATTTGATCATCTGCTAAACGAACTTTACCAAAGTTACCTGTTCGTAGATTCTTGACCATATCTGGGCATGAGATAGCATGGAAAGAAGCACCTGAATCCATAATCCAAGATTCAACTGAATCTTCATCGGAACAGATGAGGGCATCACCTAATTCTTCTGAGGATAAATTGTTTACTTCTTTCTTTGCAGCTGGTTTTGTACATTGGTTTCTAAAGTGACCTTTTTCTTTGCAGTTCCAACATTCAATGTCTTTTCTGTTCTTTGACTGTCCCCTTTTTCTTGACTTAGACCTGCCTCGACTATGTCCTCTTTCGTTTCTTCTTCCTCTACTTTCTGTATGCAATAAAGAACTAGAATTAGAAGTCTCACCATTGCTTCTCCGTCTAATATCTTCATTTACTATCAAGTCACGAATATTCTCGAAAGTGAGTTTGGTAGTGCCGGATGCACTACTAACAGCTGTGACTGTGCCTGACCAACTGTCGGGCAATGATGATAAAAGGAGTAGCGCTTGTACTTCATCTTCAAACTTTATTCCAACTGAGGCTAAACGAGAGATAATCGAGTTAAACTCATTTATGTGAGCGGTAACCGACATGCCTTCCTTCATCTTGGTGTTAACCAATTGTCGGATGAGGAATACTTTGTTTGAAGCGGATGGTTTTTCATACCTGTTGGACAAAGCTTTCAATACACCATATGTGGTTGTTTCATTGACAATGTTATATGCAACACTCTTTGCCAAAGAAAGCCTAACCATACCTAAAGCTTGTCTATCCAACAACTTCCATTCTTCATTTTTCATCTCATCCGGTTGTTCACCCCACATAGGCAAATGCAAACTTTTCTGATACAACAAATCTTCAATTTGCATTCTCCAAAATCCATAATCAATTCCATCAAACTTATCAATCTTAATCTTACCGTCCTCTGCCATCTGTTTCAAGCTTTAATTGGCAAGGAACAAGTTATGGTGGATAATGAGATCTTGTTCAAGTCAACCGGTTCGTCGGAACCCTAGACGAGCGGCGGCGGCAGCTGACGAGCGGCGGTATTGGCTGACGAGTAGCGAAAGTGGCTGACGAGCGGCGGCAGTGGCTGACGAGCAGCGGCAGTGGCTGACAAGCAGCGGCAGTGGCTGACAAGCAGCGGCAGTGGCTGAACGTCTCTGATCGGAACCCTAGTTCCGATTTCACAAGTTCGTGTGAATCAAAGAACCTAGTGCTCTGATACCAGTTGTTAGGATCAGACGGATCACACACGAACACAAATCAACATACACACTCAGCTCACAATTAAGAACACAAAAGATTTAACGTGGTTCGGTCCAAAATCTGACCTACGTCCACGGTGGGTAACTATGATGTTTTATTTCTTTCTTCAGAAAATTCTAATTGAGGAATTAATGCAGATGGATCTTATATAGAAATTACATTAGATTTTGTCAAACAAATTTTCTAAGGCAGCTGAAGAAATGATCAACAATGTCAGCTGTCTTCAGCCTCTTCTTTTGACAGCAGCTGAAGAGATGATCAACAATGTCAGCTGTCTTCAACCTCTTCTTTTGACAGCAGTTTTCACACATATATTTTCTGCAGTTAATTTTTGACAAACCACAATAGTGACTTCACACTCAACAGTTTTCTCCTTACAGAACATTTCATATGCCAGAAAGCATATATATATATATATATATATATATATAGTTCCCACTAATGAGTAATGAAGCACAAAGTCATTGTGACGTACTTTGGATACTCAAAGAAGGTTCAAAACTATTACCTTTCTTTTAGTCGTAGCTAGGGCAATATTTGATTAGCTTTTATTTATTTGATTCTTTTTAAACGAACATGTCACAATATTTGACTTGTTGTTGGTCCAGCCCATGTTATGAAACTGTAGATGCGCTCTTCCTATATATATTGTATACTTGTACTTGTAATTGACACCACGAGTGAAATAGAAATTCCTCATGTTGCAGCCGTGGATTAGGGAAACCGAACCACGTTAAATTTTTGTGTGTCATTTGTGTTCCGTCTCTCTTGATTCTCGTAGATTATTTGAATGTGTTGTGTGTTTAATTCCCAACAAATATGACATTTATTTTATCGTGTAAATTGAATTGACAAAATTTATGTATATAAAAAAAATGAACTTCATATTATATAAAATTATTTATGTTTATATAATAAAATTATATATTTTTATTTATTGTTATGCATTTGTTGTTTTAAATTGTATTTTTTAAAATATACGGTGTTTGAATTATATTTCTTCATATAGAATATTATTAGTAATACGACAATTATTTTATCTTAGAAGATTCCATTCACAAAATATATGGAGTAAACTTCATGTTATATATATATAAATAAAAAAAATTATTATTAAATAAAAATTTGTCTTTAGATTGTATTTTTAGAATCTGTAAATATTATTAATTTTATTCTTATTATTCATGTTTGTTTTCGTTGGCTCTTAAAAGATCGTAGTGTGTAGTCACGGTTTGCCACCAAGGAAAATGTAGTAAGTAAATTTTTTTTTTATAATTATTATATATACTCTTTGTTTATTATGTAATTTTCTTTTTCCTTGTTTTTTGTGGTTGTTTGGGCGTTCTTTGCATCTGAGTTTTCATAATTATATTTTTTTATCTATACAATATTATTAGCAAATAATAACTATTTTATTCGACAAGATTTTGTGGATTATATTCATGGTATATAAATTTATATTATATAAAATATATGCTATTATTATAAAATATTTTTTTAAAAAAATTATTTTATGTTATTGTTACGCATTTGCCAATTTAAATTATATTATTTTTATAAAATTATTAACAATGTAACACTTATTTTATCCATTGCGGTCATTAAAGATATGCTTATAAAGATCACACGAACTTAGATTGTTGTCCTAATATTGTATTTAGGTTAGTAATCACATATGAAATTTATTACTTATTTAATAAAAATAAAATATAAATACATTTTTACCTTTTTAAAAATTACAAAATTACTCTATATAATTTTATAATAATACATGATTGCGTGTTTTAACATATATATATATATATATATATATATATATATATCTTATATTTAAAATTATAATGTGTTAATTAAGAATATAATTAATATATTATTCAAGACACTAGTATATATATTTTTTTATATAAAACAAATCCTTAATCTAATACATATGTTAAAATGTTTATGACTATATCTGTGGTAACAGTGTAAAATATTTCCTTATTTAGTCTTAACAACCATGTCGTCGACGTATGTTTCTACATTTCTACCAATCTGCTCCTGTAGGATTTTGTTCATCATCCTCTGATAGGTCGCTCCAGCATTCTTCAGTCCGAAAGGCATTACATTGTAGTAATAAATTCCCCCAGCTGCCCGAAAAAAGGTATGGATTTGGTCCTGTGGCCACATGCCAATCTGGTGATATCTCGAGAAGGCATCCATAAAACTAAGGAACTCGTATCCTGATGTCGAATCTACAAGGGCGTCGATTCGGGGAAGCGGATAGCAATCTTTAGGGCAGACTTTATTCAGGTCGGTGTAGTCCTCGCACATCCTCCATTTCCCGCTAGTCTTTCTTACCATTACCACATTTGCTAGCCAATAAGGGTAATCTACCTCTCTTATAAAATTGGATTTCAACAATTTCTGTACTTCGACCTGCATGCCTTTAATCTTATCTTCGCCGAATTGCCGTGACTTTTGTCTAACGGGTTTGAAAGTGGGATCGATATTCAGCCTGTGCTCCGTAATGTCTGCTAATATCCCCGGCATGTCCTCGGTTCGCTAGGCGAAGTTACTGAGATGACTTGAGAGGAACTATTTTATTTGCTCTTTCCCGGAGGGTGATATGATGTTTCCTATACGTACCTTCTGATCGGGGTAGTCGGAATGAATTATAACTTTGTCGTACTCCTGTGATCCCAGTTTGATATCATTGGTACGGCTCGTCTGGGTCAAAGTGCCGTGTAATCTTGTTTCCTTCACCGATAACATAGGGGCTACCGTAGAAGATGGTGGGGAGACTTTTTGTTTTTGAGATTTGAAGATGTGTGCCAGGAGGCTCTTGGGGCTGCTCCTCATCCAACCGATTCCATTCTTCGTTGTGAACCTTACTTGCTGGTGCGAGGTTGAGATTATCAGCTTGAAGGCGGAGTGTGCGGGTGTGCCCAGGATGGCATTATATGGGGAATCGACGTCCACTACATAAAATTTGATCTCCTCTTCGCGGAACAAGCGTCGGACCCCAAGGTTACATTAATTCTGACTGTTCCTTTGACTCCGATCTTATGTGTTGTAAATCCCTCTAGGACCATTTTGCTAGGTTTCAACCGCGTGTCATCCATACCCATTTCTTTAAAACACGTGTAGTAAAGTATATTCTTGGTTGCACCGGTGTCGATTAGCACTCTCCTTACTCGGCATTTGTCAGCGCCCTCCGCGGTCATACCTACCTCTAAAATGATGGGAGTGACCCGTGCTTCCTCATTTAACTCCAGGTCTTCATCGAAGAAAGTGATAGGCTCGTGGGAGAGCCTATCGAAGTGAGGGGTATGCACAGGTTTGTTCAGATTGTGGATTTTCAGTTTTATCTGCTTGATGGAAGAAAACTGAGGGGTTATAACCTCGATTACCCTTTCAACCTTATCCTTGGGTGGCTCCGCGAGGTATTCCTTCAAATGTCCTTCCCGTATCAACCTCTCGACGGTACGTTTCAACTGAATGCAATTTTCAGTTGTATGGCCGTAGTCCTGGTGGAACGCGCAGTACTTCGTCCTATCCTTGGTAGGGGCGTTCTGAGTTCGCATCGGTGGAGGTTCATGCACTCTGTACTTCTGCTTGATGACAGATACGAGGTTCTCCTTCGGGATATTCAGCGACGTGAATGACTCCATCCTCCTCGAGGGGAGCTTTCTAGATTCTTCTCTTTTTTCTTATTCCTTGTCCCATGCGCGCTATCTTCAACTAGCGCGACCTTCCTCGCCACTCTGAAGACTTCGCCGATTGTTTCGGGTTTCCGGAGTTGGAGTTCAATAAATAACATCTTCGATCGAAATCCTCCCTCGAAATAGGTGATTGCCATATCTTGGCTAATTTCCTCAATCTCATCATATGTACGTTTAAAACATTCCAAGTATGTGAGAAGAGTCTCGTCCTCTCTCTATTTAATGTTGGCGAGGTCGCCTCTTGCCTTTGGAATCTTCCCTGCGGTGCTAAATTTGTTCAGGAAGGACTTCTCCAAGTCGCTCCATGAGTCTATCGTTCCGGGTTTGAGCGATGCGAACCAAGTTAGAGCTTTATCAGATAAGGTGCTGGGAAAAGCCTTACAGACGACGGCTGATACGCGAAAATCGTATCACCTTTTTAGCATGTTTTTATGTATGAATTTGGGTGAAATCGAGGGTAATTTGATCTTGATTGTTCATTATTCACTTAATTTTACAGTTTTTATGATTTTGGAAGTGTCAGGTGAAAAGTAGACGAAAACAGCAAATTTTGGGGCAAAAACGCAATTTTTTGAAATGTTGACTCGGTCAAAGGTTCAGGACGGGCGTCCCGAACCCAGGACGGGCGTCCAGGACCCAGGACGGGCGTCCTGACCTGGTCAACAGATCAGGAAGGGCGTCCCAATCCGGGACGGGCGTCCCGAGCCGCCAGAAGCTATCCCACATCGAATTTTTCAGAAATTTACACTCCAGGAAGCTGCTATAAATACCCCAGGCCTCCAGCAGTTGAATTCATTCCTCTCCACTCGATCTGAGTCATTTAGTGGTGTCCAGTGTACAATTCTCTAGTACACAACTCACTCAGAGACTCGGATCTCAGTTTTCTTTCTTATTAGTGTTTTGTTTTAGTTTCTGAGAAATAGTCTCAGATCTTAGGTTTCTATAGATAGGTTCGTTTCTGGTATTCATAGAATACCCGGGATTTCGTTAGGAGATCCTAAGAGGGCTCTAGGCGTTCGAAGAGTCAGTCCACAGGGCTGGGCTTAAGCTGGGTATTAAGGTAAAGCCCAGTTACTAGGCTGAGGAAGCGTCCTCCGAAGGATCTGGTGAGCAGAGTCAGGGCAAGCAATACGACATATACAGCAGTACGCTCCGTCGGCGAGACTACGTAAAGGGTAATTTCTTTATGGCATCAGTCCCCATGTCCCTCTCTTATATGTTGTTATTGTTTTGTTCTAAATACATATTATGAATACGAGATTACGATGTTTATGAATAGTTGTTTTATATGTTGACGTTATTATGTTTTTCTGGAAATAGCCACCTGCTAAATATTCACTATGTCTGCATGTTTAATGTGCTCTTTTAAACTAAAGTTAGGGTTATAGACAATTCCTAACCACGGTCTAATCATAACCTGTTTAGTTTAACAGGCATCAATTAGTATTGGTGTCTGCCATGCTAGATAAAATAACATGTTGAACACCCTGCCTGTTAAAGTAGTCTAGGTAGGGGTCGAGCTGAGTCCGATTATGCCGGCGGCTAGGGCAAGCGGTATGATCCCCGAAGTGACATAGGGCTTTCATGGATGCCTTCGTCCCGAACCGTGAGTAGGGCCGTCATTAAGGTAGGGCAGTTTATTAGAGACCTCGGATGTGGTACGCCTTTAGACACAAAACATAGTTGCAATCCAGGCTAAGATGCATCTAAAATATTCGAATTTAGGTCATGCAACATAGAGGAACAATATAACATAGAATCATAACTCATCTATAAAACACTTCTAGGATTAATTAGACTTAAAACTAGTGGAGAATGAATCACCCTCTCATCAAAGTATTTGATGAAGATTGCATAACTGGATCATAAGATAGGAGTTAGGATAAAAGGCTAGTTACTACTAAGCCGTTGCCACTTCCCTGGGAGTACGATATTTATTTAATAAAATCGTAGATACTTTCCAACAGACTAGCTACACGATACGTACTCTGCCTTAGGTTCTGGCTGATTAAGTGACACCATAGAGACTAATTGTGACTAGCTACACGATAGGTACTCTGCCTTAGGTTCTGGCTGATTAAGTGACACCATAGAGACTAAATGTGACAATTAGTCAATCACAGTCCTTAATTATTCATAATCAACATAGGGTAAAATAACACCTATTTAGCACTTCGGTCGGAAACCCATCAACGGCCTCGTCGTTGCTTACCAGCCCCATGGCATACTTGAAGCGACATATGTGTTCCTGTGGTCTGCTCGATCCGGAGTATAAGACGAACTGAGGGATTTTGAGTGAAGGGTCCGGAATTGCGGAGTGTATCCACTTGGTAAATGGTCCTGTCTCCGTTAGGGTATTTTTTCTGTATCGATCCCTGCGTACTTTATTCCGACTATTATCCTTCCTATGTCTCTTTGAACAATGTGTATGTCGGCGGCTTTTTTCTCTTTCTGGTTTATTCATGGGTTGGCTCTCACCGACTTCGCTAGCTAGGCGGAATGTGATCTTTTTGGATGGAACGTTCCGATCTCTTGCATGCTTGCTCATTGCGGTGGGAGATTTTAATGGCAGTGGTCGGTAGCGTTCTCCATCATCGTTAGGTGCGGTTGGTGGAGTCAATCCGTGCCTGACAAACTCCGTCTGAAATTGTAATAGCTGTCGTGATAGATCGCGTTCCCTGCGAAGTTGCTCGATTTCCTTGCGCATGTCGTCGAGGTTCTTGGCAAGTTCGACGTCAGCGCACTTACTCATGCTTACTCCTTTACCCTCTTCCGGCAATCCGCGTGAGAGATCGTGAAAGTCTTTGGCGTGTCCAATGCTACCGCCTTTACTCTTACTTGCTCCCTTGAGGCTTCTTGAGGCTTCGCGAGGCTTAAGGCTTTCCACGATCGAGCGAATACACAACTTTTCAGGGGCTGAATTGGTACAGTAGGCCTCTGGTTGAGTCATAGGAGCCGTGGTGTCAAACTGATGTCCGCGCTTCACCGATCCTCCAGACATTTTGTGTTTTGAGGTGAGAGAATTTTTTTTCCCGGTAACGGAACCAAACTGATTCCGCGTGAATTGGTCTGGTGACACGTGGTAGTTAACGGGCGTCATTTGGGAGTCTCTACCAACGTATCTCCGTTGTGAAACACTGTTTGTTCGTTGTTCTGATGAAGGTCCCCCAAGTGGTATCTGCAAAACAAGGAGGTTCAGAACGGAGGGTGAGGGACCCCCGACGAACCCTCCGACGATCAAGTCAATATTCAGAATATTGATCGGAGATTTAGGAGGCTGATAGAGAATTGATAGAAGTATCTGGTCTTACCTTTTGTCCTCATTAGGGAGGTATTTATAGGAAAAGATGACCTTACGAAATGTGTATGAAGAATCTGATATTTGTCAGCTTCTGAAATATCCCTTATGACTAGAGATATTAATGAGATGTTTTCAACCAAATAATCTTTAAAATAACTGTCGGTTACAAGATATTCTTCGCAGAAGAATCTGGAACGATCTTGACCAGTCAGTACTCGGGATATTGATGATGTGAAACCGGAGGCGACGATATTTCGCACTTCGCCCTCATTCTGCGGAGTGGTGGGGATTTGGCAGGCTCGGTGGGTAGACATGTAAGGACGTGTCAGCTTCTTTGTTCCAGGTCAACGCGGGGTTTTTATGACCTCTCAAATAATTATATATATATATATTATATATATATATATATTGATTCGTCAAAAAATGGTCTGATACCACGTGTTGAGGAATCGGCGTCGTTTGATGGTCTCTCTCTGCAAAGTTCCTGAATCTTGGTCGTCTATGTATCGTAGAAGGACCGCTGTCTTGCAACGTTAGGCCTGCAAAACAGTAAAGTCTAATCGAAGGGTGGAAGGTCTCCGGTAGAACCCTCTGATGCTTAAGTCAGAGATGTGACTGTAAAGTAAGGCAGGGATGTGACTCTAAGATAGGTAATTGAGAGAGAGATGAGTTGTATTATCTGGCCTTACCCTCGTTACCTGTACGGGGGTGGTATTTATATGAATTTTACCCCATTGCCAAGTAGTCTGGGTGATTTGTTAGTGAAATCTGATGGTTACCGGATTTTGTGGGGAGATATGAGATCCCCCTATTTTAGCAGGTTGTTATGGGAACCTTTGACTGTGATAGTCAAACGTGGACCATCAGAAATGCGGTTGATCAATGAGCTTGATCAAAGTACTGAAGTGTAGTGACTTCGGCACGTGGCAAGTCGGAGTGACCACGCAGCCCATGGTCCAGCTTGGCGAAGTGGGAGCTACCATGTCATGCCAGCTGGACTAACATGTGTGTCTGGTGGGTCCCGTATGCTTAGTGTACTTGGCTTGTCAGCGTGAGGGTATTTTCATACCTTTCAGTGACCCCTCGTCGAAGTGGAAGAATGACTCTTCTTTCTCTTCGGCGGTACTAGAAATCCACGTGTCAGTGATCCGCCGTCGAAGTGTAAGGACGTGTCAGCTTCTTTGTTCCAGGTCAACGCGGGGTTTTTATGACCTCTCAAATAATATTATATATATATATATTTCTTTTTTTATTATTATGCATTTCTTGCTTTAGATTGTATTTTTAAAATATGCAGGGTTTGAATTGTATTTGGTTCTATAAAATATTGTTAGTAATATGACATTTATTTTATTATAGATTGAATTGAAAATATTTAAGTTTATATAAAAAATTGAACTTCATCTCATATAAAAATATTTATACTTATATTATAATATTATATTATTATTTTTAAAAAATGTTTTTTGTTATTGTAATGTTTTAGATTTTATTTTTAAAATATATCAACTACAAATTTTAATTGTATTTCGTAATATGACATTTATTTTATCGTGTAAATTGAATTGACAAAATTTATGTATATAAAAAAAATGAACTTCATATTATATAAAATTATTTATGCTTATATAATAAAATTATATTATTTTAATTTTTTTTATTGTTATGCATTTGTTGTTTTAAAATGTATTTTTTAAAATATACGGTGTTTGAATTGTATTTCTTCATATAGAATATTATTAGTAATAAGACAATTATTTTATCTTAGAAGATTCCATTCACAAAATATATGGAGTAAACTTCATGTTATATATATATATAAATAAATAAAATTATTATTAAATAAAAATTTGTCTTTAAATTGTATTTTTAGAATCTGTAAATATTATTAATTTTATTCTTATTATTCATGTTTGTTTTCGTTGGCTCTTAAAAGATCGTAGTGTGTAGTCACGGTTTGCCACCAAGGAAAATGTAGTAAGTAAATTTTTTTTATTATTATTATATAAAATCTTTGTTTATTATGTAATTTTATTTTAATAAAAAATTTTTTTTTTAAGGTTGTTAGGGTGTTCTTATGCATCTGAGGTTTTAATTATATTTTTTATCTATACAATATTATTAGCAACATAATAACTATTTTATTCGACAAGATTTTGTGGATTATATTCATGGTATATAAATTTTATATTATATAAAAATATATGCTATTATTATATAAAATATTTTTTTAAAAAAAATTATTTTATGTTATTGTTACGCATTTGCCAATTTAAATTATATTATTTTTTATAAAATATTATTAACAATGTAACACTTATTTTATTCATTGCGGTCATTAAAGATATGCTTATAAAGATCACACGAACTTAGATTGTTGTCCTAATATTGTATTTAGGTTAGTAATCACATATGAAATTTATTACTTATTTAATAAAAATAAAATATAAAATACATTTTTACGTTTTTAAAAATTACAAAATTACTCTATATAATTTTATAATAATACATGATTGCGTGATCTTCAAGTGATTGAAGTTGGAATAAGCTTTTTGACTCTGTGTATGCAGTTGGAGGAATAAGCAGTAGGATAGGGATTGAATACGGTGAAAGCAAGAATACGGAGGTGATGGAGGAATACTGAAACCTGAAATGAATGTAGTGGTGTCATGGTGCATGGACAGGAGTATTGTTGCTGCTCCGTTCCCTTATTGGAACACTGCATTTTGGAAGTGATTGAAGTGTATTTTTTCCGTAAAAATTCTTATTTTGCCGTTTGAAAAATTTTGTGCAATGTCTCGCTGCTTTCCATTTCCACCACCAGGATATGATAAAAAGCCTATACCAGAAGATGTGAATGTACTGAAAGAGGTAGGTCCTATACTATTCTTGCCCCTTATTAAATGACAAACTCTCATGAATTATTCCATTTAAAGAATATCTCATACTTGAAGTTTTCAAGTTGTAAGATAGTGCCAGAAATAAACTTTTGGATCTCATTAACCTGAAACTCTTATATGGTGGTTTGCTTTATTTTTCCCTTCTTTAATCTCAACATGTTGTTTTTAAATAATATTTCCATTAGGGTCTTTCTTGTGCAGTGTCCATTTGCTTGTCTGTGAAGATAATGCAATGGACATGGGCTTACTTTATTGCTGTTTGAAGAATTGCATTCTTCTAAATGAGGACATGAAGGACAATCTGCTAGTTTTTGTCTCATTACCTCTACTTCTTGTGGATTAATAATATTTTTAATTTTGCATATTCTATTTAATTCATGTACTGAAATGCATATTGATCTCTAATCTACTTCCTTTATCAAGGTTCTTTTGGATTCCTGGAGTCTTTAGGTTAGGTTGCCTAAAGAAGAATGGTAGATATATGGTTAAGAATGATTTAAATTCTTCAGAAACAGATTATCACAGCTTTTGGACCAGAACATAGTCCTGTAGTAAGGGTTGGAGATGAAATATAACTAAAGCACCTATGAATTTACCGGTTTAGGCTTCTAAAAGTAGAAATCCTGATTGCAGAGGTTTCTACTGTTGATCCATTAATCATTTATTAAAATTCTAAAGAAGCTCTGCTTGTCCATGGACAAGTAAACCTATACTCCATCTTTTAGCAAGCACTTTGTAGGACCTGCTTTGCCTTTTTTGTATTTCTTCATCATCTTTTAGCTTTGACCGTTCACTACATTGTATATGTTGATACTGTCAAATTTGGTGTTTCTAATTGTCAGTTGCAAATGTTGTAACTGATAGGACTGGCTTTATGTATGTAACATGTTTCAGATTCTGATTGTACTATCGACACTCATAACTTTGTTTTCCAGGAGAGGCAGAAAGAGAAAAAACACAAGAAGGATAAGAAAAACAAAGAAAAGAGAGAAGGAAAAGAAAAAAGGGAGAAAGAGAGGAGCGAGGGGAAACACAAGGAGAAAAGGGATAAAAAGGATAAGCACAAGGACAAAAAGGAAAAACATAGGGAGAAGAAGGAGAAAAAGGATAGAGGCAAAGAAAAAGAGAAAAGTGGTTCATCTGAAGTGACCAAAGTTTCTGTAGCTGAGGGTAATTTTGGGGAGAAACTTGTCTTGAAGGAGGGAAAGAATTACACTAACTGCGTAGATGAAAATACCTGTGCTGTTAGATTTTATGGTCAGAATGGAGAAGAACCTGTTCAATGCAAGTTTATTGCTAGGGGTGCTGAGGAATCAAAATATGTGCAGGATTTGGGCAGGAGGATTAGAGATCAAGAGAAGGTTACATCTAATCAACTGGAGAGACTTCCAGGCGCAGAGAAGAGAAGGGATGATGAAAGAGAAAGATTTGGAGTCAGCAACCCTCGAAATTCAGGTGAAGAGAAAGGTAAGAGTAAGAATAAAGAATTTGACATCAGAAAGATGGATGGGCAAGGGTATAGGGAAGAAGCTAGATTTAGTGGACATTCGATGGCTCAGAACATTGTTGGAGCAGCCAAAACCAAAGCTTTTGAAATGTCTGCAATGGTGGAGAAAAATGACGAGACAAGGATGGAAAGGAAAGAGCAAACTAAAGATAAAGAAAAAAAAAGGGGGGACAATCATAAGGATAAAGACACAGGTAAAAAAGACCATGGAAAGGACAAAGAGAGGTCGAAGGAAAGGAAAAAGGAAGAGAAGGCGAAGAAATAAAGTGAACTGGACAAATTGATAGATGCAAATAAGCTAATCTTACCAGTGCGGCTACCCATATGGCTGCTTCAAGCCCTTCTTCAGAACCCAGCAATAAAGCTAAAGCCGAGGAAAATCTCAAGAAAAGAAAAGATCTTGAAATAAATGGTTTTCATGGTGAGTTTTTCCTTTTCTTGGATTAAGCAAATTTTGCAGTAGGCGTAAAACTCTACTTGTCCTTATCTATTGCCTAATTACCATTGCTTAATTTACAGACAATGAAATCAGGCCTAGTAAACTGCAGCGGCCTGCCTCTCACCCTGTGATGGAGAATGGAAGGAAGTTTGAAGGAAATCAAACTTCAGGTTTCTTTGCCTCTGATCTGCCAGGTGCTAGTCTTAAGTTGGATAATAAGAAACATATTAAAAATGGTACAGTAGAGTCTCAGCCATTGCCTCTTTCCAAAGAGAAACCTTCGACACCCATCCTTCCTGCTGTATTTCTTGAAGTATCAAAGAAACATCCCCATCCTGATTCAAAGTATCTGAACCAGGTTCTGTCAGTTCCTAAGATGGAGGTATTGCCTGATGTCGTTGACAATGACTGGCTTTCTGACAGCAAAGAATGCCTCTCTAGAAAAGCTGAAGTGGGTTGTGTTGTTAGTGAGAAGCCAACGGTTTGGTCCAACACTTTGTACCTAGAATCAGCAGATGTTGTGGCACTACCATATGTTGTTCCTTATTGATTTGGCGTCCAGAAAATCCAAATTTGTGCCACAATCTTGTCCAAGGATGCAGCCTTTTTATCACAGCTGCTGCACAAGAAATGTAAGATAGCAAAATAGGAGGGTTTAGCTTTTATTCATTTTATTAACGTAGTTTCCTCAGTATTGTCCATAATGAACTTGTCCATCTCATTCACTCCACTTTCATTATAAAAAATTCCCCCCTTCTTTTTATTAAAATTTTAAAAATAAAATAAAATTGTCAGCTTCATTTCATTATATTCTACAAAATTTTTAAAGAAAAATGTATGTAATGTATGTTATTTTACTTATATATATATATATAACTTTTTTTTAAAGAAATTGATTTATAGATTTTGTTACATGTTTTAATTTTCATAATGTTAATTATAGATATTTTTTTGTACACGTCTTGAAAGGTTAGTGACCAATATTAGAGCAAAAAAGTTTACATAGAACCAAATAAGTTTCATAATATCCGAATAATTATATATTATCTCTATATATATTTTGCTTAAAGCTTTTAGATAAATTCCAATTAAGGGAAAATATTTTAAGTTAATTTATATTTTCATAATTTTCGTTTGAGTTAGATTTTTGTTAGAGAGAATTCTGATCACAAATTTTAAATAGAATCTTTATCTCATTTAAATTAAAAAAATTCCTTACAAACTTAATTACAGCTTAAAGTTATATATATATTGATCGGGTAAAATTTGGCTCTGGTTGAGATTTGAGTGTTGTTGAATCTGGATTTGGTACTTGCAAAGAGAAAGTCATTTGAGTGTTGTTGAATCTGGATTTGGTACCTGCAAAGAGAAAGTCACGCGACGGTGGGTTTCCGAAGATGACCCTCCGATGATTTTGTTAGAATAATGATTGTTTATGAAATAAACAAAGATAATGTGATAGAGCAAAGGATATTGGCGGAGTAAAGGTCTTCTGAAAGAGTAGAAGAATCCAAAAGTCCTTTATCTTCCTTTGTTCCTCCCTTTTATAGTAAGAAAACTTACCTTTTTATCTTTGGGGTAATTTTATTTTCATCATTACTTTGGTGAGTCACAGGACACCTGTCTGGGGAGTGCATCATTACTAGATGAGTCATAAGACAACTATCTGGGAGTCCATCATAACTTGATGAGTCAAAGGACACCTGTTTGCTTGTATCACCATTTCCCTTTGGAGATCAAACATCTCTTGGGAGGTAATGAGGGAGTTGTGCTCCGTTATGTAGATTCGGAGTGTGGATCTGAGGAGTTTGGTACTCCGCTTATTGTGGGCCGTATTGTTAGTCGAAGTTCAATGTGTACAGTGTGTCTTGTACTCCGACTATCTCCACATTCCTTGTACTCCGACTATTATTAAATCCTTTCAGTATCATTACTTGATGAGTCATCCGATTAATTACTTTCTTAGGACATTCAAGATCCTTCAAGAAAGTGCTGGATGTACGGTACTCCGCCACTCCATAAATATAGTATGTCTGCTTATGGTGGCGGAGTGCGGAGCTTACAACAACTCATTATTTTTCCTTCAGTATCTTTGACTGGAGTGGTTTCGCCCTAGATCGAAGTGTAGTGCAAATTCACAATTAATCACACTTCGACTATCTTCTAATGACGTGGCGTGCTGCTAGGTTTTATTTCCTTTCAGTGGCCCCCGAGATTGAGAAAATGAATATGATTATCTCAATCTCTAATTTGGTCATTGTAAAAATTGTCGGAGAATCACACCGCGATTCTGGTACAAACACTCGGAGACGGCTACTGGTACAGCCAAATCCTTGATGCTCTCGATGATATGGCGAAGTGTCAGATTTTATTTCCTTTCAGTGGCCCCCGAGATTGAGAAAACAAATTTTGGTTCTCAATCCGTAAAATCAGATTTCGGAGCTTCACGGGAGTCCAGAACATACTGAAGACGAGCTGAAGAAAATATCAGATTTGGATCTGAGTGCGGAAAAGATATGAAATCCCTCACCAATTTTACCAAATATCATATCGGAATGAGGAAAGGATATAGAATCCATCGCCAATTTTACCAAATATCATATCGGAGTGAGGAAAGGATATAGAATCCATCACCAATTTCACCAAATATCTGAATCAGAGTAAACCCTTCTGTGGGAGATCACTCAACTGAAGATAGTCAGACTTCGGTTGATAATCTCGCAGAGAATATTTAAAGTCATTGTACTTCGATTAACTGAGGAATACCCAAAAATGTTCAACTATAATTAAACGTGAACAAACTTAAAGTATTTCTTCAAAGTATAAAATTTTTGAACTTCGATTAATTAACGAATACCAAAGAATGTTCAACTATAAATTGAATGTGAACAAACTTTAAATATTATTTCGGAGTATAAAACTTCTGAACTCCGATTAATTAACGAATACCAATCGGAGTATAAAACTTCTGAACTCCGATTAATTAACGAATACCAATTGGAGTATAAAACTTCTGAACTCCGATTAATTAACGAATACCAATCGGAGTATAAAACTTCTGGACTCCGATTAATTAACGAATACCAATCGGAGTATAAAACTTCTGAACTCCGATTAATTAACGAATACCAATCGGAGTATAAAACTTCTGGACTCCAATTAATTAACGAATACCAATCAGAGTATAAAACTTCCGAACTCCGATTAATTAACGAATACCAATCGGAGTATAAAACTTTTGAACTCCGATTAATTAACGAATACCAAAGAATGTTCAACTATAAATTAAATGTGAACAAACTTTAAATATTATTTCGAAGTAGAAAACTTCTGAACTTCGATTAATTAACGAATACCAAAGAATGTTCAACTATAAATTAAACGTGAACAACTTTAAAGTATTACTTCGAAGTAGAAAACTTTGAAACCTTTTTATGACTTCTGAGTGATCTTTCTGCTTTATTTTCAGCTTGTTAGCTAGCTCGCAGAGTTTCTGCTGCTTCTCCTCAATCTGCTTCATGATTCCAACATTTTGTTCAGGTAAATATTTCTCGGTATGTGAACAGACAACTGGAAACCTAATATCTGGCTCACAGTGACCCACAGGGAAAATTCCATTAATTATTATGCCTCCATCTAGTGATACTGCACCTCCAGTTATGCAAGAGCTAGCCTTATTCATGTCTTCCCTAGACTTATAGACTTGAAGCTCTCCAAACAGGCGATAGAATAATGTCTCACAAAGACCATGGCCATAAGGAGTCTTCCAATTCCAATGATTGACATCAGGGTCTATCAAATTAACGGCATAACCCATAAAGCCTGCGGGAGACTTTCCATTCGATAAGGTTGGGTTTGGCAAACATAGTATCCTCCGAGAGTCATCATTAACCTCCCCTGCATATGGCCTGCCACACAAAATTCTGATGTTGTCTCAACAATTTGATGATTGTTTTTGTCAGAATACATTATTGTTAGTAGCAAGCTTATAAAACAGCAACAGCAGTACCACTCTTGTGAGCAATCTGTTCAATGACCCAATCCTTTTCAGAAGTACATTTCTGATCATGAGAATCATCAAGATCCATGCTAGCAGCAGAGAGCATAAAATCTTTGATGACAGCAGACACATCATGGATATGAAATCTATCATCAATTTTACCAAATATCTGAATCGGAGTGAGGAAAGGATATAGAATCCACCTCCACCCATTTCACCGAATATTTGAATCGGAGTAAATCCTTCTGTGGGAGATCACTCAACTGAAGATAGCCAGACTTCGGTTGATAATCTCGCAGAGGATATTTAAAGTCTTTGTACTTCGATTAACTGACGAATACCCAAGAATGTTCAACTATAAATTAAACGTGAACAAACTTTAAACTATTACTTTGAAGTATAAACAACTGAACTTCGATTATTTAACGAATACCAAAGAATGTTCAACTATAAATTAAACGTGAACAGACTTTGAAGTATTACTTCGAAGTATATTTATTTCGAAGTGAAGCATTTCTGAACTTCGATTAATTAACGAATATCAAAGAATTACTTCGAAGTATATTAAAGTATTATTTCGAAGTATAAAACTTCTGAACTTCGATTATTTAACGAATACCAAAGAATGTTCAACTATAAATTAAACGTGAACAAACTTTGAAGTATTACTTCGAAGTATATTTATTTCGAAGTGAAGCATTTCTTAACTTCGATTAATTAACGAATATCAAAGAATTACTTCGAAGTATATTAAAGTATTATTTCGAAGTATAAAACTTCTGAACTTTGATTATTTAACGAATACCAAAGAATGTTCAACTATAAATTAAACATGAACAAACTTTGAAGTATTACTTCGAAGTATATTAAACTTTTTAACTTCGATTATTTAACAAATACCAAAGAATGTTCAACTATAAATTAAACGTGAACAAACTCTGAGTATTACTTCGAAGTATAAAAGTTTTGAGGAATCTAAACAAGTAAATAACTTGAAGATTATAAATGAAACTTATTAACTTGTGCCATTAACGAACAAGTATAAACTTGAATTTCAGCACCAAGTTTTAAGTTTAACTGAAAACATAAATATTTGAATAAAATATGTAAACAATAGTTATACATAATATTTCTTCAAATAATCTGAGTACCGTGGATTTAGGAAGAATTTTCGCTGATAAGGCTGAGCGTATTCCCCGCTGCGCAGTGGCCAACCGTTTTTGAAGTGGTCAGAGCTGAAACTCAAATAAAATATTTTATTTTTTTTTATTATTTTTTTTTGTCTTATTTGAAAGTAAGGTTGTTCATCTTTTATAAACTCCGTCAGCAATTCTCTTCTTTTCAAAAATTAAATAATTTTTGCAATCAAATCAGTACTCCGTACTTCTCTTTTTGAGAGAACAACCACTTTTTTATATATACCGAATTAGTACTTTGTACTTCTTTTTTTTAAGAGAACAACCACTTTTTTATATTATATATATATATATATATTTTTTTTAATAGATCGTGAGTCGAAGTTGACTATCTTTCAACTCAGTTGCCTTGGCCAACCTGCTTCTCCATTTTGAACATTTCTCCAATTGTTCGGGGACATCGGAGTGCGAACTTGATACGCGAAAATCGTATCACTTTTTTAGCATGTTTTTATGTATGAATTTGGGTGAAATCGAGAGTAATTTGATCTTGATTGTTCGTTATTCACTTAATTTCACAGTTTTTATGATTTTGGAAGTGTCATGTGAAAAGTAGACGAAAACAGCAAATTTTGGGGCAAAAACGCAATTTTTGGAAATGTTGACTCGGTCAAAGGGTCGGGACGGGCATCCAGAACCCGGGACGGGCGTCCCGACCAAGTCAAGGCACCTGGACGGGCGTCCAGGTCCCGGGACGGGCGTCCCGACCTGGTCAACTGACCAGGACGGTCGTCCCGAGCCGCCAGAAGCTGTCCCACATCGAGTTTTTCAGAGATTTTCACTCCGGGAAGCTGCTATAAATACCCCAGGCCTCCAGTAGTTGAATTCATTCCTCTCCACTCGATCTGAGTCATTTAGTGGTGTCCAGTGTACAATTCCCTAGTACACAACTCACTCAGAGACTCGGATCTCAGTTTTCTTTCTTATTAGTGTTTTGTTTTAGTTTCTGAGAAATAGTCTCAGATCTTAGGTTTCTATAGATAGGTTCGTTTCTGGTATTCATAGAATACCCGGGATTTCGTTAGGAGATCCTAAGAGGGCTCTAGGCATTCGAAGAGTCAGTCCACAGGGCTGGGCTTAAGCTGGGTATTAAGGTAAAGCCCAGTTACTAGGCTGAGGAAGCGTCCTCCGAAGGTTCTGGTGAGCAGAGTCAGAGCGAGCAATACGACATATACAGCAGTACGCTCCGTCGGCGAGACTACGTAAAGGGTGATTTCTTTATGGCATCAGTCCCCATGTCCCTCTCTTATATGTTGTTATTGTTTTGTTCTAAATACATATTATGAATACGAGATTACGATGTTTATGAATAGTTGTTTTATATGTTGACGTTATTATGTTTTTCCAGAAATAGCCACCTGCTAAATATTCACTATGTCTGCATGTTTAATGTGCTCTTTTAAACTAAAGTTAGGGTTATAGACAATTCCTAACCACAGTCTAATCATAACCTGTTTAATTTAACAGGCATCAATTAGTATTGGTGTCTGCCATGCTAGATAAAATAACATGTTGAACACCCTGCCTGTTAAAGTAGTCTAGGTAGGGGCCGAGCTGAGTCCGATTATGCCGGCAGCTAGGGCAAGCGGTATGATCCCCGAAGTGACATAGGGCTTTCATGGATGCCTTCGTCCCGAACCGTGAGTAGGGCCGTCATTAAGGTAGGGCGGTTTATTAGAGACCTCAGATGTGGTACGCCTTTAGACACAGAACATAGTTGCAATTCAGGCTAAGATATATCTAAAATACTCGAATATAGGTCAAACAACATATAGGAACAGTATAACATAGAATCAGGACTCATCTATAAAACACTTCTAGGTTTAATTAGACTGAAACCTAGTGGAGAATGAATCACCCTCTCATCAAAGTATTTGATGAAGATTGCATAACTGGATTATAAGATAGGAGTTAGGATAAAAGGCTAGTTACTACTAAGCCGTTGCCACTTCCCTAGGAGTACGATATTTATTTAATAAAATCGTAGATACTTTCCAACAGACTAGCTACACGATAGGTACTCTGCCTTAGGTTCTGGCTGATTAAGTGACACCATAGAGACTAAATGTGACAATTAGTCAATCACAGTCCTTAATTATTCATAATCAACATAGGGTAAAATAACACCTATTTAGCACATCGGTCGGAAATAACCATCAGATTTTTGGTGCCGTTGCCGGGGAAATATCATAATGAATTTAGGACTCCTGATCAAAATTCTAGACACTGATCAAAATTCTAGATACTTATGATAGGTAGCGGTAGTAACCTAGACCTTAGACCTAACACTTGTTTTATGCTAGTTAGACAATCAATTTCCGAAATATAGGATTATCATAACTAATTAATTTTAGATAATATCTGAAATTAAGACACTTAGGATAATCAAATTTTAGAAAATCATTCTAAAACCATATTGAGGAAAATTAACTGCTTCGAAAAAAAAAGAGAAATTTTTTTTTTTAAAATTTAAAATCTCAAAAAGAATGTATCTTTCTTGCTCAACGGTGAGTCGTTCCTTTTCCCTATCTCTTGTTTTTTTGTTTTCTTAGTTGCTCTTTTTCGTGTTTTTCTTCCTTTATTTAATTTCGAAGAAATAAAAATGGAAATGAGGACAAAATATATTTTCTTCTGAGTTGTAAAATGTTGGCTTACATTTTTTTCGGGAAGAAACTCTATTTTAGAATTTTCTTAGAATTATGCCGGCCTTATTAGGATGAGTTATGAAATAGTTTTTCCTTAATAGCCAGACCTTTGAATGTTCTATTGGAAAAAGGATGTTCCTTTTGTTTTGCTGATGATTGCATGAGAATTTTTAAAACCAAAAGGAATTATTGCACCCATTATGACATCACCTGATTGAAATCTGCTTTTTGAATGAATATGTGATGTAGTAAGAATTGTTTTAGACAGAAACATGATAAGAAAGTTCATGTATGATAAATCCTAATCTTATCTAGTCATGTCTAAAAACAATAGGTTACACTGATCACTCTGAGATGTCTGTGTTCAATAAAACTGATACTGAACCATAATTGATTAAGTTAGGTTTTATTGTTACCTGAGTTTGATATAGAAAGAAGGGGTAAGAAAAAGGGTTGAAAATCTAGAAAGCAAACCATTGGTCTAGATTAGAAAACCCCGAGTTAGAGGCTAGTGTAATACTAATAAATTTTTGGATGAAAACTTATTTGCATTGTTTGCTATGTATAATAATTCTCATTTGTGGTTTATTGCAAATTATCTAGTCACTGAATAAGTTCCAAGTGATATGACTTATCAGCAAAAGAAGAAATTCTTTGCTAATTTGAAATATTACTACTAGGCAGTTTCTCTTCTATTTCAAATTTTTGCAGATCAGTTGATCAGAAGATGTGTCTCAGAAGATGAAGGACACAAGATTTTGGAGCATTGCCCTAAAAGAATCTACGGGAGACCAATTGATGGCTATCAACACTGTCCAGAAAGTGTTGAAAGCAGGATCTTGTTGACCCACTATATTCAAGGATTTTGTATCTCTGATACAGTCTTGCGATGCTTGCCAAATAACATGTAACACATCCTTCAGAGATCATCTACCCCAACAAGGCACACAAAGTTTTACAATCTTTTGTTATCTGGGGGTATTCATTAAATCCTTTCTTTTTCTTTCCTTTGAAAATAATTACATCATAGTAGCCGTGGAACACTTTTCGAAAATAGCCTGAACCACAGGCATTACCTACTAATGATGTTAAAGTCATGTGCAGATTCTAGTTGTTTTCCAGATTCAGAGTGCCAATGTTTTAGGATGAAATGTTCAGCCTGTGTATCAAATCTGTGAAGTCTGCTAAGTACCACACTTTAGCAGGGATTGCTATGGAAATGACTGACCATTCCAAAAGAGGTAGGAGTAGGTTACTGCAGAATGCTGCTCCAATGGGAGACACATACAATCCCAACTAGAGGAATCATACGGGATTTAGCTGAGGAATAATTCGGAAGCTGGAAACTTTCAGAAGATACCACCACAGCAAAACCCCTACCTGCAGAATCAACAGATGAGATACTGGCAACAATTAAAACCAGACCAGTGCAAGCAAGTGATCTACCAAGAGGTAGCGAAGGGTCGAAGGATATAGAGGAATTTGGCGTTGTATCAGGAGCATAGTAATGGAGGAGCTTGCATCCTCTGCATACAATCAGCTGTGAGAAACTTCCCCAAGGAAGTCTCAAATACTTGGGCCCAGATCTATACAACTGGAGCCCCTACCACCACAGCTTCGCCAAAACTTCAGGTATCTTTTCTTCCATTCGAAACTTGCATGCAATACCTTCACTAACATTGGCAGGTAGGCACACCAATCCAAAGAAATCTCATTCCGAGACACGTTCCTTCTGGACACGTTGCTACGATTACGAGAAACTTTGCAGATGATTCGAGGAAACAGTCCTTGGGGCTTGAGTCATTCATCAGATGGATATGCCACTACCTAGAGCTCGACAATGAAGGATCGGAGCTGGCGTCATCCGTTCCAATATCTAGAGCTTGCAGAGTCAAGAACACCTCAACAATAGCACATGGCTAAGGTGAAGAGCCAATTGACAGATCAGAGAAGACCCTTCTACTCGCGACATGAAGGGAGTTTTTCTAATCCTCATATTCCTTTTATTTTATTTGTTTTGTGTTCTGTTTTGCTATCCTTCTTGTTTTGTTGCCTTATTTTCTCTCTTACCCTTAGTTAGTCGAATAAGTGTGGGGTAAGAGTTCTTTGTTTTGTTTTTGTTTCTTGTTTTCAAATAAGTGTGGGGTAGTTTAGATATGCATGAACACTGATGACAGTGTCAGACTTAAGTGTGGGGTAGCAGTGCACGGTGCACTGTAGCAGTTTGCAAAAATTTTCGCATGCTTTTGCTTGTTTTCCCCGTATTTTCACACCCTTCCAAAATTTTTCAAAATTTTTCCGTCTTTCAGACTTCTAAATGCAGTATGCTTGGCTAAACAATTGCTTACGTCTATGATATGTAGGTAGTATGTTATGGTTAGTAGAAGATAATTGATGACTACTGCTGAACTAATTGATTAGGAATAGGGAATTCCTGATAACTGAGCACAACTTTGTCTAGATTAGAGACCTCAACCAATTACCTTTTCAAGACTGAACTAGATGAAATTAGACCAGTTGTGGATGTTTTGACAATTAGATTGACTGGATGAGGCTCTGAGCTAAAAGTGAAAGGAAACAAAAGAAAGTTAATCAAATAAGGGTAGTTTGCCAGCGGCCTTCGTTACTCGAGCACCACTCCTTCGGGGAACTTAAAGCCTGATGCCCTAAGGTCGTGTAGATCTGGGAGTCATCGGAGTGGTACTCGCTACATGGGTAGTTGAAGTTGACGTGTTCTAAGCAGACTCAAAATACCCTAAATCTATAAAGAAAATAACTAAATGCTAAAATATTAAAAATCTGATCACCAAAGCTCAGAACTCAAAAAGTTGTCTGTTGTTAATATGTCTAGCGATAGGTCGAAGTGTTATCTGGTAGTAGTTAAGACAAGAGTACATTGTGTTGACTATCTGGTCTGGACTAGTACACACACTACACATCAGGAAGACCCTGTGACTAAGAAAAAGGTCCAAACTAGTTGTTGATTTGTTTTCTGCCTGATCATAACAAGCTACTAGAGACATTTGAGACCTTGTCATAACAACCTAACCAGACAGACCTGTATTAAGACTTGTTTGAAGAATTTTTGGAATAAAAACATGACTAGGAATTTAAGTAACTTCAGGTAGACTTTGCTTGAGGACAAGCAAAAAGCTAAGTGTGGGGTTATCTGATACTCGAAAATCGTATCACTTTTTTAGCGTGTTTTTATGTATGAATTTAGGTGAAATCGAGGGTAATTTGATCTTGATTGTTCGTTATTTACTTAATTTCATAGTTTTTATGATTTTGGAAGTGTCAGGTGAAAAGTAGACGAAAACAGCAAATTTTGGGGCAAAAACGCAATTTTTGGAAATATTGACTCGGTCAAAGGGTCGGGACGGGCGTCCCGAGCCGCCAGAAGCTGTCCCACATCGAGTTTTTCAGAGATTTTCACTCTGGGACGCTGCTATAAATACCCCAGGCCTCCAGCAGTTGAATTCATTCCTCTCCACTCGATCTGAGTCATTTAGTGGTGTCCAGTGTACAATTCCCTAGTACACAACTCACTCAGAGACTCGGATCTCAGTTTTCTTTCTTATTAGTGTTTTGTTTTAGTTTCTGAGAAATAGTTTCAGATCTTAGGTTTCTATAGATAGGTTCGTTTCTGGTATTCATGGAATACCCGAGATTTCGTTAGGAGATCCTAAGAGGGCTCTAGGCGTTCGAAGAGTCAGTCCACAGGGCTGGGTATTAAGGTAAAGCCCAGTTACTAGGCTGAGGAAGCGTCCTCCGAAGGTTCTGGTGAGCAGAGTCAGAGCGAGCAATACGACATATACAGCAGTACGCTCCGTCGGCGAGACTACGTAAAGGGTGATTTCTTTATGGCATCAGTCCTCATGTCCCTCTCTTATATGTTGTTATTATTTTGTTCTAAATACATATTATGAATACGAGATTACGATGTTTGTGAATAGTTGTTTTATATGTTGATGTTATTATGTTTTTCCGGAAATAGCCACCTGCTAAATATTCACTATATCTGCATGTTTAATGTGCTCTTTTAAACTAAAGTTAGGGTTATAGACAATTCCTAACCACGGTCTAATCATAACCTGTTTAGTTTAACGGGCATCAATTAGTATTGGTGATGCGATTCCAGTTGACGTACTAAATAGGTGTTATTTTACCCTATGTCGATTATGATTAATTAAGGACTGTGATTGACTAATTGTCACGTTTAGTCTTATGGTGTCACTTAATCAGCCAGAATCTAAGGCAGAGTACCTATCGTGTAGCCAGTCTATTGGAAAGTATCTACGATTTTACTAAGTTAATTATCGTACTCCCAGGGAAGTGGCAACGGCTTAGTAGTAACTAGCCTCTTATCCTAACTCTTATCTTATGATCCAGTTATGCAATCCTCATCAAATACTTTGATGAGAGGGTGATCCATTCTCCACTAGGTTCAAGTCTAATTAACCCTAGAAGTGTTTTAAAGATAAGTTCTGATTCTATGTTATACTGTTCCTATATGTTGATTGACCTATATTCGAGTGTTTTAGATATATCTTAGCCTGGAATGCAACTATGTTCTGTGTCTAAAGGTGTACCACATCTGAGTCTCTATGCTTCCGCCCCCTATCATTAAGGTAAACGGCCCTACTCACGGTACGAACAAAGACAGTTATGAAAGCCCTATGTCACTTTCGGGGATCACTCTGAAGGCTCTACTCAGCCTACCTAGACTACTCTAACAAGCCAGGTGTTCAGCATGTTATTTTATCTAGTATGGCAGACACCAATACTAATTGATGCCTGTTAAACTAAACAGGTTATGAATAGACCGTGGTTAGGAATTGTCTATAACCCTATTTTAGTTTAAAAGAAACTACATTAGACATGCAGACATAATGATTATTTAGCAGGTGGCTATTTCCGGAAAAACATAATAACTTCAACATACAAAACAACTATTCATAAAATCATAATCTGATATTCATAATTGATGTTTAGGACAAAGCAATAAAACATATAAGAGAGGGGTATGGGGACTGATGCCATAAAGAAATCACCCTTTACTTAGTCTCGCCTACAGAGCGTACTGCTGTATACGTCGTATTGCTCGCCCTGACTCTGCTCACCAGAACCTTCGGAGGACGCTTCCTCAGCCTAGTAACTGGGCTTTACCTTAATACCCAGCTTAAGCCCAGCCCTGTAGACTGACTCTTCGAACGCCTAGAGCTCTCTTAGGGTCTCCTAACGAAACCCCGGGTATTCTATGAATACCGGAAACGAACCTATCTATAGAAACCTAAGATCTGAGACTATTTCTCAGAAACTAAAACAAAACACTAATAAGAAAGAAAACTGAGATCCGAGTCTCTGAGTGAGTTGTGTACTGGAAAACTGTACACTGGAAACCACTTAATGACTCAGATCGAGTGGAGAGGGATGAATTCAACTACTGGAGGCCTGGGGTATTTCTAGCAGCTTCCCGGAGTGAAAATCTCTGAAAAATTTGATGTGGGACAGCTTCTGGCGGCTCGGGACGCCCGTCCTGATTCGTTGACCAGGTTCAGGACGCCCGTCCCGGTTCAGGACGCCCGTCCTGGTGGTTTGACTGGGTCGGGACGCCCATCCCGGACCTTTGACCGGGTCAACATTTCAAAAAATTGCATTTTTGCCCCAGAATTTGCTGTTTTCGTCTACTTTTCACCAGACACTTCCAAAATCATAAAAACCGTGAAATCAAGTAAATAGTAAACAATTAATGTCAATTTACTCTCAATTTCACATTAAAACATATATAAAAACATGCTAAAAATGTGATACAATTTTCGCGTATCAATTGGTGTCTACCATGCTAGATAAAATAACATGTTGAACACCCTGCCTGTTAAAGTAGTCTAGGTAGGGGCCGAGCTGAGTCCGATTATGTCGGCGGCTAGGGCAAGCGGTATGATCCCGAAGTGACATAGGGCTTTCATGGATGCCTTCGTCCCGAACCGTGAGTAGGGCCGTCATTAAGGTAGGGCGGTTTATTAGAGACCTCGGATGTGGTACACCTTTAGACACAGAACATAGTTGCAATTCAGGCTAAGATATATCTAAAATACTCGAATATAGGTCAAACAACATATAGGAACAGTATAACATAGAATCAGGACTCATCTATAAAACTCTTCTAGGTTTAATTAGACTAAAACCTAGTGGAGAATGAATCACCCTCTCATCAAAGTATTTGATGAAGATTGCATAACTGGATTATAAGCTAGGAGTTAGGATAAAAGGCTAGTTACTACTAAGCCGTTGCCACTTGCCTGGGAGTACGATATTTATTTAATAAAATCGTAGATACTTTCCAACAGACTAGCTACACGATAGGTACTCTACCTTAGGTTCTGGCTGATTAAGTGACACCATAGAGACTAAATGTGACAATTAGTCAATCACAGTCCTTAATTATTCATAATCAACATAGGGTAAAATAACACCTATTTAGCACATCGGTCGGAAATAACCATCAGAACTTCATCTTGAGTGCATGAGATCTCAATCCTCCTTCAAAACAAGCGATAACCGTATCTTGGTCTAAACCTTTGATCTCATCATAGATTCTCTTGAATCTTTCTAAATATTCCAAAAGTGGTTCACAGTCCGCTTGTTTGACATTTGTTAAGTCTCCCCTTGTTTTTGGAAGTTCGCCAGCAGTGTTGAATTTATCCAAAAACCTCTTTTCAAGAGTATACCAGGAGTCAACGCTGTTGGCCTTAAGTGAAGTGAACCATGTTAAAGCCTTCTCGGTCAGAGTGCTAGGAAAGGCTTTACACAATATTGCTTCGTCACTTGTGATGAGGCCCATTGCCGATTTATATCGACAAATATGTTCCTGTGGCTTAGTCCTCCCATTATACAAAACGAACTGCGGAAGCTCCAATTTGGCATTTGGGAGAATATCCTTGATCCATTTTTCAAAGGGCCCCATTTCAAAGGCTTTTCGAATCATCTCCGCACCTTTTTTGATTGATTTTTGTTGTGTAATTCGCCTGGGTGTCAATTTCGGTATTGACCTGGTGGATGATGCTTGATAATTCGGTAGCATGTTGTGCTTCGATTTATGAGAATAATTTGGGGACAGCCTTGTCTGCGGTCTCCTCTTCTCATCACGAGCATATTGTCGAGATTCACCCACTTCACTCCTCTGAGGTGCTTTTAACGTTTCACCTCTCATTTTATATGATGTCTTATTTACATTCATCATATTGCAAGCATCATTTTGGAATCTACGAGATTGTACAAGTGGATTTCCCATTTGCGAACGTGCATGCTCGTGAGCGGGTGGTTTGGTTTGGAAATTCATAGGCGGCAATGCTTCGCCTGTGTTGATTGCTTCTTGTTGTAATCGATACCAATCATCCATCAATTTCTGACGTTTTTGCAATCTTTCAACTTCCAACTGTAAGCGCTGCACTTCGTCAGGAATTGGTACAACATGTGTTGATACTTCAGGAAAAACTGATTTTTGAGTTCTTTTCTCATTTAAAAACTCTCTCAAATCAGATATTGATTTCTGAGGTTTTGAGTCTGAAGCTGCCTTAGACGCGGCTTTAGATGTTGATTGGAATGATTTTTGATTTTGATTACTCATATTGGCTTTCACTATTTTTATTTTTGAATATCTGGAATAAGAAAATATTCTCAATCGATTCCCGGTAACGGAACCAAACTGATCGGGTAAAATTTGGCTCTGGTTGAGATTTGAGTGTTGTTGAATCTGGATTTGGTACTTGCAAAGAGAAAGTCACGCGACGGTGAGTTTCCGAAGATGACCCTCCGATGATTTTGTTAGAATAATGATTGTTTATGAAATAAACAAAGATAATGTGATAGAGCAAAGGATATTGGCGGAGTAAAGGTCTTCTGAAAGAGTAGAAGAATCCAAAAGTCCTTTATCTTCCTTTGTTCCTCCCTTTTATAGTAAGAAAACTTACCTTTTTACCTTTGGGGTAATTTTATTTTCATCATTACTTTGGTGAGTCACAGGACACCTGTTTGGGAGTGCATCATTACTAGATGAGTCATAAGACAGCTGTCTGGGAGTCCATCATAACTTGATGAGTCATAGGACACCTGTTTGCTTGCATCACCATTTCCCTTTGGAGATCAAACATACCTTGGGAGGTAATGAGGGAGTTGTGCTCCGTTATGTAGATTCGGAGTGCGGATCTGAGGAGTTTGGTACTCCGTTTATTGTGGGTCGTATTGTTAGTCGAAGTTCAATGTGTACAGTGTGTCTTGTACTCTGACTATCTCCACATTCCTTATACTCCGACTATTATTAAATCTTTTCAGTATCATTACTTGATGAGTCATCCGATTAATTACTTTCTTAGGACATTCAAGATCCTTCAAGAAAGTGTTGGATGTACGGTACTCCGCCACTCCACAAATATAGTATGTCTACTTATGGTGGCGGAGTGCGGAGCTTACAACAACTCATTATTTTTCCTTCAGTATCTTTGACTGGAGTGGTTTCGCCCTAGATCGAAGTGTAGTGCAAATTCACAATTAATCACACTTCGACTATCGGCTAATGACGTGGCGTGCTGCTAGGTTTTATTTCCTTTCAATATATATTCTATAACACACGGTAAAACATTATCATCCAAAAAGTAAAAGGAAAACTAAAGGAGAGATGAAACTAACAAAAATATTTATTAAATATTAATGAATTCATCACAAAAAGAATAATATATATATGTATGTAAGTAAGGACTGGTGATGGGAAAACAGAAACAGATATTTTAGAGTTGAAATGAATTAATTAGGCAAACAATTTTTGCAGTTGCTTTTAATGCGCGTCGGGTTTCAGTTAAATTTAGGCGAAGGATGTCGTGCGGATGCTGCAACCTGAAAACTGCATAAAGATTATTAGAATTACGATAATACCCTTTTTGTACCACATCTTGCTGCCTTTTCTCCTTACAGAAGGCATATATATATTGAGAGGTATGAAAATACCCTCACGCTGACAAGGCAAATGACACTAAGCATACGGGACTCACCGAGCCCACGTGTCCGTCCACCTGGCATGACTTGACATGCCCCACTTCGCTGACGCATCCAACTCTACCAGGGATGTCGTGGCCACTCCGCCTCGCCTCGTGCCGAAGTCACTACACATCAGTCACTTTGATCAAACTCACTAATCAACCACATTTCTGATGGTCAACGTTTGACTCCATAAAGGAGGATCACAGTCAAAGATTCCCCTAACAACTTACTAAAAGGGGGGATCTCATATCTTTCCCACAAAATCCGGTAACCATTAGATTTCACTAACAAATCACCTAAGCTACTTGACAAGGGTGGCTAAACCCCTATAAATACCACCCCCGTACAGGTAACGAGGGTAAGGCCAGATCACACTACTCATCTCTCTCTCATTATCTATCTTACAGTCAAATCATTGACTTAAGCATCGGAGGGTTTTACCGGAGACCTTCCACCCCCCGAATAAACTTTATTGTTTTGCAGGCCTAGCATTGCAAGACAACAATGCTTCTACGACACACAGATAATCAAGATACGGGTACTTGCAGAGAGAGAGAGACCATCAAACTACGTCGGATCACTGACACGTGGCATCAGACCATTTTTTGACAAATCAGTTTGGTTCCGTTACCGGGAATCGTAAAACACCTTACATTCACATTTCTGAAACTCAGAATGTCATGACGATCAAGTCAACGAAGGAGCCGCCCTGACACCATGGTCCCCATGTCTCACCATGAGACTCTCCGCGAGGCTCAATCCTCCATCCCCGACCGACCACAACCACGATCAGTCGTGGAACGCCTAGGCCCCCGCGGCTCACCCTGCAAATCGCCTGACTTACGTGAACACCTCAATGGAAAGTGGACTGATATGCATAAATCATATGACATTTTTAGCATGTTTTTAAGCATGATTTAGGGTGAAATTGAGGGCAAATTGGTCTTAATTGTTCATTATTAACTCAATTTCACAATTTTTATGATTTTGGAAGTGCCAGGTGAAAAGTAGAAGAAAATGGCAAATTTGGGGGTAAAAACGCAATTTTTCAGAAGTTCAGACTTCAGGGAGGGCATCCCGAATCAGGACAGGCATCCTGACCTGGTCAACATGTCGGGACTGCCGTCCAAGACTCGGGACGGCCGTCCAAGACTCAGGACGGCCGTCCTGACCTAGTCAACAGACCGGGACGGCCGTCCCGAACCAAAATTCCAAGTCCCACATCGAATTCTTGAAGAAAAATCACTCCAGAAAGCTGCTATAAATACCCCAGGCCTTCCTCAGTTGAAATCATCCCTCTCCACTCGATCTGAGTCATTTAGTGACTTCGATTGTACACTTTTCTCGAGTACATAAGTCACGGAGAGACTCGGGTTTAGTATAAGTTTTCTTTCTTTCTAGTTAGTGTTTCATTTTCTTAGATTCTGAGAAATAGTCTCAGATCTTAGGCTTCGATAGATAGGTTCATTTATGATATTCCTAGAATACCCTGGATTTCGTTAGGAGATTCTAAGAGGGCTCGAGGCATTCGAAGAGTCAGTCCACAGGGCTGGGCTTAAGCTGGGTATTAAGGTAAAGCCCAGTTACTAGGCTGAGGAAGCGTCCTCCGAAGGTTCTGTCGAGCAGAGTCGGGTCAAGCAGTACGACATATACAAGCAGTACGCTCCATCAGCAAGACTAAGTAAAGGGTGATTTCTTTATGGCATCAGTCCCCATGTCCCTCTCTTTATATGTTTGTATTGTGTTTGTCCAAATATCAATTATGAATACTGGATTATGGTTTTTATCAATATTTGTTTTATATGTTGAAGTGCTTATGATTTTTCGAAAATAGCCACCTGCTTAATATTCACTATGTCTGCATGTTTAATGTAGTTTCTTTTAAACTAAATTAGGGTTATAGACAATTCCTAACCACTGTCTATTCATAACCTGTTTAGTTTAATAGGCATCAATTAGTATTGGTGTCTGCTATATTAGATAAAATAACCTTCGGAACACCCTGTTTGTTAGAGTAGTCTAAGTAGGCTGAGTAGAGCGTTTATGCCGGCGTTAAGGGCCAGCAGCGTGATCCCCTAAGTGACATAGGGCTTTCATAGTTGACTTTTGCTTGAAACGTGAGTAGGGCCGTTTACCTTGGCGATGGGGCGGTTTATCAGATTACTTAGATGTGGTACACCTTTAGACTCAGAACATAGTTGCAATCCAGGCTAAGATGCATCTAAAATACTCGAAGATAGGTCAATCAACATGTAGGAACAGTATAACATAGAATCAGGACGTTATCTATAAAATTTAGGCTTAATTAGACTTAAATCTAGTGGAGAATGGATCACCCTCTCATCAAAGTTATTGATGAAGATTGCATAACTGGATCATAAGATAAGGGTTAGATTAAAAGGCTAGTTACTACTAAGTCGTTACCACTTCCCTGGGAGTACGATATTTAACTTAGTAAAATCGTAGATACTTTCCAACAAGACTAGCTACACGATAGGTACTCTGCCTTAGGTTCTGACTGATTAACTGACAATATAAAGACTAAACGTGACAATTAGTCAATCCCAATCCTTAATTACTCATAATCAACATAGGTTAAATCAACACCTATTTAGCATATCAGTCAGAAAAGCATCAGATTTTTGGCGCCGTTGCCGGGGAAATATCATAATGAACTTAGGATTCCTGATCAAAATTCTAGAGAATTATGATAGGTAACGGTAGTAACCTAGACCTTAGACCCAACACTTGTTTTATGCTAGTTAGACAATCAATTTCCGAAATATAGGGTTATCATAACTAATTAATTATAGATATTATCTGAAATTAAGACACTTAGGATAATCAAATTTTAGAAAATTATTCTAAAACCATATTGAGGGAATTTAACTGCTTTCTAAATTAAATATAAAAAGAAAAAAAATTTTAAATTTAAAACCCGAAAAAAAAATGTATTTTTCTTGCTCAATAGTAAGTTGTTCTTTTCCCTATCTCTTGTTCTTTTTTTTTAGTTGTTTTCTTAGTTGTACATTTGTTGCTCTTTTTCGAAGAAATAAAAATGGAAATGAGGATAAAATATATTTTCTTCTGAGTTGTAAAATTTTGGCTTAGATTTTTATTGGGAAGAAATTTCATTTCAGAATTTTCTTAGAGTCATGCCGACTTTATTAGGACGAGTTATGGAATAATTTTTCCTTAATAGCCAGACCTTTGAGTGTTCTATTGAAAAAAGGATGTTCCTTTTGTTTTGCTGATAATTGCATGAGATCTTTTAAACCAAAAGGAATTACTGCGCCCATTATGGCATCACCTGATTGAAATCTGCTTTTTGAATTAATATGTGATGTAATGATGTAGTAAGAATTGTTTTAGGACAGAAACATGATAAGAAAGTCCATATATGATAAATTCCGATCTTATCAAGTCTTGTCTAAAAACAATAGGTTACACTGATCACTCTGAGATATCTGTGTTCAATAAAACTAATGATGAACCATAATTGATTAAGTTAAGTTTTGTTGTTACTTGAATTTGATATAGAATGAAGGGATAAGAAGAAGGGTTGAAAATCTAGAAAGCAAACCATTTGTCTAGATTAGAAAACCCCGAGTTAGAGGCTATTGTAATACTGATAAATTTTTGGATGAAAACTTATTTGCATTGTTTGCTATGTATAATAATTCTCATCTGTGGTTTATTGTTGTTGCAAATTATCTAGTCACTGAATGGGTTCCAAGTAATATGACTTATCAGCAAAAGACGAAATTCTTTGCTGATTAGAAATATTACTACTGGGCAGATTTCTCTTCTATTTCAAATCTTTGCAGATCAGTTGATCAGAAGATGTATCTCGGAAGGCAAAGGCCACATGATTCTGAAGTATTGCAGGAATCTATGGGAGACCAATTAACTGCTATCAACACTGCCCGAAAAGTGTTGGAAGTAGAATCTTGTTGACCAACCATATTCAAGGATTTTGTATCTCTGATACAGTCCTGCGATGCTTGCCAAATAACAGGTAACACCTCTTCCAGAGATCGCCTACCCCAGCAAGGTATATAAAGTCTTGAAATCTTTAATATCTGAGGTATTGATTGAATCCTTTTCCCTTATTCCTTTGAAAATAATTACATCATAGTAGTCGTGTAACACTTTTCAAAAATGGCCTGAACCACAGGCATTACCTACTAATGATGTTAAAGTCATGTGCAGATTCTATGAGAAGTTGTTTTCCAGATTCAGAGTGCCAATGTCTTAGGAAGAAATGCTCAGTCTATGTATCAAATCTGTGAAGTCTGCCAAGTACCACACTTTAGCAGGGATTGCTATGGGAATGAAATACGAACCATTCCAAAAGAGGTAGGAGTAGGTTACTGCAGAATGCTACTCCAATGGGAAATGCATACAATCCCAGCTGAGGAATAATTTGGAAGCTAGAAACTTTCAAAAGATACCACCACAGCAAAAACCCTACCCGCAGAATCAACAGATGAGATACTGGCAACAATTAAAGTCAGACCAGTGCAAGCAAGTGATCTACCAAGTGATATCGATGGGTCGAGGGATATAGAGGAATTTGGCATTGTATCAGGAGCATAGAAATGGAGGAGCTTGCATCCCCTACATACAATCAGCTGTGAGAAACTTCCCCCGAGGAAGTCTCAAATACTTGGGCCCAGATCTACACCACTGGAGCCTCCTACCACCACGGCTTCGCCAAAGCTTCAGGTATTTTTTCTACCATTCGAAAATTGCATGCAATACCTTCACTGACATTGGCAGCTAGGCACACCAATCCAAAGAAGTCTCATTCCTAGACACGTTCCTTCTAGACACATTGCTACGATTACGAGGAACTTTGCAAATGATTCGAGGAAACAGTCCTTGGGGCTTGAGTCATTCATCAAATGGATAGGCCACTACCTGGAGCTCGACAATGAAGGATCGGAGCTGACGTCATCCGTTCCAGTATCTAGAGCTTACAGAGTCAAGGGCGCCTCAGCAATAGCACATGACTAAGGTGAAGAGCCAATTGAAAAATCAGAGAAGACCCTTCTGCTCGCGACATGAAAGGAGTTTTTCTAATCCTCATATGCCTTTACTTTTATTTTACTTTCTTTGTTTTGTGTTCTGTTTTGTTATTTCCATTATCCTTCTTGTTTTGTTGCTTTATTTTCTCTCTTACCCTTAGTTAGTCAAATAAGTGTGGGGTAAGAGTTCTCTGTTTTGTTTTTGTTTCTTGTTTTCAAATAAGTGTGGGGTAGTTTAGATATGCATGAACACTGAGGACAGTATCAGACTTAAGTGTGGGGTAGCAGTGCACGGTGCACGGTGCACTGTAGTAGTTGAGAAAATTTTTGCTTGTTTTCCCCGTATTTTCACACCCTTCCAAAAAAAATTCAAAATTTTTCATTCTTTCAGACTTCTAAATGCAGTATGATTGGTAAACATTTGTTGATGTCTATGATATGTAGGTAGAATGTTATGGTTAGTAGGAGACAACTAAGGACCATTTTGAACTTATTGATTAGAAATAGGGAATTCCTGATAACTGAGCACAACTTAGTCTGGATTAGAGACCTCATCCTATTACCTTTTCAAGACTTAACTAGATAAAATTAGACTTTTTGTGGATGCATTGACAATTAGAGTGACTAGATGAGACTCTGAGCTAAAAGTGAAAAGAAACAAAAGAGAGTTAATTGAATAAAGGTAGTCTGCCAGCGGCCTTCGCTACTCGAGCACCACTCCTTCGAGGAACTTAAAGCCTGATGCCCTAAGGTCGTGTAGGTCTGGGAGTCATCGGAGTGGGACTCGCTACATGGGCAGTTGAAGTTTACGTGTTCTAAGTAGACTCAAAATACCCTGAACCTATAAAGAAAATCAATAAATGCTAAATCATTAAAAATCTGATCACCAAGGCTCAGAACTCAGAAAGTTGTCTATTGTTAGTATGTCTAGCGACAGGGTCGAAGTGTTATCTGGTAGTAGTTAAGACGAGAGTATATTGTGTTGACTATCTGGTCTAGACTAGTACACACACTACACATCAGGAAGACCTTGTGACTGAGAGAAAAGTTCAACCTAGTTGTTAAGTTATTTTCTACTTGATTATAACAATCTACTAAAGACATTTGAGACCTTGTTGTAGCAACCTAACCAGTCAGACCTGTGTTAAGAATTGTCTGAATAATTTTTCGAATAAAAACATGACTAGGAAAATTAAGTGACTGCACATATGATTTAGAATCACTAGCTTCAGGTAGACTTTGCTTGAGGACAAGCAAAAAGCTAAGTGTGGGGTTATCTGATATGCATAAATCATATCACATTTTTAGCATATTTTTAGGCATGATTTAGGGTGGAATTGAGGGCAAATTAGTCTTAATTGTTCATTATTAACTCAATTTCACAGTTTTTATGATTTTGGAAGTGTCAAGTGAAAAGTAGAAGAAAATGGCAAATTTTTCAGAAGTTCGGACTTTGGGGATGGCGTCCCGAATCAGGACGGGCGTCCTGACCTGGTCAACAGGCCGGGACGGGCGTCCTGACCTGGTCAACAGGTCGGGACGGCAGTCCAGGACTCGGGACGGCCGTCCTGACCTGGTCAACAGACCGGGACGGGCGTCCCAATCTGGGACAGGTGCCCCGAACCAGAATTCCAAGTCCCACATCGAATTCATGAAGAAAAATCACTCCAGAAAGCTGCTATACATACCTCAGGCCTTCCTCAGTTGAAATCATCCCTCTCCACTCGATCTGAGTCATTTAGTGACTTCGATTGTACACTTTTCTCGAGTACATAAGTCACTGAGAGACTCAGGTTTAGTATAAGTTTTCTTTCTTTCTAGTTAGTGTTTCGTTTTCTTAGATTCTGAGAAATAGTCTCAGATCTTAGGCTTCGATAGATAGGTTCGTTTCTGGTATTCATAGAATACCTGGGATTTCGTTAGGAGATCCTAAGAGGGCTCGAGGCGTTCGAAGAGTCAGTCCACAAGGCTGGGCTTAAGGTGGGTATTAAGGTAAAGCCCAGTTACTAGGCTGAGGAAGCGTCCTCCGAAGGTTCTGTCGAGCAGAGTCGGGTCAAGCAATACGGTCCATCGGTGAGACTAAGTAAAGGGTGATTTCTTTATGGCATCAGTCCCCCTGTCCCTCTCTTTATATGTTTGTATTGTGTTTGTCCAGATATCAATTATGAATACTGGATTATAGTTTTATCAATATTTGTTTTATATGTTGAAGTGCTTATGATTTTCCGGAAATAGCCACCTGCTTAATATTCACTATGTCTGCATGTTTAATGTAGTTTCTTTTAAACTAAATTAGGGTTATAGACAATTTCTAACCACGGTCTATTCATAACCTGTTTAGTTTAACAGGCATCAATTAGTATTGGTGTCTGCCATATTAGATAAAATAACCTGCGGAACACCATGTTTGTTAGAGTAGTCTAAGTATGCTGAGTAGAGCGTTTATGCCGGCGTTAAGGGCCAGCAGCGTGATCCCCTAAGTGACATAGGGCTTTCATAGTTGACTTTTGCTCGAAACGTGAGTAGGGCCGTTTACCTTGGCGATGGGGCGGTTTATCAGATTACTCAGATGTGGTACACCTTTAGACTCAGAACATAGTTGTAATCCAGGCTAAGATGCATCTAAAATACTCGAAGATAGGTCAATCAACATGTAGGAACAGTATAACATAGAATCAGGACGTTATCTAGAAAACACTTTCAGGCTTAATTAGACTTAAACCTAGTGGAGAATGGATCACCCTCTCATCAAAGTTATTGATGAAGATTGCATAACTGGATCATAAGATAAGAGTTAGATTAAAAGGCTAGTTACTACTAAGCCGTTACCACTTCCCTGGGAGTACGATATTTAACTTAGTAAAATCGTAGATACTTTCCAACAAGACTAGCTACACGATAGGTACTCTACCTTAGGTCCTAACTGATTAAGTGACAATATAAAGACTAAACGTGACAATTAGTCAATCCCAGTCCTTAATTACTCATAATCAACATAGGGTAAATCAACACCTATTTAGCATATCAGTCGGAAACGCATCACGGACTACGGACAACGGACAGGCTGAGGAAGTCGAGGACCTGCGAAAGGAAATTGAGCAACTCCGAGCAGAGCGTGATCTTTCAAAACAATGGAAACAACTTCGCGCTGTATACCGTCGCCAAGGCCTTTCGCCTCCTCACTCCTCCGACGACGACCAAGATCCTGCCGAGAGCTGACCCCCGCAATCCCGAAACGGCGCGAGCCGGCAGACCAGGGCTAGAATAAAAAACCACTTCGCGCCATCAGCAAAGTTGGGGAGAGCCAGCCGTCCAGCCAGCCGAACAGAGAAAAGAGACGTCGTAACAGACACTGGTCGAAGTGAAATCGACGGGAACAAATTCCGGAGCCAACCTGGAAGGACGAGCCGAAGAAGAACCGATCAGCCTATGTTGGACCCTTTACGGAGTGGATCCACCGCACCATACAGGATCCGCAATTGAAAATACCCACATCCATCCAGTATACTGGTCAAAGCAAGCCCGAAGAGCACATTACCAGATACAAATCATCCATGGACCTCGTGACGACTGATGAAGCGATACTGTGCAAAGCCTTCCTCGGCACTCTGAGTTACAGAGCCATGGCCTGGTATTCTTCCCTGAAACCAGGTTCAATTGACTCCTGGCAGATGCTCGAAAAAGCCTTCGTGGATAAATTCAGTACAGCGGGAATAATCACCAAGACTAGAGGTGACCTCGCTAACGTCAAACAAAGGGATGATGAAACCCTGCTCGAGTACCTAGAGCGTTTCAAGAAGGTGCACGATGAGATCGACGGAATTACCCAAGACACAGCCATCACCTGCTTCGAGAGTGGCTTCCGATCAAAAATGCTGTACACGGAGATCCAACTCCGTAAGCCCGAGACCATCGGTGAAGTGTTCAGTGTTGCTCGAAAGGTTGCCCTCGCCAAAGGGAGCTCTCCGGGGTCGCACTACCGAAGAAAAGAAAGGCATAGAGAAGCATCCCCCCAGGCCGGCAAGGCAAGAACAGGATGCGAAGAACCGAAGCTGTCGCTCCGGCAAAGTCCAAGGAACACCTCATCGCCACCGTTAGGGAGAAGCTCGGAGTGAGAGAGCCCGCGTCGGCACGAACCTCCGGCCGATCTGCTCATGACAAGGTGAAGTTCTGCGGCTTCCACCAGGACTATGGGCACTCCACCGAGGACTGTTACCAGTTCAAGAAAATGATCGAAAGGCTAGCCCGAGAAGGGCAGCAGAAGGGGTGCGAGCCGAACAAACAGATCGTCTACCCTAGCAACGTACACAGAATGTTGCAACCTTTGATATCAGGGGTATTTCGAATCCTTTTCCTTTCTTCCTTTGACACTAATTACCTCATAGTAGTCGTGGAACACTTTTCGAAAATAGCCTGAACCACAGGCATTACCTACTAATGATGTTAAAGTCATGTGCAGATTCTAGTTGTTTTCCAGATTCAGAGTGCCAATGTTTTAGGAAGAAATGTTCAGCCTGTGTATCAAATCTGTGAAGTCTGCTAAGTATCACACTTTAGCAAGGATTACTATGGGAATGACTGACCATTCCAAAAGCGGTAGGAGTAGGTTACTGCAGAATGCTACTCCAATGGGAGACGCATACAATCCCCGCTAGAGGAATCATACGGGATTTAGCTGAGGAGTAATTCGGAAGTTGGAAACTTTCAGAGACACCACCACAGCAAAACCCACACTCGTAGAATTAATAGATGAGATACTGGCAGCAATTAAAGCAAGACCAGTGCAAGCAAGTGATCTACCAAGAGGTAACGAACGGTCGACAGATATAGAGGAATTTGGCTATCAAGAGCATAGCAATGGAGGAGCTTGCATCCCCTGCATACCAATCAGCTGTGAGAAACTTCCCCGAGGAAGTCTCAAATACTTGGGCCCAGATCTACACAACTGGAGCCCCTACCACCACGGCTTGGCCAAAGCTTCAGGTATCTTTTCTTCCATTCGAGACTTGCATGCAATACCTTTACTAACATTGGCAGGAAGGCACACAAATCCCAAGAAATCTCATTCCAAGACACGTTCCTCCTAGACACGTTGCTATGATTGTGAGAACTCTTACAAATGATTCGAGGAAGCAGTCCGTGGGGATCGAGCCATTCATCAAATGAATAGGCCACTACCTAGAACTCGACGATGAAGGATCGAAGCTGACGTCATCCGTTCTAGTATCTAGAGCTTACAGAGTCAAGAATGCCTCAGTAATAGCACATGGCTAAGGTAAAGAGCCAATTGACAGATCAGAGAAAACCCTTCTGCTCGAGGCAAGAAGGGAGTTTTTCTAATCTCATCTTGCTTTACTTTTATTTTCTTCATTTTTGTGTCTTGTTTTGTTGGTTGTTTTATTTTCTCTCTTACCCTTAGTTAGTCAAATAAGTGTGGGGTAAGAGTTTTCTATTTTGTTTTCATTTCTTCTTGTTTGCAAATAAGTGTGGGGTAGTTTAGCTATGCATGAACACTGAGGACAGTGTCAGACTTAAGTGTGGGGTAGCAGTGCACGGTGCACTGTAGTAGTCTGAGAAATTTTTCGCATGCTTTTGCTTGTTTTCCCCGTATTTTCACACCCTTCCAAAATTTTTTCAAAATTTTTCCGTCTTTCAGACTTCTAAATGCAGTATGCTTGGTTAAACAATTGCTTATGTCTATGATATGTAGGTAGAATGTTATGGTTAGTAGGAGATAATTGATGACTATTTTTGAACTTATTGATTAGGAGTAGGGAATTCCTGATAATTAAGAACAACTTAGTCTGGATTAGAGACCTCAACTAATTACCTTTTCAAAACTTAACTAGATAAAATTAGACCAGTTGCAGGATGCATTGATAATTGGAATGACTAGATGAGACTCTGAGCCAAAAGTGAAAAAGGAAAAAAATGAGCTAATTAAAATTGGGTAGTTTGCCAGCGGCCTTCACTACTCGAGCACCACTCCTTCGGGGAACTTAAAGCCTGATGCCCTAAGGTCGTGTAGATCTGGGAGTCATCAGAGTGGGACTTGCTACATGGGTAGTTGAAGTTGACGTGTTCTAAGCAGACTCAAAATACCCTAGAAAATCTATAAATGAAAGAAATCAATAAATGCTAAATGATAGAATCTGATCACCAAAGCTCAGAACTCAGAAAGTTATCTGTTGTCAGTGTGTCTAGCGATAGGTCGAAGTGTTATCTGGTAATAGTTAAGACAAGAGTTTATTGTGTTGACTATCTGGTCTAGACTAGTACACACACTACACATCAGGAAGACCTTATGACTAAGAGAAAAGTTCAACCTAATTGTTAAGTTACTTTCTGCTCAACCCTAACAAACTACTAGAGACATTTGAGACCTTGTCATAGCAACCTAACCAGTCAGACCTGTGTTAAGAATTGTCTGAAGAATTTTTGGAATAAAAACATGACTAGGAATGCACATATGATTTAGAATCACTAACTTCAGGTAGACTTTGCTTGAGGACAAGCAAAAAGCTAAGTGTGGGGTTATTTGATACGCGAAAATCATATACCTTTTTTAGCATGTTTTTATGTATGATTTAGGGTGAAATTGATAGGAAATCGATCTTAATTGATTATTATTTACTCAATTTCACAGTTTTTATGATTCTGGAAGTGTCAGGTGAAAATTAGACAAAAACAGCAAAATTTGGGGCAAAACGTAATTTTTGGAAATATTGAGTTAGTCAACGGGTCAGGACGGGCGTCCCGACCCAGTCAACCCGCCGGGACGGGCGTCCCGACCTAGTCAACAGATCAGGACGGGCGTCCCGAACCGCCAGGAGTTGTCCCACATCGAATTTTTCAGAGATTTTCACTCCAGGAAGCTGCTATAAATACCCCAGGCCTCCAGCAGTTGAATTCATTCCTCTCCACTCGATCTGAGTCATTTAGAGACTTCCAATGTACAATTCTCGAGTACACAAGTCACTGAGAGACTCGGGTTTCAGTTTCAGTTTTCTTGATTTCTTTAGTGTTTCGTTTTCTTAGTTTCTAAGAAATAGTCTCAGATCTTAGGCTTCTATAGATAGGTTCGTTTTTGGTATTCATAGAATACCGGGATTTCGTTAGGAGATCCTAAGAGAGAGATAGGGTGCGTGTTCTTAGTCTGATTAGGGCAATTTGCTTAAGCCCGGGATGTAAGGTAAAGCAATTGCTACTAGGTCTGAGGAGCGTTCTCCGAAGGCTCTACCGAGCAGAGTAGGATCGAGCAGTCAGAAGCATACAGGAGCTGCAGCGCCGGCTGGACCTGCATAGAGTGGTGATTACTTTATGACAGTGGGTCCCCTAGACGAGGTTCTGTATGTTTACGAATTGTTTTATCTAAATATTAATTTGAATATCAGATTATGATTTTTATGAATATCTGTTTTATATGTTGAAGTTGTCATGATTTTCCGGAAATGGCCACTTGCTTAAATATTCATTATGTCTGCATGTCTAATGTCGTTCTTTTAAACTGAAATTAGGGTTATAGACAATTTCTAACCACGGTCTATTCATAACCTATTTAGTTTAACAGGCATCAATTAGTATTGGTGTCTGCCATACTAGATAAAATAATCTACGGAACACCCTGTTGGTTGAAAGTAGTCTAGGTAGGCTGAGTAGAGTGTTATGACGGCGGTTATGAGACGAGCAGCATGACACCGAAGTGACATAGGGTACCGTTCATTGCTGACTTTAGTCCGAGCCGTGAGTAGGGTCGTTACCCTTAACGATGGGGCGGTAGCGTAGAAACTCAGATGTGGTAACCTTTAGACACAGAACATAGTTGCAATCCAGGCCAAGACATGTCTAAAATACTTGAAGATAGGTCAATCAACATTTAGGAACAGTATAACATAGAATCAGGACATTATCTATAAAACACTTTTAGGCTTAATTAAACTTAAACCTAGTGGAGAATGGATCACCCCTCTCATCAAAGTTATTGATGAAGATTGCATAACTGGATCATAAGATAGGAGTTAGGATAAAGGCTAGTTACTACTAAGCCGTTTCCACTTCCCTGGGAGTACGATATTTAAATTAATAAAATCGTAGATACTTTCCAACAGACTAGCTACACGATAGGTACTCTGCCTTAGGTTCTGGTTGATTAAGTGACAATAATTGAATGCTAAGTGACAGTTAGTAAGACTCAGCCCTTAAATACTCATAATCGACATAGGTAAATAAAGCCTATCTTTTAGCATACCAATCGGAACGCATCAGATTTTTGGCGCCGTTGCCGGGGAAATATCATAATGAATTTAGGACTCCTGATTAAAATTCTAGACACTGATCAAAATTCTAAATACTTATGATAGGTAACGGTAGTAACCTATACCTTAGACCCAACACTTGTCTTATGCTAGTTAGACATTCAGTTTCCGAAATATAGGGTTATCATAACTAATTAATTTTAGATATTATCTGGAATTAAGACATTTAGGATAATCAAATTTTAGAAAATCATTATAAAACCATATTAAGGAAATTTAACTGCTTTCGAAAAAAAAAGGAAAAAAAATTTAAAATTTAAAAACCGAAAAAAATGTATTTTTCTTGCTCAATGGTAAGTTGTTCTTTTCCCCATCTCTTGTTCTTTCTTAATTTTTTTCTTAGTTGCTCTTTTTCGTGTTTTTCTTCTCTTATTTAATTTCGAATAAAAATGGAAATGAGGATAAAATATGTTTTCTTCTGAGTTGTAAAATTTTGGCTTAGATTTTTATTCGGAAGAAACTCCATTTTAGAATTTTCTTAGAGTCATACCGGCTTTATTAGGACGAGTTATGAAATAATTTTTCCTTAATAGCTAGACCTTTGAATGTTCTATTGAAAAAAAAAAGGATGTTCGTTTTGTTATGTTGATAATTGCATGAGATCTTTTAAACCAAAAGGAATTACTGCACCCATTAGGGCATCACCTGATTGAAATCTGCTTTTTGAATGAATATGTGATGTAATGATGTAGTAAGAATTGTTTTAGGACAGAAAGATGATAAGAAAGTTCATGCATGATAAATTCCGATCTTATCTAGTCTTGTCTACAAACAATAGGTGACACTGATCACTCCAAGATATTTGTGTTCAATAAAACTAATGTTGAACCATACTTGATTAAGTTAAGTTTTATTGTTACTTGAACTTGATATAGAGAGACGGGATAAGAAAAAGGGCTAAAAATCTAGAAAGCAAACCTTTGGGCTACATTAGAAAACCCTGAGTTAGAAGCTATTGACGAGACAGTAGTATCTGATAAACTTCTGAATGAGAAATTATTTGCTATGAATAATGATTCTCCCCCGTAGTTTACTGATATTACTAATTATATAGTTGCTAATTATTCCCAAGTGATATGACTTATCAACAAAAGAAGAAATTCTTTGTTGATTTAGAATGTTACTACTAGGGAGATCCGTTTTTCTATTTTGAATCATTGCAGGGTAAGTGATCAGAAGACGTATCTCAGAAGACGAAGGACACAAGATTTTGGAGCATTGCCCTAAAGAATCTACGGGAAACCAATTGACTACTATCAACAATGTCCGGAAAGTGTTGAAAGCAGGATCTTGTTGACCCACCATATTCAAGGATTTTGTATCTCTGATACAGTCCTGCGATGCTTGCCAAATAATAGGTAACACATCTTCCAGAGATCGTCTACCCTAGCAACGTACACAGAATGTTGCAACCTTTGATATCAGGGGTATTTCGAATCCTTTTCCTTTCTTCCTTTGACGCTAATTACCTCATAGTAGTCGTGGAACACTTTTCGAAAATAGCCTGAACCACAGGCATTACCTACTAATGATGTTAAAGTCATGTGCAGATTCTAGTTGTTTTCCAGATTCAAAGTGCCAATGTTTTAGGAAGAAATGTTCAGCATGTGTATCAAATGTGTGAAGTCTGCTAAGTATCACACTTTAGCAAGGATTGCTATGGGAATGACTGACCATTCCAAAAGAGGTAGGAGTAGGTTACTGCAGAATGCTACTCCAATGGGAGACGCATACAATCCCCGCTAGAGGAATCATACGGGATTTAGCTGAGGAGTAATTCGGAAGCTGGAAACTTTCAGAAGACACCACCACAGCAAAACCCACACTCGTAGAATTAATAGATGAGATACTGGCAGCAATTAAAGCAAGACCAGTGCAAGCAAGTGATCTACCAAGAGGTAACGAACGGTCGACAGATATAGAGGAATTTGGCTATCAGGAGCATAGCAATGGAGGAGCTTGCATCCCCTGCATACCAATCAGCTGTGAGAAACTTCCCCGAGGAAGTCTCAAATACTTGGGCCCAGATCTACACAACTGGAGCCCCTACCACCACGGCTTGGCCAAAGCTTCAGGTATCTTTTCTTCCATTCGAGACTTGCATGCAATACCTTTACTAACATTGGCAGGAAGGCACACAAATCCCAAGAAATCTCATTCCTAGACACGTTCCTCCTGGATACGTTGCTATGATTGTGAGAACTCTTACAAATGATTCGAGGAAGCAGTCCGTGGGGATCGAGCCATTCATCAAATGAATAGGCTACTACCTAGAACTCGACGATGAAGGATCGAAGCTGACGTCATCCGTTCCAGTATCTAGAGCTTACAGAGTCAAGAATGCCTCAGCAATAGCACATGGCTAAGGTAAAGAGCCAATTGACAGATCAGAGAAAACCCTTCTGCTCGAGGTAAGAAGGGAGTTTTTCTAATCTCATCTTCCTTTACTTTTATTTTCTTCATTTTTGTGTCTTGTTTTGTTGGTTGTTTTATTTTCTCTCTTACCCTTAGTTAGTCAAATAAGTGTGGGGTAAGAGTTTTCTATTTTGTTTTCATTTCTTCTTGTTTGCAAATAAATGTGGGGTAGTTTAGCTATGCATGAACACTGAGGACAGTGTCAGACTTAAGTGTGGGGTAGCAGTGCACGGTGCACTGTAGTAGTCTGAGAAATTTTTCGCATGCTTTTGCTTGTTTTCCCCGTATTTTCACACCCTTCCAAAAGTTTTTCAAAATTTTTCCGTCTTTCAGACTTCTAAATGCAGTATGCTTGGTTAAACAATTGCTTATGTCTATGATATGTAGGTAGAATGTTATGGTTAGTAGGAGATAATTGATGACTATTTTTGAACTTATTGATTAGGAGTAGGGAATTCCTGATAATTGAGCACAACTTAGTCTGGATGAGAGACCTCAACCAATTACCTTTTCAAAACTTAACTAGATAAAATTAGACCAGTTGCAGGATGCATTGACAATTGGAATGACTAGATGAGACTCTGAGCCAAAAGTGAAAAAGGAAAAAAATGAGCTAATTAAAATAGTGTAGTTTTCCAGCGGCCTTCACTACTCGAGCACCACTCCTTCGGGGAACTTAAAGCCTGATGCCCTAAGGTCGTGTAGATCTGGGAGTCATCAGAGTGGGACTTGCTACATGGGTAGTTGAAGTTGACGTGTTCTAAGCAGACTCAAAATACCCTAGAAAATCTATAAATGAAAGAAATCAATAAATGCTAAATGATAGAATCTGATCACCAAAGCTCAGAACTCAGAAAGTTATCTGTTGTCAGTGTGTCTAGCGATAGGTCGAAGTGTTATCTGGTAATAGTTAAGACAAGAGTTTATTGTGCTGACTATCTGGTCTAGACTAGTACACACACTACACATCAGGAAGACCTTATGACTAAGAGAAAAGTTCAACCTAGTTGTTAAGTTACTTTCTGCTCAACCCTAACAAACTACTAGAGACATTTGAGACCTTGTCATAGCAACCTAACCAGTCAGACCCGTGTTAAGAATTGTCTGAAGAATTTTTGGAATAAAAACATGACTAGGAATGCACATATGATTTAGAATCACTAACTTCAGGTAGACTTTGCTTGAGGACAAGCAAAAAGCTAAGTGTGGGGTTATCTGATACGCGAAAATCATATACCTTTTTTAGCATGTTTTTATGTATGATTTAGGGTGAAATTGATAGGAAATCGATCTTAATTGATTATTATTTACTCAATTTCACAGTTTTTATGATTTTGGAAGTGTCAGGTGAAAATTAAACTAAAACATCAAATTTTGGGGCAAAAACGCAATTTTTGGAAATATTGACTTAGTCAACGGGTCAGGACGGGCGTCCCGACCCAGTCAACCCGCCGGGACGGGCGTCCCGACCTGGTCAACAGATCAGGACGGGCGTCCCGAACGGCCAGAAGTTGTCCCACATCGAATTTTCAGAGATTTTCACTCCAGGAAGCTGCTATAAATACCCCAGGCCTCCAGCAGTTGAATTCATTCCTCTCCACTCGATCTGAGTCATTCAGAGACTTCCAGTTTACAATTCTCGAGTACACAAGTCACTGAGAGAGTCGGGTTTCAGTTTCAGTTTTCTTTCTTTCTTTAGTGTTTCGTTTTCTTAGTTTCTGAGAAATAGTCTCAGATCTTAGGCTTCTATAGATAGGTTCGTTTTTGGTATTCATAGAATACCGGGATTTCGTTAGGAGATCCTAAGAGAGAGATAGGGTGCGTGTTCTTAGTCTGATTAGGGCAATTTGCTTAAGCCCGGGATGTAAGGTAAAGCAATTACTACTAGGTATGAGGAGCGTTCTCCGAAGGCTCTACCGAGCAGAGTTTGATCGAGCAGTCAGAAGCATACAGGAGCTGCAGCGCCGGCTGGACCTGCATAGAGTGGTGATTACTTTATGATAGTGGGTCCCCTAGACGAGGTTCTGTATGTTTACAAATTGTTTTATCTAAATATTAATTTGAATATCAGATTACGATTCTTATGAATATCTGTTTTATATGTTGAAGTTGTCATGATTTTCCGGAAATGGCCACCTGCTTAAATATTCATTATGTCTGCATGTCTAATGTCGTTCTTTTAAACTGAAATTAGGGTTATAGACAATTCCTAACCACGGTTTATTCATAACCTATTTAGTTTAACAGGCATCAATTAGTATTGGTGTCTGCTATACTAGATAAAATAATCTGCGGAACACCCTGTTGGTTGAAAGTAGTCTAGGTAGGCTGAGTAGAGTGTTATGCCGGCGGTTATGAGACGAGCAGCATGACACCGAAGTGACATAGGGTACCGTTCATTGCTGACTTTAGTCCGAGCCGTGAGTAAGGTCGTTACCCTTAACGATGGGGCGGTAGCGTAGAAACTCAGATGTGGTAACCTTTAGACACAGAACATAGTTGCAATCCAGGCCAAGACATGTCTAAAATACTTGAAGATAGGTCAATCAACATTTAGGAACAGTATAACATAGAATCAGGACATTATCTATAAAACACTTTTAGGCTTAATTAAACTTAAACCTAGTGGAGAATGGATCACCCTCTCATCAAAGTTATTGATGAAGATTGCATAACTGGATCATAAGATAGGAGTTAGGATAAAGGCTAGTTACTACTAAGCCGTTTCCACTTCCCTGGGAGTACGATATTTATATTAATAAAATCGCAGATACTTTCCAACAGACTAGCTACACGATAGGTACTCTGCCTTAGGTTCTGGTTGATTAAGTGACAATAATTGAATGCTAAGTGACAGTTAGTAAGACTCAGTCCTTAATTACTCATAATCGACATAGGTAAATAAAGCCTATCTTTTAGCATACCAATCGGAACGCGTCAGATTTTTGGCGCCGTTGCCGGGGAAATATCATAATGAATTTAGGACTCCTGATTAAAATTCTAGACACTGATCAAAATTCTAAATACTTATGATAGGTAACAGTAGTAACCTATACCTTAGACCCAACACTTGTCTTATGCTAGTTAGACAATCAGTTTCCGAAATATAGAGTTATCATAACTAATTAATTTTAGATATTATCTGGAATTAAGACATTTAGGAAAATCAAATTTTAGAAAATCATTATAAAACCATATTAAGGAAATTTAACAGCTTTCGAAAAAAGAAAGGAAAAAAAATTTTAAAATTTAAAAACCGAAAAAAATGTATTTTTCTTGCTCAATGGTAAGTTGTTCTTTTCCCCATCTCTTGTTCTTTCTTAATTTTTTTCTTAGTTGCTCTTTTTCATGTTTTTCTTCTCTTATTTAATTTCAAATAAAAATGGAAATGAGGATAAAATATGTTTTCTTCTGAGTTGTAAAATTTTAGCTTAGATTTTTATTCGGAAGAAACTCCATTTTAGAATTTTCTTAGAGTCATACCGGCTTTATTAGGACGAGTTATGAAATAATTTTTCCTTAATAGCTAGACCTTTGAATGTTCTATTGAAAAAAAAAGGATGTTCCTTTTGTTATGTTGATAATTGCATGAGATCTTTTAAACCAAAAGGAATTACTGCACCCATTAGGGCATCACCTGATTGAAATCTGCTTTTGAATGAATAGTGATGTAATGATGTTAAGAATTGTTTTAGGACAGAAAGATGATAAGAAAGTTCATGCATGATAAATTCCGATCTTATCTAGTCTTGTCTAGAAACAATAGGTGACACTGATCACTCCAAGATATCTGTTGTTCAAAAAACTAATGCTGAACCATACTTGATTAAGTTAAGTTTTATTGTTACTTGAACTTGATATAGAAAGACGGGATAAGAAAAAGGGCTAAAAATCTAGAAAGCAAACCTTTGGGCTAGATTAGAAAACCCTGAGTTAGAAGCTATTGACGAGACAGTAGTATCTGATAAACTTCTGATTGAGAAATTATTTGCTATGAATAATGATTCTCCCCCGTAGTTTACTGATATTACTAATTATATAGTTGCTAATTATTCCCAAGTGATATGACTTATCAACAAAAGAAGAAATTCTTTGTTGATTTGGAATGTTACTACTAGGGAGATCCGTTTTTCTATTTTGAATCATTGCAGGGTAAGTGATCAGAAGACGTATCTCAGAAGACGAAGGACACAAGATTTTGGAGCATTGCCCTAAAGAATCTACGGGAAACCAATTAACTACTATCAACAATGTTCGGAAAGTGTTGAAAGTAGGATCTTGTTGACCCACCATATTCAAGGATTTTGTATCTCTGATACAGTCCTGCGTTGCTTGCCAAATAATAGGTAACACATCTTCCAGAGATCGTCTACCCTAGCAACGTACACAGAATGTTGCAACCTTTGATATCAGGGGTATTTCGAATCCTTTTCCTTTCTTCCTTTGACACTAATTACCTCATAGTAGTCGTGGAACACTTTTCGAAAATAGCCTGAACCACAGGCATTACCTACTAATGATGTTAAAGTCATGTGCAGATTCTAGTTGTTTTCCAGATTCAGAGTGCCAATGTTTTAGGAAGAAATGTTCAGCCTGTGTATCAAATATGTGAAGTCTGCTAAGTATCACACTTTAGCAAGGATTGCTATGGGAATGACTGACCATTCCAAAAGAGGTAGGAGTAGGTTACTGCAGAATGCTACTCCAATGGGAGACGCATACAATCCCCGCAAGAGGAATCATACGGGATTTAGCTCAGGAGTAATTCGGAAGCTGGAAACTTTCAGAAGACACCACCACAGCAAAACCCACACTCGTAGAATTAATATATGAGATACTGGCAGCAATTAAAGCAAGACCAGTGCAAGCAAGTGATCTACCAAGAGGTAACGAACGGTCGACAGATATAGAGGAATTTGGCTATCAGGAGCATAGCAATGGAGGAGCTTGCATCCCCTGCATACCAATCAGCTGTAAGAAACTTCCCCGAGGAAGTCTCAAATACTTGGGCCCAGATCTACACAACTGGAGCCCCTACCACCACGGCTTGGCCAAAGCTTCAGGTATCTTTTCTTCCATTCGAGACTTGCATGCAATACCTTTACTAACATTGGCAGGAAGGCACACAAATCCCAAGAAATCTCATTCCTAGACACGTTCCTCCTGGACTCGTTGCTATGATTGTGAGAACTCTTACAAATGATTCGAGGAAGCAGTCCGTGGGGATCGAGCCATTCATCAAATGAATAGGCCACTACCTAGAACTCGACGATGAAGGATCGAAGCTGACGTCATCCATTCCAGTATCTAGAGCTTACAGAGTCAAGAATGCCTCAGCAATAGCACATGGCTAAGGTAAAGAGCCTATTGACAGATCAGAGAAAACCCTTCTGCTCGAGGCAAGAAGGGAGTTTTTATAATCTCATCTTCCTTTACTTTTATTTTCTTCATTTTTGTGTCTTGTTTTGTTGGTTGTTTTATTTTCTCTCTTACCCTTAGTTAGTCAAATAAGTGTGGGGTAAGAGTTTTCTATTTTGTTTTCATTTCTTCTTGTTTGCAAATAAGTGTGGGGTAGTTTAGCTATGCATGAACACTGAGGACAGTGTCAGACTTAAGTGTGGGGTAGCAGTGCACGGTGCACTGTAGTAGTCTGGGAAATTTTTTGCATGCTTTTGCTTGTTTTCCCCGTATTTTCACACCCTTCCAAAAAAATTTCAAAATTTTTCCGTCTTTCAGACTTCTAAATGCAGTATGCTTGGTTAAACAATTGCTTATGTCTATGATATGTAGGTAGAATGTTATGGTTAGTAGGAGATAATTGATGACTATTTTTGAACTTATTGATTAGGAGTAGGGAATTCCTGATAATTGAGCACAACTTAGTCTGGATTCGAGACCTCAACTAATTACCTTTTCAAAACTTAACTAGATAAAATTAGACCAGTTGCAGGATGCATTGACAATTGGAATGACTAGATGAGACTGTGAGCCAAAAGTGATAAAGGAAAAAAAATGAGCTAATTAAAATAGTGAAATAGTCTCAGATCTTAGGCTTCTATAGATAGGTTCGTTTTTGGTATTCATAGAATACCGGGATTTCGTTAGGAGATCCTAAGAGAGAGATAGGGTGCGTGTTCTTAGTCAGATTAGGGCAATTTGCTTAAGCCCGGGATGTAAGGTAAAGCAATTGCTACTAGGTCTGGGAGCGTTCTCCGAAGGCTCTGCCGAGCAGAGTAGGATCGAGCAGTCAGGAGCGTATAGGAGCTGCAGCGCCGGCTGGTCCTGCATAGAGTGGTGATTACTTTATGACAGTGGGTCCCCTAGACGAGGTTCTGTATGTTTACGAATTGTTTTATCTAAATATTAATTTGAATATCAGATTACGATTCTTATGAATATCTGTTTTATATGTTGAAGTTGTCATGATTTTCCGGAAATGGCCACCTGCTTAAATATTCATTATGTCTGCATGTCTAATGTCGTTCTTTTAAACTGAAATTAGGGTTATAGACAATTCCTAACCACGGTCTATTCATAACCTATTTAGTTTAACAGGCATCAATTAGTATTGGTGTCTGCTATACTAGATAAAATAATCTGCGGAACACCCTGTTGGTTGAAAGTAGTCTAGGTAGGCTGAGTAGAGTGTTATGCTGGCGGTTATGAGACGAGCAGCATGACACCGAAGTGACATAGGGTACCGTTCATTGCTGACTTTAGTCCGAGCTGTGAGTAGGGTCGTTACCCTTAACGTTGGGGCGGTAGCGTAGATACTCAGATGTGGTAACCTTTAGACACAGAACATAGTTGCAATCCAGGCCAAGACATGTCTAAAATACTCGAAGATAGGTCAATCAACATGTAGGAACAGTATAACATAGAATCAGGACATTATCTATAAAACACTTTTAGGCTTAATTAAACTTAAACCTAGTGGAGAATGGATCACCCTCTCATCAAAGTTATTGATGAAGATTGCATAACTGGATCATAAGATAGGAGTTAGGATAAAGGCTAGTTACTACTAAGCCGTTGCCACTTCCCTGAGAGTACGATATTTAAATTAATAAAATCGTAGATACTTTCCAACAGACTAGCTACACGATAGGTACTCTTCCTTAAGTTCTGGTTGATTAAGTGACAATAATTGAATGCTAAGTGACAGTTAGTAAGACTCAGTCCTTAATTACTCATAATCGACATAGGTAAATAAAGCCTATCTTTTAGCATACCAATCGGAACGCATCAGATTTTTGGCGCCGTTGCCGGGGAAATATCATAATGAATTTAGGACTCCTGATTAAAATTCTAGACACTGATCAAAATTCTAAATACTTATGATAGGTAACGGTAGTAACCTATACCTTAGACCCAACACTTGTCTTATGCTAGTTAGACAATCAATTTCGGAAATATAGGGTTATCATAACTAATTAATTTTAGATATTATCTGGAATTAAGACATTTAGGATAATCAAATTTTAGAAAATCATTATAAAACCATATTAAGGAAATTTAACTGCTTTCGAAAAAAAAAAGGAAAAAAAATTTAAAATTTAAAAACAGAAAAAAATGTATTTTTCTTGCTCAATGGTAAGTTGTTCTTTTCCCCATCTCTTGTTCTTTCTTAATTTTTTTCTTAGTTGCTCTTTTTCGTGTTTTTCTTCTCTTATTTAATTTCGAATAAAAATGGAAATGAGGATAAAATATGTTTTCTTCTGAGTTGTAAAATTTTGGCTTAGATTTTTATTGGGAAGAAACTCCATTTTAGAATTTTCTTAGAGTCATACCGGCTTTATTAGGACGAGTTATGAAATAATTTTTCCTTAATAGCTAGACCTTTGAATGTTCTATTGAAAAAAAGGATGTTCCTTTTGTTATGTTGATAATTGCATGAGATCTTTTAAACCAAAAGGAATTACTGCACCCATTAGGGCATCGCCTGATTGAAATCTGCTTTTTGAATGAATATGTGATGTAATGATGTAGTAAGAATTGTTTTAGGACAGAAAGATGATAAGAAAGTTCATGCATGATAAATTCCGATCTTATTTAGTCTTGTCTAGAAACAATAGGTGACACTGATCACTCCAAGATATCTGTGTTCAATAAAACTAATGCTGAACCATACTTGATTAAGTTAAGTTTTATTGTTACTTGAACTTGATATAGAAAGACGGGATAAGAAAAAGGGCTAAAAATCTAGAAAGCAAACCTTTGGGCTAGATTAGAAAAACCTGAGTTAGAAGCTATTGACGAGACAGTAGTATCTGATAAACTTCTGAATGAGAAATTATTTGCGATGAATAATGATTCTCCCCCGTAGTTTACTGATATTACTAATTATATAGTTGCTAATTATTCCCAAGTGATATGACTTATCAACAAAAGAAGAAATTCTTTGTTGATTTGGAATGTTACTACTAGGGAGATCCGTTTTTCTATTTTGAATCATTGCAGGGTAAGTGATCAGAAGACGTATCTCAGAAGACGAAGGACACAAGATTTTGGAGCATTGCCCTAAAGAATCTACGGGAAACCAATTGACTACTATCAACAATGTCCGGAAAGTGTTGAAAGCAGGATCTTGTTGACCCACCATATTCAAGGATTTTGTATCTCTGATACAGTCCTGCGATGCTTGCCAAATAATAGGTAACACATCTTCCAGAGATCGTCTACCCTAGCAACGTACACAGAATGTTGCAACCTTTGATATCAGGGGTATTTCGAATCCTTTTCCTTTCTTCCTTTGACACTAATTACCTCATAGTAGTCATGGAACACTTTTCGAAAATAGCCTGAACCACAGGCATTACCTACTAATGATGTTAAAGTCATGTGCAGATTCTAGTTGTTTTCCATATTCAGAGTGCCAATGTTTTAGGAAGAAATGTTCAGCCTGTGTATCAAATCTGTGAAGTCTGCTAAGTATCACACTTTAGCAAGGATTGCTATGGGAATGACTGACCATTCCAAAAGAGGTAGGAGTAGGTTACTGCAGAATGCTACTCCAATGGGAGACGCATACAATCCCCGCTAGAGGAATCATACGGGATTTAGCTGAGGAGTAATTCGGAAGCTGGAAACTTTCAGAAGACACCACCACAGCAAAACCCACACTCGTAGAATCAATAGATGAGATACTGGCAGCAATTAAAGCAAGACCAGTGCAAGCAAGTGATCTACCAAGAGGTAACGAACGGTCGACAGATATAGAGGAATTTGGCTATCAGGAGCATAGCAATGGAGGAGCTTGCATCCCCTGCATACCAATCAGCTGTGAGAAACTTCCCCGAGGAAGACTCAAATACTTGGGCCCAGATCTACACAATTGGAGCCCCTACCACCACGGCTTGGCCAACGCTTCAGGTATCTTTTCTTCCATTCGAGACTTGCATGCAATACCTTTACTAACATTGGCAGGAAGGCACACAAATCCCAAGAAATCTCATTCCTAGACACGTTCCTCCTGGACACGTTGCTATGATTGTGAGAACTCTTACAAATGATTCAAGGAAGCAGTCCGTGGGGATCGAGCCATTCATCAAATGAATAGGCCACTACCTAGAACTCGACGATGAAGGATCGAAGTTGACGTCATCCGTTCCAGTATCTAGAGCTTACAGAGTCAAGAATGCCTCAGCAATAGCACATGGCTAAGGTAAAGAGCCAATTGACAGATCAGAGAAAACCCTTCTGCTCGAGGCAAGAAGGGAGTTTTTCTAATCTCATCTTCCTTTACTTTTATTTTCTTCATTTTTGTGTCTTGTTTTGTTGGTTGTTTTATTTTCTCTCTTACCCTTAGTTAGTCAAATAAGTGTGGGGTAAGAGTTTTCTATTTTGTTTTCATTTCTTCTTGTTTGCAAATAAGTGTGGGGTAGTTTAGCTATGCATGAACACTGAGGACAGTGTCAGACTTAAGTGTGGGGTAGCAGTGCACGGTGCACTGTAGTAGTCTGAGAAAGTTTTCGCATGCTTTTGCTTGTTTTCCCCGTATTTTCACACCCTTCCAAAAAATTTTCAAAATTTTTCCGTCTTTCAGACTTCTAAATGCAGTATGCTTGGTTAAACAATTGCTTATGTCTATGATATGTAGGTAGAATGTTATGGTTAGTAGGAGATAATTGATGACTATTTTTGAACTTATTGATTAGGAGTAGGGAATTCCTGATAATTGAGCACAACTTAGTCTGGATTCGAGACCTCAACCAATTACCTTTTCAAAACTTAACTAGATAAAATTAGACCAGTTGCAGGATGCATTGACAATTGGAATGACTAGATGAGACTCTGAGCCAAAAGTGATAAAGGAAAAAAAATGAGCTAATTAAAATAGGGTAGTTTGCCAGCGGCCTTCGCTACTCGAGCACCACTCCTTCGGGGAACTTAAAGCCTGATTCCCTAAGGTCGTGTAGATCTGGGAGTCATCAGAGTGGGACTCGCTACATGGGTAGTTGAAGTTGACGTGTTCTAAGCAGACTCAAAATACCCTAGAAAATCTATAAATGAAAGAAATCAATAAATGCTAAATGATAGAATCTGATCACCAAAGCTCAGAACTCAGAAAGTTATATGTTGTCAGTGTGTCTAGCGATAGGTCGAAGTGTTATCTGGTAATAGTTAAGACAAGAGTATATTGTGTTGACTATCTGGTCTAGACTAGTACACACACTACACATCAGGAAGACCTTATGACTAAGAGAAAAGTTCAACCTAGTTGTTAAGTTACTTTCTGCTCAACCCTAACAAACTACTAGAGACATTTGAGACCTTGTCATAGCAACCTAACCAGTCAGACCAGTGTTAAGAATTGTCTGAAGAATTTTTGGAATAAAAACATGACTAGGAATGCACATATGATTTAGAATCACTAACTTCAGGTAGACTTTGCTTGAGGACAAGCAAAAAGCTAAGTGTGGGGTTATCTGATACGCGAAAATCATATACCTTTTTTAGCATGTTTTTATGTATGATTTAGGGTGAAATTGATAGGAAATCGATCTTAATTGATTATTATTTACTCAATTTCACAGTTTTTATGATTTTGGAGGTGTCAGGTGAAAATTAGACGAAAATAGCAAATTTTCGGGCAAAAACACAATTTTTGGAAATATTGACTTAGTCAACGGGTCAGGACGGCCGTCCCGACCCAGTCAACCCGCCGGGACGGGCGTCCCGACCTGGTCAACAGATCAGGACAGGCGTCCCGAACCACCAGAAGTTGTCCCACATCGAAGTTTTCAGAGATTTTCACTCCAGGAAGCTGCTATAAATACCCCAGGCCTCCAGCAGTTGAATTCATTCCTCTCCACTCGATCTGAGTCATTCAGAGACTTCCAGTGTATAATTCTCGAGTACACAAGTCACTGAGAGAGTCGGGTTTCAGTTTCATTTTTCTTTCTTTCTTTAGTGTTTCGTTTTCTTAGTTTCTGAGAAATAGTCTCAGATCTTAGGCTTCTATAGATAGGTTCGTTTTTTGTATTCATAGAATACCGGGATTTCGTTAGGAGATCCTAAGAGAGAGATAGGGTGCGTGTTCTTAGTCAGATTAGGGCAATTTGCTTAAGCTCGGGATGTAAGGTAAAGCAATTGCTACTATGTTTGAGGAGCGTTCTCCGAAGGCTCTGCCGAGCAGAGTAGGATCGAGCAGTCAGGAGCATACAGGAGCTGCAACGCCGGCTGGACCTGCATAGAGTGGTGATTACTTTATGACAGTGGGTCCCCTAGACGAGGTTCTATATGTTTACGAATTGTTTTATCTAAATATTAATTTGAATATCAGATTACGATTCTTATGAATATCTGTTTTATATGTTGAAGTTGTCATGATTTTCCGGAAATGGCCACCTGCTTAAATATTCATTATGTCTGCATGTCTAATGTCGTTCTTTTAAACTGAAATTAGGGTTATAGACAATTCCTAACCACGGTCTATTCATAACCTATTTAGTTTAACAGACATCAATTAGTATTAGTGTCTGCCATACTAGATAAAATAATCTGCGGAACACCCTGTTGGTTGAAAGTAGTCTAGGTAGGCTGAGTATAGTGTTATGCCGGCGATTATGAGACGAGCAGCATGACACCGAAGTGACATAGGGTACCGTTCATTGCTGACTTTAGTCCGAGCCGTGAGAAGGGTCGTTACCCTTAACGATGGGGCGGTAGCGTAGAAACTCAGATGTGGTAACCTTTAGACACAGAACATAGTTGCAATCCAGGCCAAGACATGTCTAAAATACTCGAAGATAGGTCAATCAACATGTAGGAACAGTATAACATAGAATCAGGACATTATCTATAAAACACTTTTAGGCTTAATTAAACTTAAACCTAGTGGAGAATGGATCACCCTCTCATCAAAGTTATTGATGAAGATTGCATAACTGGATCATAAGATAGGAGTTAGGATAAAGGCTAGTTACTACTAAGCCGTTGCCACTTCCCTGGGAGTACGATATTTAAATTAATAAAATCGTAGATACTTTCCAACAGACTAGCTACACGATAGGTACTCTGCCTTAGGTTCTGGTTGATTAAGTGACAATAATTGAATGCTAAGTGACAGTTAGTAAGACTCAGTCCTTAATTACTCATAATTGACATAGGTAAATAAAGCCTATCTTTTAGCATACCAATCGGAACGCATCAGTATACACCAACCATCCCTTGAAATAGATCTTTCACAAACTAGATCAATCAGGTAGGATGCTTCGATGGTCCTCACCTTCGCACCCCGAGCTGCGATCAAAGCCCAAGCTCTCTCAAATTTTCTGGCTGAATTGTTGTTCTCCGAAGTCGCCCCTGACGAAGAAACGCCCCCCGTACTCCAGGCAGAAGAGGTGTGGACAATGATGGTGGACGGAGCCATAAACGCAAGTGGAGTCGGAGTAGGGGCCACCATTGAATCCCCCTCCGGGCAACACAAGGAAGTCCGCTGCGTCCGACTTGACTACCCCCTGTCCAACAACCAAGCGGAGTAAGAGGCCTTAGTTATCGGGATGCAATGGGCTCTGGATTCGGGAGTGAGATCGCTCAACGTATTCAGCGACTCCCAAGTTGTGGTGGGACAGGTCAACAATGAGTTCGCGGTCAACTCTGACAACCTAAAGGTCTACGCGGAAAGGGTATCCCAGCTGGCCACTCAGTTTCTGTACTTCGCCCTTACCAAAGTAGACCGCGATCACAATGTAGTAGCAGACAAACTGGCAAAGCCCCCAACGACCTCGACGTCCAGATAGTTCGAATCTCTACTCCAGAACATATCTCGCCGATTCTGACTTTGACACCTAACTCCCCCACATGGATCGACGAACTGAAGAACTTCATATCCTCAGATATCCTGCCAGCAAACAAGGCTAAAGCCAGGCAAATCCGCAAGCGCGCAGCCCGATACACTGTGCTCAATGATATCCTGTACCGACGCTCCTTCTCCAAGCCGCTTCTCCGCTGTGTACTGCCCGACCTCACCCAGACAATTCTGGAAGAATTACATGAGGGAATCTGTGGTAGACACCTCGGATCGAGACCCTTGGCAGAAAAGGTGATCAATCAGGGTTATTATTGGATGACACTACGAAGGGATGTAGAGAACTACGTGAAACACTGTGACACTTGCCAAAAGTTCAGCAGCATTCCCCGCTTGCCATCAGTTCCACAAACCCCTGTACTGGCAGCTTGGCCCTTCGATATGTGGGGAATCGACCTTATGGGAAAATTCCCCAAAGCCTGTGGACATCACAAATACTTGATCGTGGCCGTAGACTACTTCTCCAAATGGATCGAAGCGAAGCCGTTGGCCGCCCCTACGGAGGAGAATACGCTCAACTTCCTCCGCGACTTCGTCCTGTGCTGGTACGTAGTACCACGGGCCATCGTGTCTGATCACGGCACTCAGTTTGCCACCAAGTTTACGGCGGAGTGCACCCGCCTAGGGATCAAACACTAGAAGTCATCTGTTGCACACCCGCAAGGAAACGGACAGGCCGAAGCTGCCAATAAATTGATCCTAGCCGCACTGAGAAAAGGTCTGGAAGGGAAGTCCAACAAGTGGGTTGACGAACTCTCGGCCGCATTATGGGCAGTGAGGACTTCGGCTAGGGGCCCCACAGGAGAAACAGCCTACGCCCTGGTTTATGGTTCAGAGGCAGTCTCACCAGCCGAACTCGCACTCCCATCATACAGAATCTCTACGTATGACGAAGAGAGTAATAAGCGCCAACGCTATTTAGACCTGGACTTACTAGAAGAGAAACGAATAACTGCCCGCCTAAGAGCAGATAAGTTTAAGTTGGCAACTAAACTCACCCACGATAAACATTTGGTCAACAGGCCATTAGGAGTCAGAGACTGGGTACTCCGAAAAATTGAGGGGACTGCAAGACACATTGCGGCAAACAAACTCACTCCGAACTGGGAAGGCCCATACTTGATTAAAGACGAAGTCCGCCGGGGAACATTCCACCTCATGGACCAAGAAGGAACAGTACTTCCCAACCCCTGGCACGCCAACCACTTGAAGAAATATTTTGTCTGAATTCTCACGAAGATTTCGGCGAAGTGATACCCTCACTCAATAAATACTCCGCCGCAACCAGCTACAAGCTAGGTCCTTGGCGAAGTACCCATAATGTTTATTTCAAGTTGTTAAAGTTTTTCGAAGTCATCACACTTGAGGATTATGGTTTAAAGTTGTTAAAGTTTTTCGGAGTCATCATTCTTAAAATTTGTGGAAAGCTTATTTTTAAATTCAAGTTATTAAAAGTTCAAGTTTCTTGGCTTATTTGACGAAGTTTCTTGGCTTATTTGACAAAGTACATGATACGCATATTAGAGTTCGAAGTAAGAAGATGACAAAATGGCGAACTTCATTAACTTACAAAAAAAAAGAAGAAGAATTTATACAGAAGGGGGAGCTTCGGCCTAAGGAGGAGCTACTTCGGTCGGGACATCTACTATAATTATAGCCCGCTCCTCCACTTCAGGCTCTGCTTCCATGGCTGTCTCTGCAGGGACCGCAGCAACATCGACCGGGACAGCATATGATATCGGAGTCGCATCGGTCCCAACGACTTCGCCCCCTTCAGCCTCTCTCCGCAACTGGAGACACAGCTCTTCCAAGACTGGGTGGACTGGTGCAGGTGGACTCCAATGCCTTCCCTCCCTTTCGTCGCCTTCTGCGATCTCTGCCAGTTCATTCTCAATGAACGGAAAGAAGTCGCATCCGCTCCTGAACTTGGGGTTAGCATAGGAGCCCTCGAAGATCCTGCACAGCAGTGCCTTGTCAAGGACGAGGTGGTGCAAGCAGCGAAGTGCATGGGCACACCCTTTGTTGTAGAATCTGTTTGCCAGCCCATACACCTCCTCCTCACACTTCTCGGAGTTTCGGAACTCATCCACCACTTGAGCAGTGTACTCCACTGACTCCAAGAAGGCCACCCTTGCCTCCGCAGCTCGCCTCTTCGAGCTCTCCTCCTTCAGCCTCTTGTCGAAGTCACGAAGCTGGACCTTCAAATCCTCATTAGCCCGTTGAAGGATAGACAGGCTAGAGGACTGCTTGTCCTTCTTCGCAACCACCAATGCAACGTTCTCTTCGGCTCATCGGAGTTTTCCCTCTGCGACCACCAGAGCCTGGTCCTTGACTCCGGAGCTTTGAACCCCTCCCGGGTCCATAGGCAAGACAAAGTCCCAGGAGAGCCACCACCTTGAGCCTCCCGGAGTGCCACCCGTTCAGCCGTGGCAGGAGCCAGCTCCCTAAATTCCGAGGACTCCGACAGTCTGGGCCTCTACGAAGACCTCAGCCTTAACCCCGTTTCCTCCTCCTCACGATCACGCTTCGCTGGGGAAGGACGGCTGGGCTCCTTTCCCTTGGACCGGGGTGGTAGAGTTGATGTAGACGGGCTGCCAAAGCCCACGGACGGAGTCCCTGACGAAGGAATGGCGGACCGGTCCTCAGCCCGAGGCGAGTTCACATCACCCCGCTGCGAAGCGCCCCCCTGGGCCTACCTCTCCGCCTCGCGACGTGCCTCAGCCTCGCTGCATGCCATGAAATTCAGCCTCATATCTGCCATAACAAGACAAGGCGAAGTTAGCAAACGAGGAATAAAAAAAAAGAAAAACTAAACAACAAGTCAAAAGACTCCGACAACCACTCTACCCTTTGCTACTGGGCAGCTCGCACTCCGTGGATTTAGGCACACCGGGCATTCATTGGAAAACACCCTGCCGAGGTGCAGTCTCCACATTGGGTACTCCTCGGTGTCTTCGAGGCCCAACTCTCTTCGTCGTTCGTCCACTGCCGGCCCGCCTATCCCACAGGCATGGCGACTCTCGTCAGCGATAAGTTCGCTGGTCAAGAAGACTTTGGACTGAGTTTTGGGACTCTCTCCTAACTCACTCCGGACAAAATCTAGAAATCTCCGATCCGACTCGAAGTACTTGTTGTTCCTCTTTACGGGGAGCTAAGTACGAAGTGCCCTGCACTTCGGGTAAAATGCGAAGCCCGTTCTAGACTCCACACAAACCCACTTGTCCCTCCACTGACTTAACTTATTTGGAGGGAGTTCAAAAAGGGTGACTACGCTAGGACGTGGACGAAGTGACAATGTAAGGTTGTTCATACGAAGGACTGTGAAGAAAGTCCTCAACAACGTGTCGGAGACCTCTACACCTATTCTCCTATATTGTACAGTAAGGGCGACAAAGTACCTAACTCCGTTTGGATGGACATGGGCGGGTTGACATCTAACTAAGTTCAAAAAATCACATAATGCGGGGTCCAAAGGCAAACTGAGGCCAGAAAGAAAATGGTCATATGGAATATGTACATAAGAGTTGAACATGACCCCGCACTCCTGAAGGTGGATTAACCTAAACCTACTCTGGTCAATCTCACTGGACAGTAAGGGAAGATCTAAACTAATGGTATTTTTCTTAAGGGCGAAGTCCCCCTCCAACCTGTTTTTAGTTTTCGGGAGTTCTTCTGAGTGGTAGGAGTCCGCACCCTCGCCTTCGAGGACGTTGGAGTCATGCAAGTCTCCGGCCGACAAGCCCGTGACAGTCACTCCACCACCCATGTGCCTACACGACCTAGGGTCTAAGGGGATCGCCTCGGGGATATTCGGGCCGGTGTGGGATCCTTCGGCCGAAGTTCGGGCAGCCGGGGACTGTTAAAATTCCATCGACCATTCCTAGGGTCTGCTCGGAGTCAGTTCCATGTTCCCCTTCATTGGAGCTCTCTGATGCGATTCCGGTTGACGTACTAAATAGGTGTTATTTTACCCTATGTCGATTATGATTAATTAAGGACTGTGATTGACTAATTGTCACGTTTAGTCTTATGGTGTCACTTAATCAGCCAGAATCTAAGGCAGAGTACCTATCGTGTAGCTAGTCTATTGGAAAGTATCTACGATTTTACTAAGTTAATTATCGTACTCCCAGGGAAGTGGCAACGGCTTAGTAGTAACTAGCCTCTTATCTTATGATCCAGTTATGCAATCTTCATCAAATACTTTGATGAGAAGGTGATCCATTCTCCACTAGGTTCAAGTCTAATTAACCCTAGAAGTGTTTTAAAGATAAGTTCTGATTCTATGTTATACTGTTCCTATATGTGGATTGACCTATATTCGAGTGTTTTAGATATATCTTAGCCTGGAATGCAACTATGTTCTGTGTCTAAAGGTGTACCACATCTGAGTCTCTATGCTACCGCCCCCTATCATTAAGGTAAACGGCCCTACTCACGGTACGAACAAGACAGTTATGAAAGCCCTATGTCACTTTCGGGGATCACTCTGAAGGCTCGTAATCGCTGGCATAACGCTCTACTCAGCCTACCTAGACTACTCTAACAAGCCAGGTGTTCAGCATGTTATTTTATCTAGTATGGCAGACACCAATACTAATTGATGTCTGTTAAACTAAACAGGTTATGAATAGACCGTGGTTAGGAATTGTCTATAACCCTATTTTAGTTTAAAAGAAACTACATTAGACATGCAGACATAATGATTATTTAGCAGGTGGCTATTTCCGGAAAAACATAATAACTTCAACATACAAAACAACTATTCATAAAATCATAATCTGATATTCATAATTGATGTTTAGGACAAAGCAATAAAACATATAAGAGAGGGGTATGGGGACTGATGCCATAAAGAAATCACCCTTTACTTAGTCTCGCCTACAGAGCGTACTGCTGTATACGTCGTATTGCCCGCCCTGACTCTGCTCGCCAGAACCTTCGGAGGACGCTTCCTCAGTCTAGTAACTAGACTTTACCTTACGTCCTGGGCTTAAGCCTAGCCCTGTGGACTGACTCTTCGAACGCCTAGAGCTCTCTTAGGGTCTCCTAACGAAACTCCGGGTATTCTATGAATACCGGAAACGAACCTATCTATAGAAACCTAAGATCTGAGACTATTTCTCAAAAACTAAAACAAAACACTAATAAGAAAGAAAACTGAGATCCGAGTCTCTGAGTGAGTTGTGTACTGGAAAACTGTACACTGGAAACCACTTAATGACTCAGATCGAGTGGAGAGGGATGAATTCAACTACTGGAGGCCTGGGGTATTTATAGCAGCTTCCCGGAGTGAAAAATTCTGAAAATTCGATGTGGGACAGCTCTGGCGGCTCGGGACGCCCGTCCTGATTCGTTGACCAGGTTCGGGACGCCCGTCCTGGCGGTTTGACCGGGTCGGGACGCCGTCCCGGACCTTTGACCGGGTCAACATTTCCAAAAATGCGTTTTTGCCCCAGAATTTGCTGTTTTCGTCTACTTTTCACCTGACACTTCCAAAATCAAAAACCGTGAAATCAAGTAAATAGTAAAACAATTAATGTCAATTTACTCTCAATTTCACATTAAAACATATATAAAAACATGCTAAAAATGTGATACGATTTTCGCGTATCAGATAACCCCACACTTAGCTTTTTGCATGTCCTCAAGCAAAGTCTACATGGAGTTAGTGATTTTAAACCGTAGTGCAGTCACTTAAATTCCTAATCATGTTTTTATTCCAAAAATTCTTCAGGCAATTCTTAACACAGGTCTGATTGGTTAGGTTGCTATGACAAGGTCTCACATGTCTCTAGTAGTTTGTTATGATCAGGCAGAAAACAAATCAACAACCTGGTTGGATTTTTTTCTTAGTCACAGGGTCTTCCTGATGTGTAGTGTGTGTACTAGTCTAGACCAGATAGTCAACACAATGAACTCTTATCTTAACTGCTACCAGATAATACTTCGACCTATCGCTAGACATACTGGCAACAGATAACTTTCTGAGTTCTGAGCTTTGGTGATCAGATTTTTAATGTTTTAGCACTTAGTTATTTTCTTTATAGATTCAGGGTATTTCGAGTTTGCTTAGAACACGTCAACTTCAACTACCCATGTAGCGAGTCCCACTCCGATGACTCCCAGATCTACACGACCTTAGGGCATCAGGCTTTAAGTTCCCCGAAGGAGTGGTGCTCGAGTAGCGAAGGCCGCTGGCAAACTACCCTATTGTAATTAACTTCCTTAAGTTCTTTTCACTTTTAGCTCAGAGTCTCATCTAGTCATTCTAACTGCCAATATATCCACAACTGGTCTAATTTTATCTAGTTAAGTCTCGAATAGGCAATTGGTTGAGGTCTATAATCCAGACAAGGTTGTGCTCAGTTATCAGGAATTCCCTATTCCTAATCAATTAGTCCAAGATAGCTATCGACTATCTCCTACTAACCATAACATACTACCTACATATCATAGACATAAGCAATTTGTTTAACCAAGCATACTGCATTTAGAAGTCTGAAAGACGGAAAAATTTTGAAAAAAAAATTGGAAGGGTGTGAAAATACAGGGAAAACAAGCAAAAGCATGCGAAAAAATTTTCAAACTGCTTCAAACTGCTACAGTGCACTGTGCACTGCTACCCCACACTTAAGTTTGGCACTGTCCTCAGTGTTCATGCATAGCTAATTACCCCACACTTATTTGAAAAACAGAAAAGATTCTTACCCCACACTTATTTGACTAATTCAGGGTAAGAGAGAAAATAAAACAAGAAGGATAATAGAAATAGCAAAACAGAACACAAAACAAAGAAAACAAAAGTAAAGGATCATGAGGATTAGAAAAACTCCCTTCATGTCGCAAGCATAAGGGTCTTCTCTGATCTGTCAATTGGCTCTTCACCTTAGCCATGTGCTATTGTTGAGGTGTCCTTGACTCTGCAAGCTCTAGATATTGGAACGGATGACGCCAGCTCCGATCCTTCATTGTCAAGCTCTAGGTAGTGGCATATCCATTTGATGAATGACTCAAGCCCCAAGGACTGTTTCCTCGAATCATCTACAAAGTTTCTCGTAATCGTAACAACGTGTTCAGAAGGAACGTGCCTAGGAATGAGACTTCTTTGGATTGGTATGCCTACCTGCCAATGTTAGTAAAGGTATTGCATGCAAGTCTCGAATGGAAGAAAAGATACCTGAAGTTTTAGCGAAGTTGTGGTGGTAGGGGCTCCAGTTGTATAGATCTGGGCCCAAGTAATTGAGACTTCCTCAAGGAAGTTTCTCACAACTGATTGGTATGCAGGGAATGCAAGCTCCTCCATTGCTATGCTCCTGATACAATGCTAAATTCCTCTATATCCTTCGACCGTTCGATACCACTTGGTATATCACTTGCTTGCACTGGTCTGGCTTTAATTGTTGCCAGTATCTCATCTATTGATTCTGCGAGTGTGGGTTTTGCTGTGGTGGTGTCTTCTGAAAGTTTCCAGCTTCCGAATTACTCCTCAGCTAAATCCCGTACGATTCCTCTAGTTGGGATTGTATGCGTTTCCCATTGGAGCAGCATTCTGCAGTAACCTACTCCTACCTCTTTTGGAATGGTCAGTCATTCCCATAGCAATCCCTGCTAAAGTGTGGTACTTAGCAGACTTCACAGATTTGATACACAGGCTGACATTTCTTCCTAAAACATTGGCACTCTGAATCTGGAAAACAACTAGAATCTGCACATGACTTTAACATCATTAGTAGGTAATGCATGTGGTTCAGGCTATTTTCAAAAAGTGTTCCACGACCACTATGATGTAATTATGTTCAAAGGAAGAAAGGAAAAGGATTTGAAATACCACTGTTATCAATGGTTGCAACATTCTGTGTACGTCGCTGGGGTAGATGATCTCTGAAGGATGTGTTACCTGTTATTTGGCAAGCATCGCAAGACTGTATCAGAGATACAAAATCCCTGAATATAGTGGGTCAACAAGATCCTGCTTTCAACACTTTCCGGACAGTGTTGATAGTAGTCAATTGGTCTCTCGTAGATTCTTTAGGGCAATGCTCCAAAATTTTGTGGCCTTCGTCTTCTGAGACACATCTTCTGATCAACTGATCTGCAAAAATTTGAAATAGAAGAGAAACTGCCCAGTAGTAATATTTCAAATCAGCAAAGAATTTCTTCTTTTGCTGATAAGTCATATCACTTGGAACTTATTCAGTGACTAGATAATTTGCAATAAACAACAGATGAGAATTATTATACATAGCAAACAATGCAAATAAGTTTTCATCCAAAAATTTATCAGTATTACACTAGCCTCTAACTCAGGGTTTTCTAATCTAGACAAATGGTTTGCTTTCTAGATTTTCAACCCTTTTTCTTATCCCTTCATTCTATATCAAATTCAAGTAATAAAACTCAACTTAATCAAGTATGGTTCAGCATTAGTTTTATTGAACACAGATATCTTGGAGTGATCAGTGTCACCTATTATATCTAGAAAAGACTAGATAAGATCAGAATTTATCATGCATGAACTTCTTATCATGTTTCTGTCTAAAACAATTCTTACTACATCACATATTCATTCAAAAAGCAGATTTCAATCAGGTGATGTCATAATGGGTGCAATAATTCCTTCTGGTTTTAAAAATTCTCATGCAATCATCAGCAAAACAAAAGGAACATCCTTTTTCCAATAGAACATTCAAAGGTCTGGCTATTAAGGAAAAACTATTTCATAACTCATCCTAATAAGGCGGGCATGACTCTAAGAAAATTCTAAAATAGAGTTTCTTCCCGATAAAAATCTAAGCCAACATTTTACAACTCAGAAGAAAATATATTTTATCCTCATTTCCATTTTTATTTCTTCGAAATTAACTAAAGGAAGAAAAACACGAAAAAGAGCAACTAAGAAAACAACTAAAAAAACAAGAGATAGGGAAAAGGAACAACTCACCGTTGAGCAAGAAAGATACATTCTTTTTGGGATTTTAAATTTTTAACATTTTTTTTCTTTTTATGTTTAATTTAGAAAGCAGGTAAATTTCCTTATTATGGTTTTAGAATAATTATCTAAAATTTGATTATCCTAAATGTCTTAATTCCAGATAACATCTAAAATTAATTAGTGATGATAATCCTATATTTCAGAAATTGATTGTCTAACTGGTATAACATAAGTGTTGGGTCTAAAGTCTAGATTACTACCGTTACCTATCATAAGTCTCTAGAATTTTGATCAGGAATCCTAAATTATTATGATATTTCCCCGGCAACGGCGCCAAAAATCTGATGCGTTTCCGGTTGACGTACTAAATAGGTGTTATTTTACCCTATGTCGATTATGATTAATTAAGGACTGTGATTGACTAATTGTCACGTTTAGTCTTATGGTGTCACTTAATCAGCCAGAATCTAAGGCAGAGTACCTATCGTGTAGCTAGTCTATTGGAAAGTATCTACGATTTTACTAAGTTAATTATCGTACTCCCAGGGAAGTGGCAACGGCTTAGTAGTAACTAGCCTCTTATCTTATGATCCAGTTATGCAATCTTCATCAAATACTTTGATGAGAAGGTGATCCATTCTCCACTAGGTTCAAGTCTAATTAACCCTAGAAGTGTTTTAAAGATAAGTTCTGATTCTATGTTATACTGTTCCTATATGTGGATTGACCTATATTCGAGTGTTTTAGATATATCTTAGCCTGGAATGCAACTATGTTCTGTGTCTAAAGGTGTACCACATCTGAGTCTCTATGCTACCGCCCCCTATCATTAAGGTAAACGGCCCTACTCACGGTACGAACAAAGACAGTTATGAAAGCCCTATGTCACTTTCGGGGATCACTCTGAAGGCTCGTAATCGCTGGCATAACGCTCTACTCAGCCTACCTAGACTACTCTAACAAGCCAGGTGTTCAGCATGTTATTTTATCTAGTATGGCAGACACCAATACTAATTGATGTCTGTTAAACTAAACATGTTATGAATAGACCGTGGTTAGGAATTGTCTATAACCCTATTTTAGTTTAAAAGAAACTACATTAGACATGCAGACATAATGATTATTTAGCAGGTGGCTATTTCCGGAAAAACATAATAACTTCAACATACAAAACAACTATTCATAAAATCATAATCTGATATTCATAATTGATGTTTAGGACAAAGCAATAAAACATATAAGAGAGGGGTATGGGGACTGATGCCATAAAGAAATCACCCTTTACTTAGTCTCGCCTACAGAGCGTACTGCTGTATACGTCGTATTGCCCGCCCTGACTCTGCTCGCCAGAACCTTCGGAGGACGCTTCCTCAGTCTAGTACTAGACTTTACCTTACGTCCTGGGCTTAAGCCTAGCCCTGTGGACTGACTCTTCGAACGCCTAGAGCTCTCTTAGGGTCTCCTAACGAAACCCCGGGTATTCTATGAATACCGAAACGAACCTATCTATAGAAACCTAAGATCTGAGACTATTCTCAGAAACTAAAACAAAACACTAATAAGAAAGAAAACTGAGATCCGAGTCTCTGAGTGAGTTGTGTACTGGAAAACTGTACACTGGAAACCACTTAATGACTCAGATCGAGTGGAGAGGGATGAATTCAACTGCTGGAGGCCTGGGGTATTTATAGCAGCTTCCCGGAGTGAAAAATTCTGAAAAATTCGATGTGGGACAGCTTCTGGCGGCTCGGGACGCCCGTCCCAGTTCGGGACGCCCGTCCTGATTCGTTGACCAGGTTCGGGACGCCCGTCCCGGTTCAGGACGCCCGTCCTGGCAGTTTGACCGGGTCGGGATGCCCGTCCCGGACCTTTGACCGGGTCAACATTTCCAAAAATTGCGTTTTTGCCCCAGAATTTGCTGTTTTCGTCTACTTTTCACCTGACACTTCCAAAATCATAAAAACCGTGAAATCAAGTAAATAGTAAACAATTAATGTCAATTTACTCTCAATTTCACATTAAAACATATATAAAAACATGCTAAAAATGTGATACGATTTTCGCGTATCACTCTCCTCACTCGAAGTACTGACACTCCTCCCCCTCTCACTGTTGGCAGATCTGGATCTATCAGAGCGTGTTTGGGAAGTGGAGCTTGAAGAGCTAGACTCCACCTCGACTACGGGAACAGGGACCTCGGCACTCTCTGAATCTGACATATCTACAAACACAACAAAAAATCCTATCAGAAACTAAAGTCTACTCACTCCGACTTCAACCAGTTCATCATCTCAAAGAAGTAAAGTCCACTCACTCCGACTTCAACCAGTTCATCATCTCAAAGAACTACAGTCTGCTCACTCCGCCTTCATCCAGTTCATCATTCCAGGAAAACCCTTACCCAAAAACCCATCCTAAACTTACTCCAAACGTCTACAACCACCCCTTTTCCCAGGAAAAACCATTTCCCCAACACCAAAAAATAGAACACAAACCCTCGAAAAAACAGCCAAAGCACCAGAAACAAGAGAAGAAGAACAACAACAAAACTGAAGGACAAACAACAATACCTGAAATCGTGTAGATGTTGGAGGAAACTCGAAATAATCTTAGGAAAAGGGTGAATCACCGAGAAGAAAGTGAGGGAAGCAGAAAGATTTTTAGGAAAGATTGAAGAAAAACCGCAGGAGTTTCGCAAAGGAAGGTTGAAGAAAGGAAGACAAAAGTCCTTCCAGAGGAAATGAGCGAACTATTTATAGAAGGGGGGAAATATTCAAAAACCATGAAGCTTCCCCAGCAAGCTTCGCCCGACCCGACTCCAGCCGGGTCGCAATCACACCAAGGGTCACACCTCTGACAGCTCAGGTGCGGTGCCATCATTACTCGCGCGTGGGGAAGCGCGAACAACGCCACCTCTGGACACGCAAATGGCCAACTGCTCTCTCGGTAACCTAACCGCCATCATGGGGATCTGACCCCGCGCCAAGAAAGTCAACCGTCACCAAAGACTTTGACTACCCCGCCAACGTGTCCGAGCTCGCCAACTCACAACGAGTCACAAAAATACTTCACCAGGTTACATCTCCTCGCCAAGTTATACCTCCTCGGGTTGCTCATGCCCACTTCGGGTTGCTCACGCCCACTTCGGGTTGCTCACGCCCACCTCGGGTTGCTTACACCCTCTTGGGTTACTCTCACTGCGGATTACACCTTCTCGGGTTACACCTCTTCGGGCTACACGTCCTCGGCTTACACCTGTTCGGAAACTATTAATGACAAAACAAGCAGTCTGGAGAACAATGGATTTTTAGTATCGTCGAAGAGAAAGAAAGGTCACTCTTCCACTTCGACGAGGGGCCACTGAGAGGTATGAAAATACCCTCACGCTGACAAGGCAAATGACACTAAGCATACGGGACCCACCGAGCCCACGTGTCCGTCCACCTAGCATGACTTGACATGCCCCACTTCGCTGATGCATCCAACTCTACCAGGGATATCGTGGCCACTCCGCCTCGCCTCGTGCCAAAGTCACTACACTTCAATCACTTTGATCAAACTCACTAATCAACCACATTTCTGATGGTCAACGTTTGACTCCATAAAAGATCACAGTCAAAGATTCCCCTAACAACTTACTAAAAATGGGGGATCTCATATCTTTCTCACAAAATCCGGTAACCATCAGATTTCACTAACAAATCACTCAAGCTACTTGACAAGGGTGGCTAAACCCCTATAAATACCACCCCCGTACAGGTAACGAGGGTAAGGCCAGATCACACTACTCATCTCTCTCTCATTATCTATCTTACAGTCAAATAATTGACTTAAGCATCGGAGGGTTTTACCAGAGACCTTCCACCCTCCGGATAAACTTTATTGTTTT